>OZ012738.1:534036786-534636786 GCA_963859935.3 Lathyrus sativus
GCATTTTATTTGTTATTTTTTGAGCCCTTTTCCTATTTTTGAAGTGACTTACAAGTTAGGTCATCTCATAGGACAACTCACACAAGTGCTTGACCTAGTTTGGATTGGAAATGACCTTTGTGGATCCAATAAGCTCTCAACTCTTCTTGTTTCACATTCTAGACATGTTGATCTTGCTGTATATTCTTTTTTAGGTCAAAATATTGTTCATTGCTTGTTGTTTGATGCCTTTCTTTTTGTGCTTACAACTTGAACTCCTAAATGATACTTACTTGCTTCCTTCTTACTCTTAATTTCATTTCTTCTTGTTTTGTTTTGATATTGCTTTTGATATCTCTTCTTCTCATTTCCCTTCTGTCCAATGACCTTGGAGTGTCATTTAAGGTAGCTTGGTGCCTCCTTAGGAGGAATTTGAAGCTTACCTAAAGTGATGAATCCATGAGGACCCTTTCTTGGTGTTTGTCACTTGTTTGCTTGCTTTTGATGCATATTTCTCCTTCTTCTTCTCTTTTCTTGCATTTCCATATGCATGCTTGGTTGAGATGAGCTTGTGGTGGCTACTGCCCCACACTATTTTCCTCCCACTATCATTCTATGTGTTGCATTTTGTTTGCATTCTCATTTGCATATGCATTTCTTATTCTTCTTCTTCTTCTTCTTTAGCTTTTCTTTGCCATGTTCCCCATAAGTTCTCTAACCTCTTGAGGTTATGATAGACATTAGGTGTCTAACTATGCATGATAACATTAGATAGTTCCCTTTTCAAACTCAACTTTAGGTTCACTTTGCATGATAACTTTTAGATTTGATTAGTCTCCCATTAGTGTTCCTTCTTCTCTTCTCATCTTCAAACAAGTTTAACATACTTAATAAGGATAATGAATGCTGTGCCATGAGCCTTATACTTGGGAAATGGTAGTTGAGGGGCCACCTCTCAATTGCCTAGAGTGTTTAGTATACGTCCTTAGGATGATATGCGACGCATTCGATCCTAGGTTCTAGACTTTATTACAACATACATTTATGAACACTCTAATTCAAAACACTTCTTCTCTTAAAAAACACAAAAACAATTCAATTCTTTTTCACCCTTTGGGGTTCTTAATCAGGAAAATATTTTCATAAACAAGAGTGACGTTAACTCTTAGTTCTACCGCAAACGGTAACGCCTAAGTCTCCAAAGGTCGAGCTGCATACACCAACTGCTAGAACTATCTGTTAACCCTACTCGGGCCTAAAAAAATGTTGAACCAACCTGTGGTCCTTTTAGCCCGAACTATGTTTGCTCTGATCTTTTGTACCAGACGAAAGTACGTAGGCACAAGACGCGATGTCTCGGCGAGCAACCTTCCCCCCTTCTTTAGCCGTAGTTAGGAGAACTACGTTGACTCTGACTTTCCCATTGCACGAGGGAGTACGTAGGCACAGAGCGGCGATGCTCTGCCGAGTCATTTCTCTTTTCGTTTTCTTTTCTCCCTAAGCCTTTAGCTAGATAGTATCAACACACCCTTTTAGATAGACAACAATGTGTGGATCCCGTCGAGTACGACGAACGTGAGGGGTGCTAATACCTTCCCCCTGCGTAACCGACTCCCGAACCCAGACATGGTTGCGATGACCTTGTCTTTCCCTTTTTCTTTAGGTTTTTGCGATCGTTTCCTTTCCGTCTCTTTGGGATAGATAACGAAAGTGGCGACTCTTCTGTTTTTTCCGCCGGTTGTTTTTCGTAGTTGCGACACCATCTTTCTTTGGTACAGGCACTATGTTAGCGACCCACGGAGGGTAAGTAGTCACGGCTAAGAATCCAGCATCCCACTGCTTTTGGACCTCTTCTTTGATTTTTACCGCCATATCTGGTCTTGTTCTTCTAAGCTTCTACTTGACCGGCGGACATTCCTCACACAACGGTAAGCGATGAACCACTATGTCGGTATCAAGCCCAGGCATATCTTCGTACGACCAAGCAAAGATGTAACTATACTCTTTAAGCATCTCGATCAGTCTTTGCTTGACGTCGCTCTGTAGCACCGCCTCTATCCGAACATTTCTGACAACTTCCTCAGAACCCAGATTAATGACCTCAATTTCTTCCTGATGAGGCAGAATGATTTTCTCTTCTTGTTTCAAAAGTCTGGCTAATTCTTCAGGAAAGTCTTCATCCTCATCAATCTCTTTTTCAGCTTGATATATCGGTTGATCGAAGTCGAGGCGAGTCATAGAAGGTTATGGATCGGTGTCATCTGCAATAGGAATCCTGCAATGAAAATGGTTAAATGTTTTAAACAATTTGCAAACAAATATGAACCACGTTGCTATTTTATTGTGAAAAATAAAATAAGAACAACAGAGATCACAAAATTTGAATGAGAAAATGCCTTTTGATTAATTGATAAACAATGTTCAGACATAAACAAGTAAGGCCCTGAAGTAAAATACCACTATGCCCCGTGTAGGACATAGGGTAGTACAATAATTGGAAAAACAAAGCATTACTGTTCGGTCGTCACTTGAACGAATTCCTCAATTGACCAATTGTGTAGTTTCTGTCCCGAGATACATGGCTTGATCCAGGCATCCATGTCGCAGTCACTGTCTCTGTCTTCGTCAGATACAACATTGATTCTCTCGAAGATGACTCCCCCTTTGGTAAATTGCACGGGCCCTTTATAGCGCGGCCCGCTCTGCGAGACTGAAGGAGAGGAGAATGACGATCGATACCCTAAACCAAATTTGTCTTTCTTGTGAGGAACTTCCAACACTTGGCCCCATCCTTGTACTGCCCCAGTTTGCACTACTGCTTGAGCTTCTTTAAACGAGGACATAGCCACTTTAGGCTCTTTACTTACAACCGGAGACTTGTCTTTAATCTTGACCGCTTTGAAGGCTTGGCAGAGAGTTTCATGGATCTCTCCATCCACTTCAACATACTTAAAGGATGATAAATGGATGACCATGATATCCTCCTCCCCACATACCGTAACAACGCTACCGCCAACCATGTATTTCAGCTTCTGATGCAGAGTTGACGTAACAGCTCCCGCTGAATGAATCCACGAGTGACCTAGTAAACAACTGTAGTCCAGCTGGATATCCATGATGTAAAACACTGCATCAAAGACTTCAGGTCCAACCTGAATTGGTAAAGTTACCTCCCCAAACACGGATCTTCGGGTTCCATCAAACACACGCACCACCAAATCACTTGGCGTGCAAATCAACCCCTTCATATCTAACTTCATAAGGGCCTTCTTCGGAAGCAAATTTAAAGAAGATCTCGTATCCACAAGCACGTGGGACATGACAGCCCCTCGTAATTCTAAAGATATGTGCAACACACAATTATGATTTCTGCCTCTGGGTGTCAAATCCAGGTCCGTAAAGCCTAAGCCATTTCCTGCATTTACGTGCGCCACCACTCCTTCAAGTTGATTGACTGAAATTTCCTGTGGCATGTAAGCAGTGTTTAGTATTCTCAACAATGCATTCCTATGCGCCTCAGAGCAAAGGAGCCACGACAAGATGGATATTTTGGAAGGAGTTTGCTGCAAGTGATCGATTATCTTATAGTCGCTTTTTCGAATCAGCCTCATGAATTCCTCCGCGTCTTTTAACAAAGATTTTCTTTCCCCAGATTGAGAAGTCTCCTCCACTACCGGTCTTTTCCCCTTGTCCACCTTATCAGCAATCACCTCAGGCGACGAAAAGACTCGGCCACTACGAGTAATACCTCCTGCACCCACGAGATTGTCAACTGAACTTGCAGGGGTATTATTCAAGTTTACCTTCTGCCCATTACAATACACTTCGGCTCCATAGTTCCACGGAATGGCCTTAGTGCTCTCAAACGGCATAGGACCTGCTTTGGTGATAGTTATCGTTGGCGGCTTTGGAGCGTAGATAGTAACAGTCTTGTATGGGATAGAGATTGTCGCAATCTCATCCTTTTCTTCAGCCACTAAATCCACATATTCTCTTCCAATAGAACAGTCAAATTGTAAAACCCCGTCGTTCATCATCTTCTGAATACCGCTTCTCAATAATCCACATCCTCTCTCAGGATCAGCAGAACATTCAACACAGCCTTCAACACATCCCGGGAAAACACCTCCCTTTAGCAACCTGGCTTTCACAAAGCTTAAGGGTGTCTTCAATTCATCAACATTGGTCACCAAATTCAACACCTCTTCCTCTATAATTGCATTAACCCTAGCCTGCCCGTGGTTCGGCATAGGATTCTGCACCATATTGGGAACATCATTGGAAAAATTGATAGCCTTACTGTCAATCATATCTTGCACTTTATGTTTGAAGGCTTTACAGTTGTCAATATTATGTCCTGGAGCACCCGAATGAAATTCACAGTGGGCATTTGCATCGTACCCAGGTGGAGGTTGTCTGGTCAAAGGAGCCATAGTCCTTTTTTGGATCAATTGAAGTTGTAGCAAGGCTTGCAATAACTGGGAGTATGGCATAGGAAGGGCATCAAAATGTTTGTTCCCTGTTGCCCAGCCTCTATCTTGGTATCTTCTGTTCCCTTGCTGATTCTGCTGAGGTTGATGTTGTTGCTGACGCTGTTGTTGCTGTGGTTGTTGAACTTCTAGAATGGTGATGCTAGCAATCTGTTGATTTTGTCGATTCCGACTTCTATTTCTTCCCCATGAACTAGATACAGCGTTAGCATCTCCCTCTCTCCTTTTGTTTCCAAACACTTTCTTGTTCCCTCCTCCTGCCGAGGACCCTTCACCAGCATTGATCTTTCCTATCTTAATTCCATTCTCAACCCTTTCTCTAGTGATAATTAGATCAGAAAAGCTTCCAGACATATTTCCGATGAGTTTCTCATAATACACTCCTGGTAAGGTAGCAACAAACATATCCACAAGTTCCCGCTCTACCATTGGTGGTTGTACCCTAGCAGCAAGCTCTCGCCACCTCTGGGCATATTCTTTAAAGCATTCATTGCTCTTCTGAGAGAGATTCTGCAACTGAACTCTATTCGGAGCAAGGCCACTGTTGTACTGATAGTGCCTTACAAAAGCTTCGACTAGGTATCTCCAGCTATGGACATTAGCAGGCTCTAAGCTCATATAACATTCCAGCGATGGACCGGATAAACTATCCTGGAAGAAGTGCATAAGTAGTTTCTCGTCATCAGAATGTGCAGACATCTTGCGATAATAAGACCTCAAATGAACCCTAGGGCAAGTGGTGCCCTTGTACTTATCGAAATTTGGGACCTTAAACTTTGGAGGCACCCTCAAGCCTGGAATCAACCCCAGATTAGACATATCTAGCCCCATAGAGTTTTGGCATTCAAGCGACCTCATCTTCTCTTCGATCATCTTAATCCTTCTGTCAGCCTCAGAAGGTATTTTAGGAGCTAGAATCCTTGGAGAAAACATATCCTCCTTCCTATCCTCATTCCAAGTGTGGTCTAGGCTACCATGTACAACACCTGTAGTGTCGAGACCATAACCATAGCCATTTCCGTTACCATTACCACCATTGGCAAAACCAGCATGATTAAAACCTGCCGCATTCCCAGCACCAGCAGCGTGACCACCCCCTCCAGCAGTAGGGATGACTAAAGTTGGCATAGAATTGTCTACCCGAGGAGTTTCAAGGTTAGGAGGGTTAGAAGCAATCCCACCGTGTAACACACCATCACTATCAACCCACGCAATCAGAGGTTTCACCAAAGTCTGAAGTTGAGCCTGACCACTAGCAACCCCTTGCATGACCTCCATCAGTTGTGCCATACGATCTCTCGTCTCTTGCATTTCTACCTGCATCTGATCCATCAGCCTTTTCTGGTTTCCTCTGGTACCGTATCGGTGAGTTATGACGTCAGCAATCCTGAAATACTGAAACCGCAGGAGAAAATAAGGTTAACAATTCCGGTGCACCTGTGAATGCGAGAAAAATGCTAAAATGCAGACATGTATTTATGCAAAAGGGATATTTCCCCCTTGATTCTAGTTTCCAGGAAAAATATAACAGTGGAGACCCCTACGGTAAAGCATAGAATACCAACTCCTCATATATAGATCAAAAAGCCATCAGGCACTGTACAAACTACAGCTGAGTACAAACAAGGAAAAGACCTCGACCAACAAGCCTGGCGATGGTCAAATACAACAAATAAACATCAAAAGCTACAACAGACATAGACAAAACAGGTCAAGCAGGATGACGTGATCGGAAGTCCTCTACCAGCCTCAACGTCTCAGGATGATCCGGCCTGGCAAGTAACCCCTGGATAAGCAAATCTTGCTGGCTAACAGTATGCTGTAGGCTATCAACATGATCCTCCAAAGCTCTCTCTCCAAAACATGCCTCAAGTATGCGTTTCTTGGAGCCAGCTTTCAACCTGAGATCCTTTAAGTTCGCGATCGCCTCATTCAACCTGCACTCACTATCTCGTCTACGTGATGATTTCGCTGCAATCTCTCCATCTTTGGCATTAAGTTAAGCCTTTAGCTTGCTGATCTGAAGTTTTGACTTGTCTTCCCGCTCCTTGTTGTTGGTGAGCATGGCATTCCATATTGACTCAAACTTGGAGATCCTCATGTAAGCCTTATCCAACTCTTCCTTCTTCGTGGCAAGAACACGGTAAGAGGCATTCAAATCTTGGCCTGTGCGCTCTCTATCCTTAGTCTCTTTAGTCAGGTCCGTACCCAGTTTGTTGACAAGCTCGGTCTGTCTCCTGAAAGAATGAACTGCATCTATCTTCTCACTACGAAGCTGGATAATCTCTTCCTCCAATTCTTCATTCGCTTTTCTCAGCTCTTCCTTCTTTGCCAATACCTGGTTATATTTCTGGATATCTACAGTAGTGGGTTCCTCTATCATAAGAGGATATAGAGGTGCAACTGAAGGATATGGCATCAGAAACTTCAAAGCCCTAGCACGAATCCAAGTCAAGTAAGGGTCATACGCTCGGCTATTACTCTTCCCCGAAGCTAACTTCCCTTTCCGATGAATATTATTCCATGCATGCTCAAGTCTGCCCAGAGCCTCGCCCTCCAATAAGCCAGTAAGATACAGAGATTCATGTATCTCCTCTTCTCTAGGAGGTTCTCTCAATGCATACCCAAACTGTCTCACCAATAAAGAAGGATTATAGTTGATGCAACCTTTCCTTTCGATCAAAGGAACGTTAGGAAAACCACCGCAACTATAAACAATATACTTGCCAAGCAAGTCTCGATCAAACCACATAATATTCTCTGCAGATAATCCCATCAACCTTTCTGACCATTCTGAAGTACTGGCAATGGTAAAAAAAGGGCCCGTCTTGGGTAGATGACTAAGAAACTAGGCATACAACAAAGGAACACAACAAGTTACGTTCTTACCCCTTCGTTTCTCATTCTTGTAGTGCACAGAATGATAAACGTCTCCGAGTAAAGTGGGCACTGGGTTTCTTGAAGCTAAGATATAGAATGCAACTACATCCAAAAAGTCTGGGAGATGAGGAAACAGAACAATGCCGTATATACAAAGAGCCAGGGTGGCGCTAAACACAATCCAATATCCATCCTTAGCACACTGCTGAGCTTTCTCAATCAAGCAAGGCAAAGGGAAACCATACATCCCAAGTCTCCGGATCATCTTCCCATCCAACTCTGAAGCCTCAAGGTACAAAATAGCGGCGAGCTCGGCCATATCAGGCTTAGTATCAACATGAACAAATGGCATCCGACTCCGAATGGGTACCCCTAACAGCTCAGAATACTCCTCTAGTGTAGGAGCCAAGACATAATCAGGAAAGACAAAGCACCTCAACTGGGCATCATAAAACTATAAGAGAGCATAGAAACCACTAATCTCATATTCAGAAGGCTTGCAGACATATCTCAATAATCTCCCATAAGACTTCTTGAAATCTTCCATTACTGCTTTCTCACCCAAGGCAATCAGATTCAACAAATTACTAACATCCGGAACTGGAAACTTGTAGGCCATTGTACTCTTCAGGGACTCCATAACAGCAATGCAGGCAAAGATCACTAGAATCAAAGGAGAAATATGCACCTGTAACAGAAATACATGTTAATGAAATGCAGATGAAAATGTAAATGCAAATGCAAACAAGGGATCAAGACTGATGTGCTAGTGGTTGAGAAAAACTAGAGCTTCACCTTAGCAAGAACAAAGCACCAACAGTAGGATTCACTGATATCAAGAACACAGATTCACACTTGCAAAGAACCGGGTAATTTGAAGGCTAAGGCTTCCTGCACAACCCAATCCCCCTCACGGGTGTGGACCTATCCACTGACAAGGTTCAACATCCTATGCGTTCATCAGCGTCACAGACTTTCAAGGAATGATGATACGTTCACCATTTCTGGTTTGGCATCATTATCTCCTAAAGAGACCTTACTTAGCTGACTCACAAATGATTGGTTCCCGGAGTCGACAATTCTCAAATCTAAAATCCCAACCGATCCTAAGGATCTGAAGGAAAATCATCAAAGAAAATCTCGTTCGAGTGTGAATTTCATGGGGAACTGTATCTGCTAAGCAAACAGGCCCCCACTAGTCTCCACTATAATGCTAGGTTTGTACTCAAGCCCGGGTCCGACTTATCACTCAATGGAACTTCCCTCCCTACAGCACAACCGTAATGATATATGATGCAGAAAATAAATGCGAGAAAGTAAATAAAGCACATATATACAACACCCAAAAATAAACAGACAAGCGCTAGGAGTGTCTCGCATAGGGAACCAGAGTCCCCGGCAGAGTTGCCAGCTGTCGCAACTGCGAAAAACCACCGGTAGAAAAACAGAAGAGTCGCCACTTTTGTTATTTATCCCAAAGAGAGGGAAAGGAAACGATCGCAAAAACTTAAAGAAAAAGGGAAAGACAAGGTCATCGCAACCATGTCTAGATTCGGGATTCGGTTACACAAGGGGAAGGTATTAGCACCCCTCACATCCTTCGTACTCGACGGGATCCACGCATTGTTGTCTATCTAAAATGGTGTGTTGATACTATCTAGCTAAAGGCTCAAGGACAAAAGAAAAAGAAAATAGAAGTGACTCGGAAGAGCATCGCCGCTCTGTGCCTACGTACTCCCTCGTGTAATGGGAAAGTCAGAGTCAACGTAGTTTGACCAACTAAGGCTAAAGAAAAGGGGAAGGTTGCTCGCCGATACATCGCGTCTCATGCCTACGTACTTTCATCTGATATGAAAGATCAGAGCAAACATAGTTCAGGCTAAAAGGACCACATGTTTGGTTCAAATGTTTTTATGCTCGAGTAGGGTTAACAAATAGTTCTAGTAGTTGGTGTATGCAGCTCGACCATTGGAGACTTAGGCGTTACAGATTACGGTAGAACTAAGATTTAACGACACTCTTGTTTATGAAAATGATTTTCCTGATTAAGAACCCCAAAGGGTGAAAAAGGTTTGAAGTGTTTTGGTGTGTTTTAGAGAAGAAGTATTTTGAACTTGATTTGTGACTCCTGCCGCACTAGAGACTATGACCTAAGAGCGAGTGCATCGTATATCACCCAAAGGGTGTACACAAAACACTCTAGGTCCTTGAGAGGAGGCCCCTCAATTACCATTTCTCAAATATCTTAAGGCTCGTAGCGTGCTACACTTGTCATTCTTTATTAAGTGTTTTATGAATGTTTGAAGATGAGAAGAGAAGAAGGAACACTAATGGGAGACTAGTCAATCCTAAAAGTTATCATACAAAGTGGACTTAGAGTTGGGATTCAAAAGGTAACTACCTAATGTTATCATGCATGGTTAGGCACCTAATGTCTATCATAACTTCAAGAGGTTAGAGAACTTATGGGGAGCATGGCAAAGAAGAATAAAGAAAAAGAAGAAGAAGAGAAAGAAATGCATATGCAAATGAAAGGATGCACACATAGAATGCACAAGTAGAATGATAGTGGGAGGAAAATAGTGTGGGGCAGTAGCCTCCACAAGCTTATCTCAACCAAGCATGCATATGGAAATGCGAGAAAAGAGAAGAAAGAGAAATACACAAGAAGAAATCAATCCAACAAAAGCAAACCATACAAAGATGCACCAAAAAGTGGGATGAAATGACCTAAGTCAAACAACATCAACCACACCAATGAAATCAAACCTCAACGAAAGGTAAAACAAAACCTCAAAGCCACGTGAGGATGGGAGACCAAATAAGGGCAGCAAGGATCCCGTAATAGGTACTCAACCATAAGCATCACTTATCAAAAGCAAAGAAACACCAAAAGTGTCCTCAAGGATTCATCATTCTAGGTATGCTTCAAATACCTCCAAAGGAGGGACCAAGCCACCTTAAATGACACTCCAAGGTCATTAGGGGGATGAAGATAAGAAAGCTCAAAATCAATGCCAAAACAAAATAAGAAGAAATGCAAGCAAGAGTACAAAGGAAGCAAGCACACACCACTTAAGATTTCAAGTTGAAAGCACAAAAGGAAAAGCATCAATCAACAAGCAATGGGCATAATTTTGACCTAAAAATGAACATACAACAAGCTCAACATGTCTAAAATATGAAACAATAAGATTTGAGAGCTTATTGGATCCACAAAGGTCATTTCCAATCCAAACTAGGTCATACACTTGTGTGAGTTGTCCTATGAGACGACCTAACTTGCAAGTCACTTCAAAAATAGGAAAAAGGCTAAAAAAACATCAAAGAAAAAACACAAAGAAGCTAAACATGTTGGCAACCAGAAGCCAAAAGATAAAGACAAATATTCCCTCAAAGCACCATCAAAAGAAAGGATTCATTTAGATGTACCACTTTGAAATGGGAGAAACAAAGGCAAAAGAAAGGCAAAAAAAAGTCAACCCAAAAGTCAACAAACAAGGGCAAAATGGTCCTCAAAAATTGATCAACTCATCATTGAGATGAGGATCAATTTTCATTCATTGGATCAAAGAGGAATGATAGAAATAAATGCAAGATCAAACAAAGTTAAAATTCAAATCATCTAAAACCACTCCAATATTTAATTCATTTTTTAATTGAAAATAAAGTTGAAAAATAAAATAAAAATATCCAAAAAAAAGTAGACATATAAAAGTTGATAAAAAATATTTTTGGTGAATTTTTAAAATATTGGAGTTATTTTTAATGATTTAAATTCTAAACAGAAAATAAAATAAAAACAAAAGAAAATTAAAAGAAAATAGGAAAATATGCGTGGCAAATAGCAACAAGAGGAAGCTCAAAACGAGACTGGGCCCAAGCTGGGGGTGCAATTAGCGCGCACTTACAAGGCCCATCAGAAAAATTTAAAATAAAAAAAACCTGGTAATCCCACATGATGAGTCAAATATGGTGTATGATGAACACTCAATCAGAAACGTATGATTAAAAAGTAATCAATCACGTGGTTGTAAACTTGCCAACACATTAATGAATGTTTAAATGAGATTCCATGCAATCAGTCAAAGCCAACCCACCGTGTTTCTTAATCATGGACGTTGGATACAAAAGTATGCAGATCGTTCGCGTGTGGTCATGACACCTCATCATCTCCTATCTCCAAAACCCTAAAACACAGACCACCGGCCGGAGACACTATTCATCGTCTTCTCCAGCCAAACTCCACCGCGCGCAGCAACAGCACAACACGTATCATCAAATCTCAACCGTTTTGGACGAATTTTATATCAAACTTCATCTAGAGATCACGAGGATCTCATATCCAGCCTCAAAAACCACTAATCATGCATAAAAAGAGCAAACCGAAACCATTAAGATTGTGCACCAATATCCAAAGATCATCAAAACATCTCCAATTTGGTTTTAACATTATCTAGAAGTCATGTAGGTTACAGATCAAGCATCAAACAAGCCAAAACACGTAAGAACAAGCCAAAACAGATCCAAACATTTTTGAGCATCCACCAACAATCAACACCAATACCAGTTCGTTTTACATATTAATGATCTACATTGTTTCTACGTCTCAAATATGCAAAAATGGCAGTGAATCAATGCATAACAAGAGTGTAAAGTTGATTTTCAATTACCTAGTGGAGAACTTCCACTGAGCCTTCAAATGGAGCTTAAGCTTGAAGAAAATTGTCCAGAATCGTTCAATGATCTTCAATAGAGCTTTTGCAATTCACAATTTGGCTTAAAATGTCCTCTATCTCCAAATTTGAAATTTGAATTTTCCACACTTTTTCAAAACTGTTCTTGATCAATTTGGCTCCAATTCTCCATTCTGATCATTTGTTCATGGCCAAAACCTTATATGTGATGGATCTTGATAAGAATTGAGCCCAATCTCAGCCTCTAACAGCCCAATTGAAAATCCAAGGAATTGAGTTTTTGAGCTTTCTCATGTACACGAAATTCTCACCAAATTGGCTTCAAAATGCTTAAAAATGCTTGTTGGTACCACATGGGATGTGAATGGCTAGGATTACAGCCTTAATTGATCTCAATGGCTCATGTTTGTTGTGTAACTTCATAATGAAGTAACCTTGAAAATGGCTCACTAAAACACCTCAAATTCAAATTCTATTAATGCCAATGTGTTCAAAATGTAGTTTGCACTCAAAATATGCACTTATTTGCACCAAATTGATCAATAATGAATTAATTCCAATTTTGCCCTTTTAAGCTTCCTTCCATGAAAATTCACACATCAATTTCTCATTCCAAGCCTATTCCATGACTTCTCAATGCTTGACTAAACAAATAACACCATTTGGAGCAAGTTTTATGTTGGGAAGATCTTCATTTGAAGTGTGCAAGTTGGTGAAATGGACCTATATTTTATGACCTATAATCTCACTTTCCTAAAATACCCCTGACTTGCAAACCTCATAACTTGAGTTCTACAAATCAGATGAAAGACTTCTAGTACTTTTTGGAAAGATAATACCAAGATCTACAACTTTCATGTTGGCCAAAAGTTGAGGAAAAACACACTTCTTGGTAAAAAATGGCTTGGAAGTTGGTTGACTTTTGTTGACCAAAATCACATTCATCTGATGACCTGTAACTTGTCTGGATCATAACTTGAGTTCTAGAAATCAGATGAATGACTTCTAGTACTCAAAAGAAAGCTATAAACATGCTCTACAAATTCCATGTTGTTTAAAAGTTGAGATGAAACTTGTACCTTGAGATAGGTGGTCTTGAAGTTGGGCACTAAACAGGGCATTTTACCTTGAGAACCCTAATTTAGTAACTTCTCCTCCTCTCGATTCTTGATGAATTGAACTTGAAATGATATCTCATGTATCTTAACACAACATTCCATTACCATGGAGACTTTGAATTGAGTTTTAATCTCCTTCAATTTCACAGTTGACTGAGGATTAGCCAGATGAAAACCCTTGATGCAACACCTTCAACTATAACTTTTCACACTTAGCACAAACACTTGACTGAGCTTTGCAATGACCCTCAAGGCACTCCATGAGCTCTCTTAACATCTTTTATCCATCCTCATGACTTCACAAACCTCTGATGATCTTGAACTGGCCTCCAAGTTAGGAGCTGACCCACATACATCCATCCTTTCTTTCACAAGACCAATGTCCACTTCTAGATGACTTGATGACCATCCACATTTGAGTAACACCCCTTGCTTAGGCTCAAACCTTTGAGTAGACTCCTCTTGATATGCACAACCTCTTGATCCCCTGTTCAATGAAAAATGCTATGCAATGCACATGCCAGAAAGAAATGAAATGAAACATAAACCAAGTTAAGAAAAGGTTGGGCAAATTTTGATGTGCAACAATCATCAACCCATATCAAAGCCAAGAACCTGTATCCAAAACTGCAATATCACAAGTAAATCAAGTCAAACCCCAGATTTGCGAAAACAAATCACCATCATGATCCAAAATAACCGAATTCAAAGCCATCACTAACCTGTGAGTCATCAGAAAATATACGTAAGATTCAAAGTCCAAGCCCAGTCAGAAAATAAAAGACGATATAAAAACGAAAAGCCTCACAGCAAATAGGGGGCCGGAAAAACAATGACGAAACCCTAAGAGAACGACGCAAAGGTCACCACCCTCACGTACACCCAAATGGCCATTATCATCATCCATCCTCTGTCAGCAAAATCAAAGAACAGCTGCTAACGAACACGGCAAACCCTAACCATCAGACGGCGGCACATCACGAGAGTCAGAGAACCAATTTGTCCTTCTCATCGTGAAAAAAAGAAAAAACCAATTGCGCAAACCACCCATTTCATCCAGACCACCAATCGAAACCGCGAACTCAAATCGAAGACCACCATCGCCGTTTCAAAATGGCGGGCAATCTTCATAGCCTTAGAACGCACATCATCGGCCGAAATCGTAGCATAGCCGCCATAAGAATTCAACCGCTAATAATCTTAGTTTTTCACTTATTTTACAGGTCAAATGAAAGAAGAAGAAGAAGATTATGGTGAGCGAAAACCGTGATGAACAGAAAAGAAAACGAAAGCCATGAGCAAGAAGAGAGACTGAGAGAAAGGGGGAAATGTTGCCGCTAGTGTTTCTGAGTTTTAGGGTTAAAACCCTAAACTTCTACCCCCTCCCTTTTGTTTGCATGTGGACCGGGTTGGGTCCGGATGTGGTGACCGGCCCAACCCACTTTTTTTTCTTTTCCTCTTTGTTTTTTTAATGTTTATTCATGTTTTAAAAATTTTTTAAAATATTAAAAAAAAAATTATTATTAAAACTTTTTTATTAGTAAAACTTTTTTTAAAATATTAAAACTTTTTTAAAAAAATATTAAAATTAAAACTTTTTTTAAAATATTATAACATTTTTAAGATTAAAATTAAATTCTTTTTAAATAATAAAAACAAAACCTTTTTAAACTAAAGCTAAAATGTTTTCATTAAGACTAAAATTTATTTTTTTAAAATAAAAAGTAAAAATCCTTTTTTGTCAAAAATCACAAAAACTTTTGTTAAAGAATGCCAACCTTTTTCTTAATTTCAATTCATAATCCTTTCACATTCCCGAATTCTCGGCGTCATCCCACTTATTCTTATTTTTCGGTATTTAATTATTTTTCGTTGATTTCCGCCTAGCTTCTTTTCACTAACATTCGCTATTCTCCTCAGATTCTACTCAAACTCTGATTAATATTTATTTATCATATTTGTATTTGTTTCTCGGTTGTAATTTTTGCGAGGCAATCGTCGCGCTAGTTTTCCAGTACTTTATATTTCATTACTGTATGCTTACTGATCTTCCATCGCATTGTACATTTATCATTATTTATGTCACCTTATGAAGGACTAGGATTAACCGTTTGACCGCCGAGTCAATAACCCTAGTTTCAACCATTCCAAACCCTAATAGCCTAGGCGTCCCGCCGCGGACGAAAATACCCTTTACCCTAACATTAGGTCAAAGAGTCGTTGTACTCTATTTTAGGGTTTCCCGCAGTGGAATCCCTAATTTAACCTTAATTTAATTAACAATTTCAACGTAGAGATTGGAGTCTCCGTACTCCCTGTAAGCGTGTCCTTAAGATACACTTATTCCCCATTGAAACCTTGACCACAGTCAAGAAGTTTCTAACCTCCCTTTCGAGGGGAACTACAATTACTCTGATTCCGTTCCCGTTAGGATATGTAAGCACAAGATGCGATATCTTGCCGAGTAAACTTAGGACTAACCCTTAGGTATTTCTTTTACCTTTTAATCCTTTGTATATACCTTAAAATATAATAAAGCAAAATAGTAAAATGAACAAAAGGTTCCTGTAGAGTACTACAGAAGTTTAGGATGCTAATATCTTCCCTAAGCTTAACCAACCCCTTACCTAGATCTTTCCCCGCATTGTGTTTACGATGAAAAAATAGGTTTTCCCTCTTTTAACCTTTTCCTTCGGATAAATCAAAGAGCGGTTGTGAATTGAATTGTGATTCAGATTAATTAATAATTTGATATCCTATTTCCACCGCAACACCTTGGTCTCGTACCAAGTGCATTTTCAAACTCTTTTCCTAAATAAAACTCGAATGGTTATGGAGTGGTTAGGCATATGCCTTCTCCTATCCCGAGTGCTTGACATTACCTTTAGGGTTCACTATCATAAAGCTCTTACCATTCAAGATCATAACATGTTTAATAAGAGGATAAAGTTCTCTTTGTATTGAACTAAAAGAGAGGATTGAGTGCAGACTTCTTCCTCTCTGAGTGTCAGGATACTCACGGTAGAGTGTGTGGTCTCGATACTCGTCTTTCAATTACGAAGACATGACTGTATTTGCCACACCTTTTCACAATAATTCTTTTGAGATAAATAATTGGGTGCTACCTACAAGGGGTTACTATCCAAGGATCTATTTCACCCTTTTCGAAAGGATATGTTACTTTCGTTCTACCGTAAACAGGTAACGCATAAGTGTTGCACCCCAAAATTGCCCAACCTTTTTCTTTGGTTGGCTTTTGTTTCTTTGCATTATTCTAGCATATTGGATTGTATATCATTTTGCATTTACAGGGGATTATGAGAAGTGTTCTTAGTAAGAGAGGAGTACCAGAGCTTCCAAGCCTAGCCAAGAGGTCTTGTTCAAGTTATCAAGTGGTTATCATCATTAGAGACAAGTCAAAGCCCTTTGGATAGGAAGATAGGTGTATGTGGTTCACCTCCTGTCTAGGAGGACATTTGAAGGTCATATGAGGATCACAAGCCCATGGCTATGGAGGGAGATTATCATTTAAGCTCATTGGAGTCCTTGTAGTTCATTGTGGAGCTCATGCAATTGTTTATACCAAGTGCAAGTGGCTACAGTTGAAGAGGGTGCAATTAGGGTTTTCATCTGGTTAACCCTAAGTCAACTGTGAAATTGAAGGAGATTAAGACTCAATCAAAGTCTTTATGGTCATGGAATGTTGTGTTGAGACAGATGAGATATCATTTCAAGATCAATTCATCAAGAATCAAGAGTGTGAGGAGTTACTAAATTAGGGTTCTCAGTGTAAAATCCCCTATTTAGTGCCCAACTTCAAGACCACCTATCTCAAGATACAAGTCTCATATCATCTTGACCCCAACATGAAACTTGTAGGGAATGTTTCTAGCTTTCTTTTGAGTATTAGAAGTCATTCATCTGATTTCTAGAACTCAAGTTATGATGCTGGCAAGTTACAGGTCCTCAGATGAATGTGATTTTAGTCAACAAAAGTCAACCAACTTTTAAGCCACTTTTGACCTAGAAGGATGTTTCTCCTCAACTTTTGATGAACATGAAAGTTGTTCCTCATGATTTTAGATTTCCAAAGAGTACTAGAAGTCCTTCATCTGATTTGTAGAACTCAAGTTATGAGGCTTGCAAGGCAGGGGCATTTTTGGGAAAGTAGGATTATAGGTCATTTTCATTATAGGTCTATTTCACCACTTTGCACACTCCAAATGGAAATCTTTCCAACTTAAAACTTGCTTCAAATAGGGTCATTTTCTCAACCAAACAAAGGCATCAAAGGTTTGGCTTGGATTGAAGAATTCCTAAAGAAATTTCCATGAAAAAGGCCTTAAAAGGGGAAAATCAAATTAAATTCATTTGGGATCATTTTGTACCAACTTTATGCATTTTTGAGTGCCAAATACATTTCAAGCACAATGCCAATTTTGGATTTGATATTTGAGATCATTTTGGTGGCCATTTTCATGCTTACTTCAAGTTTAAGTAACACTTGCAAACCATGCCATAAGATTAAATTAAGGAGCCATTTTCAGCCCTTGGATCAACCTACCTCAGATGCAAGCTAGCTGAGCCATTTTTACAGCTTGACAAGGTGATTTTCGTGCACTTTTTGAAGTGGCCATAAGGAGAAAAAGTGAAATTCAATTGGGCTTAAGGAGCATAGAATTGGGCTTTCTTTCAATCCAAATCCATCATACTTATTCGCAGGATTACACACAAGCTTTCATAACTAATTTTGGTGAGAGATTGGACAAGAACACATTGAGAGAAAGTGAGAAAAAGGTAAAAATAGTTTTTCATGTTTCACTGAGTTTCAATCAAAAACAAAGATTTAGAAAGGTTCCTTAAGGTTCATAGAACATTTCTGGGTGGTTTCTTTTAAGCTTCACTAAAGAAACAAGCTTTGTGGAAGCTTTTATTTATGTTTCTTTCCAATCCTTTTTTTCTCTCTGTTTAAGCATCCATATTGCGCCATTTTTATATATTTGTGAACCTCTTGATGTGTAGATGGTTTCTGGAATGATTTTGTGGTTGTTTGTAAGCTTTCGAGTTTTGAGCTCATTTCTTTTTCTTTTCGTTTTGGCTTATTCATACATGATCAATGAAAATGGGTGGTGGATTTGAAATCTACCTGACCTGGAGATCATTTTTGACTATTTATTTTCTTATTTTGGTTGAGTTTTCGTGCACTTGAGTTTTGGTCGTGACTGTTTTTTTGAAGCTTCGCCGGAGAAGACGACCGGAACAGTTGTTCCGGCCATCTGGTTTTCCCTCCAGTGTTTGAACTTCACCAGAGCCACGTGTGTGTGTTGGTTACCTTTGGATTTGATTACTTTTTCATTGGATGGTTGAGATTAAGACGTATGGTACACCTCTTTTGACCATACGCACCATATCACTTTCAGATTTCATTTAAATACGTGTGATGATGTGAGCCCTCTGATCTGGTTACTTATTGATGCAACTGCCATGATTTCTTTCCACCATGGTCCTCTGTTGACTCACCACACCCAACCCACACGTTTTTTCTTTTTATTTTTGCTGATGGACCGGGCTTGCTAATGGCACCCCCCTGAGCTGGCCCATTGAGTTTCCAACGTTGCTGGGTTGTTATTTGCACCAAGTTCTTTTTTTGTTTTAATTTCTTTTTCTTTCTCTTTTTTTATTTTCTTGCTGTTTAGTTTTAATTCAAAATAAAATACCTCTATTGGTCATAAAATTCCCCAAAAATATGTTTTAGATAATTTGAAGTGTCTTTTATTTTATGAAATTTTTATTTTATTTTTTGGATTATTTTTCAATAAAAAATGGAATTTAACATTAGAGGTGTTTTATTTGACCTAATTCTTTACATGTTTTGGTTTTTATTTTGTTTCTCTCATTTCCTTTTGGTCCAATGACCCAAAATTCATCCTCATGTCCATGATGGGTTGATGAATTTTTTAGGACCATTTTTCCCCTGTTGGTTGACTTTTGATGCATTTCATTTGACCCTCAACAATCCTCCTTCACAATGGAGCACCCTTGTGAATCAATTTCTATGGTGATGTTGTGAAGTGACTTTGGTTGTAATATTTTGGCCTCTGGTCGCCAACATGTTTATGAGCTTCTTGCATTTTATTTGATCTTGAATCATTTTCCTAATTTTGAGGTAACTTGCAAGTCAAGTTACCTCCAAGGGAGGTTCATACATACATCTTGACCTAGTTTGACTTGGATATGACATTTTTGGATCCTTTGAGCTCTCAATGCCTTTTGTTTCATGTTGCTAACATGTTAAGGATGATACTTGCTCATTTTTAGGTCATTACATTATATTTTGCTTGTTCATTTGATTGTTTACTTTTGAGTTTCCAATTAGGATTTCTATGTGAAACATGCTTGTTTTCCTTTGGGAATTTGCTTGAATTTCCTTATGGTTTATTCGCTTTTGGTTTTGAGCACTTTTATTTCATGTCCCTTGTTGTCCAATGACTTTGGGATCTCAATTAAGGTGGCTTGGTCCCTCCTTTGGAGGTATTTGAAGCATGCCTAAAATGATGGAATCCTTGAGGACATTTCTTGGTGTTTTCTTTGTGCTTCCTTGCTTTTTCTTGTGATGCTCATGGTTGAGTGCACATTATGAGTTCCTTGCTGTCCTCATATAGCCTCCCATACTCACTTTGTTTTAGGTCTTCTTTGCCTTTCATTTGTGTTTGGGTTTTGGCATTGTGGTTGATGTTTGAATGGTTTAGGCCATTTCATCCCATTTTAGTGAACTTGTGTGTTTCTTTTGATGCATTTCTTTCTCCTTTAATCTCTTGCATTTATCATATTGTTGCTTGAGCTTGAGATGAGATTGTGGAGGCTACTGCCCCACACCAATTTCCTCCCTCATTTGCATTCCATGTTTGCATTCTTGCATGTTCATGTTGTTCTCTTCTGTCTCCTTTCCCTTAGGATCTCTAATCTCTCTTGTTCAAGGGAGATTATGATAGACATTAGGATCTTAACCATGTATGATAACATTAGGTAGCATTCCCTTATCTTAATCTTAGGATCACCATTGCATGACAACTTTAGGTTTGAGTTTAGTCCCCTTTAGTGTCCTTTCTCTTCTCATCTCAAAACACGCATAAAACACCTAATAAAGGTTAATGATTATTGTGCGTTACGAGCCTTAAGCACTTGGGAAAGGGTTGTTGAGGGGTTTCCCTTCAATAGCTTGGATTTTTAGTATAGCATCCTTTGAGTGATATGCGGCACATTCACTCCTAAGTCATAGTCTCTAGTGCGATATGAGTTGCAAACAATTCAAAAACACTTCTTCTCTAAAAAACACAAAAAACAAATCATTCAAACCCTTTTTACCCTTTGGGGCCTTTAATCTTGGAAAATCATTTTCATACGGAGAGTTTTGTTAACTCTTGGTTCTATCGCAAACGGTAACGCCTAAGTCTCCAATTGTCGAGCTGCATACACCAAACTGCTAGAACTAATTGTTAACCCTACTCGGGTAAAACAGTTGAACAAACCTGTGTTCCCTTTTAGCCTGAACTACGTTTGCTCTGGTATTTCATACCATATGAAAGTATGTAGGCATACGACGCGATCTCTTGGCGAGCAACCTTCCCCCCTTCACCCGTAGTTAGCCGAACTACGTTGACTCTGACTTCTCATTTTAGATGAGATACGTAGGCACAAAGCGCCGTTGCTTTGCCGAGTCACTTATTTTTCTTTTGTCCTTAAGCCTGTAGTTAGATAGTTTTAATCACTCTTTTAGATAGACAACAAGCGTGGATCCCGTCGAGTACGACGGACGTGAGGGGTGCTAATACCTTCCCCTTGTGTAACCGACTCCCGAATCCGAGACATGGTTGAGATGACCTGTCTTCTCCCGTTTTCCTTAGGTTTTCTCTGAGCATTTACTTTCCCTCTCTTGGGATAAATAATGCACGGTGGTGACTCTTCTGTCATTGTCGACCTCGATTTTCGCAGTAGCGACACTAAGACTCTACAAGCAAGCTGCAATACACCTAAATGCTAGAATGCGCATATTAACATCATCCACAAAAACACCAGTTAACCGTAGGCCGAACTACGGCTGCTCTGATTCTTCACTTCTTTTAAGTGAAGATACGTAGGAACAAGGGCCACAATCCTTGTCGAGCACTTTCCCGTCCATATATGTAGTTCCCCAAACTATGTTGACTCTGACTTTCTCATACCTGTTGAAATACGTAGGCGTATGACCGCGAGGTTCTACCGAGTCTCTTCTTCCCCTTCATCTTTCTTTTCCCTATTTCTAAACTTTCTCTCTCCCCTTAGAACACACTTTATAGCAATTCCCGTTAGCAGATATTTTCACACGTAGACAAACAAATGATTCCCATCGAGTACGATGGATGCGAGGGGTGTTAATACCTTCCCTTCGCATAATCGGCTTCTGAACCCATTCTTTTGGTTGCAAGACCATCTTATCCATTTCTTTCTTAGGGTTTTCTTGATGTTTTCCCTTCCCATCATAGGATAGATAAAGTTCGATGGCGACTGTCATACGCTAAAGTTTAACCTTTCATTTTCTATTTTATTATTTTTTAAATTCTGATTAACTTAATAAATTAACATTTTTTTTAAATCTTTTCTTTTTTTTAACTAATAATAATATAATTAATTTTTTTATAACTTTACTAATATTGTTTTATTAACCTTTTTTTCTATTTAGTTTATTTATTTAAATCATTTTAATTTCTTTTTTACTAACTTTTAGAATTTAGATTAAAATTGAACTTTTTTTTTTCTTTTCTTCAAGAGTAAATTTTTTTAAAAAATAAAATATACCCTTTTTTAAATTAATTTCTAACATTTTTTTTAAATCAAATTCTAATACCTTTTTTAAAATTAAATTTCTAACTCCTTTTTCATTTAGAAATTCTAACTTTTTTATCTAAAAACTCTAACACTTTTTTTAATGCAAAAATTCTAACTTTTTTATTTATTATAAAACACTTTCTTTGTTATTTTAAACTTTTCAACACTCTTTTAATCAAAAATCCCAACACTTTTTTTAATCAAAACTTCTAGCCTCAGGGAAAACCCTCATCATCGCCCTATCAGCAAAACCATCAAAACCGTCACAAAAAAACCCTCACAGAAGCATCATCAAATCCACATGATATCCAAAATCAAATTCAATCACCATGAATCACAACAGATCCGAAAATGAGATTAAGGAAAATCAAATCAATATCCAAAAACGAAAATCTTTTCGAATCAAATCCAATCCAAAAATCAAATCAAATCTGTTTTTAAAGAAAAAATATGAGTATAAGAATCAGATTCAAATCCATTAAAAAACGTTTTGAAAAAGGATCAAATCAAATCTTTTCAGATAAAAAAAAATCAAATCTCCATTAGGTTTTAAGATTTAAAAATCAAGTATAAAAAGGGCCAAAAATCACAGTAAAAAGGGACAGAAAAACCCTAAACGAAATCATCAACATCAAAGGCATCAACAAAATACAAAAAATTGTTCATTCAAAAAACCTCATTCGCTGAGCCGAAACCCACAGAGGCTCAGAGTAAAGGATTCACTCATCATCGCCAAAACCAAACAAAAGGCCGTACAAGCACCACAAGAAAAATCACAGCGGAAATCAACACACAGATCGTCAAACTCAGGCCCGACCCGTTTCCTCTTTTTATTTTTATTTATATTATTTGTTTTGTTATTTTTAACTAAATTACCCCTTTTTTTTAATTATAACTTAACAGTAGCCTTTTTTCTTAAAGTTGAATTTATTTCTGCTTTAAAACTAATTACTAACCCTTTATTTTGTAATAAACACTAACTTTTTTTTTATAATTAAAATTAAACTTTTTTAAAATTGAATTTTTTTTAACTTTTTTAAAATGAATTTTTTTCAACTTTTTTAAAATTAAATCTTTTTTTTTAACTTTTTGAAAACTAAATCTTTTTTTTAACTTATTTAAAATTAAATCTAACTTTTTTAAAACTAAATCTCACTTTTTAAAAATTAAATCTAACTCTTTTTAAAATTAAATCT
This sequence comes from Lathyrus sativus, assembly GCA_963859935.3. NCBI lineage: Eukaryota > Viridiplantae > Streptophyta > Magnoliopsida > Fabales > Fabaceae > Lathyrus > Lathyrus sativus. The sequence goes on from OZ012738.1 coordinate 534,060,012, forward strand.
TTTTTTTTTAACTCTTTTGTAAATTAAACTTCTAACAACCTTTTATTTTAGGCAAAATATCCTTATTGGTCCCTTAACTATACCTCGGGGTTCATTTTGGTCCCTTAACTTTAAAAAGTTCCATATTGGTCCCTTAACTCTTCAAATGTTCCATATTAGTCCTTTTTGACCTATTAGCGACGGATTTAGCGACGGTTTTTTGATTTTTTTTCCGTTGCTAATAGGTCAAAAAGGACTAATATGGAACGTTTGAAGAGTTAAGGGACCAATATGGAACTTTTTAAAGTTAAGGGACCAAAATGAACCCCGAGGTATAGTTAAGGGACCAAGAAGGATATTTTGCCTTTATTTTAAAATTCTAACTTTTTTATTATTTTAAAATTCTAACTTTTTTCTATCAAAATTTCTAACATTTTTTAAAATTCTAACTTTTTTTATTTTAAAATTCTAACATTCTTTTAATTTAACCCTAATCTATTTTTTTTAATTAATGACATAAAATTCAAACTTTTTTTCTCAAAAAGCTCACAAAACCATATCTTGATTAATTCTAATTTTTGTCTAATTTTCATTTAATAAAATTCTCAAAGTACCGCCTAATTTCAAATTTTCTTCAAGCCTAATTCATCAATTCACTTCATTCCTAACATCATTCTCGATTATCCATGAACCTGTTTGCTAACCTTTTTTATTTTTGTACATTCTCTGACATTATTATTGCTATTCACATCTCGTTATTATCACTTGTACATTATTTCACCATCTTCATTGCTTATCGATTTTTCGCTATTTATTATTCTCTGTAATTTCCCCTCCGAAGGAAAGGTCTAACCGTTTGACCGCCGTGTCAATATTCCTTAACCCTCGTCCATCCTAGCCTTAGGATTCGAGTCGCCGCACTCATACTTAGGCGTCCCGCCGTGGATATATCCTTCACCCTCGCCCATCGTAACCTCAAGACTTTGAGTCGTCGTACTCATGCTTAGGCGTCCCGCCATGGACAATTTTACCCTAGCCTTAGGATAAGGAGTCGCCGCACTCCATGTAAGTTCCCGCCGTGGAATACTTACTTACCTTACCCTTTTTAATTCAACTTACAACGTAGAATAGGAGTCGCCGCACTCCAAGTAAGCGCTTCCTTATGAACATTTACATCCCCTTGGAACCTTGACCACAATCAAGAAGTTTCTCTTCCTCCCTCTGTGAGGGGAACTACGACTACTCTGATTCCATCCCCTACCTCGGATACGTAGGAAGAAGATGCGAATCTTAGCGAGTAAACTTAGGACTAACCCTTAGGTCTTTCTCTTTACCCTTTAACCTTAACATTAACCTTAAGTAGATGACTTAGCAATAGCATATTAAAACAAGAGGTTCCTGTAGAGTACTATAGAAGTTTAGGATGTTAATACCTTCCCTAAGCTTAACCAACCCCCGAACCCTAGATCTTTCCCCGCATTGTGTTTACGATGCAAAATAGGTTTTTCCTTTCTTTAAGCTTTCCTTCGGATAAATCAAAGACCAATTGTGAACTAAAGATGTGATTCAAATTATTAATATTTTGATATCTTATTCTCACCGCAACAGCGACTCTTCTGTCTTTCCATTTTTGCCTCTCCGTCGTTGCATTTTCGAGTAGCTACACACATGTTTCATTTGTTAGATTGAACCTAAGAATATCAAGGAAGCACTGATTGATGAATTCTAGATAAATTTTATGCAAGAGGATTTATGTCAATTCAAAAGAAATAATGTATGGAAATTAGTTCCAAGATCTGAAGATGTGAATGTCATTGGTACAAAATGGATTTACAAGAACAAATATGATGAAAATGGTAATGTAACAAGTAACAAGGTGTCGCTACCGCGAAAATAAGGTGCCGGCAAAACAAAAGAGTCGCCACCTTTCGTTATTTATCCCTCAGAACGGGAAAGGAAACGATCAGAAAAACCTGACGCAAAGGTATAAGACAAGGTCATCGCAACCATTGTTTGGGTTCGGGAGTCGGTTACGCAAGGGGAAGGTATTAGCACCCCTCACGTCCATCGTACTCGATGGGATCCACGCTTGTTGTGTTTACCGGACGGGTTGGTTTCATCTATCTACCTATCAAGGCTGGTCTGAAAAGAAAAGAAAATGACTCGACAAAGCGTCGCACTTTATGCCTACGTATTCTCATCAGAGAATGAGAAATCAGAGTCAACGTAGTTCGACTAACTACGGGTGGGGGAAGGTGGCTCGCCAATACATCAGTATTGTGCCTACGTACTCTCAACAGGCATGAGAGATCAGAGCTTACGTAGTTCGGGATAATACGGATTACGGGAATTCAGATTCATCTGTTTTATCGAGTAGGGTTAACAAACAGTTCCAGCAGTTTGGTGTACGCAGCTCGACCTTTGGAGACTTAGGCGTTACCGTTTGCGGTAGAACTGAGAGTTAACGACACTCTTTTCTTCATAAAAGCTTCCTTTGCATTACGGGCCCACGGGGCAAAAAGGTTTGAAGTTTGTTTTCTGTCTTTTACGGAAGAACTGCTTTTTAGTTGTCTGTAGTTCGTACAGCACTAGAGACTATGACCTGGGAACAAATGCGTCGCATATCGTCCAAAGGACGTATACTAAACATTCTAGACGATTGAGAAGAGGCCGCTCAATTATCATTACCCAAGTAGCTTAAGGCTCGTATCGCGCTTATACTAACTTGTCTTTATTAAGTTTTTTACTGTTTGTTTTGAGATGAGAGGAGAAGAAAGGGTTCAAATAAGGGGAGACTATCAAGTTCTACTGTTGTCATGCCATGGATTCATCCTATGGTTGAGGTTTGAAACCGGGAACTCCTAGAAGTTATCATGCATAGGTTTCAACCTAAAGTTCTAATCATCACTTCCTTATTAAAGGAAGTGAGATTCCTAGGGGATCATGTCAATGATAAACAGCAATAGATAAAGCATCAACTTAAACAGTAAATAATAAACAACTGTAAAATGCATGCAATGCAAGTGAGGGAGGAAATGTGTGTGGGGCATCAGTCTCCAGAAGCTCATCTCAACCTCAAGCCAAGTATGAATAACTGCAATCATAAAGGAAAATAAAATGCCATCAAGCAAATCACAAACCACACAGGCAAGGGAGCAGAGCTCTACCGAATACCAGTAAGCAAAGCCACACAGTAAAAATACAAGCAGAGGGAGAAACTCAACCTCTAATGCAATACAAGCAAGGGGAGAAACTCAACCCTTAGGATGCTGTTAGGCTTATTCAACTACATGACCTAATCTAAATGCATCACACCAATCAATTCACATCAATACAGTTGCACAGAAAGCAAACAGACAGTCAAGAAAGCAAATCAACAGCTTCCACAGCTTCACAGCAAAGCAACTCTCTGATAGCAATTCAGTCCACAGTCTGTAACTGTTCTTCAAGTCTATCCTCTTCAAGAGAATGAAAAGTAATCCATCTTCAAGCTTCAATCTTCAATAGGCTCACCAAGAATGAAGAGAATCAATAAGATGATTGTTTGATAATGGGAAGCAGACAGTAAACCAAAGGAATCCTGTCTGACACTCAACCAGTTATCAGAGAGAGGCATCCTCAAAAGTTCTACTCATTGTAAATGTCACACATCCCTCCAAAGGAGAGATGAGACTTTAACATGAGGACTTTGAATCATAGGATGAGAATGGAATGGGAACAAAACCAACCATTATTTGAAGAAATATCTATTTCTAAAGCTCTCTCCTAAAGCCCTAATTTCCTAAGCTACTCAAAGCTAACAAAAAGGAAGGAAAAACTCCAATCCAAGCTCCACCAGCCACTTTACGCAAGCCTCATCAAGTCCACGATGTCCTCTAATGAGATCCAGAAGCCCACTATGCAAGGAAGCCGAACTTTGAGTCCAATCCACATCAATCATCAACATTGAATCACCAAATGAACACACAAGTAGAATATTCTATCAAAAATACTAAAACACATTCTAAAAATCTGATTATTTTTCTATGGGAACATGCATTCAATAACAACCTATAGTTAAAAAACCATGACCTAATTCATTCTCTAAGTCCTCCAAATAAATTCTAAACCTCAAGGTATCACACCTAAACCCTAAGAGGGAACTCCTATAGTTCTAGTCCTAAAACAGCACCTAAATTCATCACAAAAATGTGATAAAAATCTAAGGGTATCCTGCATATCTAACCTAATCACAAGCCAAATATCAAGCAAAAACTCAATACCAAATGCTCAAACAAAATTCACCAAACAGAAGGGGCAATTATTACAATTTTATTGTCAAATAAAATGTGAAAAAATCAAATCAAATAAAAATAAATGCCAATCATAATCTTTTTGTTCCTAAAATTTCTAAATTCATTCATGAATCTGGGGAAAAAATCTCAGGATTTATTGACTAATTTTCCTATTTTTTATGGATTAAAATCAAACAAACCAAAAATAGAGAAAATAAGAAAAAGAAATAGAAATTAACAAGAGGCGTGTGTTGAATAGCAATTAAATCCAGTTCAGATATTGGGTTGGGCCCAGAGGGGGGTGTGAACATCAGTTCAACATTAAGCCCAACGCTCTGAATTCATTCATGGTTTAGTTCAGCAATTAAAATGAAGGAAAAAGTGCATGTGCCAGGGTTTGAACTCGTCCCTTTCTCTGTTTTACTTCGCTGATCCAAAATGGGGCGTTTTGAGGTGGGGGTATGTGGCAAGCTCCTGAACACACGATGGTGAGACTGGTCAATGAATCCAAACGCTCACGTGATGCCAGCACATTAATGAAAACGGTGCATTTTGCTTCAGTCAAAGTCAGCAACTAAAATTCAATCGTGGACGTGGATGGTGAGTACTGAGTCAAGCTTCAGCAAGATCTAACGCCTCACATGCATCTTCTCCATTTGAACTTCAGTTTGGGGGGGGGGGGGGGGGGAAACCAGACGATGGCCCAGACGGTGGCGTCATCGTCTTCTCCGGCGAAGCCATTTACACAGGTCACTAAAAATTCACAAACCATACATCATTCTCTCTAGAATTCAATGTTGATCACGAATATATCCTTAGAATCATCTAACTCCCTATGGATTTTCAAACCCGATAGCACTTTCAAAATATACCTCAATCTTGATTCTCACCAGAACTTCAATTAAATGCACAGATGTAATCCTCATCTTATGGTGATCATTCTACACTATCCAATCTTGATTAACAGTCCAAGAATTTCTTGATTCGATCCCCAACAGAAATTGATCATCACCTTATTTTGTCTCTAATTCACCAATTTCTGATCCTAAATCCAACTACATATCACCAGGATCCTAACCACCTATAGCATGCTAACTATCTCTACCTAGATTAAGCACAAGAATGAAATGTACCAACCTGTGTTCAAGCTTGTAACAGAGGTAGTTCTTGCACTCTTCAGCCTTCAAGAAAGTGCAGACACGCTCCAAATCACTTGATGAACACAATTAAACCTTCAATTGATCTTAATTTGGCCTTGAACTCAGAATCCGATTCTCACTTGCACCTCTGAAATTTCAACTTCACTCTCTGCTTCAGGCTTCAAACTTCACTAAAAAATGAACTGAATGCATTCATGGACTTATATAGGATGTAACTGAATGATCTAGATCCTTCTTAAAGGTTCAGAATGAGAATTTCAATTTTAAATTTCTCTTCAAAATCTCTTTCATGGCAGTCAAGATATCTCATCTATTCCTCCTTCAGGAAGCCCTCATTGCACTGCTTGTGAACCACTGAACTTGAATGGTGGGGATTCATCCCTTGTTTTCATCCTATGGCTTGAATTTGAGATGTATCTTCCTCATGAAGTAATAAAGCCAAAGGCCATGAAAATGAACCCAAACCTAAATTCTAATAGTGTAATTGTTTCCAAAATATATTTTCCATTCAAAAAATGCTATTATTTTGCCTCATTTGCTCACATAACATTTATTTTGAATTTTTGGTCTTTAATTCTCTTTAATTCTTCCTTTTTCACAATTTCTTGAATCAAGTCTCTCCTTGAGCCATTTCAATGCCTCCTTGATACATGGTCAAGGTTAAAACCCCATTTTGAGAAACTTTCAAGTTGAACAAAATTTCATTTGAGATGTCTAAGTTGGTGAAAATGACCCATAATCACAACATCCCAAAATACCCTTGACTTGTCAAAGCCATAACTTGAGTTCTACAAATCCAATCATGAACTTCTAGCACTCTATGGAAATATAAGAGAATAAGGAACAACATTCATGTTGACCAAAAGATCATAGGAATCATCCTTCTAGGTCAAAAGTGTCATGCAAGTTGGGTAATTTTCAAGCTCCAAATTCACATGCCTCTGATGACTTGTAATTTGTCTGGCTCATAACCTGAGTTCTATAAACCCTATCAAGGACTTCTAGTACTCAAATTAAAGCTAAGCTCATGATCTAAAATAATCATGTTGGGGTCAAGATGATATGACAATCATATCTTGAGCTAAATGGCCTTGAAGTCAGGGGTCAAACTAGGGGATTTTACACTGTCAAGTCTTAGAAACCCTAACCTGAAACTTCTCAAAATCTTCAATCATGATGAGTTGACCTTGGAATCATCCTTATAACATCTCAATGTATCAATCCATGATCACATGGCTCTTGATTTAAGTCTCAACTTCCTTCAAATCATCAGTTGACTTAGGGTTGACCCAGTCAAACCCTAATTACACCACTCATGGTTGAGTCTTCTTGATCTTACACAATGACCTGTATAGGCCTCAAAGTGATCTTCAACACTTCTCATGAGCTCTCTCAAGACATCAAGTCCATCCTCATGACCTCAGAATCATCTGATGGCTTTCCCCAACTCTCAAGTTAGGAGACCCACATACTTGGTGTCAACCACCCTCTCTGAGGATCTTTTACTTCTTTGACAAGGATATCAACCCTTAAACCCTTGAATAATCTTCTTAACTAGCTTCACAGTCTTGTGTAGCTCTTAATTGGTAATCATACCTCTTGATCTCTTGCATACACATTAATGAAATGCAAATGATAATGCTAATGTGAATGAAATGAAACATAAGCTAGGTAAAGAAATGTTGGTCAAATTTTGGGGTGCAACACAAGGCAAGGTTAGTTGCTCATGGTTACACTCAAATATAAGGATTATATTTTAGTGAGAGATTTTCCCCTGTTTCTAGACTTGAGTCCATTTTATTATTACTTGGAATTTTTTACATGAAGAAATTCAGATTGTATCAAATGGATGTTAAAATCGTTTTTCTGAATGGGTATGTTAATGAGGAAGTTTATGTTGAGCAACCAAAGGGATTTATTGATCCTAGTTTTCCAGGTCATGTGTGCAATTTAAAGAAAACTCTTTATAGCTTAAAGCAAGCCTCAAGAGTTTGGTATGAAAGATTAACTTAGTTCCTGGTCAACAATGGATACAAAAGAGGTGGAATAGATAAAACTCTATTTGTTAAGAATGATGGAGGAAGTCTCCTAATATCTCAGATTTATGTTAATGACATAGTCTTTGGTGGGATGTTAGACTAGATGGTGGGACATTTTATCCATCAAATGAAGTCTGAATTTGAGATGAGTCTTATAGGAGAACTTACTTACTTTCTTGGCCTTCAAGTAAAGCAATTGGAAGACAATGTTTTTGTATCTCAAAGCAAGTATGATAAGAGTATAGTGAAGATGTTTTGGCTTGAAAGTGTAAGTCACAAGAGAACTCCTGCTGCAACACATGTGAAACTAACCAAAGATTAAAAAAAGTGTGTTAATGTATATCAAAGTTTATAAAAAAACATGATTGGAAGTCTGTTCTACCTCATATTAAGCAGACACGATATTACTTTCTCTGTAGGTGTTTGTGAAAGGTATTAAGCTAAACCAAAGGATATTCATGTTACTCAAGTGAAAAGTTTAACGCCTCAATTTATTTAATAGATAAATTTTAACTATTATATTGAGTCATTATATGATTATATGATCTATTGGTGTGTTTTAGGTATTTTGTGGGATTATGGAAGGTGGATTAAAGTTTATACTATTATTCAATATTTTCTTAATTAAAATAAAATAGAGAGGCATGAATTAAATAGAGAAATAAGGAAATCAGGGGATTTGGGGTAAGAAGTGAGATAGTGAGGAATTGGTGGGACAAGGAGAAGGAGAACATAAGGTGGGAGAAGGAAAATATAAATATTTAAAGAATAGAAAAATAGAGTTATTTTTAATAGAAAAATAAGGAGAGGTAGAGGATAGAGGTTGTGGCCGACAATGTTAAAAGCTGGAAAATTGAGAGTTTGGAGAATGAGATGACAAGCACTAGGATTCATCCAAGAACATATTTTTTTTTGCAAAATTCAAGTAAGGGGGATTATTCTCTAATGGGTGTATGATATTGTAAGTGATATGAAGAATCCTAACCCTCTTCCTTCATTAATTAGAAATTTGGACCTTGAAGAGGTTTGTGCAAAACCCTTAGGTTGTTATTGTTGATTCAATGTTGGACTAGTCAATGGCTGTTTTTTGGATGTGAATTTTATATGATTGGATGTCATGATAAAAATAGAGATGATGTATTTCCTATGCTTAGGTTATGTGTTAATGAAAAAGCATGATGAATTGATGAGATAATGTTCAATTGATGATTGATGTTTTATGAGTGGTAGGTTGTATACAAATGAGTAGGTGTGATCATTCATGTTCAAAACTGAATTAGGAAGGTTTAGGTTGGAGGAAATAGGTTTATGAATGGACTTATCATGAAAATTTAGTAGATAAACGCTACAGACTAGTATGATTCGAATCACAACTTCAACATGATTTGAATCATAACTTTAACATGATTCGAATCACAGTCAAAATTATATAGGAAAACAATTCTAGATAATTTGATTTGAATAAGAGGTTTACACTATGAATATTGATTTGAATCATAACCTTCTGGGTAGTGTCTACCTGGTTTGGTTAGAATCACAAATTACACTTGATTTGAATCATGAAGATAGATTTTGTTCAAAATAATGTTTTCATCAAAATTTGAGTTTCGTCACTTTGTTTGAGGCACGATTTGAGGCATTGGGAAGCTAATACGAAGCACTACCATATGGTACGAGACTGGGAGTTTAAATGTAATATCTTCTTGTGGGGAGTTGATTCGGTGTACTTCGATAAATTAGTTATCGGTGATGTATTATTTGCATGTTATTAGTTATTGGTGAGATAATCTATGGTGTTACATGTTCATGGTTGAGTTTATATGGTGTTGCTTATATACTGATGAGTTATTTTATGGTGAATCATGTACTTCAACTCAGAATGATTGGTGATGAGTTAAATATTTCTTTGTGTTACATTTTCATGCATCATGTATATCAGAGTTATGGATTGGTGATGGGGCTTAATCAACTCTATAACTTTGATTGCCCAGATATTTATGATGAGATAGTTCAGTAATATAACTCTAACATCCAATTGGTGAGTAGGATTGGTACCACATGTATATGGTGATGAGGTGAATAGTACATTGATATACATATGCATTTGTAATTAGTGATTAATGTAATTATAATTGGTGGCATATGTGATTGTATTTGGTGACAATTGTACTTGAGTTATGAACATGTTGGTGATTGGTAGTAAGGGTGAATAATACGAATATATTTATATGTTATATATATTTATCCTTTATCAATTTATGCACAGTTAACATTTTAGAACATATTCACCCATGTATGTTTTATTGTGGTGACTGTGTTCCTCTAGAGTACATATAACCAGGTAGAGGAGTAGCTACTTTTTTTTATCTAGATGACGGTGTTGAGGCCTCTTCAATTACTTTATCATTTTCCGGTCTTTTAGTATAGTCACTCTGATATGTAACATTGGGGACGAACTGTTTTGTTTATGTTATGTTCTTATTTGGGATGTTTTGAATTAGTTAACTATCCTTTGGTGTTGACATATTTATGTCGAACTTTATATTTTAATTTTGCAACACTAATAGTCTTATGGTTTGTTAAATATTATGTTTTGGTGAAGCATGTGTAATATCCTATATGTTGAATTATTTTATTAATTATCGAGTCGGGAATTAGGGTGTTACAAAGAGAAATGTGAAGTATATAAATGGGACTTATGACTATGTTATTCTCTATTATCATGGTACCAATTCATTACTTGTAGAGATTTGTGATGGTTTTTGGGATGGAAGTGTAAATGATAGAAAAAGGACATCTGATGGATGTTTCTTTCTTGGCAATAATTTATTCTCTTAGTTTAGCAAGAAGAAAAATTATGTCTCATTATGTACTGCTGAAATTGATTATATTGTTGCATGGAGTAATTGCACTCCATTGCTTTAGATGAAATACTTGTTGAAGGAGTACAATGTCGAACAAGATGTCATGATATTATTTTGTGACAACTTAAGTGCTATTAATATTCCAAAGAATCTTGTCCGATACAGTAGAACCAAGCACATTGACATTCATCATCATTTCATCAGGGAACTTGTGGAACATAAAATTGTAAAACTTGTGCCTATAGAAACTGAAAAACAATTAGCTGACATATTCACTAAGGCTTTGGATGCAGCTCAATTTGAAAAATTAAGGAGTGCTCTTGGTATCTCCATATTTGAGAATTTGTAGCAATAAATTTGTGGGACACATGCAAGAATAGAAATACATTTTCACTCTCTTAAGACCATTGTTGCACATGAAATAATGTTGTTTATTCCTATTTCAATGTTTCTTTTTAACTGTTCTTAGTGTTATACCCTAAATTTTACCCTGTGTTTTTTTCACTTGCATCATCACAGCATAATCATTTCACTTTATCATGCATTACACCAGTCAAAAGCATTCATCGGGGTTTAGATGAAAAGTTAGAACTTCTGGATTTTATTTGGTCTTGATGGCATTCATTCGGTCATCTGTTGATTAAAAAGTCAAAAGGCTTGTCTTCTCAATCTCAATGCATCATCCATTCCATTGCATCATGTTTCAGTGGTCCAGAGGGTAACAAGCAAGAGTATTATTGTCATCTGAATCTTTGTAGGGCTTTGATTGTGATTGAGAATTAGAAGCAAATGGTCCAAGAGTGATTCCTTGCATCTGATATCTATTCACAATTCTTCAATCATTAAATCAATGCATTAATCAAACATCTACATCATTTACTAATCATAGCATGCATTTCGTTCCTCATAATGCTTAATATGTTAATCATAATAGATTTTCAGATCTACAGACAGACCGGTTGAATCAATTTTCAAATGTATGTCGAATTAGCGGGCGAAAAGTTTCAAAATCGACCTTGGAGACGTCAGTATTCTTAATCTACGATTAATGTAGTTTAACCTGGCGTGCTCGTTTTATTTTTTTTTTCTACCTTTTCGCTCGCATTTGGATCAGCCTGAGCCTATTTAACCACTCATATTTTACTTTAAAATTTCATTAAAACCTGTTTGTTTTCCATAAGTTTATTTTGCACTAATTGTTTTGGTGAATTCAGTTTATTTTTTCGGGCACTTTCACGCCTAATTTTTTTGATCTTTTTTATTTTGTTTTTTATCCAAAATAACCTTTAGAATTTATTGTATATTTAGTTTATATTTTTTATGTTGTTTCATTTTATGTCATTTTAATTACTAAGTTTTTTAAAAAAATCAAAGAAAATGAATTGAAAATAATAAGTGAATGAAGAAAAACAAATGAGCAAGATACTCCCTCCCCACTTTTCACGCAAGAGCTAGCAAGCATATCTTACTTTCATTAGTTTGGGTGTACTTGTTACATTATGAACAATAAGGTCTATCTAAAAAAATTTGATGCTAAGGCTAAAAAATGTATCTTTTTAGGATACTTTCATCGCTCTAAAGCATATAGAGTGTATAACTCGGAAACCAAAATGGTTGAATAGTCTATACATGTCAAATTTGATGACAAAGGGTCTGACCATGATATGTTAGAGCATGTTGAAAGTTTTGCAGACATTCAGGTTTCTAAAGAACATCTAGAGGTTCGATTTTTAGAAGTTTTAATTTCAGAAGTCAGAGGTTCAGAAGTTGTTGAACCAAAAGCTGACCATATCTATGAAGCTCTTCCAGATGTTTCAGATTCAGAAGAAGGCCAATATGGTTTAGAAGTGTCTGCTCAACCCAAAAAGTGCTTCAAATATAAAGATTTTCATCCAACAGATCTAATAATTTGAAATAAGGATGATCCCTTAAGAACTATATCAACTTTTAGAAATGATAAATACATGTTGGGGTTTATTTCCTTAATTAGGCCAACTTTGTGAATGAGGCTTTATCAGATGATATATCGATTATGGCTATGAAAGAAGAGCTAAATCACTTACAGAGGAATGATGTTTGCGATCTAGTTCCAAGACTAAGTCATAAGAGCATTGTTAGAACAAAGTGGGTATTTAGAAACAAATTGAATTAGGAATAAGAAATGGTAAAGAATAATGCTCGACAGGTAGCTCAAGGTTATAGTCAGCAGGAAAGTATATATTTCTCTGAAACTTGTGCTCTCGTGGCAAGGTTAGAGGCAATCCGATTTCTTTTCTCTTAAGTTATTAATCATGATATTGTTCTATATCAAATCGATGTTAATAGTGCCTTCTTGAATGGATTCATTTTTGGGGAGGTGTATGTCAAACAACCCCCTGGGTTTGAGGACTCTGTCCACCCATATTATGAGTTTAAACTTAAGAAATTACTTTATGGACTCAAACAAGCTCCTAGAGCTTGGTATGAGAGATTAAGTAATTTCTTGTTGGAAAATGATTATGAAAAGGATCAAGTTGACACTGTATTGTTCATAAATATTCTTAACAAGAAAATCTTAATTGTTCAAATTTATGTTGATGACATAATTTTCTAAGAGCATGCGCGAAATTCAAGATGAGCATGATGGGAGAACTGAAATTCTTCTTGGGAATCTAAATCAATCAAGGCAAAGATGGAACTTATATTCATCAGTCAAAATCTACAAAAGAGCTACTAAAGAAGTTTAGTCTTGAAGATTCAAGATATGGTAACTCCTATGCATCCAATATGTAGTCTAAAAAAGGAAAAGAGTAGCTCCAAGGTGGATCAAATGGTTTACAAAGGTATGATTAGTTCTTTCCTTTACCTTACAACTACTAGGCCTGATATATTATTTAGCATGTGTTTGTGAGCAAGGTTTCAATCAGATCCTAGAGAAACTCACTTAACTATTGTTAAGAGAGTCTTTAGGTATCTGAAAGGAACATTAAATCTAGGAATTCTTAATATGAAATCTCTATATTATAAGAAGGTTAGATTCTATGATGCTAAATATGTTGGGGATAAAATTGAGAGAAAGTCCACTGGTGAAAATTGTCAATTCATAGGTGAAAACTGTCAATTCTCTACAACAGAAGCAGAATACATCCTTGCTACTAAGTGTTTCACACAACTATTTTAGATGAAATATCAACAAAAGGATTATCAGATTTTTTGAAATAGAATCCATATCTTCTATGATAATACTACTGCTATTTTTCTAACAAAGAATATCGTTCAACACTCTAAAACCAAGAATGTTAAGATTAAACATCACTTCATAAGAGACTATGTTTAAAAGGGAGTTATAGATATTTAATTCATTAATATTGATCAACAATGAGGTGACATATTTAAAAAACCTTTAGAATTGAATTTTTTTATTTTATAAAGATGAATCTGAACATGATGTATGTTGAAGAATAATGATTGTGTTAGATTAAAGTATCAAAGTTTGATGTTTCTCATAAGTAGCTTCAATTAGAGCCTAGAAAACTGGCTCTGTTGAAAAATGGCTTCTGAAAAATATCAGACTCTGAGACTCTAGAGGTTAATTATTTGCTTAAGATAGAATTTGCATGTTTGATAATTATATTGCACAATAGTTGTTTCAGTAAAGACTATTGTGTAATGATGTAAAACTTCCTTATTTATGTGAAACTACCCCTTTGTCGTCTCCTCATGTATTCCTACTTGTTTATTTGTATTTATTTTTTTTTCCTAAATATCATCTTTGAGTGGTCTTAAAGCAAAAACATGTATCTTGCATCTTTCTGACAAATAATTGTCTACATGTTTGGGAACATCTTTTTGTTTATTTGCAAATTTCTTTTCTTTCATATGTTATTCCTTGTCTAAGATGGCCTCTAGATATAATCTTGGTATGAAAAAACAGTTGGCTATTATCATTGAAGGACAAGTTGTTTTTGAAGAGATGATGGTTCATGGCTTTGATCTTCAAAGCACTGTCTCCCATAAAGGTTGAGATAATTTCTTTGATATGATCTATGGTCCTTCCTACCCTAACATAATCAAGGATTTTTGGGTGAATGCTTCCATTCAAGAACTTAATCTAGAGTTTTCTATTCTTTCTGTTGTGTCTGGAGTTCCTATCACCATCACCCCCACTTCTATTACTAATGCAATAAACTGTGAGGATGAAGTTGTGGTTCTAGATATGCTCTTTTGGAAATCTTGTTTGTCTCCTCATCTTATCTTTGATTATCTCTCTGACATATCCAAAGTTTCAAATCTCAATTCCAAGGCATTATTTTGGTATCACTTGCTGATTTCAAACTTCCTGCTAAAGGACAAGGATCCGACTTCTTGAGATAGTGATGAAAAAGCTTTTTTCTTACTTCTCAACTCAAATAAGTGAATTAACCTCCCTCAAGTTATGTTTGATTATCTAAAGATGAATCTGACATCTTTTAAAGAGGGAAAGTCACGTTTCATTCCTTATGGAAAGGTTCTCTCTAAACTCTTCATTCAACAAGGAGTTGGGTTAAGTATGACTGCGGTTAATTCACAAGTCTAAGAAGAAAAGTTTAAGCATATAGAAGCTTTGAAAGTTGTTAACCCATTTAAAGTCTAGGTGGTCTCTATGGATAGATTTTCTTCTTCTTCTTCTTCTTCTTCTTCTTCTTCTTCTTCTTCTTCTGCTTAGTTGTTTTGTTTGTTTTGTGTTTTATCTATGTAGCTTATATGTTTTTAATAAAGATTTTTTTTGGATTATTTTTTTTCTTTCTTATTTCTCTTACCGGCTAATTAATAAGCATAAGCATATATGAAGGATTTCAAAGGAAGTTTGTGACTATTGGAAAAGAAATGTAAACTTCATTCAATCATATGACATTACATGACAAATTCCTAAAAACTATTACATATGTCTTCAGACTTGATCATTTTTCTCCTTATATGTCTCTAGAAAAGTTTTCCAATCTTCATCCCAGTCCTCCTCTGCATTTTGAATCTTTCTCTCTTTAGAGACTCCACAAGATGTGCCTTCTTCATCTACTATTGTGGACCTCTAAGTCTTTGGTAATTCCCCATCCTTGTTCTTCTTCTCCTTTCTTGCATAATTTTTCATCATATCGCATATCTCTTTTGAAAAATCTCTCTTGTCTGCCTTGAATGTCTTTCTTTTTCCCATTCTTATGTCTACCCTAAGACTCTCTAGAGTTGTGTGATTTGGTGTTATTTCTGCATCTACTTTTATAAGGCTCCTATTAGAACCTCCTCTATCTTGAAGACTGTGTTCTTTGAGTCTTATGCCTCTGTGCTTATTGTTTCTTGGAAACCATGCGTCATAGTATACCTTTGACCATCTTTAAGTATATGGTACATATGTTTATCAGTCATTAGTATATATATATTTATTATCTTTTTGTTGATTACAAAAGGGGGAGAAATTCATGGGAGTGTTTTTATTTTACCTAAACACTAATTATGCAATTATTTTGATATTGCTTTCATCCAAACATTATTTTATTAAAATAAGTTTAAATTAACTTGGATAGAACTTAGAGAGAGCTTTCAAAACTCAAGGTTTGGACTATTAGACCCAGCGGGAGCTTACAAACCTTAGACTCTAATATTGTGTAGTTAGTTAAAATGATTAACAATTGTTCTTAAATACATTTGTCTATCATCATCAAAAAAGGGAGATTGTTGGAACAAGATTGTTTGTATCCCTTGGATTTTGATGATAACAATGTATTTAGAGAATAAATGGGTATACTAACATATGTTCAAGTGTGCAGGATCACGAGCTTAGAATTCATTTTGAATTAATCCTATTGAAAGCATATGTGGATAAGCAATGTCACTCAGATTATGAATGATAGAATCTGGTGACTCTGAATATGTTCATCAGCCTTTGAAGGTTCAGACTCTGGTCATTTGCTCCAGCCTCTAGTGACAACTAAGGCTCTGTAGGCAAAAGGTGTCTCTTATCCATACCCTGTACCAAAAGCATACCAGTCTTTCCAATGCGCCAAAATTTTAGAGAGAGTCAACTAGGATTTTGTTTTGATAGGCTTAAGGAATGGTGATGTGTCATCTTCAGCCTGTTCTACAATTTGGTAGATATCTAGTACTTCGAAAGGTGTTGTGAAAAACTCCATTATTTAATCAACAATGCTTCTAACTGTATACATCTTCTAATGTCTTTCTTGGGATACTACTTTACGAAGTTAGCTATTATGCTCAACCCTCCAATGACTCTTTCTCCGCCTCTATAAAAGGAAGTTGAAGACTTGAAGGAAGGTTACAAAAGTACAACACAATATAATATCTTGATTGTGTATTTAAGTATAGTAACAGTTTTTGAAAAAACCACTTCCTAAAGCAAGCTTCTTCTTTATAAGAACTAAACTAGAAGTTTTAAATATATCATACATGTACTATTATGCTTATGTGCCTATTCTCCCTCTTATTCATGCCTTTCTCTTTATGATATTTTATGATCTATGTGTTATGTATATTTCCCGCCTTTTTGCATAAGACAAAGGGGGATAAGTATACTCTCAACAAATGTGAGGGGGAATTTAACCACTTTAATTTTTTAGTTATATATTTGTCTTTATAACCACCCTAAAAGATGTTTTTCATCATAAAAAGGAAGGATAATATGGATCTATGTACTTGTAAGTATGAAGTCGGTGATCCTGGTAACAACCTTCATAAGTTTCGTCTAAAATTTAGAAAATTACTAATTTTTTCAATGTATTAGAAATTATAACTCAATATCATAGAGTGGTTGACTAATTAGAGTTTTGTTATTATGAAATAGATTATTTCACTTTGACATCTACTCATATTGACGTATACAATTTAATAAATATATAATTAATTATAAACTAAAAATTTAATTTAATTTATTAATTAACTTGGCCATCAATCACGATTTCTAATTTATTTTATAAGCTATTTACATATAGTAGAATTCTAATTTTAGATCTTGAGAGAAGTACCTTCTCAAGATCTAAACTTTCACGACTAGATACACATATTCAAGATTCCTAATTAAAAATTGGCTAATAAATTAAAAAATGAAATAAATTTAAATTAGTTTATACATATTATAAATTATTTTCATATGTTATTTTAAAAATTACTAAAATAAATAAAATTATTTTATAAAAAATATTGTAAACTATTTTGGTAAAGATTCTTAAACAATGTCACAAAATTTATATTAACAAATAAGATAAATGAAATAAGTTCAAATAGGATAGATAAAAGTATTGTGGTATTTAACTATTTTTATTATTCTACCTCATATTATTCTCATGTTTATCCTAATTTTCATTTTCAAATGATTTATTAAGTAATTGGTTGGTTAGACATATGTTACATATGTAACCTTTTCGAAATCTTATTCCTCAATACATATTTCCTTAGTTCTTCGTAATGAATGCTCTCCCTCAAACGCAAGCGCAAACCGTTCCAGATGCATGGGATTCCAAGGGTCATCCTGCAGACAGATCCAAAACTGGTGGATGGGCATCATCTGCCATGATCTTAGGTACTTTCTTTTCTTCAAAAAAAAAATATTTTTCTTCATACAATAGTACTCAAATCAATGGTTGAACACTAGCATAATAAGGATTTTTTGGTGATATATAAAATTTTAGGATCAGAAGTATGTGAAAGGTTAACAACAATGGGTATAGCTGTAAATTTGGTGACGTATTTGACTGGTACCATGCACTTAGGAAGTGCTACCTCTTCCAATATCGTCACCAACTTCCTCGGAACATCTTATATGCTTGCATTGTTCGGTGGCTTTGTAGCGGACACTTTTTTAGGAAGGTTTGTTTTTACACATCATCAAAATATTATATATGATTTTCTTCATTGTTTTAAATTGCGGATGCAACTGTTGTTTTTATGACGCCTCCATGCACGCTAATAGAAATGTTGTAGACACTGCTGCAACCACAATTTATGACTAATTCTTTCAATGATTTCTTTGACAGATACCTTACCATAGCCATCTTTGGAACTATTGAAGCAATTGTAAGACATTACTAATAAAATTTATGTAAAATAAATAGATTAAATTTCTTTTTTTTTTTGGATCTTTGATATAAAATTTGTATTGATATTCATATACCAGGGTGTTATATTATTCGCAATAACAATAAAAATTCCAAACCTTCATCCACCAACTTGCTCATAAAACAGTCCTAATTCTTGTGAACCAGCAAATAACCTACAACTAACGGTTCTATACATAGCTCTTTATGTTATCGCACTTGGTATTGGTGGTATAAAATCAAGTGTCTCCGGTTTCGGTTCAGACCAATTCGATGAATCAAATGAAGGAGAGAAAAAACAAATGGTGAAATTCTTCAGTTGGTTCTTCTTTTTCATAAGCATGGGTTCGATACTCGCAGTGACGGTTCTTGTCTACATTCAAGATCATCTTGGAAGAGCTTGGGGATATGGTTTATGTGCGTGTGCTATCATTGCGGCTCTTCTTGTGTTTTTGTCAGGAACAAAGAGGTATCGATATAAGAAACTTATGGGGAGTCCTTTAACTCAGATTGCGGCAGTTTTTATGGGGGCATGGAGGAAGAGGAAGTTGGAGTTGCCATCTGATTCATATTTGTTGTATAATGTGAAAGATATTAAAGATCCACAAGACGCGAGGAACAAGAAACTAATGTTACCACATAGCAAGCAATTCCGGTATGAACTTTATTTTCTTTATAATTATTTTTATACAACAATTATTTTCCTACGAAGCACAAACATTATGAACACGACTCTAACAATGACACAACAACATTGGTTTGAATATTTTGTTTAAAATGTGAAATAGATTCTTGGACAAGGCAGCAATAAAGGATCCAAATACAGATGGTAATATGGTAAGAAAATGGGAACTATCATCATTAACAGATGTTGAAGAAGTAAAATTAGTAATAAGAATGTTACCAATATGGGCTACAACAATAATGTTTTGGACAATACATGCACAAATGGTGACATTCTCAGTATCACAGGCAACAACATTAAAACGTCACATAGGAAAATCGTTTCAAATCCCACCAGCATCTTTAACTACATTCCTCATAGGTAGCATCCTCGTAACAATCCCAATTTACGACCGAATCCTTCTTCCCATAAGAAGAAAACTATTCAACAAATCACAAGGGCTAACACCTTTACAAAGCATTGGTCTTGGCTTAGTGTTGTCAACTTGTGGAATGGTTGCAGCAGCACTCATTGATTTAAAACGTACGAGGATGGCACATTTGCATGATTTGACACATAATACTTCTACATTGGTGATTCCCATGAGTGTGTTTTGGTTGGTGCCACAATTCTTCATTGTGGGGTCGGGTGAGGCTTTTATTTATGTGGGACAACTAGATTTTTTCTTAAGGGAATGTCCTGAAGGGATGAAGACTATGAGCACAGGATTGTTTTTGAGTACTTTGTCTTTAGGATTTTTCATTAGCTCTTTGTTGGTATTTTTGGTTCAGAAAGTGACAGATCACCATCACCCATGGCTTACAGATGACATTAATCAGGGGAAACTTTATAACTTCTATTGGCTCTTGGCTTTCTTGAGTGCTATAAATTTGGTAATTTATTTGTTTTGTGCTAAGCGGTATGTTTATAAGGATAAAAGACTTGATGAACAAGTCATAGAATTAGAGAAAGACTTAGATAATGTCGATCATGCATAGGTTTTTCTTTTTATTAACTATGTATGTAAATTTGAATATTTATTTTATAGTATCATAAATATTATATAATATATAGATATGCCACATATGAGAAAAAATCATATATATATATATATATATATATATATATATATATATATATATATATATATATATATATATATATATATATATATATATATATATATATATATATATATATATATATATATATATATATATATATATATTATATATATATATATATATATATATATATATATATATACTAATATATATATATATATATATATATATATATTAGTGTATATATATATATATATATATATATATATATATATATATATATATATATATATATATATATATATATATATATATATATATATATATATATATATATATATATATATATATATATATATATATATATATATATATATATATATATATATATATATTAGTGTATATATATATATATATATATATATATTTATTTATTAGTGTATATATATATATATATATATATATATATATATATATATATATATATATATATATATATATATATATATATATATATATATATATATATATATATATATATATATATATATATATATATATATATATATATATATATATATATATATATATATATATATATATATATATATATATATATATATATATATATATATATATATATATATATATATATATATATATATATATATATATATATATATATATATATATATATATATATATATATATATATATATACTAATAAATACTATTTGGTTCATCCCCTTGAAGCAGGTCAGATGAGATCACATATGTATTGTCTTAGGGTGGTAATTGTTGTCCGTCCTTTTCTTCCCACGGTGGAAAGCCTTTTCATACTAGTCTTTAATATCTTAGATCATTAAGAAGTGGCTCCTCAAATCCCATGTTAATCATATCCATAACATCCACGACTCTCATTACTATCCT
This sequence comes from Lathyrus sativus, assembly GCA_963859935.3. Taxonomy (NCBI): domain Eukaryota; kingdom Viridiplantae; phylum Streptophyta; class Magnoliopsida; order Fabales; family Fabaceae; genus Lathyrus; species Lathyrus sativus. Next base: position 534,081,046 of record OZ012738.1, read on the forward strand.
GTAACATTTTCTTGATGATTTTCTATAACTCCTATAAGAATTTGTGGCTACCCATAATCTTTATGTAGATCTTACATGTCGTTTACCAACATGTCTCCTACAAGTCGGGTTCCGACTTGCTCTATCTATGACAACTCATCAATTTTCATTTTTCTTAAATACTTGGCATATTGGCTCCCATACTCAGCATACTAGCTCTGATATTTGGCCTTAGTGACTTTATAACTTGACTTTTAAGAATTATAGGACGTACATAATCCCCCAGCCCTCGATCAGGAGCTCCAACAAAATAAAGTGTTTGAATAGAAAGTTCTAGAATTTCTTCTTCCTTGAGTCGAACACCTTTATGGTACGTGTCATAATGGATAAAAAAAAGGTAATAATGTGTTGGCTCTAAATTTCGACGCCTAAGTTGGATTATAAGAAAGTAATAGATTTTCTTGGAAAATCATAGGACTTCGACCGGAGCCATATTTTTGGAATGTGAGTCGAAGGCGTCCTTTTTCCATGAGAAACTATTTTACGGGCTTAGAAATATTTTTTAGAAGTTGGAAGATTCGATTCGACAGAGGTGCTACTGAAGGCATTTCGACAAGAAGTTTTGAATTCAAATAAAAGGAGGTAAAGATTCATTCTTATCCATTTCTCAAAGAAGACACGTGGAACGCTTCTAGAAATCGAAGACATGTAGAGCGCCACTTGTCTCGATTTAGTTTGCTAGTTGTTGATGGAAGTTATTTTCAATTAGTATAAATAGCAAGTCTTAGTGTTAGGATTTGTGTGTGTTCAGTTGTGTACAAATTCTTCAATATACTCCAAGTATCTGTGTGTAGAGAAACGTGGTTGTGAGAATGTACGTTGATGTAACACCATTTTTTACATTTCAATGCAATTTAATAAATCTTTTTCATTAAGAATTAGTCTTTTCTTTATGTAAGTTACTTTCTAAATTTTTTACCATTATTTCGACTTTAATCCTTCATGTTCACTTCCATTTACATTTGAAGTAAGCTATTTTATCATGAACTCTGTCGAAGTGTTCATCGTATTTTTAAACTTTGTTTAAGATCGATTAGCACATGTCCTAGGATTTGTGTGGTCGATCCTGCAAGTAAAACAAATCTTTTTTGATTTGAAAGACTAGCGGTTGTTCACCAATTTTCACGGCGAACAAATTGACAGGCCCAATGGGACAATGCTAAGTGATCATAAAATTTGCTTCAAAATTTTTGAAAATTTATTACTTCTGCGGTAAACTTTTTCTTTGAAACCTTCATTACATGTTATTAAGAATTGGTAAAGTATCCTTCGCTAACGAGGATAGAACAAGGAGAAGATATAAGGGGAGAATTACGGAAAATTCTAACCAACCAAATATTCCTCAGGATACGCCTAGTAACAAAGTAGAACAACCCATAGGATCTTTGACAGAAGGACCAATGGTCTTAGAGCCTGTCTCTGAAGCAATACCATTTATGGGAATTTCGATACCTACACATTCGATTGCCCATACGTAACCCATGTTAGACGATTGCGTAAATCTAGAAGGGGGGTTAAATAGATCGCTTGCTTAAAAGAGTTGGCACTACCAATAAGTTTGGCTTTTAAAAATTGTTTAATTTGCGGAAACAATCGAGGAACTATACCATCTAAAACGAACGGCTACTAGAAAATCGGATATGCGTTAAGCCTATGGAATCCGATAATAAGATATGAGAATCACTACGTTAATCACACTATTAATTTGATTCAGCTTACTATGTGGTGTGACTAGTTCCAATGCCTTAAAAATATTAACACAATGAAAAGACAGCACACAAGGCTTTTAGTTCATACAATTTATCAAACACTTGGAGTGCAGAGCACTACAAGGGAGTTCTATTTTGAGAGTGAGCTGCTCAAGTTTCCTCTTACAATCAATGATTTTACTAGGTTCAAAAATTAGTTTAGCACTACTCAAACCAGACCTAGATTAATATAATTGTTTGCACTAAAACACAAATATTAAGCAATATAAACGTAAGTCAAAAAACACAACAATTTTTTGAGGCAGTTCCCCCATCGTCCTCGCTCAGGGTACGTCTGTCCTCAATTTTAATAATAGAATTGAAACCTGTTAATATATAGATATAACCTGTTGTTGAAAGTTTATACAAGAAGTGAATAGCTATCAAACAAACGAACACTATTGTTGTTGTAGATCCTATATCTTCTTGCCGCTCGATTCGAGTCGAATCAAGTACTTCGACAGCTGTGAATAAACCTCCGATTGCGGCACTATTTTTGAACAACCTTCCATCTTCAAAATCTGGCCCGACTGATTTCAATCACCCGCGTGTCGAACCCGAAACTCCCACTCACAATCCTCCGTTTACCGTTACATAAACCCGAAACCTTTCGCTCCTCGATCACCTTCACTCGGCTGAATATGTGATGAGACGAATCGTGCAAAAACTCCCAAATTCAGAGAATCATGGAGGAGAAAACCCTAGAGGTTTTATTCAAGAAAAACCTGTTGATTCCTCAACCCGAACCAGATAACCAAATCTTTGGCTTCGAACGTTATCACCTCTAACAATGCACAATGCACAACAAAGATGATTATGTGTGATTATTGTGATATGCTATGAAGAAAATGAAGATGATGAGAACCGAATCGACATCTATTTCACTTTTCTTGTTTTGCTCAATGTTGTGAAGTGAAACAAGCAACTAGACTTATATACCAAACATAATTGTCATAACAACTAAAACCAATTCAAAAAAATAGTTGACGATAACAGAAAAATAACATAAAACAGCGAGTGGTCGACCTATGCAGAAAACAGGGTCGACCTGAGCTGACTCGGTTGTAAACTTTTGCAATTCACAGGACCATGCATCGACCGAAACAAGGTATACTTCGATGCATAGCATGTAATTTTAGACATATTAAAATGCATACAGTATGAGTCGACCTGTGGGTCGGCGCGAGCCAACCAGAAGCAAATTCACAAAACTGACTCACAGTATGAGTCGACCGAAACATATCTTTGGTCGACTCAAGGACATGAAATTCTCAAAAATGCCTATTTTCGTAATCTTGACTCTTTTTGATGACATATATGATATGGCAAGCGCCACCAATAAAGTCAAACTCATATGACACATATTTTTGACAATCTATATGCACCAAACGAGATATTTTTATGCGAGCAATTGAATCATGAGAAACAAGATATGCAAATGCAACATGGTGATAACGTTCCACATATATTCTTCTATGAAGCTAAGTTTTGACATCATCGAAACAGACATATCTATATATGGCTTAGGGGGGCCAAGGGGTCCTCCACACAACCCATTCTGACTTATATTGGGCCAAGGGGTCCTCCATAGACTCCGCCACCAATAGGGGCTTCAGCATTCAGAAGCGTCCCTCCTCATGGGTTTTCAATACCCCTTCCTTTTTGAGTGCTTTTATTTTACCTAAACACTAATTATGCAATTATTTTGATATTGCTTTCATCCAAACATTATTTTATCAAAATAAGTTTAAATTAACTTGGATAGAACTTAGAGAGAGCTTTCAAAACTCAACCTTTGGACTATTAGACCCAGCGGGAGCTTACAGATCTTAAACTCTAATATTGTGTAGTTAGTTAAAATGATTAACAATTGTTCTTAAATACATTTGTTTGTCATCATCAAAAAAGGGAGATTGTTGGAACAAGATTGTTTGTATCCCTTGGATTTTGATAATGACAATGTATTTAGAGAATAAATGGGTATACTAACATATGTTCAAGTGTGCAGGATCACGAGCTTAGAATTCATTTTGAGTTAATCCTATTGAAAGCATATGTGGATAAGCAATGTCACTCAGATTATGAATGATAGAATCTGGTGACTCTGAATATGTTCATCAACCTTTGAAGGTTCAGACTCAGGTCATGCGCTCCAGCCTCTAGTGACAACTAAGGCTCTGTAGGCAAAAGGTGTCTCTTATCCATACCCTGTACCAAAAGCATACCAGTCTTTCCAAAGCGCCAAAATTTTAGAGAGAGTCAACTAGGGTTTTGTTTTGATAGGCTTAAGGAATGGTGATGTGTCATCTTCAGTCTGTTCTACCATTTGGTAGATATCTAGTACTTCGAAAGGTGTTGTGAAAAACTCCATTATTTAATCAACAATGCTTCTAACCGTATACATCTTCGAATGTCTTTCTTGGGATACTACTTCACGAAGTTAGCTATTATGCTCAACCCTCCAACGACTCTTTCTCCGCCTCTATAAAAGGAATTTGAAGACTTGAATGAAGGTTACAACACTACAACACAATATAATATCTTGATTGTGTATTTAAGTACAATAACCGTTTTTTAAAAAACCACTTCCTAAAGCAAGCTTCTTCTTTGTAAGAACTAAACTAGAAGTCTTAAATATATCATGCATGTATTATTATGCTTATGTGCCTATTCTCCCTCTTATTCATGCCTTTCTCTTTATGATATTTGTTCCACCCCAAAATTTTCCCAACCTTTTCTTAACTTGGTTTATGTTTCATTTCATTTCTTTCTAGCATTTGCATTGCATAAAATGTTGCATTGAACAGGGGATCAAGAGTTTGTGCATATCAAGAGGAGTCTACTCAGAGGGTTGAGCCTAAGCAAGGGGTTTTACTCAAGTTTGGATGGTAATCAAGTCATCAAGGAGTGGGCATTGGTTTTGTGAAAGAAAGGATAGATGTATGTGGGTCAACTCATAACTTGGAGGCCAATTGAAGATCATCAGGGGATTGTGGATTCATGGTTATAGATATGAAGTGTTGAGAGAGCTCATTGAGTGCCTTGAGGTTCATTGTGGAGCTCATCCAAGTGTTTGTGCCAAGTGTGAAGAGTTGCAGTTGAAAGTGTTGCAATTAGGGTTTCATCTGGCTAGTCCTCAGTCAATTGTGTAATTGAAGGAGATTAAAACTCAATTCAAAGTCTCTATGGTCATAGGATGTTGTGCTAAGTTATATGATACATCATTTCAAGTTCAGTTCATCAAGGGTTAAGTGTGTGAGAAGTTACTAAATTAGGGTTCCCAGGGTAAAATCCCCTATTTAGTGTCTGACTTCAAGACCACCTATCTCAAGATACAAGTTTCATCTCAACTTTTGACCAACATGGAACTTGTAGAGCATGTTCTTATCTTTAATTTGAGTACTACAAGTCCTTGATTGGATTTATAGAACTCAAGTTATGGTCCAGACAAGTTACAGGTCATCAGAGGGATGTGATTTTGGTCAACAAAAGTCAACCAACTTCAAAGTCATATTTGACGTAGAAGAATGTTTCTCCTCAACTTTTGGCCAACATGAAAGTTGTAGATCTTGGTCTTAGCTTTCCAAAAAGTACTAGAAGTCTTTCATCTGATTTGTAGAACTCAAGTTATGAGGTTTACAAGTCAAGGGTATTTTAGGAAAGTGAGATTATAGGTCATGAAATTATAGGTCCATTTCACCAACTTGCACACTTCAAATGAAGTTTTTTCCAACATCAAACTTGCTCTAAATGGTGTTATTTACTTAGTCAAGAATGGAGAAGTCGTGGAATTGGCTTGGTTTGAGGTTTGGATATGTGAATTTTCATGGAAGAAGGATTAAAGGGACAAAATTGGAATTATGTCATTTTTTATCAATTTGGTGCAAATAAGTGCATTTTTTGAGTGCAAGCAACATTCTAAACACTTTGGCAATTTTACAATTTGGATTTGAGGTGTTTAAATGAGCCATTTTCAAGGTTTCTTCACTATGAAGTTACACAACCAACATGAGCCATTGACATCAAACAAGGCTCCAATCCTGACCATTCGTGCTCCATGAGGTACCAGCAAGTGTTTCCAACCATTTTGGAGCCATTTTTGTGTGAAATTCGTGTACATGAGTAAGCTTGAAATTTAATTCCTTGGATTTTTCATTGGACTATTAGAGGCTGAGATTGGGCCTAAATATCATCAAGATCCATTGCATAAAAGGTTTTGAACCTTCACAATTCATCAGAAGTGAAAATTGGAGCCAAATTGATCAAGTTCATTTTTCAAAAAGTGTTGAAAATTCAAATTTCGAATTTGGAGATTGAGGCTGTTTCTAGAGAAATTGTGCATTTAGAAAGCTCTATTGGAGTTCAGTGAACGGTTATGGGCAATTATCTTCAAGCTTGAGCTCCATTTGAAAGCTCGGTGGAAGTTCTCCACTAGGTAATTGAAATTCAACATTACACTCTTAATAAGCATCAATTCACTGCCATTTTTGCATACTTGAGACGTAGGATCGATGTAGATCATTAATTTGTAAAACGAACTGGCATTGGTTGTGATTGTTGGATGATGCTCAATTTTGTTTGGATCTGTTTTGGCTTGTTTGTGCACGATCTTGCTTGTTTAATGATGGATCTGTAATCTGTGTGAGTTCTAGATGAGTTTTAGATCAAATTGAAGTTGTTTTGGTGAACTTTGAATTTTGATGTTCATTCTTGTTGTCTTCGGGTTTGGAATTGTACGCGTGTTAAGCAGTTTTTGAGGCCATAAATGAGATCCTCGTGATCTCTAGTTCAATTTTGATATAAAATTCGTGTGATTTGGTTGAGTGTAGATGACACACGATTGTTGTGGTTCTGCTCACGGTGGAGGCTGGCCGGAGAAGACAATGAATAGTTTCCTCCGGCTGGTGACTGGTTTTCTGGTGGTTTTAGGGAAGAAGATGGTGTCGTGGCAGCGTGTATGTCGTTTGACGTGAATACTTTCCATGTGAATGGTGTTGATTAAGACACACGGTGAGGATGAGTTGACTGATTGCACACAATTCCATTTGAATTCTCATTAATTCGCTGGCATGTTTTTAACCCTCTGATTGCTTACTTTGTGATCATGTGGTTCTGAGTGAGTGTCTATTGTGCGCTTTGTTTGACTCATAGCATGGGATTTCTAGATTTGTTTTATTTTGTTTGATTTTCTGAGTGGGCTTGGGGCGCATGTGCTATTTACACCCCCTGTTAGGCCCAGTTCCTGTTCTGAACGTGTTTCAATTGCTATTTACCACAACCTTTTATTATTTTCTTTTTATTTCATTTTTTTTATTTTATTTTCTGTTTACAATTTTAATTAATTAAAATAGCTCCAATATGTTAAAAATTCAATACAAATATTTTTTATCAACTTTGAGATGTCTACTTTTTTTTAGATATTTTTATTTTATTTTCCCATTTTATTTTCAATTAAAAAATGAATTAAATATTGGAGTTGTTTTGGTTGGTTTAAATTGTAACATGTTTTGCTTTTGCGTTTGTTTTTCTCATTCCTTTTTGATCCAATGATTGAAAATTGATCCTCATCTCAATGATGAGTTTATCAATTTTAGAGGACCATTTTGCCTCTGGTTGTTGACTTTTGGGTTGACTTTTTGTGGCTTTTCTTTTTGCACTTGTTTCTTCCATTTCAAAGTGGTACATCCAAATGATTTGATTCTTTTGATGGTGCTTTGAGAGGATATTTGGCTTGATTTCTTGGCCTCTGGTTGCCAACTTATGTAGTTTCTTTGTGTATTTTATTTGATTTTTTTTAGCCCTTTTCCTATTTTTGAAGTGACTTACAAGTTAGGTCATCTCATAGGACAGCTCACACAAGTGCTTGACCTAGTTTGGATTGGAAATGACCTTTGTCGATCCAATAAGCTCTCAACTCTTCTTGTTTCACACTTTAGACATGTTGAGCTTGTTGTATGTTCATTTTTAGGTCAAAATTATGTTCATTGCTTGTTGACTGATGCTTTTCTTTTTGTGCTTTCAACTTGAATTCCTAAGTGATGTGTGTTTGCTTCCTTCATGCTATTGCTTGAATTTCTTCTTGTTGTGTTTTGTTATTGCTTTTGAGCTCTCTTATCTTCATCTCCCTTCTATCCAATGACTTTAGAACCTCATTTAAGGTGTCTTAGTCCCTCCTGAGGAGGTACTTGAAGTATACCTAAAATAATGGATCCTTGAGGACTCTTTTGTGCTTCTTTTGCACTTGGCTTGTGATGCTTATGGTTGAGTACCTATTATGAGGCCCTTGCTGCCCTCATTTGGTCTCCTATCCTCACTTGGCTTTGAGGTTTGTTTTACCTTTCATTTGGTTTGATTTTATTGGTGTGGTTGATGTTGCTTGACTTAGGTCATTTCATCCCATTCTTCTTGGTGCATCTTTGTGTGGTTTGTTTGTGCTTGTTTAATTTCTTCTTGTGCACTTTTCATTCTTCTCTTTTCTTGCATTTCCATATGCATGCTTGGTTGAGATGAGCTTGCGGTGGCTGCTGCCCCACACTATTTTCCTCCCACTATCATTCTACTTGTGCATCTTATGTGTGTATCTTCATTTGCATATGCATTCTTCTTCTTCTTCTTATTCTTCTTCTTTAGATTTTCTTTGCCATGTTCCCCATAAGTTCTCTAACCTCTTGAGGTTATGATAGACATTATGTGCCTAACTATGCATGATAACATTAGGTAGTTCCCTTTTCAAACTCAACTTTAGGTCTACTTTGCATGATAACTTTTAGGATTGATTAGTTTCCCTTTAGTTTTCCTTCTTCTCTTCTCATCTTCAAACACTCATAAAACACTTAATAAAGGATGACAATTGTTGTACGCTACGAGCCTTAAGCCATTTGGGAAATGATAATTGGGTGGTTGCCTCTCAATTATCTAGAATGTTAGTGTATGTCCTTTGGACGATACACGACGCGTTCGCTCCTAAATCATAGTCTTTAGTGCAACATGAGTTACAAATCAAATTCAAAACCTTTTTCACCCTTTGGGGTTCTTAATCAGGAAAATCTTTTCATTAAAAGAGTGTCGTTAACTTTTAGTTCTACCGCAAACGGTAACGCCTAAGTCTCCAATGGTCTAGCTGCATACACCAACTGCTAGAACTATTTGTTAACCCTACTCGGGCCTAAAAAAAACTGTTGAACCAACCTGTGGTCCTTTTAGCCTGAACTACGTTTGCTATGATCTTTCGTACCAGACGAAAGTACGTAGGCATGAGACGCGATGTCTCGGCGAGCAACCTTCCCCCTTCTTTAGCCGTAGTTAGGCGAACTACGTTGACTCTGACTTTCCCATTGCACGAGGGAGTACGTAGGCACAGAGCGGTGATGCTCTGTCGAGTTAGTTTCTTTTTTCTTTTCTTTTGTCCATAAGCCTTTAGCTAGATAGTTTCAACACACCCTTTTAGATAGAAAACAACACGTGGATCTCGTCGAGTACGACGGACGTAAGGGGTGCTAATACCTTCCCTTTGCGTAACCGACTCCCGAATCCAGACATGGTTGCAATGACCTTGCCTTTCCCTTTTTCTTTAGGTTTTTGCTATCGTTTCCTTTCCTTCTCTTTGGTATAAATAACGAAAGTGGCGACTCTTCTGTTTTTCCGCCGGTTTTTTTTGCAGTAGCGACAACTGGGGACTCTGGTTCGCTAGGCAAGTCAATCCTAGCGCTTGTGTATTTATTTTTTGGGTGTTGTATATATGTGCTTTATTTATCTTTCTCTCATTTTTTTCCGCATCATATATCATTACTGTTGTGTTGTGGGGTGGGAAATTTCACTGTGTGATAAGCCGGACCCGGGCTTGAGTACAAACCTAGTATTAGAAGCGAAAAGTAGTGGTGAACCTGTATGTTAGACATGCACTAGTTCCCATAAAATTTGCACTCAGACGAGATTCTCTTTGATGACTTTCTTTCCTGCCCAGTGGGCTGTTGAGAGGATTTCAGATTTGAGGGTTGTCGACTCTGGGGACCGATCATCTGTGATTCAGCTAAGTGAGGCCTCTTCGTGAGATGATGATGCCAAACCAGAAATGGTAAACGTATCATCATTTTTCGAAAGTCTGTGATGCTGATGAACGCATAGGATACCGAACCTTTGTCTGTGGATAGGTCCATACCTGTGAGAGGGATTGGATTATGCAGGAAATCTTGGCTTTCAGAATACCTGGTTCTTTTCAGTGTGAATCTGTTTATTAGTGGGTCCTGTTATCGGTACTTTGTTCTTGCTAAGCCGAAGCGATGTTTCTTCTCGACCAACAGCACAGTAGTCTTGATCCCCTGTTTGCATTTGCATTTGCATTGCATTAACATGTGTTTATGTTGAAGGTGTATATTTCCTCTTCAATTCTGGTGATCTTGTTCTTATTGCTGACATGGAGCCCTTGAGGAGGACCCTGGCCTACAAGTTTCCTACGCCTGATATTAGAACTCTGCGAAGTTTGATTTCTCTAGCTGATAAGAAGGTTATGGAGGATTTCAGAGATTCTTATGGGATACTTTTGAGTATTGTTTGCAAACCTTCATTGGATGAATTGAATGGCTTTCAGACGTTGTTGTAGTTCTATGATCCTCAGTTGCGAGGTGTCACCTTTCAGAGTTTTGTTTTGGCACCTACATTGGAAGAGTATTCTGATATATTGGGAGTACCTATTCTGAACCAAATACCATTCTATCATGTTGAGGGAGAGCCAGATTTGATTGAACTTGCTAAAGCCTTATATATGGATGTCTCTGAGTTGAAAGGGAAGCTAGCTATTAGGAATGGCATGTTTGGGTTTCCATTACCATTTCTTGTGGATAAGGCTCGACATTTTGCTAAGAATTTTTGTTGGGTGATATTCAGCGCTATATTGGCTCTATGTATTTATGGCATTCTTTTATTCCCGAATAACCCAGATTTTGTAGATGTGGATGCATTCCATATCTTTGCTTCGAAGAATCCCATACCTACTCTGTTGGGCGATGTTTATCACTCTGTACATTACAAGAACGAGAACAGGATAGGGAAAAGTGTATCTTGTTGCGCACCTTTACTCTATATGTGGTTCAGGAGTCACCTTCCCAAGACTGGTCCGTTCTCTGCTACTGCTGGCACATTGGAATGGTCTGAGCGCTTGATGAGTTTGTCTGCCGAAGACCTTATTTGGTTTGATAGGGATGTATTGGGCATTGAGATTATCTATAGTTGTGGAAGCTTTCCTAACGTCCCGCTGGTCGGAAGGAAAGGTTGCATAAACTATAACCCATCCATTGCTATTAGACAGTTTGGGTATGCACTGAGAGGTCCTCCAAAGGATGAAGAGATACAGGAATCTCTGTGTCTCACTGGATTGTTAGAAGGGGATATTTTAGCTAGAGTTGAACATGCTTGGAGTAATGCCCACATGTCGTACTACGAAAATAAGGTGTCGCCAAAACAGAAGAGTCGCCACCTTTCGTTATTTATCCCACAAAAAGGGAAAGGAAACGATCGACAAAACCTGACGAAAAGGTATAAGACAAGGTCATCGCAACCATGTCTAGGTTTGGGAGTCGGTTACGCAAGGGGAAGGTATTAGCACCCCTCACGTCCGTTGTACTCAACGGGATCCACGCTTGTTGTGTTTATCTGATGGGTTGGTTTAACTATCTACCTATCAAGGCTGGTCTGAAAAGAAAAGAAAAACTGACTCGGCAAAGTGTCGCGCTTCGTGCCTATGTATTCTCGTCAGAGAACGAGAAATTAGAGTCACCGTAGTTCGGCTAACTACGGGTAACGGATGGGGGAAGGTGGCTCGCCAATACGTCAGTGTTGTGCCTACGTACTCTCAACAGGTGTGAGAGATCAGAGCTTACGTAGTTCGGGATAATACGGATTACGGGGGTTCAGATTCATTTGTTTAAAGGATTCAAAGGAGCGAATGTGTCGCATATCTTTTAAAGGACATATACTAAACACTTTAGATGATTCAGAGGAGACCGCTCAATTATCATTTCCTAAGTAGCTTAAGGCTCGTAACGCCCTGTAATAACTTGCCTTTATTACGTTTTTTACTGTTGTTTTGTAGATGAGAAGAGAACATTCTCTATGGGGAAACTGTCAAGCCCTAATGTTGTCATGCCAAGGATTCATCCTATGGTTGAGTTTGAAACGGGGAGCTCCTAGATGTTATCATGCAAAGGTTTCAACCTATGGTTCTATCATCACTTCCTTATCAAAGGAAGTGAGAATCCTAGGGGATCATGTCAATGGGAAACAGAAAACAGACAAAATATCTGCTAAACATCAGTAAAACAGATAAACAGAAAAGAAAACAGTAAAGATGCAAATGCAGTGCAGCAATACAAGTAGAGGGAGACTCACTCAACCTCTTAGCAATCAAGCAAAGAAAACAAGCAAAAATAGACAAGCAAAGGGAGGGTCACCTCAACCTTTATAAGAAAATACATCAATTAGGAAGGGAGAAACAACACACAAGCAAGGGGAGAATCACCTCAACCCTTAAGGCAAGCAAGCAGAGGGAGACTCACTCAACCTCTTAATGCAGTCATGCACCTATACTTAGACTATACTAAACATGGGCTACCCTAATGCAACACACCACTAAATCATGAATGAAGGAAAGGAATTATGACAAATAAGGAATCCATTCCACAAGTAAGCAAATAAGGCATCTACCCTAAGGAAAGGAATTGAATGTTAGGAAGCAAGGGTAAGGTCCACAGGAACTTACCACAGGCACTCAACCAACTCAAAGGGATTTGGAAAGCTAGAGGTTTGACTCCTTCAGGAGATGTGCAAAATTCCCCCCACAGGAGAGACTATGCTACCCCAAGAAGGTTCCTAAAATGATTGGATAAGGGAAGATTAGGAGAATGAAGATGGGAAGCAAGGTAAGGTCCACAGGAACTTACCACAGGCACTCAACAAAATCCATTTCCTTAGAAAGCTTGCATAGATTCAACTCCTTTGTGAAAATGCAATGAATTCCTCCTAAACATGCTCACAAGGAGGATCCTAGTTAGGCAAGGAAGATTTTGAGGGAAGCTAAACCTATAGGAAGAATCATCCACCTAATTTGAACTTCTAAGGAACCTCAATGATTACCTTCTAAGGATCACCTAAACTAAGGATTCAAAGGCTCTACCAAGGCCTAATCAAGGTTCTAAAGAGTTATCTACCTAAGTTCTATCCTAAAGGAAGGTATTTGAAGCTTAGAATTGGTTAAAGTTCACTCTAAGGACTAATCTATGAAGTAAACATAGTTAGGGTCACCTAAACCATAACCAACTTGTAAAATGGGGGAATAATAGAAAATCAATTCTAAAAATCATAAGGAAAGTCCTAGATGATTCTAAATGTGTTAAGAATCTATGGTAGAAAAACCAGGGGCAAAACCTAATCCTAAAGGTTCTAATAAAATCTAAACTCAAAGGGTGTGCTAAAGGAAATTCATAAGGGGGGGAAGTCCTAAAACCTATCTCAAACTCCAACTTAGAATCATCTAAAAAATACAATAAAAATCACACAAACCTATCAAGGAGTCTATAACAAGCATGCAAAATTTCAACACCAAATTCCAATCAAAGAAAAAGTACTAAAATCAGGAAGTAAACTACTCATTTTGAACATTTTTTAAACATGCAACAAAATGGAAAAATAGCACAAAAATGGAAAATCAACCAAAATTCCAAATAAATGGCATACAAAAATCAGAAATAATCCAAGGAACAAACATGATTTTTTTCACATTTTTCTGACAATTATTTATATTTTTAATGAATTAAAAATGATTAAAACAATAAAAAAAATCATAAAATGAATAAAGAAATTAAAATGAATTAAAATGCTGCAAAATAATCAGGACCATCAGATCCAAAGACTGGTCCACTCATCTAAAGGACCAGCGTGTGCCACGTAACTCAGAACACCCTTTAATGAAACGCATCGCTTCACTAACTAATCATGTGTGGCTGGTTGACTAGGGTTCACCCTACGTCCTAATCTAGATCGTTCATGCAGAAAGTATAACCATCCAATGCTTAAAAGCTTGCCAAGTCATCAGTCAAAGTCAGCAGTTCTCAAGATTAAATCACATGCGTCAGATCTTCATACTAAGTCAATTGCTTCAAACGGATCCAACGATGCACACGTCTTCTTCTCCATTTGAACTCAACAAAGAGAGATGGGAAATCCAGGGTGGCCGGAGAAGACTCCGGTCGTCTTCTCCGGCGGGTTCACGGTGGCCCAACCATCAGGTATCACCAAACTCCATCAAAAACTCCAGATCCACTCGTCTTCTCACGAGGATCATCATGACAACCTTCATTTTTTCAAATTCTCAAATAATACGCAGATACACACATGAACAGAAAATACGCGTTTTGGAAAATCATCACCAAATGTAAATTCTTTTTAGCAATCTATTCTACACTCATCACTGATCAAGAATCTATGTCCAATCTTTGAAATCCATCAATATTAAGCCCTAATCGAACCTCTAAATTTTTCATCCATGATCAAGAACTCTCACGAATGTCTACCAAACCTAGCCTAAATCCATCTATGGTTCAAGAATTACCTAACCACATGCAATTTCTATCTTAATTCAATCTCATCAGAGCACAATAATGAAAAGATGAAAACCCGGTTTGAGCTTTCACAGAGAGTGCTTCAACCTCTAATTCTTGATCAAACTTGTTCAGAATCGTTCAGTGATGCTTGCTGAAGAATCTTGGAGCTTCAATTCCCTCTGTAATGGCCTCCAAGATGGAAAAAGGTTTTCACTTTGTAACTAACTTTTTCAAGTGCTTCTTACCTCATTCAAGCTTCTCCAATCACCAAACCTGCTATGAACTCTTCCAGAAACTTATATAGAACTATTTTGGATCCTTATTTGGCCCAATTATGGCCCAATTCACTCAATCCAATTTTCTGATTTTTTCTCACTTTCCTCTCATGACAGTCACGATTCTTCCTCTGTTTCAGCTTCATTCTCACCCAAATTTCTTTCATAACTGATCGCTCTGCAAGTGCACGGAAATATCGAAGTAATATAAAAGATTGTCGAACCCACAGAGACCAATGTCAATCTACCGTTATCTATTATTACGGCGTAAAGCTAAGGCTATTGGAATTAGGAAAATTGAATGCGAATGAAATTAAATGCAAAAGAAATAAAGAAAATTGGTTTAAAGAAATGCGGTAAAGGATATCGGTATGCAAAGACTTAGTTATCTGGGATTCGACAGGTCACCGATGCTTCTTACTCTTTGCAAACATTGTTCAGAAGAAAATAGTGATCTGAAGACTTTCGTCTCACGATGGTTGTTGACGCTAGTCATAATTCTAAGGGCCGAATGTACGCTTTCGCTGTCCCATTCGGGGTTAAAACTACTTTTTGGAAATCTCTAGGTTCTAATCCATTTTAAAGTGCTTTCGCTGTCCCATTCGGGGTTAAAACTACTTTTTGGAAATCTCTAGGTTCTAATCCATTTTAAAGTGCTTTCGCTGTTATTAAAACAAATACCTAGTGTTTACTATCTGGTCTTGCCACAGCTTTCGCTTGTTGGTTCGTACCTTAATTAATTTCCCACTTTCGTGGCAAAACTACTTTTAAATAAGTTCTCGCTTTCGCGACGAAGTTTATTCAGTAAATAAATTTAAACACTACGGCCATAAAGGTTGTTTGTAAAAAGGAAAGATGTCGGTTACTATCGAATCCTATCCTACTAATTCGGTTACATACCGATAAAACTAACTTAGCCAGACATGATAATTAATGCGAACGGAAATAGACATAAACAACGGAATAATAAAGCGTGCATCATAACAGAAATAAAGTAGTAATTCAATTAATAAAAACCTGTAAATTGTACTGATCTCAAATCCTTGGGTAGTCCCCCACAATGTCGGCAGGATTCTACTTTGGCGAGAAATAAAAGGTACAGGAAGAAAATACAATATTCTGAACTGAAGGAAAATGGAAAAGAAAATAAAAGTAACGATAAATAACTTTGATGGAACTTTGGCAGAACTTCGGGATGAAGAATCCACCCCTTTCTCTGTGAGTCTCTTGTCTATTTATAGGAGATGTTTCTTATCTCAACTTCCTGAGATCATGCGTGAGATATGGAGAAAGTGGTAGTAACTTCCAGTAGTGGGCAGTGAGTGGAGAAAGTGTAGTAACTTTCAGTAGTGGGCAGTGAGTGGAGAAAGTGTAGGAAGGATTTAAGTTGAGATTGATCGTGAATTCTGATTCTGCGTTTTTTGTCTGCGTGACGGTCGTCACGAAATGTGACGGTCGTCACACGCATGACGGTCGTCATGGACCTGTGACGGTCGTCACAGCAGCAGAATCCGTATCTGCTGTTTTTCATCTATTTTTCATCCGTTTTTCATCTGTTTCTTCTCCTTTTCTTTCTTTAGTCCAAATTCTCCCGATCTGCAAAACGAAGTAAATTAATCATATAATAGAACATAAATCAAGATAAATTAATAAAAGTCACAAATAAATGCATGTAAATCAAGACAAATAAACGATATGATTTCGCGTTATCAATAACACCTCATGAATATGAATGGATCATATTGAATCTTCAATTCAATCCTATGGTGTACATCGATTATGTTACTTCAACCTTAAGAAACTTGGAATCATGCCATGAAACCAATTCCAATTCAAAAATGTAACAATGCCAAAGTTCTCTAAATGCCTTCTACTCTCAAAAAATGCACAAACTTGCCAAGTTTTGCACAAAAATGAATTGTTTTGGAATTTTCTCTTTTTTATGCCTTTTAAATCTTCCATGAAAATTACTTCATACACTTCCATATTTAATCCATATCAATGGATGTTTGGGTCATGGTTGGACAAATAACACCATTTTGAACAACTTTAAAGTTGATCAAAAGTCCATTTGAGGTGTCTAAGTTGATGAAATTGACCCATAATCACAAATGACCTATAATTCCAAATTCCCAAAATACTCTTATCTTGCAAAGCTCATAACTTGAGTTCTACAAATCCAATTATGGACTTCTAGTACTTTCTAGAAAGCTACGAAGATAAGGAACAACATTTATGTTAGCCAAAAGTTCATAAGAATCATCTTTCTAGGGAAAAAGTGTCATGCAAGTTGGTTGACTTTCAAGCTCCAAATTCACATTCCTCTGATGACCTGTAACTTGTCTGGCTCATAACTTGAGTTCTATAAACCCTATCAAAGACTTATAGTACTCAAATTAAAGATATGATCATGCTCTACAACAATCATGTTTGGGTTAAGGTGAGATGGAAATCACATATTGAGTTATGTAGTCTTGCAGTTAGGCATTAAACCAGGGGATTTTACATTGTCAAGCATAGCAACCCTAGCCTAGGAACTCCTCACACTCTTGATTCATGATGAGTTGACCTTGGAATCATCCCTTGGGCCTCTTAATACATCAATACATGATCACATGGCCTTAGAATTATGTCTCAACCTTCTTCAAATCATCAGTTAACCTAGGGTTGACCAGATGAAACCCTAGTTGCACCCATCTTGGTTATTACTTCATATCCTTCACATGATGACCTGTCTAGGCTTCAAAATGACTTTCAATACTCCTCATGAGCTCCGTCAGGGCTCTAGGTCCAACTCCATGGGTTCAGAATCATCTGAGGACTTTCCCATAACCTTCAAGTTAGGAGGCATACACTCTTGGCTTCAACCACTATCTCTGAGGATCTTTAGCTTCTCTGGTGAGGATAACAACCCTTGAATATTTGAATAAACCTCTCAGATAGCTTCCTAGCCTTGTGTAGCCCTTAATTGGTAGCCATACCTATTGTTCTCCTGCTCACATGTCAATGCAATGCAGATGATAATGCTAATATGAGTGCAATGAAACACAAGCTATGTAAAGAAAGGTTAGGCAAATTTTGGGGTGAAATAGCTGCCCCTATTCAAACGGCTTGGACCTGACTGGGTGAGAAGCGAACGACTCTCAAACAATCAAGGTAAAAGACGGTTGAATACCAATAAACCCGGAAATTTGCCAACCACACGATTGAACGATACTCTGATGGGGACAAATCTTCGGAAACTGAAATGATAGTTGCACGGCAACTTGCTGGAGAATTACTGATCTGACATATCTGATATCACTGTGGAATTCTGTTCTCAAGTCATCAAGGGATCACCGGTTACACGGTAACTGGTGAAGGATATCTGATATTGATAGTTGCACGACAACTCACTGGTGAATGATTAACTTCAAATCTCCGTCAGGATGATCATCTACGTCCCTAAGTAATCAAGGGATCACCGGTTACACGGTAACTGGTGGAGGATGGCGGATTTTGCCGTCGGGCATTCTGCGCCACAGTAGAAGAATTCCTTATCGTCACCTATGGACTCATCGGGTCGCTAGGAACGTCGACAATATCTTCGTCGGGCTTCATCAGTAAGTCAATAAGGGATCACTGGTTGCACGACGACTGGTTGGTGAGCGGCTAATTTCCAATCTCCGTCAAGACGATCGTCAGATTTCGCTGCAGCTACTTCCTCAAGTCATCAAGGGATCACTGGTTACACGGTAACTGGTGATACATAGCTGATATTGTCGTTAGGCATTCTGCGGCACGGCAGCAGAAGAATTCCTCTGGACTCACCGGGTTATCGGATGTTTGACAATCGGGTCAATCATGCCGTCGGGCATTCAATGTTATTCTCGGGCGTCAGCCGGGACCGAATCCTCAATCAATCATGAACCAATAGGGATATCTAAACTTATTCTGTCAGGCACTCCGCGTCAGCTAGGAGAACTAATTCGACATCTTAGTTGGACTTCATCAGTAAGTCTTGAAATAGAATCCTTAACCAATCACAAACCAATAAGGATGTCCGATATTTTGCCGTCAGGAACTCTGCGTCAGCTAGGAGAACTGCTTCTTCGACATGACAGTCGGACTTCATCAGTAAGTCAGGAAGAGTTTGGCACTGCTGCCGGACTTCAATCATCAAGTCTTCAAGGAAATTTCAACTTTTCCGTTCAAAAACCTGCTGGGGATGACACATCTCTGCTGGGGATTCTGGAGAACTATCAAGTAACTCTGCTTCGGGGATTTCAGAATCATCCTGTACGAATAAACTTTGTTGAGGAATTCAAGAATCATCCTGATCAAAAAACTTCACTGGGGACTTCAAGAATCATCTTGAGCAAACAACTCCGCTGAGGAACACCTGCAAAACAAGAACGGTAACGACCTAGCTCATGTTTCACATGCATATGTTTGACAATGGCGTAATGCTCCACAAGGTGGAAATGCTACGCGTTTGAGGGTAGATGCTATGCAATCATGCAAAATGCTACGACCAAATCAGCAAAATAAATGCTGAAGGAAGCCCTCCTGTTAAGGAGAAAGAACCACTCTAATGGGAAGGAGGAGTCATCCTACTGAGGAGAAGAAGTCACACCAATCTCAATTGGACTCAACCTGGGGAAACAAGCCTAAGACGACTTTCTGCAGGGGACAAAGTTCTACGAGAACCTGTACTCGCTACACTGAGTATACGACTCACAGACTGCTGAGGAAACAATGTCAATCGCGGAAATAAACTGCACGGCTTTTGCAGCTAGAATCTTCCTGGAGATATGGACTCCGATGGGGAAGTATAGCATCAGCCATTCAACACTCTCCTGGGGAAAACCAATAACGGCTTGAACGACTTCCAAGGACTTGGCTCTCTTGGGGAACGACAAACTCGGCTGAGGATAGGCAACCAGATACTGGAATCACTCCTACCTTCCGGGGAGAATACAACTCTGTGGGGGGTTTCAACTTTACTGGAGACTTCAGTCTGAGCTATCGAGAGCTGAACACTTGTGAATAGTCTTCTACAAGAAAACTGCCTGTTGACCCACTGCTGGGAACGAGTATACACCTCTGCACATGACTCAGCTGGGGAAATGATGATCCTGCCTAGGATGCATCTGGTTGGGGAGAATCTATCTTCATTCGGGGAGACACATCAATGCTCATAGCCCTGCGTTCAGACTCTATGGGGAAACACAACTGAACCCGCTGGGGAAGAAAGAATCATCCTGCTTGGAAAACATCTGGCATACTGCCTGGAGGGTGACGTCCCTGTAACAAAATGAACAAACAGACAAGATACCCATCACAAAGGGACCTATCAAGGTTATCATCCGGTGACAATGTTCAGGTAATTCAATGTTTTAACAGTTATCGGCCTAGGCCAGCAAGTTTATGTATGCGCATTTTATCAAAAACATCGGGTGTTCTTTTTCGCAAACAAAACAGGTAAAAAGCTAAACAAACAAACAAAATACTGAATAGTATATGTTTATTGATAAACGAGCCCCTGAATAGGCAAAAATGTTTTACAACATATGCAAGCTCCTGAAATAAGGAAGCTGTGCAAGTATAAACATAAATATACATCAGTATACACAAATGTTGGCAATGCGGCGTAGACGAACACCATGAGTTGATCCCTCTATGACCCACTTGACTTCGATACTTCTCCGACGCTTCAGCTTCAGAAGAGACTGATTCGGATAAACAGCCCTCAGATCTTCCTAAACCATTAAACAATGAAAGTTCACACGTGGAACGCAATCATTTGCTTTTCTAATCCCTAACTTTTGCCTGAATCGCCCTTTCGGGTTTTCGATTCATTGGGATACCCTTTTTTGCCAAAGCCTCCCTTTCAGGTTTTCGACTTTGCGGGTGTACATTTTTCGTTTATATCCCTAATTTTTGCCCGAACCTTTTTCCTTTTTTATGGTTCCCCGGGATGCCCCATTTTTGCCTGGATATTCTTTTTCTTTCCAGCGGGTCATTTTAAGCAAAGTATTTTTTAACTGCGTCCGCGTTCACAGGGTGTTGCACCCCATAATTTGCCCAACCTTTTCCTTCTTGTTTTTGCATTAGCATAACATCATCATAGCATTATCATAGCATTGCATTAGCATTTATGCAGGGGATCAAGTGTGATATACATCAAGAGAGGCCTATCTATAGGTTTTATTCGAGCTTGAGGAATCACTAAAGTCACCAGGAAGTGGTTCATGCCCTTGAGAAGTTCAGATGCTTGTGTGGGGTTCATCCCCTGACTTAGAGGCCAACTAAAGATTATCAATGAGTTGGGAAACTATGATTACAGGTCATAAAATTACAGGTCAAGTTCAATACTTTGCATAACACAAATAGACTTTTTTCCAACATGAAAGTTGCTCCGAATGGCGTCATTGGGTCAACTAAACCTCAAGGTTTTAATGGGTTAGCTCATGGTGGAAGTTTGATAAAAGTCACTTTGGTGAAAACATGTGAAAAGGCATAGTTTGGTATTTCTTCAAAATTTAATCAAATAAGTCCATGTTTGTACTTATTTTGAGTGGAAATCTCATTTTAAGAACAATGACACTTTTACATTTTTCATTTGAAGCTTTCTTCATGACCTATTCCAAGATTTCTTCACACTTAAGTAACACTTTGAATCTAAGCCCTTAAGATTGAAACAAGGGATAATTTTGGACCCTAGATGTATCTTATGATGCAAGATATAAACATTTCAAGCCAAGGAAAAAATCCTCTTCCATAATCATTTTTTCTCACATTCTTCACCACTTTCCATTTTCACCATAATCCAAAAATCTCAAAAATCAATATCATTTCTTCTCATTTTTTGTGCTTCTTTCCATCACAAATCCCTTCTACATCATTCATACAGTGAGTTCCACCATTGTTTGGCCATAATTGGTGCAAAGAATAGCTTGTAGTAATTGAAAAAGTGGTGATCAAGTCAATTTCGAATTTGCTTTTTTACCTCATTTCAGTCCACTTCTTTCATCCAAACATCTTCAGAAAGTTTCAGTGAACGATTCCATATAGTTTCCTTGAAGAATCAGTGGTTATTTGGAGTTCTAGAGTGATATTTTCAGAGGTAACGGAAAATCAAGATTGTTCCATAATTATATAGTTTTCTTGTTCCATTTTTGCATCTTTATCATACTCTCAATGTGGATAACGTTTATGGTAGTAATTGGTGCATTTTTATGGAAGTTTCAAAACATTGGTGTTTTCTTGGAGTGACACGTTTTTTGAGTTAGAGAGAGTTTCAAGAAAATCTAAGACCATATTTGGAATCCTTGAATTTTTTCCTTCAAGTTTGGTTTAAATTTCATCCAAAAAGGTCAAGAAATGAGTGAGTTACGATTGTTGGAAGTCACCGGAAAACACCTCCGGCCGGAACAGCTACAGTATCGCGCGGGTACTATTCATGAGCAGAAAAAAAAGTGAATTGGAGAAGAAAGTTGTGCGTCGTCCGATTGAGAGAAGAAAGGGGACTTGGTCTACCGATTGGAGCGCTGAAAACGCGCCACATGGCCCCAGCATCCATACGACGTCGTTTCAACTTAAAGTACCAACCGGGCTCAACGAAACTCGCTGTCCACACCCCCAGTCGCGAAGCCCAATCCGGTTTATGCCTTGCAGTACTGCTGTTCGAACCCCCTGGCTCCACTTCATTATATTCATTTCTTTTATATTTTCTGTTTTAATATCTGTTTTGTTAATTACATTAAAAATAGTTAAAATCATCTAAAAATTCCGAATTTTTTGTGTGTGTGATCTTTAAGATGTTTAGGATTTTATAGAATTAGAATCCCATTTTTATCATGTTCTGCCATTTTATTAGAATTTTTTACATTTGGGTCGTCTTAAAAAGGCCAATGCTGGTGTTATCATGTTGTGAATTTTCTTTGACCCATCAAAATTACATATTTTGGCCTAACCTTTTGTAGGGATCTCATACACATGTTGAGGTATTGTGATATATTTTTGCGTGAATTTTATTGTACCATTTTAATTGGTTTTGGATGCTTTCTTTAACATGCTCCATTTTAACTTTTCCTTTGGTATACATGAGACATCTTGCAATGTTTTTATCTTATTTGACCATTTCTATTTGGATATTTTTGTGGTATCTCTCACCCCTGGTTTGTGGCTTGATGTAGGGCATTGGAGATTTTTATTTGAATTTTTTAGCACCTTTTTCTATTTTTCTTATATTTTTGTATTCAGACTTGTAATATGGACATTCGAACGGACTTCGGTTTTATTTTGGCTCCAACGACCTCGATTTGTTTGTGTGGTGAACGCTAGGTTTCTTATTGCTTGTTATAGACATTATATAGGATATGTAGATCATTGATTGGCTGGTTTTATCATACAAACTTTCCCATTAGGTTCCATATTTCCATGATAGTGCGTTATGATTCCTAATCGTAGTATACGTATGTCATTCGTAGGTTTTATTGCCTCGTATCACTTTATAATCACTTGGGGCCAAGATTGCATGTTTAAAATAGGCCATTTTCCATTCATTATGGGCTTGAGGTTGAGATGACTTACCTCCCTCACTTGCATTCCATGTTTACTGTTATGAATTTGCATTTCCTGTATGCTGTTTATTTCATCTGTTTTCCGTTGCTTCCTTTGCCTTTCCCTTAAGATCTCCATTCCTTCTTGTTGAAGATGGAATGTGATAGACACTAGGCTTTGTAACCATGTATGACAACATTAGGGTAGTCTTCCCCTTTGCAAACTTTAACCATAGGACGAACAGTGCATGCTAACATTTAGGGTTGTGTAGTTTCCCTTAGAAGTCTGTTTCTCTTCTTTTCTTCAAATCCCATTAAAACACTTAATAAGGCTAGTGAATATTGTGTTGTGAGCCTTAAGCATGGGAAGTGATGGTTGGGGGGCCACCTCTCAACTGTCTAGAGTGTTTAGTATACGTCCTTAGGACGATATGCGCCGCATTCGATCCTGAGTTTGAGACTTTAATACAATGTACACTCCAAAACATTAATCAAAACATTTCTTCATAAAAGACACAAAAACAAACATTCAACTTATTTTTGTCCTCTTGGACTTTAATCGTTAGAAACCATTTTCATAATGAGAGTTTCGTTAACTCTCGGTTCTCTCGCAAAACGGTAACGCCTAAGTCTCCAAAGGTCGAGCTGCATACACCAAACTGCTAGAACCGATTGTTAACCCTACTCGGGTTAAAAACAACTTGAACCAAACCTGTGGTCTAGTTAGCCCGAACTATGTTTGCTCTGATCTTTCATACCAGATGAAAGTACGTAGGCACGAGATGCGATATCTCGGCGAGCAACCTTCCCCCTTTTTACCCGTAGTTAGGCGAACTACGTTGACTCTGATTTCTCGTTCCAGACGGGAATACGTAGGCATAAAGTGCGATACTTTGCCGAGTCACTTTTCTTTTCTTTAGTCCTTAAGCCTTTAGCTAGATAGTATTAATCAAACCCTTATTAGATAAACAACAAGCGTGGATCCCGTAGAGTACGACGGACGTGAGGGGTGCTAATACCTTCCCCTTGTGTAACCGACTCCCAAATCCAGGACATGGTTGCGATGACCATTCCTTTTCCCTCTTTCGTTAGGTTTTCTCTAAGAGTTTCCTTTCCCTCTTTTGGGATAAATAACGCAGGATGGAGACTCTTCTGTTAAGCTGGCGCCGATTTTCGCAGTAGCGACACAAGGGATGCAAAATCTTCGCCATCCATTATGGATAACAACAAGGCTCCTCCCGAGAAGACCTTGCTGACGACATACGGACCTTCATAGTTAGGAGTCCACTTTCCCCTATGATCGGAATGTGGTGGAATAATCTTCTTCAGGACGAGATCACCCGTCTGAAAGCTTCTAGGACGCACCTTCTTATCTAAGCTTTCTTCATTTGGCTCTGGTACAGACGACCATTTCCAATCGATGCTAATCTCTTCTCATCCATCAGACTGAGTTGATTCAATCGGTTCATAATCCATTCTGCCTCATCGAGTTTCACGTCAACCAAAACTCGTAAAGAAGGAATCTCAACTTCCAACGGTAGGACAACTTCCATACCGTACACTAGTGAGAAAGGAGTTTCCCTGGTTGATGTGCGTACCGTCCTACGATAACCGTGCAATGAAAATGGCAACATCTCATGCCAATCTTTGTAGGTCACAACCATCTTTTGTACTATCTTTTTAATGTTCTTATTGGCCGCTTCAACCGCACCATTCATCTTCAGTCGGTAAGGTGTTGAGTTGTGATGCTCAATCTTGAAGTTCTGGCATAACTCCTTCATCATCTTATTATTCAGATTCAAACCATTGTCAGTAATGATCTGCTCGGGAATTCCATATCGACAGATGATGTCCTTCTTTATGAATCTGGCTACCACTTGCTTGGTCACGTTAGCGTACGAGGCTTCCTCCACCCACTTGGTGAAGTAGTCGATGGCTACCAAAATGAAGCGATGACCGTTAGATGCAGTGGGCTCGATCTTGCCTATCATATCAATACCCCACATGG
This sequence comes from Lathyrus sativus, assembly GCA_963859935.3. Lineage (NCBI taxonomy): Eukaryota > Viridiplantae > Streptophyta > Magnoliopsida > Fabales > Fabaceae > Lathyrus > Lathyrus sativus. The sequence goes on from OZ012738.1 coordinate 534,106,255, forward strand.
AGAACGACCACGGGGATGACATGACATTCAACGGGCACGGCGGCACATGAATTTTATCGGCATAAATCTGGCATTTATGACATCTCTTCGCAAATTTGAAACAATCCGACTCCATCGTCAGCCAGTAATATCCTGCCCGTAAGATTTTCCGCATCATAGCATGTTCGCCGGCGTGTGTACCAAATGTGGCTTCATGGACCTCCTCCATAAGCAAACTAGCTTCTTTTTCGTCCACACATCTGAGTAGCACGAGATCGTGATTTCTCTTATACAGAACTCCATTAGGATTGAGATAGAAATTTCCATATAGCCTCCTCAGAGTCTTCTTATCCTGGGTTGACGCCCCCGCAGGATACTCCTTAGTCATAAGGAAATTCTGGATATCATGGAAGCATGGCTTGCCATCGGAGGCTTCCTCAATTGCAAAAACGAATGCAGGTCTGTCAAGACGGGAAATGACAATTCTCGGGGCTTCATTCCAAAAATTGAATTTGTACATCGAAGCCAACGTGGCTAAGGCATCAACCATCTGATTTTCCGCTCTAGGCACATAATGGAGTTCCACTCGATTAAAGAAAGGAAGTAGCCTTCTGGCATAATTCATGTATGGGACCAAATTCGACTGACGAGTCTCCCACTCCCCTTTAATTTGGTCAAACACGGGTGCCGAGTCACCGTATACATCCAGGTTCTTGATTCTCAAATCAATGTCTTATTCTAAACCCATGATGCATGATGTCGTACCTCGAAAAATACGATCCTCGCGATGGCCGCGGAAAATACTGTTCGAAACCGAGTCGTCACCGAACTTTATTTATTCCAAGGATGGAATAGGAAAATATCGATAAAACCTTTAAGGAGATAAGAACATGGTCATCGCAACCACTATTCTAGGTTCGGGAGTCGGTTACACAGAGGGAAGGTATTAGCACCCTCTATGTCCGTTGTACTCAACGGGAACCTCTTGATCGATTCGAGAGTAAAGTTAACTATGCTTAATTGTTTTCTTCTAAGGTTTCTCCTATAGGGGGAAATGGGTGGTTTTAAGATAGGGTGCTCGCTAAGGATTGGGGCCCTTGTGCCTACGTATCTTCACTTGTAAGAAGTGGAAAATTAGAGCATTCGTAGTTCGTGGGACTACGGGTAAAGGTGGGATTGTGCTCGCCAAGATCATCGCAATCTTGTGCCTACGTATTCTCATTGATAAATGAGAAATCAGAGCAGTCGTAGTTCGGCTAACTATGGTAAAAGGTTTATGTTTGGAATGAACGAGAGTTTAGGTCACATTCTAACTGCTAAACGTTGGCTTGTCTGCTCGCTAGGGGAGGCTGAAGCTCGAGTTTGTTATGCGCGGAAGAAGGGATTAAACAATGTTCTTTGGTAAAAGGTATGGGAACCTAAAGGTGGGAAAGAAGGAAAGGTGGAAAAGTGCTCGATAGGATCATTACAATCCTATGCCTACGTATTCTCAACGGATGTGAGAAATCAGAGCAGCCATAGTTCGGCTAACTACGGTAAAAAGGTTGGGTATGGGGACGAACGAGTGTTTAGGTCGCATTCTAACTGCTAAACGTTGGCTTGTCTGCTTGCTAGGGGAGGCTGAAGCACGAGTTTGTTATGCGCGGAAGAAGGGACTAAACAATGTTCTTTGAGAAAAGGTGTTTGAGTCGAACGAGAGTTTAGGTCACATTCTAACTGCTAAACATTGGCTTGTCTGCTCGCTAGGGGAGGCTGAAGCACTGGTTTTGTTATGCGCGGAAGAATGGATTAAACAATGTTCTTGGTAAAAGTATTTAGGTTGGAGATTGCACGAGGGCGAGGGATTTAGGGTTTATCGCATTGGATGTTTTGGTTAGGTGATATATTTGAATAGGTTTAAGGTTTCGATCGCACGGGGGAGAGAAAGAGGAGCTTAGTTAGGCAATTTGATGGAGAATGACGATTACTCGATAAACGAGACGTCGGCCTCGCAATCAATTAATCGGGATATTATTGGAATGCTGGATCCCAATAACACGTTTTCATTCGAATAATTACGAAATATGTATTTGAATGGACAATAACGATATTGGTCCAAATAGTTAGGGCATGTATCTTATATACGAAAGGTCGAGTAATCCACAACCTAAAGCGTACGCCCCAAGAGTGGTTACTCAAGAATCCAATGAATGCGAGACTCCAAGAACTCAATTCTTTCGCAGTTTGATTAAGAAAAAATAATTTTGGATTTGACGTACAGTTTAGAGTCGTACTAGGGTTTAGACTCGATCACACGAAGGCGAGGAACGAGGTTAGACGGGTTGAAAATTTGGGAGGAATGACGACTACTCGATAAACGAGACGTCGGCCTCGTAATCAATTAGTCGGGATATCGTTGGAATGCTAGATCCCAACGACAATCTTTTTCATCCCATTAATTATAAAATAGTGTTTGTTGGACAGTGAGGGTACTTGTCCAAATAATTAAAGGAGGTATTTTAAGAACGAAAGTTTGAATGGCACACCATACAAGGCGTACGCCTCAATAGTGATCATACTCGAATTCAAGGAATGCGCGACTCCAAGAACTCGATTCTTTCGTGATTTAATTTAGAAAAATAATTTGAATGGATTAGCGTACTCGGACTAGGCGTGCCATGTACTCTAGAAAATAAGATCGAAAGGGTCACAACTCGAGGTGTGCACCTCGAGAACGGTCGCTTAAAAAATTCATGGAAGGCGAGATCCAAGAATTTAATTATTTTGAAATTTGTTTAGGAAAAAGTTTAATTTAATTAAGAAAAATAGTTTTAATTTTCATATATAAAATAAATTAATCAACTATGAAAAGGTTTTATGAAAAACTAATCATAATTAATTGTTTTGAGAGAATTTTATTAGTCTTATAAAAAAAAGTTTTAACTTAATTATTTTGGATTTGACGTACAGTTTAGAGTCGTACTAGGGTTTAGACTCGATCACACGAAGGCGAGGAACGAGGTTAGACGGGTTGAAAATTTGGGAGGAATGACGACTACTCGATAAACGAGACGTCGGCCTCGTAATCAATTAGTCGGGATATCGTTGGAATGCTAGATCCCAACGACAATCTTTTTCATCCCATTAATTATAAAATAGTGTTTGTTGGACAGTGAGGGTACTTGTCCAAATAATTAAAGGAGGTATTTTAAGAACGAAAGTTTGAATGGCACACCATACAAGGCGTACGCCTCAATAGTGATCATACTCGAATTCAAGGAATGCGCGACTCCAAGAACTCGATTCTTTCGTGATTTAATTTAGAAAAATAATTTGAATGGATTAGCGTACTCGGACTAGGCGTGCCATGTACTCTAGAAAATAAGATCGAAAGGGTCACAACTCGAGGTGTGCACCTCGAGAACGGTCGCTTAAAAAATTCAAGGAAGGCGAGATCTAAGAATTTAATTATTTTGAATTTTGTTGAGGAAAAAGTTTAATTTAATTAAGAAAAATAGTTTTAATTTTCATATATAAAATAAATTAATCAACTATGAAAAGGTTTTATGAAAAACTAATCATAATTAATTGTTTTGAGAGAATTTTATTAGTCTTATAAAAAAAAGTTTTAACTTAATTAATAAAGTAGTTTTTTTTAAGTTTAATATATTAAAAAATCTATTTAGTAATAATTTTGAAATATATTTTTTAAAAGAAAGAATAATTGAAATTTCTTATAAAAATATCTAATTAAAAAAATCTTTTTAAAATTTTCAATTAAATTGAGTGAAAAAACATTTTGGAAACCGAAAGACGGAACAACCACAACTCAAGGGCGTGCGCCTCGAGAGGGATTGTTCAAGGACTCAAGGGGTGCTAGACCCCAAGAGTCCACTACTTTCAATAAATTAATTTAGGAAAACATTTTAAAAACAGATTGAATTAAAACATTTAAAATTTAATTAAGACTAGAAAAATTTGATATTAGCAAAAAGTCAAAATTAATTATTTAATAATCCAATTAATACAAAATAAGATACAAAAATAATAATCTTAACATTAGTCATATAACTCTTCATTAAAACTAATTTCAAAATAGAGCCTAGTTTAAAACACATGCCTACAAAGTTAGCTCTATGGGCAACGTGATCTTAATCAGGAATTAATCATCAGGATATTACCTGCATATTGCTTGCATTTATCGAATATAGTCCAACAACATTGCGGACAGTGCGCAATTGGTTACGGATCTTGAGTTTAGACTTTAAAATCTGCATATAATAGACAACAGCAATCCAAGCGAACATAAAATACGAGCTTCACAAATTCAAAATTGACAAACCAAGGTTGATAACCTTATGCACTTTTTGTCAGTATCACTCAAATCATGATTAAGTGTTAAAAGTCAACAACAAAAAACATGTAAAATTAAATGCTTAGAAATACAACCGATACAGGTTGGCTATTCCTTATACTAATATCATCACAGCGCTAAATCACGGGAAAACCGGTGGGAGCAACAACAACAGTATATAATCCAATCATCCCCTTTATCTCAACTCCAATATAATACCTGGGAATAATGTTAAGAATATCAACCACATCAAAATACCACTATTTCAACATACAAATATAACAAAAAAAAACATGAATGAATCAGTATTAAAAACAAAACCAACTTGACATGAAATGCAGAGACTTAATAGAAGCGAAATAATTGAGCTGCGGTGGATCTTTCTCCGAAAACAAACGAAAGCAAAAACCTGCCCGTGTCCAATGCGGCGACGTACAATTCTGCTTTGAAAATGTGCAGATTCCTGAATTCTCTCTATTGGATGTCGCTTTTGCTACTGCCCGAGCTGTTATTCGTGTGTGAGCTATTATTGTGGAGCTGTTTTGCCGCTAGAACCAAATGTCAACCCCGAACATTATTGTTACAATTTCGTGACGGAAACAGAACGTAGCATAACTTATTGTTATGTTATTGAAGCTCAACGATGTCGTAACCTACACCAAAATCAACAACCTGCACATAAAATAGAAAAAAAAATCAGAATTTAGTGAAGCAAAATCCACGAAAAAAAATCGAATTGAGTTGAAGATGTGTTTGGCTATGTCGTTGCTGTCAACTGAAGAGTGGTGAAATTCATTGTGAACGTAGAACCCCTGTTGTTGTAGTGTTGCTGTTGTAGCTTTATGCTGCCGAGTCCGACAATTCATCGTCGGTGAAACCATTCTGCAGCTCTCATCATTGGATCTCTCGTCAATCCCTGTCGTCCTGCTGCTTAATAGTGGCTTTGGCAGCTTCAACAAATTACCGGCGATGTCGCAACCTTTGTTTGTCTTAGCCGCTGAGTTTTGCTTAATCTCACCAGTTTTGAAATTGAAAAATGAAAGCAATGACTCTCAAATAATAAAATCCAGTAGGATGCTTCGGCATGATTTGTCTCGAAACCATGAACACAAATGCTATTAAATCAAATACATATTAACATAATGAAATAGGGAAGCGAGTTTACTCGTAATCGCAATTAAATCAGAGCCAAATTAGAACTGCAAATAGTCATGTAGTAAATATGCACAACCTTGGTACCAGTACCGCAATGCGAGCCGTCATGGTTGAAGAAAAACCATTTGCTGCATCTTTGAGTTCATTACCGCAAATAAATCATTAGCTACAAAGCTGATATCAGTATCAATGCCGAAATCGCATAAAGATTTATTTATGACAGTGGCAGCATCAATGCATCGAACCGACACGCAATCGATCCAAATTGACCTCAAAAAGCAACAACGGCAACAGGAGCATGCGGGCTATCTGTTTGGATGATCTTAATAGCTTACGGAGTCGTTGCCGGAGTTGTTGAGTTGAAGAGTTGTTGAACTGGTGTAACTTTGATCCTGCAAGTCATTAATTTCAAACACCGAATTTCTTGCGAATTGTGGACCTGAAACTCACAAGTGTAAGACAACCATAAATCGAAACAAAATTAACATTAAGAATGCAAGACTATCGAACAGAGTTTCCAATGTTTTATTCTCTTACGCCCTTCCCCATCTTCAGCAACCGCTTTCTTCCCATCTTCAGTTTCAGTAGCAGCAGCAGCCTTTGCAGCAACAGCGTTGTCCCAACCAGCAGGCAATGATGCCTCCACATTCCTCACCCACTCTTCAGGAGTATGCTCATTTGGCTTCCCATGCTTATCAAGCTTCCCTAGAGCAACCAGCTTCTTCTTCGTAGAAGCCCTAGGACCCAAACCCCATTTCCTTGGATAAGTATCCCTATCCATAACCACCCTCTTGATCTTAGCAACAACGCCATGATCACAACTAGCCATAATAGCAGTAGTCATCTCAGCAATCCCAAGGGCAATAGCTTCGCCCTTGGTCGTCATAAGCACAACCTCCTCACCAGCATCAATATCATTCTCAAACCTTAGCAACATCAGGAACAGCTGAATGAAGTCTCGCAATACAAACATACTCTTTTCCAGCACCTTGTTGAGACTTAACAAGCCTCGTTGCTCTGTCAATGCAAACAATCAAATTACCTGTAACTTTGGGATCGAGAGTACCACTGTGACCGGTTTTTTCGACACGGAGAATCCGCTTGATCCATGCAACAACTTCGTGAGAAGAAGGATTAGCTGGCTTATCAAGGTTGAGGACACCGTATTTGAGATAATCGATGAGTGGCCGTTTCAGCAGAGAGTGACCGGCGGGAAGAGGAGTGTAGTGACCGGTTCGGATGTTAAGGCGGTCGTAGTTCTTGAGGAGTATCGGCCACTCTGAAGTGTCGATTGACGATGCCCGTGAGCCTGGTTTGATCATGAAGTCTGGTTGGGTTTGTTGCTCCGTTGATTCGTCCTCCTCTGCTCCATTTTTGTTATGGTTCTTCTTCTTCTTGGAGTCTGTGAGGGATGGAGATATCGCAGTGGATAAGGTCATGGCCTCGCCGTTGAAGAAATGGGGTTTAGCAGTGATTTAGGGTTTTGGGGATGAATTGGGGATGGTTTCTTTTAGGGTTGCCCTTCAGAATTAGGGGCGGCCGTTATCTTTCGGGTAGTGTGAACAGTGTTGCCCTTATATAATCCCTAGAAATCCAACCCTAATCCACCGTGTCTTCTCAAAAAAAATTTCTCTTTTTTTTTTAATATTTTCTTTTAATTTATTTTTCTAAATAATAAACTAAATTAAAAACTTATTTCCTATTTAATTAATTCTAACTATTAATTATAATTTAAATCTAAACTAATTAATTAAACTCTAATAAAATTTTTAAAATAAATCCTAATTAAATTCTAACTCTATTTTTTTTATCTATATTTTTTTAAATTTCTAAATTATAATTAAGCTCTAAATTAAATCTATTTAATAAAAAAAAAACAAATTTAAATCCTAATTTGTACTTCAAAACTAATTAAAAAAAAAAACATTATACTAATCTATCACGAGAAAAATGAAATTATTAAAAAGATAGCTATATATAAAAAACAAATGCCACGCGGCAAAATTTATTGGGCTAAAAAAAAGAAAATGCCTGCTTTTGCTGAAAAATACGCTACGCTGTATAAGCAAGGTAAATTAAAAACAAAGTCGGGCAAATGAGAAATTTTAAAAAAAAGGTAGGACAAATTTTGGGTATGACAGATGCCCCTATCTAATTGCCTTGAACTTGAGAGAATGAACGGCTGCAGAGCGTTCATTTTAAGGTGGAAGTCAATTAGATACAAGAAGATCCCAAAATTTGTCCGACAAGTAAGTAAAATGCAAAGAGATAGGATATACCTGAACGGGATGACAAGATGCAAAATAGATGAACGAGATAACCTGATATTCCCTGGGTGGTCGAAGCAGTCCCTTATCCAATAAGGTTCTTCGTGGTACCAGAGTGGTATAAACGATCCTCTTTGGGTGGTCGAAGCAGTCCCTCATTCGTTAAGGTCCTTCGCGATACCAAAGTGGTATAAACGATCCTCTTTGGGTGGTCGAAGCGGCCCCTCATTCGTTAAGGTCCTTCGATGATACCAAAGCAGTATCTCAAACAAAACTGGAGATTCTTCGGGTGGTCGAAGCAGTACCTTATCCATTAAGGCTCTTCGATGATACCAAAGCAGTATCTCGAACAAAACTTGAGATTCTTCGGGTGGTCGAAGCAGTACCTTATCCATTAAGGCTCTTCGATGATACCAAAGCAGTATCTCGAGTGATGATTTTGCTGAGGAGTAATTGAGCTAAAATCCTGTCAGAGGAAAAGCGTTATCCAAACTCTGCAGGGGAAAAGCCTTCAAGAAACTCTCTAAGATAACCTATGCTTGGGGAGCCACCAGAGCAACGACTGCTGGGAATCGTCATTATCAACTGCATGGTTGAAGAATGACTCGCTGGGGATAGAATTCCCTGAACTCGTGCGGGGTATCAACTCTGTTTAGAGAAATATTGCCGACTTTGATAGAGGACCGATCAGGATACTCGTGAACTGATCCTGGATCCTGTTATGCTATGTCGCTGGGGATAAAATGCCATGCTTTGTATGATGCGCAAATATGCAATTAAAATGCAACTGCTATGGAATGCAAGATGTATATGCCAATGATTGAAATGCAATGTATATGAGAATGCAACCTGTAACGGGATTTGGTAAGGCTTTATTTCTGGTTTTCCACAAGGGATTATTTTTTGTATTAGGTGAAACAAGGTGAAAAGATTTACGGGGTATACTGGCACATCAACTCGGGGGTTGAGAAGAACAAATATACTATCGACTCGGGGGTCGAGGATAAATTAGAACAACAAGTCAGCTTGAGGATTGAAGAAGAATAGCAAATATCGACTCGGGGGTCGAGAGAAAATAACGGCAATATCGACTCGGGGGTCGAGGAAATAAAGACAAATATTAACTCGGGGGTCGAGAGAAAAAGATAACAAAGATATCGACTCGGGGGTCTAGAAAATAAAGACATATCAATTCGAGGGTTGAAGAAAGATAAATATCAATGCGGGGGTTGAAGAAAGGTAAACATCGACTCGGGGGTCGAGGAAAACAAAATATCAACATGGGGGTTGAGAACATAAAGAACAACATCGACTCAGGGGTCGAGGAAAACAAAATATCAACGCGGGGGTTGAAAGAAGAAAAGGAAAATATCGACTCGGTGGTCGAGAAAATAAAGACATATCAACTCGGGGGTTGAAAGAGGAAATGATCGTGCTATGTATGCGTATGATACATGTCAATTGTATGATGCATATGTGAATGCAAGTAGGAAATTGGTTTTATTAAGGTGCCAACAAGGGTGGACTTTTGGTAGTTGCCAATAAAGGATTGGTCTTTAAGAGATGCCAAGCGGGGTTGAACTTTTAATAGTTTCCAATACAAATTGGACTTTAGGAGACGCCAAGCGGGGTTGGACTTTATGAAGGTTATGATGCCAGCAAGGTGGACTTTTATTTGGTGAAAGTATTTGACTTCCCGACACTCGGTATCTGACAATGATATGCTCATAAGACAGATGTGGATGTTCTCGATGCTCCAAGTTAGATCCTTGCAGAAGTTGGCTGCTTATTCCTAGGAGAACCTTAACTTCTAGCCAATGTGCCATGACGGCTCACAACCGTTGAGCTTAGCGACATAACCAAAGCATGTTGAACGTGCGAGCGTAGCGACTTAACCAATGCATGTTGACCGTGCTTTTGCTCTGCCCCAAGGCTCTTGACGCTCGTTGTGAACTCAACAGTTACTGATGTCTGGCATGGTCAGCTTGACCGACTTTGAAAGTAAGGAGGGAAACTGCCCCTGTTCAACTAGTCTGCCTCAGTCCGCCAGGTATTTGAAGATTTTTCTTAAAGATTTACACCATGACATGGTCTACGATGATTGCCCCCCAGTGTCTGGATTTTGCAACAATATGCCCCTGTTTGAAACTCGGAAGAACTTGCCCCAGTCTGAACTGTGTAGTGGTTTGCCCCGGTTTAAACCTCAGAAGGACTTGCCCCAGATTCGCAGGGTTATGAGAAAGTCTCGATTCAGGTCAACACCAATGAGTGATCAAGTTCTTCTTTGATTGCACTTTGTTGGTAGTTCTATTATGTCAAGTGCTAATTTGCAGTTTAAAATTGTTCATTTAAAAAAATGGTAATTTTAATGCGACATTCATGCAAGTTTTGAAAAGGATCATTTATTAGAATGATGTGACAGTGTATGACAAGTGGACTATTAGTCCAAACGCAGTGCTAATTTATCTGGTGCGAAAGATATAGCAAGAATAATGACACCAATGCTGGTGATTAGCAATCATGTGAGGAGTCAGGTTACGCAACCTTGCTGTAAATATGCTTTCAGAATAAAATCCCGCCTCAATTAGGTCTTTTAAGGGTTGTATCGTGGTCTGGTTCATGGTTATAGAAACAAAGGACATTAGGCTCAAAGTATGATTTGTACCCACCCTTTCTTCATGATAATCTCCATACCTACGCTCAGTTAATTTTGCACCTGCTCGACAGTGTAAACTTGATGGTTTAAAGTTTGCCTGAAATGGCAGCCACCTTATTTTGATGGATGTCAGTAACCCCTTGATTTGGGTGTCCACTGAATCTTATTTTGTTTTCGTAGAGGATTTGAGTACCTCTTTTGGGTTTTGTTCTGATCCCTAACTTTTGCATGGGCTGACTTTGCTTATCAGGTCCATCGGGATTGCCTTGATTTTTTTTTGCCTAAGTCTCCTTTTGAGGTGTTCGACTTAGCAGGCTTTTCAATTTTTTTGAAGGATTGTGACTGCCATGTCATTGGTCATTGATGAACAACCATCATGACTTTTGGATTTTGCTTTGTTGATTCGAGTGCGGGTTTGAATTAACTGAACACTACCCTGCCCCAAGTTGAGTGTAAAGGTTTGAATATCCGAAGGAAACTCCTACTTCTAGGCTCGAAGTGGTTAACTAGGGACTAACTCCTTATCTCTCCAGTGTATGAGGGATTGCAACAATGCCTGTACATCATCGGCGAGATTTTATCCAAAAGCATACTATCAGCAATTATGGGTATTTTGTTTTCGTCATCCTCCCTCAAATCTTTGCTAAACAGCAGTGCGATAAAGGAACTGGAGTGAAATTTTTTTTTTGTGATTTTTGCAATAAGTGAGAAAATGTGAGTGAATACGAATGAATTTGATCAAAAACATGCATAATCATCACATTAACAATACCATCAATAAGAAACAATGTCTAAAAGCAAGTAGCATTATAATAGAAAAGAAACTACAAATGCGAAAAAAACAATATGGAAATTGCCAGTATTGAGGAACTGGGCTTTTCTCTCTTTTGCATCACAGTTGAGCTACCCTTCTTGCTCATCGAGACCAGTATGATAACCTTCTTCATATCTACTCTCTGCAGCTTCTTCTATGCCATGAACTGATGAACTCACTTGACCAGATGAAGGTTTGATGTTGACATGAAGTCCTTGAGGTGTGAACGAGATTAGCTTGGACTCGATCAGATCTTGAACCTTATTCTTGAACTGTTTGCAATCTTCGGTCGAATGCCCCATTGCGCCAGCATGGTAGCCACATCGTGCATTAGTGTCAAAGCCTGGAGGATATGGTGGGATCACAAGATCCAAACCCTTTGGCACTATCAGTCCACTACTAATCAAACGTGGTAGCACGTGATTGTATGGTATTGGTAATGGATCAAAGTGTCTCTTTGGTCTTTGATTATAGTAACGCCGTTGTTGCGGACGTCTATTGACAGGAGGATATTGACCATGTGAAGAGATTGGAGTCACACAGGTAGACCCATAGGATTGCTGGCTTTGAACAGTCGAGATGATTGGGTACTGAAGATAAGGCACCGAGGATGGAGCATGAGGAGTGTCCCTGATCGTGTTTATCTCATCCTTTTCTTCCTCTTTGGAGCTGACAGCTGATTCACTTTCACTGGCTAAGATGCTCGAGGAGTCGTGAAACTTTCCCTTCTTGAGATGACTCTCGATACGTTCTCCTACTGAAACCAAGTCAGAGAAGTTTGATGTCCCATTGGCTATCATCTTTTCCATATAGGGTTCTTGCAAAGACTTTATGAACATGTCAACCAATTCCCTGTCCAAGAGCGGTGGTTGGACGCGAGTAGCTACCTCTCTCCATCTCTGAGCATACCCTCTGAAAGACTCGTTTTCCTCTTGAGATAAGCTTTGCAACTGCATGCGGTTGGGAGCCACATCAAGATTGTATTGGTATTGTTTCAGAAAGGCGTAGGCTAAGTCCGACCATGACTGGATATGGCTACTTTCTAGCTGCATGTACCAACTTAAAGATGCCCCACCTAAACTGTCTTGGAAACAGTGAATCATAAGTTTGTCATTGCGAGCATAGAACGTCATCTTTCTGCAAAATATTACCACATGTTGCTTCGGACAGCTATCTCCTTTGTACTTTTCAAAATTTGGCATCTTGAACTTTGGAGGTATCACAAGTCCGGGTACCAAACACATATTCAAAGCATTCAGATCAGCAGTATCACGCTCCATCATGGCTTCAACTTTCTCTTCCAACACACGACATTTTTCAGCAAACTCATCATCCTGAGGTCGTTCAACATTCCCCACCAAGCTTGCCACTTGGGAATTCGGTGTAGTGAATGTGAAGCTATGGTATTCAACAGCATCATGATACGAGGTATGTTCATCCTGAATAATGTGACACTCTTGTATAACCTGGTCTTCAACAGGAATCCGCACCGGCTGAGGTATGACGTTCTTAATGACTATAGGCCGTTGAGATTTATTTTCTCTCCTTGAAAAGGCTAGCATAGCTTCCACAAGCTGGTCCAACTGGTTCTTCATTAAGTCAACATCTGCTCTTGATGCAAACTGGTTCTGCTCTTCTGAACTCATGATTCTTCAAAAAGCTGCTTCAAGTCCGATACAGGTGTCGGGAAATCAACTGCGGATTATGGACAAAGGATGGATGAGCTTTCTGGCTGAGAGAATGATATGCAATGCAGATGAAATGCACATGAAATGATATGCAAATGCAATGCAGGCACAAACAGGATCCAGGATAACATAAGCAGGTCAAAGCTCCCTATCCGGTAGGTTATACTAGGCAAGTTCTATTTTCTTTACCCACAGACCCACTCACGGGATAGCTTCTATGTTGATGGATAAGGTTCCCAAGATCACGGACACTGATCGCATCAACATTACGCAACAGGCTAGCTGTATTATAACGAGAGTACGATAGGGTCTCTCCTGAGCGGAGTCCTCATGCTAGGCACACGAGGAGCGGGTCCTCGAAGACTAACATTACACGACTACCAATATAGAAACGGGTTCTAAGAGTGGTTCCCAGAGTCATGGACCCTTCATGAATCAAATCGTGTAACAGGCTAGCTGCGTTACGATAGGATCTACGAAAAGATCTATTCTGGAGGAGCTTTCATGCTAGGCACACAAGGAGCGAGTCATTGGGGACTAACACTAATTACTACCAATTCTAAACTATGTTTTCTCTCTTCTTTTTCCACAGCTCGAGTGTAGAGCTTTACTTGCAATGCTATCCCCGAATCCAGCAGGCAGATATAATAAACAGCATACGATATAAAGAGAAAACAAGAAATAAACAATAGGAGAAAATAAACATAAAGAAAACAGGTAAGCAAAAGGTTAGTACACTCGAATCGAGTCAAGTTAGGCTTGACTCTCTCTTGCATAGGGCAATGCGGGTCCCCAGCAGAGTCGCCATCTGTCGTACCTCGAAAAATACGATCCTCACGATGGCCGCGGAAAATACTGTTCGAAACAGAGTCGCCACCGAACTTTATTTATTCCAAGGATGGAATAGGAAAATATCGATAAAACCTTTAAGGAGATAAGAACATGGTCATCGCAACCACTATTCTAGGTTCGGGAGTCGGTTACACAGAGGGAAGGTATTAGCACCCTCTATGTCCGTTGTACTCAACGGGAACCTCTTGATCGATTCGAGAGTAAAGTTAACTATGCTTAATTGTTTTCTTCTAAGGTTTCTCCTATAGGGGGAAATGGGTGGTTTTAAGATAGGGTGCTCGCTAAGGATTGGGGCCCTTGTGCCTACGTATCTTCACTTGTAAGAAGTGGAAAATTAGAGCATTCGTAGTTCGTGGGACTACGGGTAAAGGTGGGATTGTGCTCGCCAAGATCATCGCAATCTTGTGCCTACGTATCTCATTGATAAATGAGAAATCAGAGCAGCCGTAGTTCGGCTAACTACGGTAAAAGGTTTATGTTTGGAATGAACGAGAGTTTAGATCGCATTCTAACTGCTAAACGTTGGCTTGTCTGCTCGCTAGGGGAGGCTGAAGCTCGAGCTTGTTATGCGCGGAAGAAGGGATTAAACAATGTTCTTTGGTAAAAGGTATGGGAACCTAAAGGTGGGAAAGAAGGAAAGGTGGAAAAGTGCTCGATAGGATCATTGCAATCCTATGCCTACGTATTCTCAACGGATGTGAGAAATCAGAGCAGCCGTAGTTCGGCTAACTACGGTAAAAAGGTTGGGTATGGGGACGAACGAGTGTTTAGGTCGCATTCTAACTGCTAAACGTTGGCTTGTCTGCTCGCTAGGGGAGGCTGAAACACGAGTTTGTTATGCGCGGAAGAAGGGACTAAACAATGTTCTTTGACAAAAGGTGTTTGAGTCAAACGAGAGTTTAGGTCGCATTCTAACTGCTAAACGTTGGCTTGTCTGCTCGTTAGGGGAGGCTGAAACACTGGTTTTGTTATGCGCGGAAGAATGGATTAAACAATGTTCTTGGTAAAAGTATTTAGGTTGGAGATTGCACGAGGGCGAGGGATTTAGGGTTTATCGCATTGGATGTTTTGGTTAGGTGATATATTTGAATAGGTTTAAGGTTTCGATCGCACGGGGGAGAGAAAGAGGAGCTTAGTTAGGCAATTTGATGGAGAATGACGATTACTCGATAAACGAGACGTCGGCCTCGCAATCAATTAATCGGGATATTATTGGAATGCTGGATCCCAATAACACGTTCTCATTCGAATAATTATGAAATATGTATTTGAATGGACAATAACGATATTGGTCCAAATAGTTAGGGCATGTATCTTATATACGAAAGGTTGAGTAATCCACAACCTAAAGCGTACGCCCCAAGAGTGGTTACTCAAGAATCCAATGAATGCGAGACTCCAAGAACTCAATTCTTTCGCAGTTTGATTAAGAAAAAATAATTTTGGATTTGACGTACAGTTTAGAGTCGTACTAGGGTTTAGACTCGATCGCACGAAGGCGAGGAACGAGGTTAGACGGGTTGAAAATTTGGGAGGAATGACGACTACTCGATAAACGAGACGTCGGCCTCGTAATCAAATAGTCGGGATATCGTTGGAATGCTAGATCCCAACGACAATCTTTTTCATCCCATTAATTATAAAATAGTGTTTGTTGGACAGTGAGGGTACTTGTCCAAATAATTAAAGGAGGTATTTTAAGAACGATAGTTTGAATGGCACACCATACAAGGCGTACGCCTCAATAGTGATCATACTCGAATTCAAGGAATGCGCGACTCCAAGAACTCGATTCTTTCGTGATTTAATTTAGAAAAATAATTTGAATGAATTAGCGTACTCGGACTAGGCGTGCCATGTACTCTAGAAAATAAGATCGAAAGGGTCACAACTCGAGGTGTGCACCTCGAGAACGGTCGCTTAAAAAATTCATGGAAGGCGAGATCCAAGAATTTAATTATTTTGAAATTTGTTTAGGAAAAAGTTTAATTTAATTAAGAAAAATAGTTTTAATTTTCATATATAAAATAAATTAATCAACTATGAAAAGGTTTTATGAAAAACTAATCATAATTAATTGTTTTGAGAGAATTTTATTAGTCTTATAAAAAAAAGTTTTAACTTAATTATTTTGGATTTGACGTACAGTTTAGAGTCGTACTAGGGTTTAGACTCGATCGCACGAAGGCGAGGAACGAGATTAGACGGGTTGAAAATTTGGGAGGAATGACGACTACTCGATAAACGAGACGTCGACCTCGTAATCAATTAGTCGGGATATCGTTGGAATGCTAGATCCCAACGACAATCTTTTTCATCCCATTATTTATAAAATAGTGTTTGTTGGACAGTGAGGGTACTTGTCCAAATAATTAAAGGAGGTATTTTAAGAACGAAAGTTTGAATGACACACCATACAAGGCGTACGCCTCAATAGTGATCATACTCGAATTCAAGGAATGCGCGACTCCAAGAACTCGATTCTTTCGTGATTTAATTTAGAAAAATAATTTGAATGGATTAGCGTACTCGGACTAGGCGTGCCATGTACTCTAGAAAATAAGATCGAAAGGGTCACAACTCGAGGTGTGCACCTCGAGAACGGTCGCTTAAAAAATTCAAGGAAGGCGAGATCCAAGAATTTAATTATTTTGAAATTTGTTTAGGAAAAAGTTTAATTTAATTAAGAAAAATAGTTTTAATTTTCATATATAAAATAAATTAATCAACTATGAAAAGGTTTTATGAAAAACTAATCATAATTAATTGTTTTGAGAGAATTTTATTAGTCTTATAAAAAAAAGTTTTAACTTAATTAATAAAGTAGTTCTTTTTTAAGTTTAATATTTTAAAAAATCTATTTATTAATAATTTTGAAATATATTTTTTAAAAGAAAGAATAATTGAAATTTTTTATAAAAATATCTAATTAAAAAAATCTTTTTAAAATTTTCATTAAAGTGAGTGAAAAAACATTTTGGAAACCGAAAGACGGAACAACCACAACTCAAGGGCGTGCGCCTCGAGAGCGATTGTTCAAGGACTCAAGGGGTGCTAGACCCCAAGAGTCCACTACTTTCAATAAATTAATTTAGGAAAACATTTTAAAAACAAATTGAATTAAAACACTTAAAATTTAATTAAGACTAGAAAAATTTGACATTAGCAAAAAGTCAAAATTAACTATTTAATAATCCAATTAATACGAAATAAGATACAAAAATAATAATCTTAACATTAGTCATATAACTCTTCATTAAAACTAATTTCAAAATAGAGCCTAGTATAAAACACATGCCTACAAAGTTAACTCTATGGGCAACGTGATCTTAATCAGGAATTAAACATCAGGATATTACCTGCATATTGCTTGCATTTATATAATATAGTCCAACAACATTGCGGACAGCGCGCAATTGGTTCCGGATCTTGAGTTTAGACTTTAAAATCTGCATATAATAGACAACAGCAATCCAAGCGAACACAAAATACGAGCTTCACAAATTCAAAATTGACAAACCAAGGTTAATAACCTTATGCACTTTTTGTCAGTATCACTCAAATCATGATTAAGTGTTAAAAGTCAACAACAACAAACATGTAAAATTAAATGCTTAGAAATACAATCGATACAGGTTGGCTATTCCTTATACTAATATCATCACAACGCTAAATCACGGGAAAACCGGTGGGAGCAACAACAACAGTATATAATCCAATCATCCCCTTTATCTCAACTCCAATATAATACCTGGGAATAATGTTAAGAATATCAACCACATCAAAATACCACTGTTTCAACATACAAATATAACAAAAAAACATGAATGAATCAGTATTAAAAACAAAACCAACTTGACATGAAATGCAGAGACTTAATAGAAGCGAAATAATTGAGCTGCGATGGATCTTTCGCCGAAAACAAACGAAAGCAAAAACCTGCCCGTGTTCAATGCGGCGACGTACAATTCTGCTTTGAAAATGTGCAGATTCCTGAATTCTCTCTATTGGATGTCGCTTTTGCTACTGCCCGAGCTGTTATTCGTGTGTGAGCTATTATTGTGGAGCTGTTTTGCCGCTAGAACCAAATGCCAACCCCGAACATTGTTGTTACAATTTCGTGACGGAAACAGAACGTAGCATAACTTATTATTATGTGATTGAAGCTCAGCGATGTCGTAACCTACACCAAAATCAACAACCTGCACATAAAATAGAAAAAAAATCAGAATTTAGCGAAGCAAAATCCACGAAAAAAAAAATCGAATTGAGTTGAAGATGTGTTTAGCTATGTCGTTGCTGTCAACTGAAGAGTGGTGAAATTCATTGTGAACGTAGAACCCCTGTTGTTGTAGTGTTGCTGTTGTAGCTTTATGCTGCCGAGTCCGACAATTCATCGTCGGTGAAACCATCCTGCAGCTCTCATCATTGGATCTCTCGTCAATCCCCGTCGTCCTGCTGCTTAATGGTGGCTTTGGCAGCTTCAACAAATTACCGGCGATGTCGCAACCTTTGTTTGTCTTAGCCGCTGAGTTTTGCTTAATCTCACCAGTTTTGAAATTGAAAAATGAGAGCAACGACTCTCAAATAATAAAATCCAGCAGGATGCTTCGGCATGATTTGTCTCGAATCCATGAACACAAATGCTATTAAATAAAATACATATTAACATAATGAAATAGGGAAGCGAGTTTACTCGTAATCGCAATTAAATCAGAGCCAAATTAGAACTGCAAATAGTCATGTAGTAAATATGCACAAGCTTGGTTCCCGTACCGCAATGCGAGCCGTCATTGTTGAAGAAAAACCATTTGCTGCATCTTTGAGTTCATTACCGCAAATAAATCAGTAGCTACAAAGCTGATATCAATATCAATGCCGAAATCGCATAAAGATTTATTTATGACAGTGGCATCATCAATGCATCGAACCGACACGCAATCGATCCAAATTGACCTCAAAAAGCAACAACGGCAACAGGAGCATGCGGGCTATCTGTTTGGATGATCTTAATAGCTTACGGAGTCGTTGCCGGAGTTGTTGAGTTGAAGAGTTGTTGAACTGGTGTAACTTTGATCCTGCAAGTCATTAATTTCAATTACCGAATTTCTTGCGAATTGTGGACCTGAAACTCACAAGTGTAAGACAACCATAAATCGAAACAAAATTAAGATTAAGAATGCGAGACTATCGAACAAAGTTTCCAATGTTTTTTTCTCTTACGCCCTTCCCCATCTTCAGCAACCGCTTTCTTCCCATCTTTAGTTTCAGTAGCAGCATCAGCCTTTGTAGCAACAGCGCTGTCCCAACCAGCAGGCAATGATGCCTCCACATTCCTCACCCACTCTTCAGGAGTATGCTCATTTGGCTTCCCATGCTTATCAAGCTTCCCTAGAGCAATCAGCTTCTTCTTCGTAGAAGCCCTAGGACCCAAACCCCATTTCCTTGGATAAGTATCCCTATCCATAACCACCCTCTTGATCTTAGCAACAACGCCATGATCACAACTAGCCATAACAACAGTAGTCATCTCAGCAATCCCAAGGGCAATAGCTTCGCCCTTGGTCGTCATAAGCACAACCTCCTCACCAGCATCAATATCATTCTCAAACCTTAGCAACATCAGGAACAGCTGAATGAAGTCTCGCAATACAAACATACTCTTTTCCAACACCTTGTTGAGACTTAACAAGCCTCGTTGCTCTGTCAATGCAAACAATCAAATTACCTGTAACTTTGGGATCGAGAGTACCACTGTGACCGGTTTTTTCGACACGGAGAATCCGCTTGATCCATGCAACAACTTCGTGAGAAGAAGGATTAGCTGGCTTATCAAGGTTGAGGACACCGTATTTGAGATAATCAATGAGTGGCCGTTTCAGAGGAGAGTGACCGGCGGGAAGAGGAGTGTAGTGACCGGTTCGGATGTTAAGGCGGTCGTAGTTCTTGAGGAGTATCGGCCACTCTGAAGTGTCAATTGACGATGCCCGTGAGCCTGGTTTGATCATGAAGTCTGGTTGGGTTTGTTGCTCCGTTGATTCGTCCTCCTCTGCTCCATTTTTGTTGTGGTTCTTCTTCTTCTTGGAGTCTGTGAGGGATGGAGATATCGCCGTGGATAAGGTCATGGCCTCGCCGTTGAAGAAATGGGGTTTAGCAGTGATTTAGGGTTTTGGGGATGAATTGGGGATGGTTTCTTTTAGGGTTGCCCTTCAGAATTAGGGGCGGCCGTTATCTTTCGGGTAGTGTGAACAGTGTTGCCCTAATATAATCCCTAGAAATCCAACCCTAATCCACCGTGTCTTCTAAAAAAAAATTTCTCTCTTTTTTTTAATACTTTCTTTTAATTTATTTTTCTGAATAATAAACTAAATTAAAAACTTATTTCCTATTTAATTAATTCTAACTATTAATTATAATTTAAATCTAAACTAATTAATTAAACTCTAATAAAAATTTTAAAATAAATCCTAATTAAATTCTAACTCTATTTTTTTATCTATATTTTTTTAAATTTCTAAATTATAATTAAGCTCTAAATTAAATCTATTTAATAAAAAAAACAAATTTAAATCCTAATTTCTACTTCAAAACTAATTAAAAAATTAAAAAAAAACATTATACTAATCTATCACAAGAAAAATGAAATTATAAAAAAGATAGCTATATATAAAAAACAAATGCCACGCGGCAAAATTTATTGGGCTAAAAAAAAGAAAATGCCTGCTTTTGCTGAAAAATACGCTACGCTGTATAAGCGAGGTAAATTAAAAACAAAGTCGGGCAAATGAGAAATTTTAAAAAAAGGTAGGACAAATTTGGGGTATGACACATGCCTCATATTCTGCTTCATTGTTGGTGACTGGAAAAGTCAATCTGGCCGTAAACGGGATGTGGGATCCCTGGGGAGTCGTAATGATTGCCCCAATACCACTTCCATACGAATTAACTGCACTGCCAAATATCAATTTCCACTGGGACTTCCTATCTGGCCCCTCGTCGGGCAACGGTTCATCACAATCTTTCGCTTTGAGAAACATGATATCCTCGTCAGGGAATTCAAATTTCATCGGTTGATAATCTTCGATAGGCGTTCGGCAAGGTATTCAGACAAAACACTTCCCTTGATGGCCTTCTGGGAAACATATTGAATGTCATACTCCGTCAACACCATTTGCGACTTGGAAATCCTGCCTGAAAGCGCTTTCTTCTCGAAGACGTACTTGATCGGATCCATCTTCGAAATTAACATGGTTGTGTGATTGAGCATATACTGGCGTAAATGTTTCGCAGCCCACGCGAGTGCACAACACGTTTTTTCCAGCATTGAGTAACGAGACTCACAATCTGTGAACTTTTTACTCAAGTAATAAATGGCATGCTCCTTTCTGCCAGTCTCATCGTGCTGACCGAGCATGCAACCCATGCTATTCTCAAGAACTGTCAAGTACATGATTAATGGTCTTCCGGCCACTGGGGGTATCAAAATTGGAGGTTCCTGCAGATACTGTTTTATCTTATCAAATTCCTTATGGGAATCCTAGTTCCATATAATCGCCTAATCTTTTTTCAATAGCTTGAACATCGGTTCACACGTGGCCGTGAGCTTAGATATAAACCTTGCAATGTAGTTTATTCTCCCCAGGAAACCACGAATTTCTTTTTCAGTCTTTGGCGCTGGCATATCTTGTATTGCTTTTATCTTAGCAGGATCAACCTCGATGCCTCTTTCACTCATAATAAACCCCAGTAGTTTTCCAGACCGTACTCCGAAAGTACATTTGTTAGGCTTCAGCCTCAACCTGAACTTCCTAAGCCTCTCAAAAAGCTTCAGCAAATTGACCAGATGTCCCTCCTCCGTTTGGGACTTCGCAATCATGTCATCAACATAGACTTCAATCTCATGGTGAATCATGTCATGAAACAAAGTGACCATCACCCGCTGGTAAGTTGCCCCTGCATTCTTCAGACCAAAAGGAATTACCTTGTAGCAGAACGTCCCCTAAGGTGCAATGAATGTGATTTTTTCCATGTCTTCCGGCGCCATCTTGATTTGGTTATAGCCGGAGAAGCCATCCATGAACAAAAACACGGAAAATTGAGCTGTATTGTCGACCAACACATCAATATGAGGGAGCGGGAAATCATCCTTAGGTCTCGCCTTATTCAAATCCCGATAATCAACGCACATCCGCACCTTACCGTCCTTCTTCAGTACAGGTATTATGTTGGCGACCCACGGAGGGTAAGTAGTGACCGCTAAAAAGCCAGCATCCAGTTGCTTTTGTACTTCTTCTTTGATCTTAACGGCCATATCTGGTCGTGTCCTTCTAAGCTTCTATTTAACTGGAGGACAATCTTCTCGCTGTGGTAGATGATGAACCACTATGTCAGTGTCGAGTCCGGGCATATCTTCATACGACCAAGCAAAGATGTCACTATACTCTCGAAGTATCTCGTCCAGTCTTTGCTTAACATTGCTCTGTAATGCAGCCCATATCCTGACATTTCTGACAAGTTCCTCAGAACCCAGATTAACAATCTCAATCTCTTCCTCGTGAGGCAGAATGATCTTATCTTCTTGTTTCAATAAATGAGCCAACTCTTCCGGAAGGTCCTCATCTTCATCAATCTATTCTTCAGCTTGATATATCGGGTAATCAAAGTCGAAGTGAGTCGTAGAAGGTTCAGAGTCTATGTCATCTGTAGTGTGTATCCTGCAATAACAAGGGTTAAGCTTAAGCAGAGGATATGCAGGTTAGCACAAACCGTATTGCCATTTTATTGTTTTTCAAAAGAAAAATAAAACAGGAATAACAGAGATCATAAAATTTGAATGCAAAGAAAACGCCCTTTGATTTATTGATAATATGTACATGCATAAGCAATAAAGGCCCTGACAATAAAACCGTTATGCCCCGGGTAGAGCATAAGGTTATACAATAATTGGAAAAGACAAAGCATTACTCTTTACGCGTCACTTGGATGACATCCTAGACGAACCAATTGTTGAGGCTCTGGCCTGGTTTGCACGACTGAATCCAGGAGTCCAGGTCACAGTCACTATCTTCGTCGTCTTCAGACACGGCGTTGACATTCTCAAATATCACCCCACCTTTTGTGAACTGAATCGACCCTTTGACGCACGGCGCATTGCGAGAGGAGGAAGCATCAGCAGAAGGAGAATACCCTAACCCAAACTTATCCTGCTTGTTAGAGATGTCCAGGACTTGCCCCCATCCTGGGGCAGAACTAGCTTGAACAACAGCTTGAGCTTCCTTGAAGGAAGAGAGATTCATCTCAGGTTTCTCGATCATCGTCGGAATCACATCCTTGACTTTAACGGTCTCAAACGCCTGACACAAAGTTTTGTGGATCTCGCCATCCACCTCAACATATTTAAAAGATGACAAATGGCTCACCATTATGTCCTCTTCACCATAGACGGTCACGATGCTGCCACCCACAGCATACTTCAGTTTCTGGTGCAATATGAAGGTTACTGCGCCCGCAGAATGGATCCAAGGTCATCCCAACAGATAGCTATAGGCTGGCATGATATCCATGATATAGAAGACCGCATCAAAGGTCTCTAGCCCAACCTGAATAGGTAGAGTCACCTCTCAAAGGACGGTCCTCTTAGTCCCATCGAAAGCTTTTACCACCAGGTCACTGGGTGTACATATCAGCCCTCTCGTATCCAACCTCATCAGATCTTTCATAGGGAGAATGTTCAGAGATGATCCCGTGTCCACCAACACATGGGACATAACCGTTCCTCGACATTCTATCGAGATATGCAAGGCGCTATTATGGTTCCTTCCTTTCGGCGTCAGCTCTAAGTCAGTAAACCCTAATCTGTTACTAGCATTCACATGAGCAACTACTCCCTCTAGCTGGTTGACGGAGATCTCTTGCGGTACATACGCTGCAGTCAGAACCTTCAGCAGGGCGTTGCGGTGTGCCTCGGAACACAACAACAGATTCAGAATAGAGATCTTAGACGGCGTCTGATGAAGATGATCAACGATCTTATAATCACTTTTCTTGATCAGTCTCATAAATTCTTCGACGTCTTTCACAAGCAGGTCTTTCTCTACCTCGAGGGAGGTTTCTTTGACGACCTTACTTTTACCTCTGTTAGTCTTCTCAGCCTTGTCAGCTTTGTCAGCCACAATCTCTGGTAGAGAGAACACTCTTCCACTACGTGTTATTCCCCCAGTCCCGACTAGGTTGTCAACAGATGGCCCGGATGGTTCCAATTCCAACTTCTGTCCATTGCAATAGACATCTGCCCCATAGTGCCATGGAACAGCGTTAGTACTCTCAAATGGTATAGGCCCAGCCTTCGTTATAGTGATCGTAGGTGGCCTTGATGCAGAAATGGTGATTGTCTTACGAGGGATGGTGATAGTCGCAACCTGATCCTTCTGCTTCAGCATTACTTCTCCTGATCTGTTCTTAGCCCTCCGACTAAACTGCAGAATTCCTTCATTCATCAAACTCTAGATCCCTTCTACCAACTGATCACAGCCATTTGAATGATTCGCACAATCCATACGCAACTTTCCACAACCCGGGAAAATACCTTTCTTCATCAACTTGGCTTTAACGAAACCAAGTAGTGTTTTCAGGTCTTTGACATCAGTCAATAAGTTCGAATCTTCCTCTTCAATGATGGCGCTAGCCCCATCTCCCCCATGGTTGGGCATAGGGTTCTTTGTAACATTCGGAGCATTATCAGAAAAGTTGATTATCTTGGCGTCAACCATATCTTGTACTTTGTGCTTGAATGCCTTACAGTGGTCAATCGAGTGGCCAATTGCCCCCGAATGAAACTCACATCTCGCATCGTATCCCGGTGGAGGCGTCCCTATCATGGGAGCCAAAGTTCTCTTCTGAACTAGCTGTAACTGAAGCAAAGTCTGCAAAAGCTGGGAATACGACATAGGTGGGGTTTCAAGATGACGATTTGACAATGGTGCTTTATTCTGGTACCCTTGCTGGTTCTGTTGCTACTGCTGCTGAGGTTGCTGGACAACATGAATAGTAATGCTAGCAACCTGCTGGCGCTGGACTTTTCCTTTTCCCCGAGCACTAGACACTGAGCTCATCTCACCTTCACGTCTCTTACCATTGTAAGGTTTCTTTCCCCCTCCTGCTGCGGATACATCTACACCCTGAATCTTTCCGAGTTTGATGCCATTCTCTACATGTTCTCCAGTTATTATGAGGTCGAAGAAGCTTCCCGACATACCACTGACAAGCTTCTCATAATAAACTCCTGGAAGAGTAGCCACGAACATCTCGAAAAGTTCCTGCTCAACCATCGGTGGCTGAACTCTTGCTGCCAATTCATGCCACCTCTGGGCGTACTTTTTAAATCCTTAGTTGTTCTTCTGAGACAAATTTTGTAGCTGAACCCGGTTGGGAGCCAGGTCGCTGTTGTACTGATAGTGGCGTACGAATGCTTCAGCAAGGTCTTTCCACATGCGTACACTTGTGGGTTCCAGACCCATATACGACTCCAGCGAGGGGCCTGACAGGCTGTCTTGGAAGAAGTGCATCAACAACTTCTCATCTTCAGAATGTGCAGACATCTTTCGATAGTATGACCTCAGATGGACACGGGGGAAAGTGGTGCCCTTATACTTCTCAAAGTCGGGTACCTTAAACTTGGGAGGCACCTTGAAGTCTGAGATCAGTCCCAGCTTGGTCATGTCAACGCCCATGCTATTCAAGTTCTCAAAACTCTTCATCTTGTCTTCGAGTGCTTTGAACCTTAAGCAGGTTTCAGAATTCAGTTCGCCCTCAGCTCCTTTCATTGAGAACAAGTCCTCCTGAAGATCCTCTTGCCATGGTTGATGGCCATTACCCTGAGCAAACCCAGCAGCATCAAGACCATACAGATTACCAGCACCAGCGTTCCCAGCATTACCCGTTCCTCCAGTATTGCCATTGCCTATACCTGCATTACCATTGGCCTCAAAGTTGCCATTTTCGGCTCCAGTCGTATTCCCATTAGCTCCAACATTAGTAACAACATTACCATTTCCACTTTCGTTCCCTCCAGTCACAGGGATGTTAGCATGAGGGGTCTCAACAAGCGGAGGGTTCACCATATTCCCACCGTGTAGCACGCCATTATTGTCGACGTGTGCAATCAGAGGTTGCACCAAAGTTCTGAGCTGGTCCTGGCCATTAGCGACCACTTGCATGAGATCCATAAACAATCCATCCTCTCCCTGAGCTCTTGAATGTCAGTCTGAACCTGTTCCATTACTCTGGCTTGATTTGCTCTGGTAGAATACTGGTGAATCTGCCTTCGTTCAATCCTGAAATAACTTGCAAGCACAAAGGGTTAGGAAAACAGCTCGAGGTACCTGCTATGCAAAGAATGATGCTTATGCAAATGCAGACACGTATCTATGCATTAGGAGGAACCCCCCTTGATTCTAGCTCCCAGACAAATAAAGTCTACCATCCAATCATGGAAAGAAATCCTCATATATCTGAAAAACCCGCGTAGGCAGCGTACAACTGTACTCGAATAAAACTAAAGAAAAAGTCATGACCCCAACCAATAAGCCTGGCGGTGGTTAGCATATCAATGCATAAAAGAAACAAAGAAATACAAAGAAATCAAGTGCAGCTACGGGCACAGAAATCCTCTAGTAATTTCTTCGTAGTGGGATGATCAGGCTGGGTGAGTAGACCCCGGATTAGAAAATCCCTCTGCCTGATGGTATCCTGGAGATCCTCGGTAACGTCCCCACAAACACCTTCTCCAAATCGGTCTTCCACTCTACACCTGTTAGCATCAGCTCTGAGTTGACAATCCTGTAGGTTTGCCTTGGTCTCAACCAATTTGTACTGGACATCTCGTCGAAGTGAGGCTTCAGCCTCTATCTTCTTTTCTTTGATCTCAATTTGAGCCTCCAACTGGGCTATTTGTTGCTACAGCTTTTCTTCTCGCTTTTTGTGGCTAGTCAAAGTGTTGTTCCACAATTTCTCGTATTTGGATAACTTCAGATACACTTTATCCAGGTCTTGCTTCTTAGTGGTCAATACATTATGCACAACCTTCAGGTCCAATCCAAGACGTTCTCTAGAATCAGTCTCCTTGGTCAAATTGGCGCCCAAGTGATTTATCAATTCTGTCTGCTTCTTGCAGGTGTATACGGCTTTGTTCTTCTCGCTTCGGAGTTGAGTGATTTCTTTTTCCAGTTCTTCGTTGGCTTTGATTAGCTCTTCATTCTTAGCTGGAAGCTGATTATAATTCTGGATTTCAATCATTGTAGGCTCTGAATGGCAGTCCTGCTTGACGGGAGGAAAGGGCATCATCACCTTTTCTGCCCTGCTATGAATCCAGGCCACATAAGGAGCATAAGCCTGACTATTGCTCTTCCCCAATGAGGTTTTCCCTTTTCGATGAATGTTATTCCAGGCATGTTCAAATCTGGCCAAATCATCCCCTTCCAATGTGCCAGTGAGGTATAGAGATTCCTGTACCTCCTCGTCCTTAGGAGGGCCCCTCAAGGCATACCCGAACTGTCTGATAGCGATAGATGGATTGTAATTGATGCAGCCTTTCCTACCCACCAGAGGGACATTGGGAAAGTTCCCACAACTGTAAATGATTTCGCTCCCCAGGCGATCTCTGTCAAACCAATCAATTTCTTCGGCAGACAAACTCATCAGGCGCCCAGACCACTCCTTCGTCTCTGCAGTCTCTAGAAAAGAACCAGCCTTAGGTAAATGAATGACAAACCATCTATAAAACAGTGAAGCACAGTAGGACACACTCTTTCCTCTTCTATTCTCGTTCTTATAGTGCACTGAATGATACATGTCTCCGAGCAAGGTAGGGATGGGATTCCTTGAAACGAAAATACGAAGAGCGTCCACATCCACAAAGTCTGAGATATTGGGGAATAACATGATACCATATATGCATAATGCCAAAATAGCTTTGAATGCCACCCAGCATTCCTTCTTGGCGAAGTGTCGGGCTTTATCAGCTAGAAAAGGTAATGGGAATCCATAAGCTCCGTTTCTCCTGGATGTTCTTCCTTTCAACTCAGAAACCTCCATATGTAAAGTTGTAGCAATACTAGCCAGATCTGGCTCCTTGTCAATAGTATAAAAAGGGCACCTGAGCAAGAATGGGTACTTCCAGTATGGCAGAAAACTCTTCCAATGTGGGGGCCAGCACATAACTCGGAAACGTGAAGCAACGCAACTGAGGATCATAAAACTGAAGCAGAGTCTGAAGTCCATTCAATTCATACAAAGATGGCTTGCACACAACACTTAGTAGTTTCCCATAGATTCCCCTGAAATCCTTCATCACTTCCTTACCAGCCAAAGAAATCAAACTCCTCAACGTAGTGATATCTGGTGTAGCAAACTTGTAAGCCAAAGTTCTTCTCAAGTTGGGTTCCATGTCGGACAAAAAGGGAACAAGATTGCTAGAATCGAGAAGGAACTGCACACCTGCAACATAGAAGCGTGTTAAATGTAATGTCACATGAAAATGTAAATGCAAATGCAAGATGCAGCAGGAGATCAAGAGTGTTGTGCTGTGAAGTGGCAAGTCATAATTCTGCTTCGGCGAGAATATAACACAACTCTGATAATAAGGGCCTACTGATACCAACAATACCAATTCACTGTCAAGAAAACCAGGTTGTGTGAAGATCACAGTTTCCTGCAATAACCCTACCCCGGTCACAGGTATGGACCTAATCACTAATAAAGTTACGGCATCTTATGCGTTCATCAGCGTCACAGACTTTCAGGAAATGATGATACATTCACCATTTCTAGTTTGGCTTCATCCTCTCCTGAAGAGGCCTCACTCAGCTGAATCACAAATGATCGGTTCCCAGAGTCGAAAATCCTTGGATCTGAAATCCTTTCAACGACCCACTGGGCTGGAAATGGAAGTCATCTCAAAGAATCTCGTCTGAGCGCAGATTTTGTGGGAACTAGTGCATGCCTAACATACAGGTTCACCACTAATCTGCTTCTAGTGCTATGTACATACTCAAGCCTGGGTCTGGCTTATCACTCATCAGAGCACCCTTCCCACAACAGCACAACAACAATAATATTATACTAAAAGTAAAATGCAGGAAAGTAAAATGCAATAAATAAATGCAAACCCAACATATAAACATGTGAGCGCTAGGATTGACTCGCATAGGGGACTTTGGATCCCCAGCAGAGTCGCCAGCTATCGGTACTGCGAAAATAAGGTGCCGGCAAAACAGAAGAGTCGTCACCTTTCGTTATTTATCCCACGGAAAGGGAAAGGAAACAATCGGGAAAACCTGACGAAAAGGTATAAGACAAGGTCATCGCAACCATGTCTGGGTTCGAGAGTCGGCTACGTAAGGGGAAGGTATTATCACCCCTCACATCCGTTGTACTCAACGGGATCTACGCTTGTTGTGTTTATCTGACGGGTTGGTTTAACTATCTACCTATCAAGGCTGGTCTGAAAAGAAAAGAAAAACTGACTCGGCAAAGCGTCGCGCTTCGTGCCTATGTATTCTCGTCAGAGAATGAGAAATCAGAGTCACGGTAGTTCGGCTAACTACGGGTAACAATTGGGGGAAGTTGGCTCGCCAATACGTCAGTATTGTGCCTACGTACTCTCAATAGGTGTGAGATATCAGAGCTTACGTAGTTCGGGATAAGACGGATTACGGGGGTTCCGATTCATCTGTTTTTCCGAGTGGGGTTAACAAACAGTTCCAGCAGTTTGGTGTATGCAGCTCGCTCATCGGAGACTCGTGTATTACCGTTTAGAA
The DNA here is from genome assembly GCA_963859935.3 of Lathyrus sativus. Classification (NCBI taxonomy): domain Eukaryota; kingdom Viridiplantae; phylum Streptophyta; class Magnoliopsida; order Fabales; family Fabaceae; genus Lathyrus; species Lathyrus sativus. Next base: position 534,135,814 of record OZ012738.1, read on the forward strand.
CTGAGAGTTAACGAAACTCTTTTTCTAAAAAAGTTTTCCTCAGATTACGGGCCCACGGGGCAAAAAGAGGTTTGAGATTTATTTTCTGTCTTTTACGGAAGAAGTGTTTTTTATGGTTGTTTGTAGTTCGTACATCACTAGAGACTATGACTTAGGAGTGAATGTGTCGCATATCGTCCAAAGGACATATACTAAACACTCTAGATGATTGAGAGGAGACCGCTCAATTATCATTTCCTAAGTAGCTTAAGGCTTGTAACTCCCTGTACTAACTTGCCTTTATTACGTTTTATACTGTTGTTTTGGAGATGAAAAGAGAACGAACTCTATGGGGAAACTGTCAAGCCCTAATGTTGTCATGCCAAGGATTCATCCTATGGTTGAGTTTGAAACGGGGAACTCCTAGATGTTATCATGCAAAGGTTTCAACCTATGGTTCTATCATCACTTCCTTATCAAAGGAAGTGGGAATCCTAGGGGATCATGTCAATGGGAAACAGAAAACAGACAAAATATCTGCTAAACATTAGTAAAACAGATAAACAGAAAAGAAAACAGTAAAGATGCAAATGCAGTGCAGCAATACAAGCAGAGGGAGACTCACTCAACCTCTTAGCAATCAAGTAAAGAAAACAAGCAAAAACAGACAAGCAAAGGGAGGGTCACCTCAACCTTTATATTCAAATACATCAATTAGAAAGGGAGAAACAACACACAAGCAATGGGAGAATCACCTCAACCCTTAAGGCAGGCAAGTAGAGGGAGACTCACTCAATCTCTTAATGCAGTGATGCACTTATACTTAGACTATCCTAAACATAGGCTACCCTAATGCAACATACCACTCAATCATGAATGAAGGAAAGGAATTATGACAAATAAGGAATTCATTCCACAAGTAAGCAAACAAGGCATCTACCCTAAGGAAAGGAATTGAATGTTGGGAAGCAAGGGTAACGTCCACAGGAACTTACCACAAGCACTCAACCAACTCAAAAGGATTTGGAAAGCTAGAGGTTTGACTCCTTCAGGAAATGTGCAAAATTCCCCCCACAGGAGGGACTATGCTACCCCAAGAGGGTTCCTAAAATGATTTGATAAGGGAAGATTAGGAGAATGAAGATGGGAAGCAAGGTAAGGTCCACAGGAACTTACCACAGGCACTCAACCAACTCCATTTCTTAGAAAGCTTGCATAGATTCAACTCCTTTGTGAAAATGCAATGAATTCCTCCACAGGAGGAAACATGCTCACAAGGAGGATCCTAGTTAAGCAAGGAAGATTTTGAGGGAAGCTACACCTATAGGAAGAATCATCCACCTAATTTGAACTTCTAAGGAACCTCAATGATTACCTTCTAAGGATCACCTAAACTAAGGATTCAAAGGCTCTACCAAGGCCTAATCAAGGTTATAAAGAGTTATCTACCTAAGTTCTATCCTAAAGGAAGGTATTTGAAGCTTAGAATTTGTTAAAGTTCACTCTAAGGACTAATCTATGAAGTAAACCTAGTTAGGGTCACCTAAACCATAACCAACTTGTAAAATGGGGTAATAATAGAAAATCAATTCTAAAAATCTTAAGGAAAGTTCTAGATGATCCTAAATGTGTTTAGAATCTATGGTAGAAAAACCAGGGGCAAAACCTAATCCTAAAGGTTCTAATAAAATCTAAACTCAAAGGGTGTGCTAAAGGAAATTCATAAGGGGGCGAAGTCCTAAAACCTATCTCAAACTCCAACTTAGAATCATCTAAAAAAATAAAATAAAAATCACACAAACCTATCAAGGAGTCTATAACAAGCATGCAAATTTTCAACACCAAATTCCAATCCAAGAAAAAGTACTAAAATCAGGAAGTAAACTACTCATTTTGAACATTTTTTAAACATGCAACAAAATGGAAAAATAGCACAAAAATAGAAAATTAACCAAAATTCCAAATAAATGGCATACAAAAATCAGAAAAAATCCAAGGAACAAACATGATTTTTTTCACATTTTTCTGACAATTATTTATATTTTTAATGAATTAAAAATGATTAAAACAATAAAAAAAATCATAAAATGAATCAAAGAAATTAAAATGAATCAAAATGCTGCAAAATAACCAGGAACATCAGATCCAAAGACTGGTCCACTCATCTAAAGGACCAGCGCGTGCCATGTAACTCAGAACCCCCTTTAATGAAACGCAGTGCTTCACTAACTAATCATGTGTGGCTGGTTGACTAGGGTTCACCCTACGTCCTAATCTGGATCGTTCATGCAGAAAGTATAACCATCCAATGCTTAAAAGCTTGCCAAGTCATCAGTCAAAGTTAGCAGTTCTCAAGATTAAATCACATGCGTCAGATCTTCATACTAAGTCAATTGCTTCAAACGGATCCAATGATGCAGACGTCTTCTTCTCCATTTGAACTAAACAAAGAGAGGGGGAAATCCAAGGTGGCCGGAGAAGACTTCGGCCATCTTCTCCGGTGGGTTCACGGTGGCCCAACCATCAGGTATCACCAAACTCCACCAAAAAAATCCAGATCCACTCGTCTTCTCACGAGGATCATCATGACAACCTTCATTTTTTCAAATTCTCATAGAATACGTAGATACACACATGAACAGAAAATACGCGTTTTGGAAAATCATCACCAAATGTCAAATTCTTTTTAACAATTTATTCTACACTCATCACTGATCAAGAATCTATGTTCAATCTTTGAAATCCATCAATATTAAGCCTTAACTGAACCTCTAAACTTTTCATCCATGATCAAGAACTCTCACGAATGTCTACCAAACCTTGCCTAAATCAATCTATGTTTCAAGAATTACCTAACCACATGCAATTTCTATCTTAATTCAATCTCATCAGAGCACAATAATGAAAAGATGAAAACCTGGTTAGAGCTTTCACAGACTGTGCTTCAACCTCCAATTCTTAGTCAAACTTTTTAGAATCGTTCAGTGATGCTTCCTGAAGAATCTTGGAGCTTCAATTCCCTCTGCAATGGCCTCCAAGATGGAAAATGGTTTTCACTTTGTAACTAACTTTTTCAAGTGCTTCTTACCTCATTCAAGCTTCTCCAATCACCAAACCTGCTATGAACTCTTCCAAAAACTTATATAGAACTGTTTTGGATCCTTATTTCGCCTAGTTATGGCCCAATTCACTCAATCCAATTTTTTGATTTTTTCTCACTTTCCTCTCATGACAGTCAAGATTCTCCCTCTGTTTCAACTTCATTCTCACCCAAATTTCTTTCATAACACCTCATGAATATGAATGGATCAGATTGAATCTTCAATTCAATCCTATGGTGTACATTGATTATGTTACTTCAACCTTAAGCAACTTGGAATCATGCCATGAAACCAATTCCAATTCAAAAATGTAACAATGTTAAAGTGCTCTAAATTCCTTCTACTCTAAAAAAAATGCACAAACTTGCCAAGTTTTGCACAAAAATGAATTGTTTTGGATTTTTCTCTTTTTTATGCCTTTTAATTATCTTCCATGAAAATTCCTTCATAAACTTCCATATTTAATCCATATCAATGGATGTTTGGGTCATGGTTGGACAAATAACACCATTTTGAACAACTTTAAAGTTGATCAAAAGTCCATTTGAGTTGTCTAAGTTGATGAAATTGACCCATAATCACAAATGACCTATAATTCCAAATTCCCAAAATACTCTTATCTTGCAAAGCTCATAACATGAGTTCTACAAATCCAATCACGGACTTCTAGTACTTTCTAGAAAGCTACGAAGATAAGGAACAACATTCATGTTGGCAAAAAGTTCATAAGAATCATCTTTCTAGGGAAAAAGTGTCATGCAAGTTGGTTGACTTTCAAGCTCCAAATTCACATTCCTCTGATGACCTGTAACTTGTCTGGCTCATAACTTGAGTTCTATAAACCCTATCAAATACTTCTAGTACTCAAATTAAATATATGATCATGCTCTACAACAATCATGTTGGGGTCAAGGTGAGATGTGTTGCACCCCAAATTTTGCTTAACCTTTTCTTACTTGGTTTATGTTTCATTGCATAGCATATCATTGATCTTTGATTTGAATAGCATAACATTGTTCATTTGTGCAGGGGATCAAGTGCGGTTTATATCCAGAGGAGCCTTTCTAGAGGTTTTATTCAAATTTGAGAAGTCACCATAGTCATCAGGAAGAGGGTTGGGTTATTGAGGAGTTCAATTGTTTGTATGGGTTTAGTCCTAATTTAAGGACCAATTGAAGATCATCAATGGATTGTGAGGTCTTGACCAAGGAGAGAGGGTGTGGATAGAGCTCATAGAGTGCCTTGAGGGTAATGGTGGAGCTCAATTAATTCATTATGCCAAGTGTGAAGAGCCACAGTTGAAGGTGTTGCAACTAGGGTTTTCATCTGAGTAACCTTAAGTCAACTGGGCAATTAAAGAGGATCAAAGCTCAATTATAGGTCTTTGAAATCATGGATAGTTGTGTTGAGACACATGAGATGATATTCCAAGATCTATACAAGAAAAGTTCACAGTGTGAGAAGTTGCTAAATTAGGGTTCTCAGGGTAAAATCCCATATTTAGTGTCTAACTTCAAGACCGCTCATCTCAAGATGAAAGTTTCCTTTCCACTTTTGGCCAATATGAAACTTGTAGAGCATGCTCTTAGCTTTAATTTGAGTACTAGAAGTACTCCATTGGATTTATAGAACTCAAGTTATGAGGTTTACAAGTTAGGGGTATTTTGGGAAAGTAAGATTATAGGTCATTTGGCATTATAGGTCATTTTCTCCATCTTGCAAGTTTCAAATTCAATTTTGTTCAACACAAAACTTTCTGCAAATGATGTTTTTAGGTCAACCATATACTCATGATGAATTGATTTGGATTTAGGTGAGACTTGGTTTGAAAATTTTTGCAAAAGGAAGAAATTAAAGGCATTTGGTTGAAAAATTCATGTTTAATTCATTTGTGCTCAAAATGGACCACATGAATACTCATTTTGATCATAAAATGAATAAAAGAAATTAAAATGAATTAAAATGATGCAAAATAACCAGGACCATCAGATCCAAAGATTGGTCCACTCATCTAAAGGACCAGCGCGCGCCACGTAACTCAGAACCCCCTTTAATGAAACACAGTGCTTCACTAACTAATCATGTGTGGCTGGTTGACTAGGGTTCACCCTACGTCCTAATCTGGACCATTCATGCAGAAATTATAACCATGCAATGCATAAAAGCTTGCCAAGTCATCAGTCAAAGTCAGCAGTTCTCAAGATTAGATCACATGTGTCATATCTTCATACTAAGTCAATTGCTTCAAACGGATCCAACGATGCACACGTCTTCTTCTCCATTTAAACTGAACAAAGAGAGGGGGGAAATCCAGGGTGGCCGGAGAAGACTCCAGTCGTCTTCTCCGGCGGGTTCACGGTGGCCCAACCATCAGGCATCACCAAACTCCACCAAAAAATCCAGATCCACTCGTCTTCTCACGAGGATCATCATGACAACCTTCATTTTTTCAAATTCTCAAAGAATACACAGATACACACATGAACAGAAAATACGCGTTTTGGAAAATCATCACCAAATGTCAAATTCTTTTTACCAATCTATTCTATACTCATCACTGATCAAGAATCTATGTTCAATCTTTGAAACCCATCAATATTAAGCCCTAACCGAACCTCTAAACTTTTCATCCATGATCAAGAACTCTCGCGAATGTCTACCAAACCTTGCCTAAATCCATCAATGGTTCAAGAATTACCTAACCACATGTAATTTCTATCTTAATTCAATCTCATCAGAGCACAATAATGAAAAGATGAAAACCTAGTTTGAGCTTTCACATAGTGTGCTTCAACCTCCAATTCTTGATCAAACTTTTCAGAATCGTTCAGTGATGCTTGCTGAAGAATCTTGGAGCTTCAATTCCCTCTGCAATGGCCTCCGAGATGGAAAATGGTTTTCACTTTGTAACTAATTTTTTCAAGTGCTTCTTACCTCATTCAAGCTTCTCCAATCACCAAACCTGCTATGAACTCTTCCAGAAACTTATATAGAACTGTTTTTGGATCCTTATTTGGCCCAGTTATGGCCCAATTCACTCAATCCAATTTTTTTCTCCTCACTTTCCTCTCATGACAGTCACGATTCTTCCTCTGTTTCAGCTTCATTCTCACCCAAATTTCTTGCATAACACCTCATGAATATGAATGGATCAGATTGAATCTTCAATTCAATCCTATGGTGTACATTGATTATGTTACTTCAACCTTAAGCAACTTGGAATCATGCCATGAAAACAATTCCAATTCAAAAATGTAACAATGGTAAAGTGCTCTAAATGCCTTCTACTCTCAAAAAATGCACAAACTTGCCAAATTTTGCACAAAAATGAATTGTTTTGGAATTTTCTCTTTTTTATGCCTTTTAATTATCTTCCATGAAAATTCCTTCATACACTTCCATATTTAATCCATATCAATGGATGTTTGGGTCATGGTTGAACAAATAACACCATTTTGAACAACTTTCAAGTTGATTAAAAGTCCATTTGAGGTGTCTAAGTTGATGAAATTGTCCCATAATCACAAATGACCTATAATTCCAAATTCCCAAAATACTCTTATCTTGCAAAGCTCATAACTTGAGTTCTACAAATCCAATCATGGACTTCTAGTACTTTCTAGAAAGCTATGGAGATAAGGAACAACATTCATGTTGGCCAAAAGTTCATAAGAGTTATCTTTCTAGGGCAAAAGTGTCATGCAAGTTGGTTGACTTTCAAGCTCCAAATTCACATTCCTCTGATGACCTGTAACTTGTCTGACTCATAACTTGAGTTATATAAACCCTATCAAAGACTTCTAGTACTCAAATTAAAGATATGATCATGCTCTACAACAATCATGTTGGGGTCAAGGTGAGATGTGTTGCACCCCAAAATTTGCGTAACCTTTTCTTACTTGGTTTATGTTTCATTGCATAGCATATCATTGATCTTTGATTTGAATAGCATAGCATTGTTCATTTGTGCATAGGATCAAGTGTGGTTTATATCCGGAGGAGCCTTTCTAGAGGTTTTATTCAAATTTGAGAAGTCACCATAGTCATCAGGAAGAGGGTTGGGTTATTGAGGAGTTCAATTGTTTGTATGGGTTTAGTCCTAATTTAAGGACCAATTGAAGATCATCAATGGATTGTGAGGTCTTGACCAAGGAGAGAGGGTGTGGATAGAGCTCATAGAGTGCCATGAGGGTCATGGTGGAGCTCAATTAATTCATTATGCCAAGTGTGAAAAGCCACAGTTGAAGGTGTTGCAACTAGGGTTTTCATCTGAGTAACCTTAAGTCAACTGGGCAATTGAAGAGGATCAAAGATCAATTCTAGGTCTTTGAAATCATGTATAGTTGTGTTGAGACACATGAGATGATATTCCAAGATCTATACAAGAAAAGTTCACAGTGTGAGAAGTTGCTAAATTAGGGTTCTCAGGGTAAAATCCCATATTTAGTGCCTAACTTCAAGACCACTCATCTCAAGATGCAAGTTTCATTTCCACTTTTGGCCAATATGAAACTTGTATAACATGCTCTTAGATTTAATTTGAGTACTAGAAGTCCTCCATTGGATTTATAGAACTCAAGTTATGAGGTTTACAAGTTAGGGGTATTTTGGGAAAGTAAGATTATAGGTCATTTGGCATTAAAGGTCATTTTCTCCATCTTGCAAGTTTCAAATGCAATTTTGTTCAACACAAAACATGCTCCAAATGATGTTTTTAGGTCAACCATATACTCATGATTAATTGATTTGGATTTAGGTGAGACTTGGTTTGAAAAATTTTGCAAAAGGAAGAAATTAAAGGCATTTGGTTGAAAAATTCATGATTAATTCATTTGTGCTCAAAATGGACCATATGAATACTCATTTTGATCAGAAAAACAATTCTAAACACATTGGAAATTCTAGAATTTCCATTTAAGGTCAATTTCATGGTGATATGGTTTGTTACTTCACAAGTAAGCAACACTTCATAATTTGATTATGGGATGGATTCAAGCTCCTTAAGCACTCTAAACTCTTTCACCAGACCACAAGGGCAAGATTGGAAACTTCTGGGAGAATTTTGAAGCCAAAACACATATTCACCATGGTTGGTTTTGTGAAGGAAATTTGAAGAATGGATTTTCTGGTTTGGGCCTCAATTGGACCTCAAAAGCCCACAAACTAGGTGTATTTAAGTTCTGTGAGAGATTTTGCTCCATTTTTTGGTGACCAATTCGTGCTGGAAGCAGAGATAGCAAGTTGAGTTTCAAGAGCTCCAAGTGAAATCGTGATTTCCATTTCAAGCCAGATCCAAGCAAATTGAAGTTACAAAAGCGTTCCTCATCAAGCATTAAAGCGATCTGCAGTGTTTTGAAGCCAGAATCGTGTTCTAGATACCTCAATTTGAAGCTCAAAGTCAGGTACGTAGTTTTCAAATTTACACTGGTTATAGCATGATCTAGGCATGATTAGTATGTGGATAGGCTTTGGATTGAGATATAGATGGAATCTGGATCATTATTTGGTTGATTAGAGACAAATTAGGTGTTGTCATAATTTCTGTTGAGGTTCGTTTCTTCTTGATCTTAAGGCTTTGATACAATTGGAATAGCATGTGATGATCAGTGATAGATGAGGATTACATCAATACTAATAGTTTGAGTTTTGGTGAGAGTTCAGATTGAAGTGAATTTTAGGATCTGCTTCGGGTTTCAAATTCTAGTAGGATTTAGAGGATTTGGATGTTATATTTGAGATCAGTGTGGAAAAATGAGCGGAATCATGTAATTTTGGATGAGCTTTGATCACCTGTAAATGCTTGCTCGCCGGAGAAGAAGGCTGAGGACCACCGGACCACCACCGGAACAGTTTCCCTCCACCTGAGTTTGAATTGGAGAAGATGGAGTCTGAACCATTGGATCTGGCTGAATCATTGACAAAGTATCCTCATCGTGTGGCTGTGTTTTATTCTGAGAAGTTGAACTTTTGAACATGAAACGCAGCGTTTTCATTAATTGACCTGGCATCTACGTGGCGTGTGAGTTGGACAGCTTGAGAGCCTTTAGATCAGTTTACTGAGTCAATCCATCCAACGCGTGTGATATTTTCTGGCCTATTTCATTTTCTTATTTCATTTTCTTTTATTTTAATTTCATTTTTCTACTTTAATTCATTTTAATTTCATTATTTGTCAGAAAAATAAACCAAAAACATCTCCATGCTCCTCTTTTATTTTGTGATTTTTCTATGCTGTTAGATTTAATTTTTGACAATTTTGCAATTTAGTTTGATTTTTCTCATTTTATTGAATTCCTTAATTTTGCATATTTGACACTTTTGTTTGTTGATTTTTGTTTTATCAATTGGTATGGAATCTTGACCTAATTTTTTGCTAGATTGTAGATTAAAGATGTATGTTCCCTCAGGAATTTTCTTTTGATTTTTAGATAAACATAAATTCTGTTTTGGATTAGGGTTTGTAGAGCCTTCCCTTTCATGGTATCCCTTTGACACTTTGTAATTTAGGATTTTATTAGTGGCCTTAGTGGCCTTAGGATTTTATTTGGACTATAGGTCCTTAACATTTGCATGTTCCGTTAGGAAAATTTATAGATTTTTATAATCTAGTTTTCTATTTTGGAGAGAATTTACAATTAGGTTGTTCAATTGGTGCTCCTAACTTGGTACTTATTTTGTTTTGCCTTCAATGGTGGCTTTTGGTGCATGTTGAGCTTATGTTTCTTCCTGGATGATGTTTTGAGCATGTTTTAGCTTCTGTGGAGTTGATTGTGGATCTGGGCTTGGAGTTCTTCTTTCCTTTTGGTAGCTTTCTTGTAGCTTATAGGAATTAGGGTTTAGGAGAGAGCTCAGAAGTATTTTTCTTTCTTCCTCAAACATGGATTGCTTTGATTGTTTTCCATTCTAATCCTATGATTCAAGGTCCCTGTGTGAAAGCCTCATCTTTCCTTTGGAAGTATGTGTGGCATTTTGCAATAGGTAGAACCTTTGAGGATGCCTTTCTTAGATGACTGGTTGAGTGTCTGGTAGGATTCCTTTGGTTTCCTTCTAGCTTCCCATCATCAATCCAATATTATTAATGTTCATTCTTTTCTCTTTGGTTGGATCTTGAAGATGAAGACTTCTCTTGAAGATGGCTTGGAGCTTGTTGCAGCTGTTTGTTTGTTTGTTGTTTATCTGCTTTGTTGTTGAGCTGTTTATCTGTTTTGCTGTTGATCTGTTTGTTTGCTAGTCTGTCTATTGTTTTCTAGCTGCTCTGTTGTATTTATGTGACTTGCTTGGAGTGTTGCATTAGTAATAGGATTCATGTATATGATCATAGGCCTAAGAGCATCCTAAGGGTTGAGCTTCTCCCCTTGCTTGTATTGCATTAGAAGTTGAGTGCGACTCCTTCTGCTTGTATTTTTACTGTGTGGCTTTGCTTGCTGGTATTTGGTAGAGCTCAGCTCCCTGGCCTGTATGGTGTGTGGCCTTTGTGCCTTGTTTGTTTATAAGTTAAGTGCGACTCCTTATGCTTGTGTGATGCATAGCATGCATTTTATTTACAGCATTTTGTTTACAGTAATTTCTTTACAGTTTTTTCTTTTGCTGTTTGTTTTCCGTTGCCATGTTCCCCTAGGAACTCTGACTTCTTTTGTTCAAGAGAAGTTATGACAGACATTAGGGTTCTAACCATGTATGATAACATTAGTTAGCTTCCCTCCTAACCTCAACCACGGGATCAATTTTGCATGACAACTTTAGGATTGGATCAGTTCCCCTTTAGTGCGTCTTTTCTCTTCTCATCTTCAAACAAAATCAAAATACAATAATAAAGGTTAATTGACGTTGTACGCTACGAACCTTAAGCTACTTGAGAAAGGATTTTTTGAGAGTTTCTTTTCAACAGTCTGGATGTTTAGTATGGCACCCTTTGGGTGACATGCGACGCATTCACTCTCAGGTCATAGTCTCTAGTGCGATATCAATTGCAAACATCCATAAAAGATACTTCTCTAAAAAACAGAAAACAAAGATCAAACTCTTTTTATCCTCTTGGACCTTTAATCCCTTGGAAACCTTTTCAGAAGGAGAGTTCTGTTAACTCCCGGTTCTACTACAAACGGTAAACGCCTAAGTCTCCGTCGAGCGAGCTGCATACACCAACTACTGGAACCGTCTGTTAACCTTACTCGGATAAAAAAGACAAACCTGTGTCTCTCGTGTTCTGAACTATGTTTGCTCTGATCTTTCACGCCATGTTAAAGTACGTAGGCATGAGATGCGATATCTCGGCAAGCAACCTTTCCCCGTAGTTAGGCGAACTACGTTGACTCTGATTTCTCGTTCCAGACGGGAATACGTAGGCATAAAGTGCGACGCTTTGCCGAGTCATTTTTCTTTTTTTTTCAGACCAGACCTATAGCGTAGATAGATGTAACAAACCCGTCAGATAAACACAATAAGCGTCGATCCCATCGAGTATGATGGACGTGAGGGGTGCTAATACCTTTCCCTTGCGTAACCGACTCCCGAATCCAGACAATGGTTGCGATGACCTTGTCTTATACCTTTTGCGTCAGGTTTTTCCGATCGTTTCCTTTCTTGCTCTGTGGGATGAATAACGAAAGGTGGCGACTCTTCTGTCTTGCCGGCCTCGTTTTTTCGCAGTAGCGACAAGATGGAAATCACATCTTGAGTTATGTGGTCTTGAAGTTAGGCACTAAACTAGGGGATTTTACACTGTCAAGCATAGCAACCCTAGCCTAGGAACTCCTCACACTCTTGATTCATGATGAGTTGACCTTGGAGTCATCCCTTGGGCCTCTTAATACATCAATCCATGATCACATGGCCTTAGAATTAGGTCTCAACCTTCTTCAAATCATCAGTTAACCTAGGGTTGACCAGATGAAACCCTAGTTGCACCCATCTTGTTTATTACTTCATACCCTTCACATGATGACCTGTCTAGGCTTCAAAATGACTTTCAATACTCCACATGAGCTCCCTCAGGGCTCTAGGTCCAACTCCATGGGTTCAGAATCATCTGAGGACTTTCCCATAACCTTCAAGTTAGGAGGCATACACTCTTGGCTTCAACCACTCTCTCTGAGGATCTTTGGCTTCTCTGGTGAGGATATCAACCCTTGAATATTTGAATAAACCTCTCAGATAGTTTCCTAGCCTTGTGTAGCCCTTAATTGGTAGTCATACCTCTTGTTCTCCTGCTCACATGTCAATGGAATGCAGATGATAATGCTAATATGAATGCAATGAAACACAAGCTATGTAAAGAAAGGTTAGGCAAATTTTGGGGTGCAACACCACAGGTGAGGAAAGGTTTCCTTGGGAAAGAGTAATAGTCAGGCATATGCTCCCTATTTGGTTTGGATTCAGAGTAGAGTCAAGGAGTTATTGATACCATATCCATCTGCTCAGTCTGTGCATCCTCTTGAGATTGCAGAGCCTACTACAGTAGATATTCAGAAGTATAATAAGGTTTTGTTGGAGAAGGAAGAGCTGAGGAAAGCGAATGAAGAATTGGAGAAAGAGATTGTCCAGCTTCGCAGCGAGAAGATAGATGCAGATCATGCTTTCAGGAGACAGACCGAGCTTGTGAACAAGCTGGGTACTGATCTGACTAAGGAGACTAAGGACAGAGAGCGCACAGGTCAAGACTTGAATGCCACTTATAGTGCTCTTCCCACAAAGAAGGAAGAGTTGGATAAGGCCTACATGAGGATCTCCATGTTGAGTCGATATGGAATGCCACACTCACTAACAACAAGGAGCGTAAGGACAAGTTAAAACTTCAGATCAGCAAGCTGAAGGCTCAGCTTCATGCCAAAGATGAAGAGTTTGCAGCGGAAGCTTCACGCAGATGAGACAGCGAGTGCAGGCTGAATGAAGCGATCACGAATTTGAAGGATCTCAAGTTGAGAGCTGGGTCCAAGAGACGCAGACTTGAGGCATGTTTCGGAGAGAGAGCTTTGGAGGATCATGTTGATAGCCTACAGCATACTGTGAGTCAGCAGGATTTGCTTATCCAGGGGTTGCTTGCTAGGCCGGATCATCCAGAGACGTTGAGGTTGTTAGACAACTTCCAATCATGTCATCCTGCTTGACCTGTTTTGTCTATTTCTGTTGTAGCTTTTGATGCTTATTTTGTTGTATTCGACCATCGCCAGGCTTGTTGGCTGAGGTATCTTCCTTATTTGTACTCAGCTGTAGTTTGTACTTTGCCTGATGGCCTTTTGATCTATATATGAGGAGTTGGTGTTCTATGCTTATCCGTAGGGTTCTCCATTGTTATTTTTCCCGAAAACTGGAATCGAGGGGGAAATATCCCTTTTGCATAAATACATGTCTGCATTTTAGCATTTTTCACGTATTTGCAGGTGCATCGGAATGGTTAACCTTATATTCTTCTGTGGTTTACTGGTATTTCAGAATTGCTGACGTGACAATTCACCGGTACGGTACCAGAGGAAACCAGAAAAGACTGATGGATCAGATGCAGGTAGAAATGCAAGAGATGAGAGATCGTATGACACAGCTGATGAAGGTCATGCAAGGGGTTGCTAGTGGTCAGGCTCAGCTTCAGACTTTGGTGCTGCCTTTGATTGCGCGAGTGGATAGTGATGGTGTGCTACATGGTGGGATTGCTTCTAACCTTCCCCACATTGAAACTCCTCGGGCAAACAATTCTATACCAACTTTAGTTATCCTTACTACTGGAGGGGGTGGTCACGGTGCTGGTGCTGGAAATGCGGCATGTTTTAATGTTGGTTTTGCCAATGGTGGTAATGGTAACGGAAATGGCTATGGTTATGGTCTCGACACTACAGGTGTGATTCATGGTAGCCTGGACCACACTTGGAATGAGGATAGGCTGGAAGATGTGTTTTCTCCGAGAATTGTGAATGCTGAAATACCTTCTGAGGCTGACAGAAGGATTAAGATGATCGAAGAGAAGATGAGGTCGCTTGAATGCCAACACTCGATGGGGCTGGATATGTCTAATCTGGGGTTGATTCCAGGCTTGGGGGTGTCTCCTATGTTTAAGGTCCCGGATTTCGATAAGTACAAGGGCACCACTTGCCCTACGGTTCATTTGAGGTCTTATTATCGCAAGATGTCTGCGCATTCTGAGGACGAGAAGCTTTTGATGCACTTTTTCCAGGATAGTTTATCCGGACCATCGCTGGAATGGTATATGATTTTAGAGCCCATTAATGTTCGTAGCTGGAAAGAAATAGCCGAAGCTTTTGTAAGGAACTATCAGTACAACAGTGACCTTGCCCCGAATAGAGTTCAGTTGCAGAATCTTTCTCAGAAGAGCAATGAATGCTTTAAAGAATACGCCCAGAGGTGGCGAGAGCTTGCTGCAAGGGTACAACCACCAATGGTAGAACGAGAACTGGTGGATATGTTTGTTGCTACCTTACCAGGAGTGTATTATGAGAAACGCATCAGCAATATATCTGGAAGCTTTTCTGATCTGATAATCACCGGTGAAAGGCTTGAGAATGGAATTAATATTGGAAAGATCAATGCTGGCGAAGGATCCTCATCTGGAGGAGGAAACAAAAAAGTGTTTGGAAACAAAAGGCGAGAGGGAGATGCTAACGCTGTATCGAGTTCATGGGGAAAAAATAGAGGTCGGAGTCGACAGAATCAGCAGATTTCTAGCATCACTATTCCAGCAGTTCAACCACCACAGCAACAACAGTGTCAGCAACAATAGTAACCTCAGCAGAATCAGCAGTGGAACAGAAGATACCAAGATGGAGGCCGGGCAGCAGGGAACATACATTTTGATGCCCTTCCCATGCCTTACTCCCAGTTATTGCAAGCGTTGCTACAACTCCAGTTGATTCAGAAAAGAACTATGGCTCCTTTTACGGGATAACCTCCACCTGGATACGATGCAAATGCCCACTGTGAGTTCCATTCGGGTGCTCCTGGACATAATATAGACGATTGTAAAGCCTTTAAACATAAAGTGCAAGATATGATCGACAGTAAGGCTATCAATTTCTCTAATGACGCTTCCAATGTGGTGTGGAATCCCATGTCGAATCACGGGCAGGCTGAGGTTAATGCAATTGTAGAGGAAGAGGTGTTGAATTTGGTGACCAATGTTGATGAATTGAAAACACCCTTAAACTTTGTGAAATCCAGGCTGCTAAAAGGAGGCGTTTTCCAGGGATGTGTTGAAGGCTGTGTTGAATGTTCTGCTGATCCTGGAAGAGGATATGGTTTATTGAGAAACTATATTCAGAAGATGATGAACGACGGAGTTCTACAATTTAACCGCTCTGTTGGAAGAGAATCTGAGGATGTAGTGGCTGAAGAAAAGGATGAGATTGTGACAATTTCCATCCCGTACAAGACTGTTACTATCTACGCTCCAAAGTCGCCAACGATAACTATCACCAAAGCAGGTCCAGTGCCGTTTGAGAGCACTAAGGCCATTCCGTGGAACTACGGAGCCGAAGTGTATTATAATGGGCAGAAGATAAATTTGAATGATACCCCTGCAAGTTCAGTTGACAATCTAGTGGGTGCTGGAGGTATTACTCGAAGTGACCGAGTATTTTCATCGCCTGAGGTGATTGCTGATAAGGTGGACAAGGGGAAAAGACCGGTAGTGGAGGAGACTTCTCAATCTGGGGAAATAAAATCTTTGTTGAAAGATGCGGAGGAATTCATGAGGCTGATCCAGAAAAGCGACTACAAGATAGTCGATCACTTGCAGCAAACTCCGTCCAAAATATCTATACTCTCGTTGCTCCTTTGCTCTGAGGCGCATAGGAATGTGTTGCTGAAGATATTAAACACTGCTTACATGCCACAGGAAATCTCATTCAATCAACTTGAGGGAGTGGTGGCGCACGTAAACGCAAGCAATGGCTTGGGCTTTATGGACATGGATTTGACACCCAGAGGCAGAAATCATAATTGTGCGCTGCACATATCTTTAGAATCCCGAGGGACTGTCATGTCTCACGTGCTTGTAGATACGAGATCTTCTTTAAACGTGCTTCCCGAGAAGGCTTTGATGAAGCTAGATATGAAGGGGTTGATTTGCACTCCAAGTGATTTGGTGGTGCGTGCATTTGATGGAACCCGGAGATCCGTGTTTGGGGAGGTAACTTTGCCGATTCAGGTTGGACCTGAAGTCTTTGATGTTGTGTTTTACATCATGGATATCCAACCAGCCTACAGTTGTTTATTAGGTCGCCCTTGGATTCATTCAGTTGGGGCTGTTACATCAACTTTGCATCAGAAGCTGAAATACATGGTTGGTTGTAACGTCGTGACAGTATGCGGTGAGGAGGATATCATGGTCAGCCATTTATCATCCTTTAAGTATGTTGAAGTGGAGGGAGAGATCCACGAAACCCTTTTCCAAGCCTTTGAAGCGGTCAAGATCAAGGACAAGTCTCCTGTTGTGAGTAAAGAGCCTGAAGTGGCTATGTCCTCGTTTAAAGAAGCTCAAGTAGTGGTGCAAACTGGGGTAGTGCAGGGATGGGGCCAAGTGTTGGACATTCCCCACAAGCAAGACAAATTTGGTGTAGGGTATCGACCATCGTTCTCTTCTCCTTCAGCCTCGTAGAGCGCGCCACACTATAGAGGTCCCGTGCAGTTCACCAAGGGGGGAGTCATCTTTGAGAGAATCAATGTTATATCTGACGATGACGGAGACAATGACTGTGACATGGATGCCTGGATCAAGCCATGTATCCCGGGACAGAGTCTACGCAACTGGTCAATTGAAGAAGTCATTCAAGTGACGACCGAACAGTAATTCTTTGTTTTTCCAATTATTGTATTACCCTATGTCCTACCCGGGGCATAATGGTATTTTATCTCAGGGCCTTACTTGTTTATGTCTGAACATTGTTTATCAATTAATCAAAGGGCGTTTTCTCATACAAATTTTGTGATCTCTGTTTTTCTTATTTTATTTTTCCCAATAAAATGGCAATGTGGTTTGTATTTGTTTGAAAATTGCTTGAAACATTTAACCATTTTCATTGCAGGATTCCTATTGCAGATGACACCGATCCAGAACCCTCTATGACTCGCTTCTTCTTCGATCAACCGATATATCAAGCTGAAGAAGAGATTGATGAGGATGAAGACTTTCTTGAGGAATTAGCCAGACTTTTGAAACAAGAAGAGAAAATCATTCTGCCTCATCAGGAGGAAATTGAGGTCATTAATCTGGGTTTTTAGGAAGTTGTCAGAAATGTTTGGATAGGGGTTGCGCTACAGAGCGACGTCAAGCAGAGACTGGTCGAGATGCTTCGAGAGTATTGTCGCTTTCGCGAAAATAAGGTGCCGGCATAACATAAGAGTCGCCACCTTTCGTTATTTATCCCTCGGAGCGGGAAAGGAAACGATCGGAAAAACCTGACGAATAGGTATAAGACAAGGTCGTCGCAACCGTTGTCTGGGTTCGGGAGTCGGTTACAGAAGGGGAAGGTATTAGCACCCCTCACGTCCGTCGTACTCGACGGGATCCACGCTTGTTGTGTTTACTGGACGAGTTGGTTTATCTATCTACCTATCAAGGCTGGCTTAAAAAGAAAAGAAAATGACTCGGCAAAGCGTCGCGCTTTATGCCTACGTATTCTCATCAGAGAATGAGAAATCAGAGTCAACGTAGTTCGGCCTACGACGGGTTACGGGGAAGGTGGCTCGCCAATACAACAGTATTGTGCCTACGTACTCTCAACAGGTATGAAAAATCAGAGCTTACGTAGTTCAGGACACTACGGTTTACGGGAATTCAGATTCATCTGTTTTATCGAGTAGGGTTAAACAACAGTTCCAGCAGTTAGGGACAAAGCCTGTTTGCGTTGGCGCTGAAGTTTAACGACACTCTTTTCTTCAGAAAAGCTTTCCTTTGAATTATGGGCCCACGGGGCAAAAAGGTTTGAAGTTTGTTTTCTGTCTTTTACGAAAGAAGTGTTTTTTATTGTGTTTGCAATTTCAACCGCACTAAAGACTATGACCTGAGAGTGAATGCGTCGCATGTCACCCAAAGGGTGCCATACTAAACATCCAGACTGTTGGAAAGAAACTCTCCAACAATCCTTTCTCAGATAGCTTAAGGCTCGTAACGTACGAAAGAAATCATTCATGATTACTGTATTTTAAGCTGTTTGGAGATGAGAAGAGAACAGGCTCAACTATGGGGAGACTATCAAGTCCTACTGTTGTCATGCCAAGGATTCATCCTATAGTTGAGGTTTGAAACAGGGAACTCCTAGAAGTTATCATGCATAGGTTTCAACCTAAAGTTCTATCATCACCTCCTTATCAAAGGAAATGAGAGTCCTAAGGGGATCATGTCAATGATACACAGGAACAGATAAAGCATCAGCTTAAATAGTAAACAATAATACAGTAAAATGCATGCAATGCAAGTAAGGGAGGAAATGTGTGTGGGGCAGCAGCCTCTACAAGCTCATCTCAACCTCAAGCCAGATATGAATAACAATAATCATACTGAAAAGTAAAACAACATGCTATCAAGCAGAATACAGTAAACTGTAATCATACAGAAGAAATAACATCATGCTATCAAGCAAACAAACCACATGGGCAAGGGAGCTGGGCTCTACCGAATACCCGCAAGCAAAGCCATACAGTAACAATACAAGCAGAGGGAGCAACTCAACCTCTAGTGCAATCATGCTCCTAGATTAAAGCTAGTCTAGATATGGACTTATTCTAATGCATCAAGCAAGTCAAACAAGTCACATCAATACAGAAAAGAAACAAAGAAGAAAGCAGATCAACTCCTCTCTCTACTCCAAGCTTCAGCTCTTCTGACAGCAACTCAGTCTTCAGACTTCAATCACTTTTGACAAATAACAATTTGCTTCTCCAGGTTTCAACCCTTCAACATAAGTCTCAACTTATCTTCTTCTTCAAGCTTCAGCTTTCCTTAATCAGTTCCACCTTCAGGCTTCACTCTTAACCACAAGTACCAACTTGATTCCTTCAGGATCTCTAAGCTTCAAAGTAAGTATCAACTCATCCTTTGATCTTCAAGCTTCAGCTCTACAGTCAATCTCAATTGAATCCTCTCCATAAGCATCAACTTAGTCTTCAAGCTTCAGCTCTCTTTGCTTTACCAGTTTCAACTTGGTCTCCTCTTCCTACAAGCTTCAGCCTCTCAGAGTAGTCTTTAATCATTTGGAAGTGTCAACTTTATCCTTCAATCTTTCTCAAGCCTCAGCTCTTCATTCAGTCTTTACTGGATCTTCAAGTATCAACTTGCTCTTCAAGCTTCAGCTGAAATGGCAATGCTCAGGGAATCATCCTCTTCCATACTCTTTAATGAGGCCTTCATCTTCTCACTCAAGCCCAACATCTCTCAAGATTCAAACCAGAGGAAATCACTTAACTGGATAAGCTAGGATATTAAACTGCTTATTGACCACCAAAGGTGACCTATAAGGGTTTAACATCAAAAGAATGGTTCCCTCAAAGGTTCTACCTCCTAGGTACCATCACTTATCCCTCCAAAGGAGGGAGGCGAATACCATGGAAAGACCTTGAATCATGGGGAGGAATGGAGGTGAAAGATACCATCCATCTTTAAGAAAGAAATTAACTAGGTCTAAGCTCTTCTTAATTCCTAACCCTAAAACAACAACAAAACAAACAAGCTTCCAAGCTCTCAAGCTCCTCAATCAATCTTCAAGTCTTCTACTATGCTCCTACATGCTCCTCAAAGCAAGACCAAGCCCACCAAGCCAAGCAAAAACCCACAAAGCAAGGCAAAACAAAATACAAGCCCACAAGGGCAACACAAACAACAATCAATTACAAAAATCCATTAAAAATAGCATACTATTATATTAAAACCTAATATAATTTGTAAGGGATCCTAGATGACTACCATTAATACCCTATATGTCCCAATATCTATCTTGACCTAGAAACCCACAATTCTAGTGTTATGGTGGACCTATGTTAAGGATTGACCTAAATCTATACAACCTAAAGTCATCTAATCAAAACTAATCAAAACTTAATCACAAAATTATAAAATAAATCCAGAGGGGATCTAAAGTCCTAATCTAACTATCCTAAAAATAATGGCCTAAAAATTCAAAGGGAACTAGCTAAACAAAATTCTACAAATCTATGCATCAACATAATAGGAATTAAAAAGCTATTAAAAGAGAAAATACACAAAAAATATTAAAAATGCATGAAATGCAAATATTTTGATTTTATAATTTTCTAGACATTAACATGAAATGGGAGAAAAAACCCCATGCAAAAATCATCATTTTTCTATTTAATATGATTTTTCAAAGATTAAAGAAAAATGGAGAAAAAGAAATTAAAATGGTAAAACATTGGTGCAGATAGCAATTCAGTGCAGTTCATTATGGGAATGGGCTTGAAATGGGGGTGCAATTAGTATAAGCGCTAGGCCCAATTATTATCAGAAAATCAATTCAGAAAATATAAAGAAAAAGAAAAAGCCGCGGTGCAAAGAGTAAAGAAATTCAGTTCAAAATCCAATGGGCCATGAGAATGGGGTGTGGATAGCAAGTATCAACTTAAGCCCAATACCACAGTTTAATGAAACGCAGCGCTTTGGGGTATCTTCAGAATTCCTCTTCAAACGCGAAAGTGAATCTCAGCCCTTAGATCTCCACTCAGTCAATGAGTCCACGCATGATCCAATGGCCATGTCTTTATCTTCTTCCTCTAGCCAAGGTTCAAAATGAGGAAGCCATGGAAACAGAGCTCCATAGAGAATCTTCACCACAATCGAATCACCTCAATTCTTAACCAAAATCCATGGTTCAAAACCGTAATCCATTCTAAATTCAACCCTGAATCCAACCATATCCTTAGAATCAATTGACATGCCCTTAATCTCTAAACCCGATCCAAGATCAAAACTATGCTCAAACTTCAATTCTAACAATTCTTGAAATTGGTTACCTCAGAATGATCACCACCTCACACTGGTTAATTCTTGATATCAAACTCATGTTATAGCTCACTATACCTCGTGTTCTTGGTCCAAACAAAAATGGTGTCACTAACTCAAACTTCACCAAATGATTTCAAACTTCCCAGAATCCATCTCCTACTTGTCTCTAACCATTCTAACCTAACAATTCTACCTAATCATGCTTAAATTATGGTGTAGGAGAAAAGTTACAAACCTGTCAAACCTTGAATATCAGATAGGTCCAAGCTCCACTTCAGCCTCTCAAACTCTTCAGAAACCTTCCTTGATTGATGATAAAGCTTCTGTTTGCAAAAGATTTGATCAAGAAAGCCTGAATCTCCAAACCCGATCTTGACTTGCAGCTCCCAAAATCCAAATGCCAACTCTTCAATTCTTCATGATCTTGCCCTCAATTTAGTATGCACACATTCAGTATGATCAATAGAAGGTGTTGGGATTGAAAGAAGCAATGGAAATGAAGCAGAATGTAGAATTTGATTTCAACTTGCAATGTAAGAAATTGAAATGGCTATCTCACTCTCCTCTCTATTCTCTCACCAACCTTGCATCTGAGCAAGTTCTAAACACTATATAGGATGATTCTAAACCCTCTAGAACTTTCTGGAATCATCCAATGAGAATTTGGGATTCTCATGCCATGAGTTTTTGATTTCATCTCATCTCACATACCATCTCATGCCATGCCTCTTGCATCAGCTTACTCTGACCTGAAAATCTCCTTAGATGAGATGTATGATGTATTGGGATACTTAGCTAGCTTGTACATTGAGTTTCCTTGTGTTTTGCATTTGTACCTTAAGATGCAAGCAACCATTTTCCAAAGCAAGTCCATAATTTAATCCTCAAATCAAAAATGTGGCTGAACCATTGTTTCTAAAATGTTCTTTGGAGTCAAAATGACCTATTACATGCCATGGTTTGGATGTGTAACGTGGAAATTTCAATTTCCAACTTGGACTTATTTAACTTATGCCTCCATTTTAGGTCATTTTTACCATTTTGAGCTACAAGCCTTTTCAACATCTCATGACCTCCTAAATAGCCTTAAAACATTATTTTAAGCAAGTTTGATGTTGAAGATTTTTCCATTTGAAGCTTGGAAATAGGAGTTATGGCCTTATGCTTGAAATGACCTATAATCTCCAAATGACCAAAATGCCCTTGACTTGTCAAAGCCATAAGTTGAGTTCTACAAATCCTATCAAGGACTTCTAGTACTATCTAGAAAGCTAAGAAGATAAGTAACAACATTAATATTGACCAAAATTTCATAGGAATCATCCTTCTTGGGAAAAGGTTGGATGCAAGTTGGGTGACTTTCAAGGCCACAGAGTCACATACCTCAGATGACCTGTAACTTGTCAAAGTCATAAATTGAGCTCTAAAAATCCTATCAAGGACTTCTATTACTAAAATTAAAGCTAGGAGTAAGCTCTACAACATTAATGTTGGGGGTAAGATGAGATGACAATCACATCTTGAGCTAAACTGCCTTGAAGATAGGGATCAAACTAGGGGATTTTACACTGTCAAGCCTTAGAAACCCTAGCTTGAAACTTCTCAAACTCTTCAATCATGATGATTTGATCTTGGAATCATCCTTATAGCATCTCAATGCATCAATCCATTATCACATGGCTCTTGGATTAGGTCTCAACCCTCTCCAAATCATCATCTGACCTAGGGTTGACTCAGTCAAACCCTAATTACACCACTCATGGCTGGGTCTTCTTAAACTTGCACAATGACCTCTCTAGGCTTCATGATAGCTTTCAATACATCTCATAAGCTCTCTCAAGGCTTCAAGTCCATTCTCATGGCTTCAGAATCATCTGAGGGGCTCCCACAACTCTCAAGTTAGGAGGCACACAACCTTGGTTTCAACCAACCTCTCTGAGGGTCTCTTGACTTCTCTGCCAAAGATATCAACCCTTGAACACTTGAATAACCTTTTTGGCTAGCTTCAAACTCTTGATTGGCTCTTGATTGGTAATCATACCTCTTGATCTCCTGCACACATGTCAATGAAATGCAGATGATAATGCTAATGTGAATGAAATAAACCACAAGCTAGGTAAAGAAATGTTAGTCAAATTTTGGGGTGCAACAAGTATAGTGACATCTTTGCTTGGTCGTATGAGGATATGCCTGGGCTTGATACCGACATAGTGGTTCATCGCTTATCGTTGCGCGAGGAATGTCCGCCGGTCAAGCAGAAGCTTAGAAGAACGAGACCAGATATGGTGGTAAAAATCAAAGAAGAGGTTCAAAAGCAGTGGGATGCTGGATTCTAAGCTGTGACTACCTACCCTCTGTGGGTCGCTAACATAGTACCTGTACCGAAGAAGGATGGTAAGGTGCATATTATCGCTACTGCGAAAATCGGCGCCGGCTGAACAGAAGAGTCGCCACCGTGCGTTATTTATCCCACGGGATGGAAAGGAAACGCTCAGAGTAAACCTCGCACAACACGGGAAAGGTATGGTCATCGCAACCAAAACCGGGGTTCGGGAGTCGGTTACGCAAGGGGAAGGTATTAGCACCCCTCACGTCCGTCGTACTCGACGGGATCCACGCTTGTTTTCGGGTATGGATTGTTATTCTATCTAAACTATAGGTCGAGGGTGAAAAAGAAAATAAAATGAAAATAAAAATGACTCGGCAAAGTGTCGCACTTTATGCCTACGTATTCTCGTCTGGAACGAGAAATCAGAGTCAACGTAGTTCGCCTACCTACGGGAAAGGAGGGGAAGGTTGCTCGCTAGGATATCGCATCCTATGCCTACGTACTTTCACACGGCATGAAAGATCAGAGCAAACGTAGTTCGGGCCACGTACGACACAAGCTTGTCTTGATTGATTTTATTCCTTCTGAAAAAAGGTTTTTCTGATTAACAGTCCAAGAGGACAAAAATGACGTATTGATGAGTCCACATTCTTTTACGGAAGAAGTGTCTTTTATTGTGCTTGAAATCTTTATGTGTTTTTCTGTTTGTTTTGAGAAAGAAAGAGACAGAACTCTAACCTACGGTTGCGAAGGGAAACAAACTAACCTAATGTTATCATGCATGGGTTAAGACCTAGTGTCTATCATGCTCCTCTCTCGCACAGAGAGAAACAGAGATCCTACGGGATAGGCAGAAACAGAAACAATACCAGATATATACAGTAAAGCAGTAAAATGCATGGATGCAGCAATACAAGCGAGGCAAGGGAGTCCCACTCAACCTCGAACCTGGAAAACAATAGGCAAAAGTGAACAGGCTTCACTTTCAACCCAACAGGGTAAACAGCAAACAATACAGTCCGGAAAACCAACCAATACATCAGAAATGAAATACAGCAAAAAGAAACAGCATCAACAGCTCTGAATCAACATCTGGCTTCAAGTCATCTCTAATCGGCTACAGGCTTCAACAAGCATCAATCTCCATCTTCATGACCTTCAGGCAAGGGCTTTGATCATCTGTCTTCCATCTGCAATGGCTTTTCTTCCAGTTCAAACCTCCAGGATGAGGAATCAGTCACAAGAGTGAAGTGAAATGAATGTTAGACAGTTAATTACCTACCAAGGGTGGTTCATCAACTGTTAACATTAAACAGAAAGTTTCCTCTCAAAAGTTCTATCTTCCAAATATATTCACTGATCCTTCCAAAGGAAGGAGGTGGATATTTGAAAGAGACTTTGAATCATAGAGAAAGGATGGATGCAGACAAGGCATTCCATGTTTGAGAAACAAGCTTTCTAATCTAGAGCTCTGCCTAGCTCCTAAACCCTAGTCTCCTCAGCAGCTGCTAGCAAGAACCTCCTCTCCAACTCTGGCAGTTGATCTTCAACATCTGGATCTCCAATGGCCTTCATCTCCTCAAGTCTTCAGCTCTCCCAAGTCCCCAGACAATCCCAATACCCAAGCAAGCAAGCAATAATCCCCAGAGGGCACACCACATCAGTCAATCAGACATACAGAGAGTATTAATAGCAGTAAGGGAGTCCTGACTTTTTCTAAGGGATCTAATAACTACCCATAGCCCTTATAGTCCCATAACTAAACTAGTCAAACCCTAAGTCCTAAGGGAAAAGAATCAAATCTCCTAAGTCATCACCTAAAAAACCCTAATTTGTTCATGTTGTTCAAGCCTACATTAAACACCTAAAATTAATTTCTAAAAATGGGAACTAAATTGTTTCTACAAGTTCAATATCTAATCTAAACAACCTAAAAAGAATGAACAAAAAATATGAAAGCATCTAATAGAACAAAAATTAATAAAATCATGCATGAAATGAAACTATTTAAAATGTCATTTATTTGGAAAATATGGGAAAAATATCAAATAAAAATGAAAATGCAATTTTATTTAATGACAATTTTCTACACATTCTAATGAAAATGATGTAAAAAGAATGGATTAAAAATGATTTTTTATCTATTTATTATGAATTTTAGAAAATGCATAAAAAATTAAAGAAAATAAAAGAATATATAATGAAATAAAGTGGAGGGGGGTTTGAATAGCAGGGCGCCCTAGTTGTAATCAGGATGGGCCAGCAATGGTGGGGTGCGCGTAGCAAGTTTGTACTAAGCCCAGAACAAGTCAGAATTATTAAAAATAAAAAAACAAGCAGGGGGTGAGAATAGCAGGGTTTCCACGTGCAAATTAAATTGGGCTCAGCACTGGGGGGTGGGGATATCATAAACACACTTAGGCCCGCCCGTTTCATTAAATGAAACGGTGCGTTTAGGGCACCTATTCTCTCCCTCCAAAACTCTGAATTAAACGAGAGCCACACGATGGGCTCTGAGGTCAATGGTCCAACAAGCAATGGACGGCCAGGATTATATCTCCTACCTTGGTTCATGAGAGCTAGGGTTTCCCTCCATGAAAACTCCATGCACGCATACTTTCAAGCTCTCGGTTCTCCTTCTACAGGCCACGGTTCAGCACGATATAAACATGAAAATCATTCAGAATTTCTCCCTCTACAAGCCTATGGTTATAGTTTGTTTTGAAACTCAACATAACTCTCAACCCGATAGCAATAACCTCTGGCCACCATGAAAATGCTCTGCAACTTATCAGCATGATTCTCAATCAAACCTATACTAATCTAATCTATGACTAATGGTGATCATTCTAAACTAACAAGCTAAGGTTATAATGCATTCTACTACAAGTTCTAAGTCCTAACAGTTTCAAGCACCTGCTATGACTCATCACCAAACAGCACCAAACTCATCCTAATTGTTCTACTAACAACCTAGATCACATCTAAACTAATAAAACTATGCTAAACTAACTAACTCAAGCAATGGCAGAGAAAATGCACCTGGTGTGAAAGCTTGGAAATGGATGTTGAACTCGTGGATCTGAGGCTTCTAATGCTTGGATCTTGATCAACTATCTCAGTGCTTGATTCTGTTTGCAAAACCTTGATGATTCTTGCCTTGGATCTTGAGTTCCAATGAAAATTGCAATTTGTGTGTTCTTGATGGAAGTGCACGAAAATGATCAATATCCACCAAATCTTTGATTCAATTCTGATCCATGATGATGATTGAATGTAGGAGGATCAATGTTGATGAGAATTGATGAAGATTTTGAGAAATTTGGAGGGAATTGCAATGAGAAAGAATAGAGAGAATTTGGGAAATTTTTGGTGAAAAATGAATCCAACCCTTGCTCAATTCTGATTTCATGAATATATAGGGCTCAATGGAAACTTCTAGATCCATCTTACAACTTCCCTTGCCTTCCAACTTTGATTGATTTTTGAAATGTTTCTTCAAATGCAAGTAACCATAAGTAACTTTTCTTTTTCCTTCTAAACTCAAAAAAGTACTTGAACCATTGTTCTTAGAATGTCTTTTGGACCCAAAATCATATATTGGAAGTCTCCATTTGGACTTATAAATCTCTCAAACCATTTTTCACTTTGACTTTATTTAAGTTATAAGCCATTTTAGTTCAAATTTGACCAATCATGCAACTTCATGCTATGAGCTTTTCCAACAATTTGTGACCTTCTTTCTAGACTCAAAATGTCATTTGGAGCAAGTTTGATGTTGTAAGTTTTTCCATTTGAGGCCTCCTTGTATGAGTTTTGGACATAGGTTAAAATGACCTGTAATTCACAAATGACCAAAATACCCTTTGCTTGCCAAGACCATAAGTTGAGTTCCACACATCATATGAGGGCATGCTATACCATTCTAGAAAGCTAAGACAATGAGGAACAATTCTTATGTTGACCAGAAATTCATTTGAAATCTCCTTGAGGGGTAAAACTAGCTTGGAAGTCAAGTCACTTTCACAGACAAAATTTCAGATACCTCATATGACCTGTAACTTGCAAGGACCATAACTTGAGTTCTATAAACCTCCTTGATGTCTTCCACCACTAAAATTAAAGGTCTTGAGATCCTCTACAAGTTTCATGTTGGCCAAGAATCCATTTGAAGCTAGCATTTTGACTTATCTTGCTTGGAAATTTGACCTAAACTAGGGGATTTTACACAGAAACCCTAATTTAGAAACTCCTCTTCTCCTTGATTTCTCTTGAATTCCTCTTGGCATATCTCCATATCCTTCTTTATATGTCCAATGATGAACCCCACATATCTCCACTAGACTTGAATGCCCCTTAAATCAGTCAATTGACCTAGGGTTGACCTAGGGTTGACCCAGATGAAACCCTAGTTGACTGTCTTCAACTGCAATATTTGTGATCACACCAATGACTTGTCTCCTTCTCCAAATGACTTTCTAAGTCTCTCATAATGTCTAGATACTCTCCATGCCTTCAACTCACAGCTCACAACCCTCTTGCTGACCCTCAGATACCCTCAGCTAGGAGATGGACTCAAGGCTTGATCTGCTGAACTCTTTGCTTTCAAATTCTTTCCTGATGACTTGAATGAGATTGAATTGGGATAATAACCTCTTGATAGGCTTCTAGAGATGAGAATAATGATTGGTCCCCTGTTGTATGACTTGCTATGCTTATGCTATGCAGATGGTTAGACTATGCACATGACTCTATATGCAAATGCTAATGACATTGAAACATAAACCAAGTGAATAAGGTTGGGCAAATTTTAGGGTGCAACAGCTGCCCCTATTCAAGCGGCTTGGACCCGATTGGGTGAAGAGCCCGGAGCCTTCAGACATTCGCGGTACGAGACGGTTGAATACTAGGAACCCAGAAATTTGCCAACCGCGGAAATGAACTACACCACTGCTTGGGGAACGACATTCATCCACTGAATCTGACTGTTACAGTAACCCACTGATCTCGCGCGACCGTGCTGGGGATTGTCTTCATCGTTCTGAAGGGGATTCTGTCATAACAGATTGCTTGCTTGTCCACGCTAAGACTCTGTCTGTCATCAATACGAAGAAATCTCAACTAAAACCGGTCCACGTTAGGACTCCACTTGCTGTTAACCCAGAAAAATCTCGGCAACTCCGCTGGGGATAATTCGTCTGCATTTCCATAAACTGAAACGTCCACGTTAGGAGTAAACTCTTCCACGTTAGGAGTAAACTCTGTCCACGTTAGGAATCATTTCTTCTGTATCTGTCCACGTCAGGACTAACCCTTTCATCTTTCCATGTCAGGAAGCAATCTTCTTTCCACATAAGGAGAACTATATCAATCTGTCCACGTAAGGACTCCAATACCACTTGACATGTCCGCGTCAGGACTCCAATTTTTCCACGTAAGGAATTCAACTTTAGTTCTGAACCTGCCCACGTCAGGACTCAACTTTCCTCGTGAGGAGTACATCATTCTTCCACGTCAGGAATCAACTTTTCTTTCCACGTCAGGAATACAAGCCTCTTTCCACGTAAGGAATGCTATCCGTTTTCCACGCAAGGAAACATAACTTTTCCACATAAGGCAACCAATTCCTTCCGATTTGTCCGCGTCAGGACTACATTTTTCCACGTAAGGAATGCCATCTTAATCTGTCCACGTTAGAACTCCACTCTTTCCACATTAGGAATCATCTCTTTCCACGTAAGGAATCCTCTTCTGAAATGTCCGCGTAAGGACTACATCGTCCACGTTAGGACCCACTTCTCCACGTTAGGAATAATAATTTCTTTGATTTGTCCACATCAGGACACTGATCTCGTCTTGATTTGTCCACGTTAGGACTCAAGCGTCTTCGACCCGCTGAGGAAATAAGACTTGTCCACGTAAGGACTCACACGCTGGTCTGATCTGTCCACGTCAGGGCACCAACACAAAGAGTAATCACTTTTGTCAACGTCATGACCTCCCATTCCACTAATTTCGAGAACCCGAATCTGCCCACGTTAGGACTAACACACCTCACCAATCCGGGGAAATAAACCTGTCCACGTTAGGGCGCCCACTTCTGAAGAAATCCCGTCAATATAGGAATAAATTGTCCACGTCAGGACTTAGTTCTCCAATGATCCTCACCCACAAACTTCTTAGCACTGACGTGACAGCGACTTTGAGACGGACTCTACTGGGGATGTCTGGAAACCAAACTATCGGACGCCTGCTCTGATAACCGGCGGTGGCCTCTGAAATTCTGATTCATGGAACCCCTGATGACAACTAATTCTGCTTGGGAATAAAGAGACACTTATCCTGATAACTCTGTGGGGAATACGGCCGAAACTGCCATTGGATGTCCCATGCCGAGATCTTGACTGTTTGGTAGTTCATTTGAGCAAGAACTCTCTCTACCTGAACTGCTAAAATACAGGAACTGCTTCAGCAAAATAAATGCTGGAAGGATAATGCCGACTCCGCCGGGGATAGCCAGATGCTACAGAATTATTCTAGCAAAATAAATGCTGGAAGGGTGAAGTCAACCCTGCTGGGAAATTGGGAACTCAAACCAAGCACCCTGTTGAGGTGACCCCCTGCTGGGGAAAATAACCTTGCTGGGGAATAGCAAATGTGCATAGCACGATCGGATTTCTGCTGGTGAGTGAACTGATATTACCCGGTGTCCTTGACAAAATAAATGACAGGACCCACCGCCAACTCTACTGGGGAGATTCTTGATCTCCGAATTCCGCAGGGAGGAAAGAACGTTTGCTGAAAGGAGAGGACTCCGCTGGAGGTGGGACTATTCTCTCGGGGAAAATCCACTGATTCCGCTGGGGGAGAGTGCATGACCCTGCGGGGAAAGATGAACCTGTCTGAATACAGCCTTATGATCTTGGAATCGCCAAACTCTGCTGAGGACGAATAACTTTTCTGGAGCACGTCCTTTGGATAAGCTACGGCTAGCTGGGGAATTCTATCCTTCTTCAGGAAGAACATGCATGACCTGCGTGGGGATTAAGTCTTTCGTTATCGCAATCTTCTGATCGTCTTCCTCGTATGGTTATGAAACCTGTAACAACACAAACAAGACACGACAAGCCTATGCAATCAAATCAATTCAGGTTAGTGACGTTACACTCAGTTAATTCAAAGCTTTAATGATTGTTGGCAAGGGCCAATGGTGTTATACTCATGCTAGTTTCACTAAACTTAGGCGTTTTATCATGCACAAAACAGTAAAGAACCAGCATCAAGTACTGAATAACATATTTTCATTGATCGGGCCCCTGAATGGGCGGAGTTTTATACATGGGATGTAACTCCTGAAAAGAGGAAGCTACGCAAAGCAAATATACAAGTATGCAAGTATGCACAAGAAGCATGAATATTGACAACTTAAATTTGTACACATGTCGGCAACGGGATGCAGATGAACACCACGAACTGATCCTCCTATGACTCATCCGACTCTAGTGCTTTCTCGGTATCCATTTTTCCGAAGAGACTGTATCCGATAGTCGACCCCTCAAGTATATTCTCCCGCATTGATGCTCATTGCAATTATCAAATTCGGACCGCAGTCATTTGCTTTTCAAACCCCTAACTTTTGCGTGAACCGCCCTTTACGGGTTTTCAGTTCACCGGGATACCCTTTTTTGCCGAAGCCGCCCAGTGTAGGTTTTCAACTTCGCGGGTGTACATTTTTCAATTTTATCCCTAACTTTTGCCCGAACCTTTCATTCTGTTTTTGGTTCGCCAGAATGCCCCATTTTTGCCTGGACTCTCTTTTTCTGTCCAGCGGGTCTATTTTAAGCAAAGTATTTTTTAACTGCGTCCGAATTCACAGGCGACGCGAAGTCTTCTCCGTCCATGGTGGACAACAACAACGCTCCTCCTGAGAAGACTTTACTAACAACGTATGGCCCTTCGTAGTTGGGGGTCCACTTGCCCCTGTGATCTGCTTGCGGCGGGAGAATCCTTTTCAGCACAAGGTCGCCCGTCTGAAAGCTTCGCGGATGTATCTTCTTGTCGTACGCTTTCTTCATGCGGCTCTGGTACAAACGACCGTATGCTAGGGAAGCTAGCCTCTTCTCGTCCATTAAGCTCAGTTGGTTCAATCTATTCGTTACCCATTCTGCCTCGTCCAGCTGAACGTCTCGCAATACCCTCAGAGAAGGGATCTCAACTTCCAATGGTAATACCGCTTCCATTCCGTATACCAACGAGAACGGAGTTGCCCCGGTTGATGTGCGTACCGTCGTACGATAACCGTGCAAAGCAAAAGGTAGCATTTCATGCCAATCCTTATAGGTCACCACCATTTTCTGAACAATTTTCTTGATATTCTTATTGGCCGCCTCAACAGCGCCATTCATCTTGGGTCGGTAAGGAGAGGAGTTGTGATGTTCGATCTTGAAATTCCGACAGAGCTCCTTCATCATCTTATTATTCAGGTTTGAACCGTTGTCCGTGATTATCCGCTCGGGAATCCCATATCGGCAAATGATATCTCTCTTGATGAATCTGGCCACCACTTGCTTCGTTACATTTGCGTAAGACGCTGCTTCCACCCACTTGGTGAAATAATCGATTGCTACTAGGATGAACCGATGCCCGTTAGAAGCCGTCGGCTCGATCTTCCCAATCATATCGATTCCCCACATCGAGAATGGCCATGGAGATGACATCACATTTAGAGGACTCGGAGGCACGTGTATCTTGTCAGCATAGATTTGGCACTTGTGGCACTTCCTCGCGAACTTGAAACAATCAGTTTCCATCGTCAGCCAAAAGTAACCTGCCCTCAACAGCTTTCTCGTCATAGCATGCCCACCAGCATGCGTACCAAAGGTACCTTCGTGAATTTCCTCCATGAGAAGCTTTGCCTCTTTCTCGTCTACACAACGCAACAGCACCAAATCGTGGTTTCTTCTGTACAAGACGCCATCCGGATTCAAGTAGAAATTGCCCGCTAATCTCCTGAGAGTCTTCTGATCTTGACTGGATGCCCCAGCCGGATACTCTTTATTCTTCAGGAAATTAAGGATATCAAAATACCACGGTTTATCGTCAGATGCTTCATCAATAGCAAATACATAAGCTGGCCTGTCCAACCGAGAGATAGTGATTTGGGGAGCTTCGTTCCAGAAGTTGACCTTGTACATGGAAGACAAAGTGGCAAGGGCGTCAGCCATTTGATTTTCTGCCCGCGGTACGTGATGCAATTCAACCTTGTCGAAGAAAGGCAACAATCTCCTTGCATAATTCATGTAATGTATCAAATTGGGCTGACGTGTCTCCCATTCCCCTTTTATCTGATTCACTACCAGAGCTGAGTCTCCGTATACGTCTAAATTCTTGATTCGCAAATCAATGGCTTCTTCAAGCCCCATTATACAAGCTTCGTATTCGGCCTCATTGTTGGTGACAGCAAAGGTCAATCGGGCAGTAAACGGGATGTGCGACCCGTGTGGCGTGGTGATGATTGCCCCTATTCCGCTACCGTAAGCATTCACAGCTCCATCAAAAATCATCTTCCATTTGGAACCCAACTCTGGTCCTTCGTCTGGCAACGGCTCTTCACAATCTTTCATCTTTAGGTACATGATATCCTCGTCAGGAAAATCAAACCTCATCGATTGGTACTCTTCAATAGGCTGCTCCGCCAGATACTCAGACAGCACACTCCCCTTTATAGCCTTTTGCGAGACGTATTGGATATCATATTCAGTCAAGACCATCTGCCAACGGGCAATTCTACCTGACAACGCCTGCTTTTCGAATACATATTTGATAGGATCCATCTTCGAGATGAGCATGGTTGTATGATTCAGCATGTACTGCCTCAAACGCTTGGCGGCCCAGGCTAGCGCGCAACAAGTTTTCTCCAGCATTGAGTACCGAGATTCACAATCTGTAAATTTCTTACTCAAGTAGTAGATTGCATGCTCTTTTCTTCCTGTCTCGTCGTGTTGACCGAGAACACAACCCATGCTTCCCTCAAGAACCGTCAAATACATGATCAAGGGTCTCCCTGCCACTGAGGGTATCAAAATAGGAGGCTCCTGCAGATACTTCTTTATTTTATCGAACGCCTTTTGACAATTTTCGTTCCACGTTACAGCTTGATCTTTCTTTAGCAACTTGAATAACGGTTCACACGTAGCAGTTAGGTGAGATATGAACCGAGCGATGTAGTTCAATCTCCCTAAAAACCCGCGCACCTCTTTCTCTGTTTTAGGCGTCGGCATTTCTTGAATCGCTTTTATTTTAGCAGGATCGACCTCTATTCCTCTTTCGCTTACGATAAACCCCAGCAGTTTACCTGATCTCACCCCGAAGGTGCATTTATTAGGGTTCAGCCTCAGCCTGAACTTCCTAAGTCTTTTAAACAACTTCAGCAGATTCACCAGATGCTCTTCCTCCGTCTGGGATTTGGCAATCATATCGTCAACATAAACTTCGATCTCTTTATGCATCATGTCATGGAAAAGAGTCGTCATCGCACGCTGATATGTTGCCCCAGCATTTTTCAAACCAAAGGGCATCACTTTGTAGCAAAATGTTCCCCACGGCGTTATGAAAGTAGTCTTCTCCATATCCTCTGGCGCCATTTTAATCTGATTATAGCCTGAAAATCCATCCATGAAGGAGAACACGGAGTATTGAGCGGTATTATCAACTAGCACATCAATATGAGGAAGCGGAAAATCGTCTTTTGGGCTTGCTTTATTTAAATCTCTATAATCCACGCACATCCGGACCTTGCCATCTTTCTTTGGCACTGGTACGATGTTAGCAACCCATGAAGGATACTTTGTCACAGCCAGGAAACCAGCGTCCCACTGTTTTTGAACTTCCTCTTTGATCTTCACTGCCATGTCTGGTCGAGTTCTGCGAAGCTTTTGTTTGACCGGCGGACATTCTTCTTTCAGTGGCAGACGGTGCACAACCATATCTGTATCGAGCCCTGGCATATCTTCATACGACCAAGCGAATACATCACTATACTCTCGGAGCATTTCAACCAGTCTTCGCTTGATATCGCTCTTCAGCGCGGCTCCGATACGAATATTCTTCTCAACCCCTTCTGACCCTAAGTTGATAATTTCGATGACCTCGTCGTGAGGCAGAATGGCTCTTTCCTCTTGCTTCACTAACCAAGACAGTTCTTCAGGAACGTCGCTATCTTCGACAACCTCTTCTTCAGCCTGAAACACCGGGTGCTCAAAGTCGGGACGAGTCATAGGTGGTTCAAGGATGTCATCTGAAAATGTTATCCTGCAAAAGGAATGGTTAAGTGCTTCAAAATGCGTATAAAGCGAGTAACCACATTGCCATTTTATTGAAAAATATAAAACAAGAAAGACAGGGATTACGGTATTTGCACATGAAAAAACGCCATTTATTTAATGATTAACACGCAATGTTTATAACAACACAGCCCTAAGCAAATCCTGATGCCCCGGGCAAGACATCAGATTATTCAACAATTAATGAAGCAAAGCATTACTGTTTAAAAGTCACAGGAACAAGCTCCTGAATAGACCAGTTGCACAGTCCTTGTCCTGGCGTGCTTGGCTGAATCCAGGCATCCATATCACAGTCGCTGTCTCCTTCATCAGACTCTGAAGCAGCATTGACAGTTTCATGACACACTCCACTGGCAGAGATGGTAATTGACTTTCTGAAACGGGGGGCCCCCACGGAAGGAGTTGATGACGACGGTTGGTACCCCAGTCCGAACCGGTCCATCTTCACAGGAATGTCCAACACTTTGCCCCAGCCCTTGGCTTCTCCTGCTTCTACTAGAGCTTGAGCTTCCTTATACGATGAGACAGCTATCTCTGGTACTTTGCTCGGCCCGGGACCTTTGTCCTTGATGCGCAAACCTTCGAATGCCTGGCAGGGCGTCTCGTGGATCTCCCCGTCGACTTCCACATATTTAAACGACGATAGATGGCTGACCAGGATGTCTTCTTCTCCGCATACGGTGACTACGCTGTCTCCGACCATATATTTTAACTTCTGATGCAGGGTAGACGTGACGGCCCCTGCCCCATGAATCCAGGGTCTTCCAAGCAAGCAGCTGTACGCAGGCTGTATATCCATGATATAAAACTCCGTTGCAAACACTTCCGGCCCCACTTGCAGAGGCAAGGTAATCGATCCGAAGACTGTTGTACGCGTGCCGTCAAATGCTCTGACTACCAAATCACTGGGTGTGCACAAAATCCCTCGAACATCCAGCTTCATCATCGCCTTCTTGGGCAACACATTCAAAGATGACCCGGTGTCAACCAAGACGTGCGACATTACTGATCCTCTACACTCAACAGATACGTGTAATGCCATATTATGATCTCTCCCTTTCGGAGTCAAGTCAAAATCGGTAAAGCCCAAGCTGTGGCCTGCATTCACATGCGCCAATACTCCTTCTAGCTGATTTACGGAGACGTCTTGGGGTACAAAAGAGGTGTCCAGGACTTTCAGCAAAGCATTTCTGTGAGCTTCCGAACACAACAACAATGATAGGATAGATATTTTGGACGGTGTCTGCTGCAGATGCTCCACAATCTTATAATCACTTTTTCGAATTAAGCGCATGAACTCTTCTACATCCTTCGATGCCGCTTCTTTTTCACTTGCTTGTACCGGAACATTCTCAACCACTTTCCCTTTTCCTTTCGCTAGTCTTTCAGCCTCCACTTCAGGAGATATAAAGATCCTGCCTTTCCTCGTCATGCCTCCTGAACCAACAACATTATCCACAATCTCCACTGGCTGCTTGTTAACATCAATCTTTATCCCATCACAATACACCTCTAACCCATATGACCATGGGACTGCTTTCGTGTTCTCGTACGGGATTGGCCCGGCCTTAGTTATGGTGATCGGTGGTCGCTGAGCTGGTGCTGCAATAGTGATCGTCTTCCGAGGAATCGTTACAGTGGCCACATCACTCTGATTACCCACTACTGCCCCTGCAGGCTCGTCAGTTACCGCTCGATCAAACTGCAATATGCCCTCATCAATTAAAGCCTGAATGCCTTTCTTCAAATCCTCACACCCCCCAGCTAGGGTCCAACAGTCTAAGCAATACTCGTTACATCCTGGGTAAACACCTCCTTGTAACAGTCGGCTCTTTATCTCGCTCAGCGGCGTTTTTAAATCTTCCACATTCATGATAAGATTCAGATCTTCCTCAGTCAGAACAGCGTTCGCCCCATGATTAGGCATGGGTTTCTGGACTATGTTCGGACCTGCCGTTCCGAAATTGATAGTCTTGTTGTCTAAGAGATCCTGCACAACGTGCTTAAAAGCATGGCAACCTTCTATATCGTGACCCGGAGCCCCAGAATGAAACTCGCAGTGCCTGCTTGCATCGTAGCCGAACGGGGGAGCTCCCGTTATTGGTGCCAGAGTTCTTTTCTCTACCAGATTCAATCCCAACAATGTCTGCAACAAATCGGCATATGTCGAGGGAGGCTTCTCAAACACTCCTCGGTTTACTACCCTGGAATCTTCGTTGAGCCTGCTGTGCCCCCTGCTGAGGCTGCTGCTGCTGTGGCATTGGTTGCTGCTGAACCGGTTGTTGTTGCTGGAGTGGTTGTTGTTGATAAGGAATAGTAACACTCGCCACCTGCTGCGGCTGACGATATTGACCTCGTCCCCTGCCTCGGCCCCGGCCTCGGCCCCTAAATACTGCGCTGGCTTCGCCCTGACGGCGTCCACCATAAGCTTTCCTATTACTGCCAGATGCAGTTGATTCCTCGACTTGGAACTTTCCTTGCTTAATGTTACGTTCAATCTTTTCCCCCATCAGAATCAGGTCTGAAAAACTGGCCAGAGACGTATGAAATAGCATATCATGAAACAGCCCTGTGAATGTGCCGACAAACATGTCATTCATTTCCTTATCTTCTACAGGGGGACGGACCCTGGCAGCCATATCGCGCCACCTTTGCGCGTACTCTTTAAAACTCTCCCCCTTCTTTTGCGAAAGCCCGGCCAACTGGACCCGATTGGGCGCCAAGTCGCTGTTATACTTGTAGTGAGCTACGAACGCCTCTGCCAATTGCTTCCATGTCTTGATATCAGTTGGCTCCAACCCCATGTACCACTCTAGGGAAGGGCCCGACAGGCTATCCTGAAAGAAATGCATTAGCATTCTTTCATCAGTGGAGTATGCAGACATCTTTCTGTAATAAGCTCGTACATGCACTTTCGGACATGTGTCTCCTTTGTACTTGTCGAACGCAGGAGCTTTGAATTTAATTGGCACCCTCAAACCAGGGACCAGACCCATGGTTGCCATGTCCAATCCCACAGCACTTTGATTTAAGACTCCCTTCATCTGCTCTTCCAGCATTCTAATCTTTTGGGAATCATCCATCGGCCCTTCAAAACCTCCTCCGGAGAAGGCGTCCTCCTGCTGATCTTCTTGCCACATACCGTTTCCAGCTCCATACCCATCATATCCATTATTACGTCCAGCTCTGATCTGATTCATCCCCGGACCTCGGCCTCTGTTGCCGTACCCTTGAGCACCTCCAGCAGGACCAAAAGCCATAAATCCAGTACCGTTTCCGTTTCCAAAGCCTCCGTAACCCTGATTGACCATACCATAATCATCTTGCCCAAAGCCTTGAGCATTAAAGCCATACTTCCCAGTGTTATCGAATCCCTGATCGTTGAATCCGAATCCAGTATTAACAAAGCCATTGCCTCCTAGATTATCTCCCAAATTGACATCACCCAGCCCAGCATTATGGACAGCAGTCTCATTCCCAACTCCGACGTCACCATTCACAGCAGCGGTAGCGTTGTTGACATTAGCAGCAGGTGTATTGATTACAGGCGGAGCCACTGGCGTGGGAGTACCGTCTCCATGAGCAGTATCGACCCGGACAGACTGATGATCTTCATTACCATGACCAGCGCTTCGGGCCAACAGAGGCTGGACCATGGCCTGCAAATTCTCCTGCCCTTTTGCTATAGCTTCCATGGTCTG
Source organism: Lathyrus sativus (assembly GCA_963859935.3). NCBI lineage: Eukaryota > Viridiplantae > Streptophyta > Magnoliopsida > Fabales > Fabaceae > Lathyrus > Lathyrus sativus. The sequence continues at coordinate 534,174,228 of OZ012738.1, forward strand.
CATGAAGAGGGCGAGCTTCTCGCGCACATCTTGCATCTCGTTCTGCATTTGGTCCATGATTTTTCGACAATTGGAGCGGGTAGAATATCGGTGCGGATGTTGATCTGCAATCCTGGTAAGTACCTGATACAGAGCAGGAAATAAGACACCATCCAAAGATTACCTGTAATGCAAGATGAATATGAATGCAATGCAATGTGTCCGTGCATTAGGGAAGTTCATTCCCCCAGTTCTAGTGCGAAGGTGCCGGTGCAGTGACAGTGCTGACAATAGGAATATCGGAGCTGAATCATAGAAAGCCTCATATATTGCAGGGAGAATCAATAAGTCCAGGGTACAATATCACTGAGAGTACAAAGAAGGCATGACCTCAACCAACAATCCTGGTGATGGTCAGCACTATGCAAATAAAGCATACAAGTTACTACATGAAATGATCAAATCCTCCCAAAAGTCTGGTACTCTTCTATCAACTTCCTGGTCTCCGGATGGCTTGGTCGATCAAGCAGCCCTTCAACAAGCTGATTTCTCCTCTTAAGGACACGGCGTACGTCTTCAGCAGTTTCTTCCCATGTTGCTTCTCCGAAGCAATCTTCTAACTTTCGCTTCTGAGACACTGCTTCATCTCTGGATTTGATTGCTTTGTTCAGTGCATGCTGGACACTATACCGGGTCATTACTTCCTCCTCACACTTCTTGATGCTAGACTTCAACTTCTCTTCGAGGTCGGAAATTTGCTGCTTCAGCTTATCTTCCCTCTTCTTATTGTTAGTGAGTGTAGCATTCCAAGTCTTATTGCAAGAGGAGATTTCTCGGTGTGCTGCGTCGAACGCCTTCTTTTTGGCTTCCAGCATGTCATGGGAGCTTCTGAACTCTTGCCCCAGACGTTCACGCTTTTTCTTTTCCTCAGCCAACTCAGCCCCTAACCTGTTTAGCAGCTCGATTTGTTGTTGGAAAGCATATACGGCCTTGTTCTTCTCGCTGCGTGCCTGGGTTAACTCTTGCTCTAACCCTTCGTTGATCTTCATCAAGGCTTCTTTTTCCTTCACAACTTGCTCGTAGGCCTCCCTAGAAACAGTAGTGGGCTCTGCTACCGGAACGGGAACAAGAATTGGTGCATCTGGAAACGGCATCCTCAACTGACTAGCCCTCTCCTGAGTCCAAACTCTATAAGGTGCATAGGCCTGACAGTCATTCTTTCCTAACAAAGGCTTCCCTCTGCGGTTAATACGCGTCCAGGCATGTTGCAACTTGGCTAATAACTCCCCCTTCACATCTCCAGTGAAGTACAGAGATTCCTGTACTTCTTCCTCCTGAGGTGGATTCTTCAGCGCATATCTGAACTGACGAATGAATAGAGAAGGGTTGTAATTGATACACCCTTTTCTTCCTATCAGTGGTACATTAGGGTACCCAGAACAACTAAAGATGAGCTCAGATCCCAACAGGTCTCGATCAAACCACACAACGTCTTCGGAATATAGCCTCATCAGGCGCTCTGACCAACTGGCTGAGGTTGCACTGTCTACAAATGGTCCCTTCATGGGGAGATGACTTTTGAACCACATATTCAATAGAGGAGTACAACAGTAAACAACTTTTCCCCTTCGGTTTTCGTTCTTGTAGTGCAATGAGTGGTAGAAGTCTCCGATCAGCGTTGGCACTGGGTTGCCTGCAGCAAACAGATAGAAAGCGTCCAGATCCACAAAGTTGGGCAAGTTAGGAAACAACACAATTCCATAGATGCATAAAGCCAAAATAGCATTGAAAACCACCCAACAACCGTTCTTGGCGTACTCTCGAGCTTTGACAACTAAGAAATCAAGAGAGAAACCTGAAACCCCAAGCCAAGAAGTCAATAACAGTTCTGCAGCGTCCATATGTAAGGCTTTGGCTAAGTCCTCCAACTTGGGCTCAGCAGCAGAGTGAATAAAGGGAACCTTGTTCTGAACGGGAAGCTCAGTAAACTCCACATACTCCTCAATGGTAGGCCCTAGAATAAAGTCAGCAAACGTAAAACATCTCAATGCGGGGTCATAGAACTGCATCAAGGTGTATAGCCCGTTCATCTCATCAGCAGTGGGCCTGCAGACTAACCTCAGTAATCTCCCATGACTCATTCGGAAGCTTCTCCTAACCTCCTCATCGGCAAGAGATATCAGACCAAGCAAAGAAGTAATATCAGGTGAAGGCAGCTTATACGCAACTGTCTTCCTCAAACTAGCCATAGTCAATACTCAGAAGTCTGGGCACTAGAACTAGGGAAATGCAAATGCACCTGCAGCACAGACACACGTTAGTGAAATGCAAATGGTAATGGATATGCAGGCAATGCAATGCAAGTAACATGCAACAGGGACCAAAGCTGTGGCTGAATAGCCGGCACCCAATCAAGAAAGGTCTCAGATAGACCATCTAGAAGTCCTCAAACCCTGGTCTCAGATAGACCTAAAACAAAGCTCCATTACTGGTCTCTGATGGACCTCAAACCATAACTCCAACTGGTCTCTGGTAGACCTTAAATCATATCTCCAATTGGTCTCTGACAGACCTCAAGACCCTCCTACTGGTCTCTGACAGACCTCAGAACACATCCCCAAACGGTCTTTGACAGACCTCATGACTCTCCATAAATACCCAGGATCTCTGATCGAGAACAAACCGGTATCTGAAGGTCTGGTTACCTGCATAACCCCAAATCCCCTCACAGGTGGGTGGCCCTATAACTGGCACCAGGTACGGCATCCTATGCGGTCGTCGGCGTCACAGACTTTCAGGGTTGATGATACGATTCCCAGAAGGAGTGGCATCATCAAATCCTGAAGAGGCCTCACTCAGCCAACTTCCAAATGATCGGTTCCCGGAGTCGACAATTCAGCTGACCAACAACTCCTTCGACCCAAAGGGTAGAAAAAGAAGCCAACCAGAAGAACCTCGTCCGAGTGTAGATTTCATGAGACACTAATGCAAGCAAAGCCGGCACGCGCCCACTACTTTCTACTCTAATTCTAGGTGCACTCAAGCCCAGGTCCGGCTTCTCACTCAATATCAGAACACCCGTCACCCCCCAATACAGCAATAATAAACAATATATAATGCTGAAAATAAAGGCCAGAAATATAAATCCATACAAAATCCTCGACGGGAAAACAAGCGTTAGGATTGACTCTCTTAAGGGACGTTGGATCCCAAATGCATAAGCACTATCGCAGTCCTTAGCAGCCAGGGGACGTTGGATCCCCAGCAGAGTCGCCAGCTGTCGCTACTGCGAAAATCGGCGCCGGCTGAACAGAAGAGTCGCCACCGTGCGTTATTTATCCCACGGGAGGGAAAGGAAACGCTCAGAGTAAACCTCGCACAACACGGGAAAGGTATGGTCATCGCAACCAAAACCGGGGTTCGGGAGTCGGTTACGCAAGGGGAAGGTATTAGCACCCCTCACGTCCGTCGTACTCGACGGGATCCACGCTTGTTTTCGGGTATGGATTGTTATTCTATCTAAACTATAGGTCGAGGGTGAAAAAGAAAATAAAATGAAAATAAAAATGACTCGGCAAAGTGTCGCACTTTATGCCTACGTATTCCCGTCTGGAACGAGAAATCAGAGTCAACGTAGTTCGCCTACCTACGGGAAAGGAGGGGAAGGTTGCTCGCTAGGATATCGCATCCTATGCCTACGTACTTTCACACGGCATGAAAGATCAGAGCAAACGTAGTTCGGGCCACGTACGACACAAGCTTGTCTTGATTGATTTTATTCCTTCTGAAAAAAGGTTTTTCTGATTAACAGTCCAAGAGGACAAAAATGACGTATTGATGAGTCCACATTCTTTTACGGAAGAAGTGTCTTTTATTGTGCTTGAAATCTTTATGTGTTTTTCTGTTTGTTTTGAGAAAGAAAGAGACAGAACTCTAACCTACGGTTGCGAAGGGAAACAAACTAACCTAATGTTATCATGCATGGGTTAAGACCTAGTGTCTATCATGCTCCTCTCTCGCACAGAGAGAAACAGAGATCCTACGGGATAGGCAGAAACAGAAACAATACCAGATATATACAGTAAAGCAGTAAAATGCATGGATGCAGCAATACAAGCGAGGCAAGGGAGTCCCACTCAACCTCGAACCTGGAAAACAATAGGCAAAAGTGAACAGGCTTCACTTTCAACCCAACAGGGTAAACAGCAAACAATACAGTCCGGAAAACCAACCAATACATCAGAAATGAAATACAGCAAAAAGAAACAGCATCAACAGCTCTGAATCAACATCTGGCTTCAAGTCATCTCTAATCGGCTACAGGCTTCAACAAGCATCAATCTCCATCTTCATGACCTTCAGGCAAGGGCTTTGATCATCTGTCTTCCATCTGCAATGGCTTTTCTTCCAGTTCAAACCTCCAGGATGAGGAATCAGTCACAAGAGTGAAGTGAAATGAATGTTAGACAGTTAATTACCTACCAAGGGTGGTTCATCAACTGTTAACATTAAACAGAAAGTTTCCTCTCAAAAGTTCTATCTTCCAAATATATTCACTGATCCTTCCAAAGGAAGGAGGTGGATATTTGAAAGAGACTTTGAATCATAGAGAAAGGATGGATGCAGACAAGGCATTCCATGTTTGAGAAACAAGCTTTCTAATCTAGAGCTCTGCCTAGCTCCTAAACCCTAGTCTCCTCAGCAGCTGCTAGCAAGAACCTCCTCTCCAACTCTGGCAGTTGATCTTCAACATCTGGATCTCCAATGGCCTTCATCTCCTCAAGTCTTCAGCTCTCCCAAGTCCCCAGACAATCCCAATACCCAAGCAAGCAAGCAATAATCCCCAGAGGGCACACCACATCAGTCAATCAGACATACAAAGAGTATTAATAGCAGTAAGGGAGTCCTGACTTTTTCTAAGGGATCTAATAACTACCCATAGCCCTTATAGTCCCATAACTAAACTAGTCAAACCCTAAGTCCTAAGGGAAAAGAATCAAATCTCCTAAGTCATCACCTAAAAAACCCTAATTTGTTCATGTTGTTCAAGCCTACATTAAACACCTAAAATTAATTTCTAAAAATGGGAACTAAATTGTTTCTACAAGTTCAATATCTAATCTAAACAACCTAAAAAGAATGAACAAAAAATATGAAAGCATCTAATAGAACAAAAATTAATAAAATCATGCATGAAATGAAACTATTTAAAATGTCATTTATTTGGAAAATATGGGAAAAATATCAAATAAAAATGAAAATGCAATTTTATTTAATGACAATTTTCTACACATTCTAATGAAAATGATGTAAAAAGAATGGATTAAAAATGATTTTTTATCTATTTATTATGAATTTTAGAAAATGCATAAAAAATTAAAGAAAATAAAAGAATATATAATGAAATAAAGTGGAGGGGGGTTTGAATAGCAGGGCGCCCTAGTTGTAATCAGGATGGGCCAGCAATGGTGGGGTGCGCGTAGCAAGTTTGTACTAAGCCCAGAACAAGTCAGAATTATTAAAAATAAAAAAACAAGCAGGGGGTGAGAATAGCAGGGTTTCCACGTGCAAATTAAATTGGGCTCAGCACTGGGGGGTGGGGAATCATAAACACACTTAGGCCCGCCCGTTTCATTAAATGAAACGGTGCGTTTAGGGCACCTATTCTCTCCCTCCAAAACTCTGAATTAAACGAGAGCCACACGATGGGCTCTGAGGTCAATGGTCCAACAAGCAATGGACGGCCAGGATTATATCTCCTACCTTGGTTCATGAGAGCTAGGGTTTCCCTCCATGAAAACTCCATGCACGCATACTTTCAAGCTCTCGGTTCTCCTTCTACAGGCCACGGTTCAGCACGATATAAACATGAAAATCATTCAGAATTTCTCCCTCTACAAGCCTATGGTTATAGTTTGTTTTGAAACTCAACATAACTCTCAACCCGATAGCAATAACCTCTGGCCACCATGAAAATGCTCTGCAACTTATCAGCATGATTCTCAATCAAACCTATACTAATCTAATCTATGACTAATGGTGATCATTCTAAACTAACAAGCTAAGGTTATAATGCATTCTACTACAAGTTCTAAGTCCTAACAGTTTCAAGCACCTGCTATGACTCATCACCAAACAGCACCAAACTCATCCTAATTATTCTACTAACAACCTAGATCACATCTAAACTAATAAAACTATGCTAAACTAACTAACTCAAGCAATGGCAGAGAAAATGCACCTGGTGTGAAAGCTTGGAAATGGATGTTGAACTAGTGGATCTGAGGCTTCTAATGCTTGGATCTTGATCAACTATCTCAGTGCTTGATTCTGTTTGCAAAACCTTGATGATTCTTGCCTTGGATCTTGAGTTCCAATGAAAATTGCAATTTGTGTGTTCTTGATGGAAGTGCACGAAAATGATCAATATCCACCAAATCTTTGATTCAATTTTGATCCATGATGATGATTGAATGTAGGAGGATCAATGTTGATGAGAATTGATGAAGATTTTGAGAAATTTGGAGGGAATTGCAATGAGAAAGAATAGAGAGAATTTGGGAAATTTTTGGTGAAAAATGAATCCAACCCTTGCTCAATTCTGATTTCATGAATATATAGGGCTCAATGGAAACTTCTAGATCCATCTTACAACTTCCCTTGCCTTCCAACTTTGATTGATTTTTGAAATGTTTCTTCAAATGCAAGTAACCATAAGTAACTTTTCTTTTTCCTTCTAAACTCAAAAAAGTACTTGAACCATTGTTCTTAGAATGTCTTTTGGACCCAAAATCATATATTGGAAGTCTCCATTTGGACTTATAAATCTCTCAAACCATTTTTCACTTTGACTTTATTTAAGTTATAAGCCATTTTAGTTCAAATTTGACCAATCATGCAACTTCATGCTATGAGCTTTTCCAACAATTTGTGACCTTCTTTCTAGACTCAAAATGTCATTTGGAGCAAGTTTTATGTTGTAAGTTTTTCCATTTGAGGCCTCCTTGTATGAGTTTTGGACATAGGTTAAAATGACCTGTAATTCACAAATGACCAAAATACCCTTTGCTTGCCAAGACCATAAGTTGAGTTCCACACATCATATGAGGGCATGCTATACCATTCTAGAAAGCTAAGACAATGAGGAACAATTCTTATGTTGACCAGAAATTCATTTGAAATCTCCTTGAGGGGTAAAACTAGCTTGGAAGTCAAGTCACTTTCACAGACAAAATTTCAGATACCTCAGATGACCTGTAACTTGCAAGGACCATAACTTGAGTTCTATAAACCTCCTTGATGTCTTCCACCACTAAAATTAAAGGTCTTGAGATCCTCTACAAGTTTCATGTTGGCCAAGAATCCATTTGAAGCTAGCATTTTGACTTATCTTGCTTGGAAATTTGACCTAAACTAGGGGATTTTACACAGAAACCCTAATTTAGAAACTCCTCTTCTCCTTGATTTCTCTTGAATTTCTCTTGGCATATCTCCATATCCTTCTTTATATGTCCAATGATGAACCCCACATATCTCCACTAGACTTGAATGCCCCTTAAATCAGTCAATTGACCTAGGGTTGACCTAGGGTTGACCCAGATGAAACCCTAGTTGACTGTCTTCAACTGCAATATTTGTGATCACACCAATGACTTGTCTCCTTCTCCAAATGAATTTCTAAGTCTCTCATAATGTCTAGATACTCTCCATGCCTTCAACTCACAGCTCACAACCCTCTTGCTGACCCTCAGATACCCTCAGCTAGGAGATGGACTCAAGGCTTGATCTGCTGAACTCTTTGCTTTCAAATTCTTTCCTGATGACTTGAATGAGATTGAATTGGGATAATAACCTCTTGATAGGCTTCTAGAGATGAGAATAATGATTGGTCCCCTGTTGTATGACTTGCTATGCTTATGCTATGCAGATGGTTAGACTATGCACATGACTCTATATGCAAATGCTAATGACATTGAAACATAAACCAAGTGAATAAGGTTGGGCAAATTTTAGGGTGCAACACATATGTGTGTTGATTATCGGGATTTGAATAAGGCGAGCCCCAAAAATGATTTCCTGCTCCCTCACATTGACATATTAGTCGACAATACGGCTCAATTCTCGGTGTTTTCCTTCATGGATGGTTTCTCGGGTTATAATTAGATAAAGATGGCACCAGAAGACATGGAGAAAACTACATTCGTTACACCGTGGGGAACGTTTTGCTATAAGGTGATGCCTTTTGGCTTGAAGAATGCTGGAGCAACATATCAGCGTGCTATGACAACGCTTTTTCATGACATGATGCATAAAGAGATTGAGGTTTATGTTGACGATATGATTGCTAAATCCAAAACGGAGGAGGAGCATCTGATTAATCTATTAAAGCTGTTTGAGAGGCTTAGAAAGTTCAGACTAAGGTTGAGTCCGAATAAGTGCACTTTTGGAGTTCGGTCCAGAAAGTTATTGGGGTTTATTGTCAGCGAAAAATGAATCGAGGTAGATCCTGCAAAAATAAAAGCAATACAAGACATGCCAGCGCCAAAAACAGAAAAAGAAGTTTGTGGTTTCCTAGGGAGATTGAACTACATTGCTCGGTTCATATCTCATCTCATAGCCACGTTGTCGCTACTGCGAAAATCGGCGCCGGCTGAACAGAAGAGTCGCCACCGTGCGTTATTTATCCCAAAGGAGGGAAAGGAAACGCTCGAAGTAAACCTACCGCAAAGACGGGAAAGGAATGGTCATCGCAACCAAATCCTGGATTCGGGAGTCGGTTACGCAAGGGGAAGGTATTAGCACCCCTCACGTCCGTCGTACTCGACGGGATCCACGCTTGTTTTCTAGTACGGATTGTTATTCTATCTATTCTACAGGTCTGGGGTTAAAAGAAAATAAAATGACTCGGCAAAGTATCGCACTTTATGCCTACGTATTCCCGTCTGGAATGAGAAATCAGAGTTAACGTAGTTCGCCTACCTACGGGAAAGGAGGGGAAGGTTGCTCGCTAGGATATCGCATCCTATGCCTACGTACTTTCAAACAGCATGAAAGATCAGAGCAAACGTAGTTCGGGCCACGTACGACACAAGTCTGTCTTGATTGTTTTTTATCCTTCTGAAAAAGGTTTTCTCTTGATTACGCGTCCCAGCGGACAAAAAAATGACTCTTTGATTGGTTTACAGTCTTTTACGCAAGAACTGTCTTTTATTGATGTTTATCCTTTTATTGTATTTTTTCCTGATTGTTTTGAGAAAGAACAGCAACTCCAAAACCTATCGTTAAAAAGGGAATCCAAATCTACCCTAATGTTGTCATGCATGGATGAGAACCTAGTGTTTGTCATATTCCTCTCTTGCGCAGAGAGAAACGGAGATCCTAAGGGATAAACGGAAAAGCAACATCATATATACAGTAAAGCAGTAAAATGCATGAATGCAACAGTGCAAGCGAGGCAAGGGAGTCCCACTCAACCTCGAACCTAGAAAACAATAGGCAAAGTGAAACAACTTCACTTCAAACCTAAAGGGAAAATTAACAAACAATACAGTCAAGGGACTCAAACAATACATCAACAGCTCTAAACAGCAACAACAGTAAATCCTACTTCAAACAGTTGCACAGCTCTGACAGCACTAGCTCCTTCTCCTAACAGTCTTCAAGGCAATGTACTTCATCCTCAATCTTCAAGGGATTCTTCAAAGCAAACTCTCCAACAGAGAAATGATTATAAGAGGATTTTGAATGTTAAACAGTCTGTTGAACACCAAAGGTGGCCTACAGAAAGTTAACATAATATAGACTGTTTCTCTCAAAGTTCTATCTCCTAGATACAGTCACTAATCCTTCCAAAGGAGGGATGTGAGTATTAAGGAGGGACTTTTAATCATTGAGAAGAATGGAAGCAAAAGAAACCGTCCATGTCTATGAAGAAAATTTCTATTCTAAGGCTCTACCTATACCCTATGTCCTATGGCCTTCAAACAACTCCAAACAAGCCAAGCAATCTTCATCAAGCTTTGATTTTTGATTATCCATCTTCATCTTTAATCCTTGCCAAGCTCCACAAGCTCTAACTAAGCCCACGCCCCAAGCAAAAGCCCAAAAAGCCCGCACAACAAAATAAACCCCAAAAATGGGCAAACCAAACAATCACACAATTGTAAAATATACTAAAAATAGTAATATAATATTTACAAGTCTAATATTAATTCTAAGGGAAATACTATATCTACCCTATATACCCCCATAGGTCCCATATTCTAATTCAATCTAAAAAACCCAAAATAAAATGTTCAAGTGCACCTATGTTGTGTTTAAACCCTAATTATACTATCCTAATGTCATCTAATCAAAACTACCTAAAAATAATCCTAAAAATTATGGAATAAAATCCAGGGGTACCTAATGTTTGTATCTAACTACCACAAAAATAATGGAATCAAAATATGGATTTAAATGTCCAAACAAAATTCACCAAATAATATGCACAAACAATACGAAAATAAAAGCAATAAAAATGTAAAAAATCACCATATATGGAAAAAGGCCTAAAATACTATTTTTATTTCTTCACAATTTTCTTGAAACAATTATTAAAATGAGGGAAAAAATCCCATGCTAAAATGATCATTTTGTGATTTATTATGAATTGTTTTGTAAACCATATGCAAACAAAATAAAATGAAAATGCAATTAAAAAAATAAAGCAGGGGGTGGCAACAACAGTTTATTTATATCCAGAAAACATTGGGCCCAGGATGGGGGGTGCAACTAGCGAAACGCTGGGCCCAGTAATCAACCCAGAAAAAACAACAAAAAATAAAAACTCGGGGGGCGCGAATAGCGCACAATTGCTTGTTAATCCGTGTTTGGGCCTCCCATGGGTGGTGCTGGTAGTAATTATGCTAGGCCCATATGAAATCTCAAAGGGAAAGGGGGGTTTCACGAGTAACATGGGGGTATGGTTCAGAAATTGCCATTGGGCCTTAAGCCCGAATCCACTTCAGCATTAACAAAAACCCTAAAAACGAAATCTTCTAACCTTCAAACTTTCCATGTTACTGTTCACTCTCTTCTTCAGCAAACCCCAAACGGCGCCGCTACCATGCTCTCCCTCGCCTCTCTCTCGGAGAAATCCTTCGTCTCCCTAAATTGAACCATAAAATCCATTCTGTACACAAATCACCAGCAACCTATCCTCAACAATAACGTTACCACTAACCAATCGTCAAAACTCAGTTCAAATCACCAGACCGAACTAAACGCTTCACCAAATTTCCATGTTCAAACCAACGCCACGAAGTTCTAAACCTAGTAGTTCAACCTAATCATCTTCAACAATCTAAGTCTACCGCTAACAACCTAACCAGCGCATGCAATGGATCAGACGAGAAGAAAAACGAACCTGGATAGTGATGTTGTTGGAGATCTGATAGTCTTCGAAGGAGATCGTCGTTGAAGCTCAACGGAGATCTACGAATGGAGACAAACTTCTGATGAAAGCCTTGAAGAAACTGGAAAAAACAACTCGCTGAAGCAAGATCTGCAAGGATGTTCTTGAACGACTTGAACGATTCGAAGCTCTTGTGGCGAAATCAGAAAGATTTGTTGATGTTCTTTGAAGAAAACGAAGCAAGATCCTCAACGGACGAAGGAAACTTCAACGATCTGGAGATGACGAACTATGAGGACCTTTGAAGAACGAGGAGATGAGTCTTAATGGTAACTTCTGGAGCTGTGATGTTGCGCGTGAGAAATCTGGAAAATACGTTGCAGATGGATGAACTTCGTTAACGAAATGCAGATTCCGGCGTCAATGAGTTTTCCGGCAAGAAAAGGTTGGAGGAGCGAAGGAGGTTGAAGATGAGAGGAAGGAAAATCTGGGGAAATTGGGTTTCCGGCGGTCGTTGTGGTGGTCGGAGGTAGTTAGATGGTGGCCGCCGGTTGTTGCATGGCCGACGGTTGGGTCTCCGGTGGGTTTGACCGGTGGGGACAAGTGGCGCGCATGCGTGAGGTGGAGTCAGAGGGGAGTGGAGGGCTGGACGCATGGCATTGTGTGTGGCGGTGGTGCATGGAGAGAGAGCCACGTGTGTGGACTCTGAGTGAATTGGGGAATGATGTGGCTGAAAAATCTGAATACACGTGTGGCATGCTATTTAAAGGACACATGGCATCTTTCTGGGCCCTTTTGACTGGACTTTTGAACACCTGGCCCACTATGGAATAAATCCTGATCAAAGACCTTGAACACACGTGATTAATGAATGAAATGGACAATTAAACCCTAATTAATCTAATCAATTAACGAATATTAACAAGAAACCTAATTAACTAATCAGTAATGCAACGAAAAACAGGATTAACATCTAATTATAACCATAAAAGAAAATGACATCCTAATTACTATGCAATTGATAGAACGAAAATCAAAACCTAATTAACTACTCAAAAAAAAGAATTAATACTAATTATCTACCACTATTAATACTGTAAAACTATATTAAGGCTAATCAATTAAAATCTATTCTATTGAAACTAAACTATTATTTTATTTAAAATCAAAAAATGATTATTAAAATGCCAATAAAACCTCAAAAATACCTAGAAAAATTCTATTAAATCCTACAAAAGCAAATAAAGCGAATAATTCCGATACGAGACCAGACTGGAATAAATGGCGAACCCCGGGCATCAAAATACCCTTAACACAGCAGTATAAGCTGAAAACGCCAAGAAGCGCACAATTTCCCAAAAATGAAACCCCGATTATCTGGACTGGTCTGAAACATCCGACCGGGTGAAAATCAGGCTGCAACCCTGATATTATCAGTTATGATTAAAAATGTAATGCATGTAGTATGTGAATGCGAATGCAAAATGAATCGAAACGTAAATCAGGTATGGGAACCGGTTGGTCAAATTTTGGGGTGCAACAGCTGCCCCTATTCAAGCGGCTTGGACCTGAAGGGTTGAAGAGCGAACGGCCTTCAAACATTCAAAGGTAGAAGACGGTTGAATATAAAATAAACCCGAAAATTTGCCAACTGTAAAAAATAAACCGCAAAATAACTGCACCACTACTTGGGGAACAATATCCACAGATCTGATTTCAACACTATTTTGTAAATATTGGAATGAACTTCACTGGGAGAATACTTTTGTCGAATATGAGAACGTGGTTCTGTCTAGTCATTGGACACATAATATGTTCCCTACGGGGAAATCATCCGTCTAGATACAGGAAAGTTCATCTGCCTGTCTCTCACGGGGTACATGCATCGGTCCAGTAACACTTCGTCCGCCTATCCAATATGGGAATATCCTTTTGTTTATATCACACAAGCTCTTCATCCGCCTATCCAACACGGGAACACACTTCTGTCTATATTACAGGAAAATCTTCATCCGCCTATACAATACGGGAACACACTTTTGTCAAATTATCGGGAATACACTTCCGTCTTATCTAATATGGGAAAATACATCTGTCTAAATTTCATGAAACCTTCATCCGCCTATCCAATACGGGAACATAATTCTGTCTACATCACAGGAAAATCTTCATCCGCCTATCCAATACGGGAATATACTTCTGCCTACAACACAGGAAAATCTTCATCTTCTCGTCACACAAGAAAATACACTTCTGCCCATCACACAGGAAAATTACACTTCTGCCCATCACACAGGAAAATTACACTTCTGCCCATCACACAGGAAAATTACACTTCTGCCCATCACGCAGGAAAATTACACTTCTGCCCATCACACAGGAAAATTACACTTCTGCCCATCACGCAGGAAAATTACACTTCTGCCCATCACGCAGGAAAATTACACTTCTGCCCATCACACAGGAAAATTACACTTCTGCCCATCACACATGAAAATTACACTTCTGCCCATCACACAGGAAAATTACACTTCTGCCCATCACACAGGAAAATTACACTTCTGCCCATCACACAGGAAAATTACACTTCTGCCCATCACACAGGAAAATTACACTTCTGCCCATCACACAGGAAAATTACACTTCTGCCCATCAGCAGGAAAATTACACTTCTGCCCATCACACAGGAAAATTACACTTCTGCCCATCACACAGGAAAATTACACTTCTGCCCATCACGCAGGAAAATTACACTTCTCGGACATAGCTTCTTTGCCTATCCTTTGCAGTAACTAACTCCACTGGGGATATTCCGAAAATAACTGTCAAACACTCGTCTCGATAACAAGTGGCTACTTCTGAACTTTGATTCTATTAATACCTGAAACGCCGCCGCAGCAACAAACTTGAAGAAAAACATTCCGCTGGCCGGATACAATAACGCCTCAATTGGCAACTCTGTGGGAAAATAATAAACTGAATCACATCATCACACGTCTCCCGGTGAGACCTCGATTGTCTGGTAATATCTGAGCCTTTAGAGCTCCATACTCCTATTGAGAACCACACCTGAAAGCAACAAGTCAACCAACCTGATCTATGTTTCAAAATGCGTATGTTTGATAATGGCGTAATGCTCCATACAACATGGAAATGATACGCGTTTTTTATTTGGTAGATGCAAATATGACACTATATGCCAATGCAAATGCAGGCTCTAGCTGCTAGGAAAAGCTCTGACAAGCTTGCTTCATCAAATCTGGCCGTCGAGGATAAATGCCACCATGCTGGGGAGTGAACGGGTATCACAAAGTATTCCGGCAAAATAAATGCCAGGACACACAACCAACTCTGTCGGGGAGAGTTTTAACCTTCGATTTCCACTGGGAAGAAAGAAAACACTTGCTGAAAAGAGAGAACTCCGCTGGGGACGAAACAACTCTCTTGGGGAAAATAAACTGACTCCGTTGGGGAGAATAAATGACCCTACTGGGAAGGGAATCTCTGCTGGGGAGAGTAGACTGTCTGAGTATAGCTCACAAGTTTGGAAATATTAATCTTCTGAGGCTAAACAACTCTGCTCGAGATAGGGAATCCTTTTGGGGGACACCACATTGTCTGAACACATCCTTCAATCTTGGAATCATCAATTCTATTGAGGGTAAACGACCCTGCTGGAGAATGTCCTTCGGACAAGCTGCGACTAGCTGGGGAATTTGATCCTTCTTCAGTAAGGAACATTGTCATCTCAGCTTCAGGGAATGAAGCGCGACCTACATGGGGATTCACTTCACATAATGATCAAGTCGTTTCGTCAAAAGACTCTGGTTAGGGCAACATGAACTCTATTCCTTCTCGGAAATTTTCCCCATAAATACCAACATGCCCCAGTCCGAGCATTTCGTCTGGAAAGGGAAGGCTAGCCATAGTGCTACTCACAATACCTTGCCCCTGAATCGGCACCAACCTTCTGATAAGGACTCTTCGATCTCTGTACCCTGACGGTTAGATCTGAACTGTTTCTGCACATCAAACCCCAAAAGAATGTCCCAACAACATCTTTTGTTTTTAGGGTGCTCTTCCCCGGTCTTGCGATAATCTTTTTCCCCTGATCGACTGATTCGTGGAGCAGCACCCATAGCCGTGAGAGATTTGCCAAATCTCGACCTGATTCTCGAATGTACGACTTTACTGGGGATAACCGACCGTGCCCCGTATGGTTGGACTTCTGTACATCCGTGGTGGGTCATACACGCCTGATGCTGTACAATATCCTGTCTGAATTCACGGATTCTAGTTGAAGGGTCAATGGATGGCAGCACGATTTCCCGATATTTGTCTCAAACTTGAAGATTGGCTGAATCTGCTCAAGTAGCTCTGAGTAACTCTGATGACACTGAGAAGAACAATTCTTTCGCCTCTGTTATGCCCCGGCCTGCAGGAACCTTTGTGGGATAGTCTGAAAATCTGTACCCTGATGGTTTGATATGAACTGCCCCAGCATTCTGAACTTCCGCGAGATATTTCGAATGGAACGTCTCTCGAATAAAGACATGCCCCTGTCTGCAATTACTTTGCCTTAATCTGGTTCTCGGAAAAACCCACTCTGAACCGAAAGCACCTTGCTACAATACGACCTTGCGATGGCTTACCCCGGTGTTTGCACGACAAAAGGATTCCCTCAATTCAACAACTATCAACATAGTGACTTGCCTCTGAACGAGCGTTGAGCAACTTAACCCGCCCTGATCAAACATAGCATTCAGGATAACTGCCCCTGATTGGCTCTCGAGAAGATCCGCTTCTGATCAACTGCTTCTCAAGTAAACTTCCCCGTAATCAATCGATGCTTCGGGACTGATCCTCAGACCGACTGATTCTGAACTCACTGAGAGTCAATGCTCCGGATTCGCGGGATTTCACAACACACACCATTCTGGTCCAGACTGCTGAATTATTCAGTCCCATTTGATTATTCCCTGTTGGAATTTCCTTCCTGTCAACTACCGACCTGCAAGTAAAATTGTTCAGTCCCAAATGGTAATTTTAATGTAGTGTTCAAGCAAATTTTGAAAAAATTGTGTTTTCACTCATTTACGTGTCATGATTGTGAGTGGCGAATGAACCAATAGTTCAAACGCAGTGCTGATTTGATCAGTGAAAAAAAAATACAACAAGGATATGATTAGCAAATCATGAAGGAGTCAGGTTACTCAACCTTATCGTAATGCGCTTTCATAATAAACCCTACCTCAATTAGGTCTTTTAAGGGTTGTATCGCGGCCGGGTTCACGGTTCGTGAAACAAAGGATATTTGGCTCAAATTATGTTTTGTACCCACCCCTTCTACGTGATGATCTCCGATCCTAATGTTCAGTTAACTTGGCACAAGTGCTCGCCTCTTCGAGAGGTATGTTGAATGGTAGGAACCATAGTTAAGGAACTCACAAGGTTTTTTTTTTCTTTTTTAGAGTGACAGTTACTCCTTCTCGTTTTCGGTGTCTATATCTACACGACCTTGTCCTTGTTCGAGGATTTTTCTTTTGATATCCTTTCTTTTGCATTCTTTCGATTCCCTAATTTTTGCCTGGACTGACTCCTTTTGAGTTCTTTTCGATTTTTGAAGTCCAGCGGGATGCCCTGATTTTTGCCTAAGTATTAGCTTTCCAGCTTCTTCATTTTCTTTTTACTTAGCGGGCTTTCTTATTTCTTTTCTTGGAACAAGTCGTAAGACACTGATTGTCTTGATTGCCCCGAAAGGGTTGCAACTGTCTTACTCCTGCTTGGTGAGGTTTAACCACGGTGGTTGGCGAGGTATGACCTCTTGAGAGGAATAAACTTTGGTTGGTCCTCGAAAGGCAACACTCCTCTATAAGACTTGAACGCTTGGTCAAGCTAACTGACAACTACCTTTCCCCGGGTTAAGATGTGAGGGTTTAAAAGTCCGAAAAAACTTCTACTTCCTGGCTCGAAGTGGTTAACAAGGGACTAACTCCTTATATCTCCAGTGTTTGGGGATTTGAAACAATGCCTTGTACGTCATCAGCAAGGTTTTATCTGAAAGCATACGATCATCGGTTATGAGTGTTCAGTTTCGTCATCCTCCCTCAAATCGTTGCTAATCATAGTGATAAAGTGGAGTAAATAAAATGCAAGTGTCAATGCAATGCAATAAATGAGCGACAGCGACATGATTAATTCAGAAAAATGCATAGTCACTTTATCAATATTACCATTCGAAAACAATCAATATTTAACAGCAAGTAGTAACTAACAGAAAAAGAAACTACAAATGCAAATAATAAAAGTCTGAGGACTGCCTATGCTGAGGGTGCCCGCCTGTCTGGACCACTGGCTTCTTGAAAAGGACCCTCTGAATCTACGAGCTTAGACAGCTGAGAGGTTGGCATGAACAAACAAAACTCCTTCTGGAAAGGAAATGTACTCTTGGTCGATCAACTGTTGTACTTTTGCCTGAAGAGCTTTGCAATCTTCAGTTGAACGCCCCGGGGATCCGCCATGGTAACCACACTGAACGTGGGGATTATACCCAGGAGGGTAAGACTCTGGCACAGGCTTAAGAGCTGTAAGTTCCACCGAAGAACTCTTGATCAAAGATGGCCGCAACTGGCTACACGGCATAGGTACTGAGTGGGAAGGAGCATTCCTCCGTTCCAAGTCGTCACGAGGTCTGTTCTGATTCTGGCGCTGATTCTGATAACCTCGGCCACGAGTTCGCTGATTTGCAAGAGAAGTGACATAACGTTCCTGATAGGGTGCCCCAGGCACATTTGTCTGTCCAGCATAACAAGACACAGAAGATGAAGAAACAACAGATTTCACCGATTCACCTCGAGGACATTCAACATCTGGCATGATTGCATTGATCACAACTCCTTCTTCAGTTTGGTAGCTACAGAGAGATTTACTTTCACTAGCCTGACCGCCCGAAACAATATGAATTTTCCCAATTTTTACGGCATGCTCAATGCGTTCTCCAAATCCTACCAAGTCATAGAAATTTGACGCAACTCTAAGCATTCTTTCAAAGTACGGACTCTGCAGTGAGTCTACAAGCATGCCCGTTAGCTCTCGGTCTAGGAGTGGTGGTTGTACTCTGGCAGCAATTTCTCTCCATCTCTGAACATACTCCTTGAAAGGTTCATTGTTCTCTTGAGACAATTCTTGCAACTACATGCGACTAGGAGCCATGTCTAGGTTATAATCGTACTGCTTCAGAAAAGCTCTGGCTAAATCCATCCATGATCGAATCTGGTTACTCTCTATTGCATATACCAACTCAAAGATGCCCCAGTCAGACTATCCTGGAAGCAGTGAATCATTAGCTTGCCATCTTGCACAAACGAAGTCATTCTCCGGCAGAACATCACTAAATGTTGCTTCAGACAGCTATCTCCTATGTACTTTTCAAACCTCGGTGCTCTGAACTTCGGAGGTAACACTAGGCCAGGAACCAAACACATGTCTGCAGCATTGAAGTTAACAACATCTTTAACTTTCAAGGCTTTAACTTTTCCTTCCGACGCTCAAAATCTTATAGCATACTCGGGAGCTCTTGGGTCTTCGGTCTTGGTTATCGGGACCTCTCTTCGGGAATTCGGTACAGGGAAGACAACACCTTGATAATCTGAGGGATCAACATAAGGAGAACGCTCACTTCGGACAACAAACAGCTCATGTAGATCTTGGTCTTCAACAGAAGGCTATACAAGCTGAGCTGCAGTAAAGTTGTTCACTTGCGGGGATTCTTCGTCATGCAGAGAATCATACAGAGGATTGGATGTCACAGTGAAACCTGACAAGGCATCAACAAACTGGAAGCTGCTCTCTGACATAGCTACCAACAACCCTCCACTGACTTCACTACTTGATTCTGCTCAAATCTGCTTCAACCCCTTGGTTGTCTTCTAACAATCAACACTTGCTCAGAACAATCGCCGGAGAATCACCCTCAGAATCAAAACAACTGTTGGATAAGAGCTCTGACTAGCTAGAGAATGATATGCAATATGATGCAAACATGTTTATGCAAATGTAATGCAAGATGCAACAAACACGGGATCACATCCCCCTGGCTGAGAAGCCCAATCCACCATATTGGCCTCAAATAGACCCTTAAACTGCTCAAGACCATCCACGATGCTCCAACCTGGTCTCTGATGGACCCAATAACACTGTCCTCAAATATCACACCACTGAATCTCAATCAAGAAAACCGGTAATCTGGAAGTCAAGTTACCTCCATGCCCCAACCCCTCTCACAGGTAGGTGTCCTAATAACTGACACAAAGTATGGCATCCTATGCGGTCGTCGGCGTCACAAACATTCAAGACCGATGATACGATACCCAGAAGGTGTGGCATCAACATGTCCTGAAGAGGCCTCACTTAGCCAACTTCCAAATGATCGGTCCTCGGAGTCGACAATCCAACTAACCAACAACCCCCTCAACCCAAAGGGTTGAAAAAGAAGTCAACCAGAAGAACCTCGTCCGAGCGTGGATTTCATGAGACACTAGTACATGCAAAGCATGCACGCGCCCACTAATTTCCACTCTAATTCTAGGTCCACTCAAGCCCAGGTCCGGCTTATCTCTCAATCATAGAACCCCCTCATACCCACAGCAATAATAACAGTAATAAAGCTGAAAGTAAAATACAGAAAACGTAAATCCATACAAAATCCTCGACGGGAAAACAAGCGCTAGGATTGACTCGCGTAGGGAACCGTTGGAGTCCCCAGCAGAGTCGCCAGCTGTCGCTACTGCGAAAATCGGCGCCGGCTGAACAGAAGAGTCGCCACCGTGCGTTATTTATCCCAAAGGAGGGAAAGGAAACGCTCGAAGTAAACCTACCGCAAAGACGGGAAAGGAATGGTCATCGCAACCAAATCCTGGATTCGAGAGTCGATTACGCAAGGGGAAGGTATTAGCACCCCTCACATCCGTCGTACTCGACGGGATCCACGCTTGTTTTCTAGTACGGATTGTTATTCTATCTATTCTACAGGTCTGGGGTTAAAAGAAAATAAAATGACTCGGCAAAGTATCGCACTTTATGCCTACGTATTCCCGTCTGGAACGAGAAATCAGAGTCAACGTAGTTCGCCTACCTACGGGAAAGGAGGGGAAGGTTTCTCGCTAGGATATCGCATCTTATGCCTACGTACTTTCATACAGCATGAAAGATCAGAGCAAACGTAGTTCGGGCCACGTACGACACAAGTCTGTCTTGATTGTTTTTTATCCTTCTGAAAAAGGTTATCTCTTGATTACGCGTCCCAGCAGACAAAAAAATGACTCTTTGATTGGTTTACAGTCTTTTACGCAAGAACTGTATTTTATTGATGTTTATCCTTTTATTGTATTTTTTCCTGATTGTTTTGAGAAAGAATAGCAACTCTAAAACCTATGGTTAAAAAGGGAATCCAAATCTACCCTAATGTTGTCATGCATGGATGAGAACCTAGTGTTTGTCATATTCCTCTCTTACGCAGAGAGAAACAGAGATCCTAAGGGATAAACGGAAAAGCAACAACATATATACAGTAAAGCAGTAAAATGCATGAATGCAACAGTGCAAGCGAGGCAAGGGAGTCCCACTCAACCTCGAACCTAGAAAACAATAGGCAAAGTGAAACAACTTCACTTCAAACCTAAAGGGAAAATTAACAAACAATACAGTCAAGGGACTCAAACAATACATCAACAGCTCTAAACAGCAACAACAGTAAATCCTACTTCAAACAGTTGCACAGCTCTGACAGCACCAACTCCTTCTCCTAACAGTCTTCAAGGCAATGTACTTCATCCTCAATCTTCAAGGGATTCTTCAAAGCAAACTCTCCAACAGAGAAATGATTATAAGAGGATTTTGAATGTTAAACAGTCTGTTGAACACCAAAGGTGGCCTACAGAAAGTTAACATAATACAGATTGTTTCTCTCAAAGTTCTATCTCCTAGATACAGTCACTAATCCTTCCAAAGGAGGTATGTGAGTATTAAGGAGAGACTTTTAATCATCGAGAAGAAGGGAGGCAAGAGAAACCGTCCATGTCTATGAAGAAAATTTCTATTCTAAGGCTCTACCTATACCATATGTCTTATGGTCTTCAAACAACTCCAAGCAAGCCAAGCAATCTTCATAGGGCTTTTATTTTTGATTATCCATCTTCATCTTTAATCCTTGCCAAGCTCCACAAGCTCTAACTAAGCCCACGCCCCAAGCAAAAGCCCAAAAAGCCCGCACAACAAAATAAACCCCAAAAAGGGCAAACCAAACAACCACACAATTGTAAAATATACTAAAAATAGTAATATAATTTTTACAAGTCTAATATTAATTCTAAGGGAAATACTATATCTACCCTATATACCCCCATAGGTCCCATATTCTAATTCAATCTAAAAAACCCAAAATAAAATGTTCAAGTGCACCTATGTTGTGTTTAAACCCTAATTATACTACCCTAATGTCATCTAATCAAAACTACCTAAAAATAATCCTAAAAATTATGGAATAAAATCCAGGGGTACCTAATGTTTGTATCTAACTACCACAAAAATAATGGAATCAAAATATGGATTTAAATGTCCAAACAAAATTCATCAAATAATATGCACAAACAATACGAAAATAAAAGCAATAAAAATGTAAACAATCACCATAAATGGAAAAAGGCCTAAAATACTATTTTTATTTCTTCACAATTTTCTTGAAACAATTATTAAAATGAGGGGAAAAATCCCATGCTAAAATGATCATTTTGTGATTTATTATGAATTGTTTTGTAAACCATATGCAAACAAAATAAAATGAAAATGCAATTAAAAAAATAAAGCAGGGGGGTGGCAACAACAGTTTATTTATATCCAGAAAACACTGGGCCCAGGATGGGGGGTACAACTAGCAAAACGCTGGGCCCAGTAATCAACCCAGAAAAAAAAACAAAAAATAAAAACCTGGGGGGCGCGAATAGCGCACAATTGCTTGTTAATCCGTGTTTGGGCCTCCCATGGGTGGTGCTGGTAGCAATTATGCTAGGCCCATATGAAATCTCAAAGGGAAAGGGGGGTTTCACGAGTAACATGGGGGTACGGTTCAGAAATTGCCATTGGGCCTTAAGCCCGAATCCACTTCAGCATTAACAAAAACCCTAAAAACGAAATCTTTTAACCTTCAAACTTTCCATGTTACTGTTCACTCTCTTCTTCAGCAAACCCCAAACGGCACCGCTACCATGCTCTCCAACGCCTCTCTCTCGGAGAAATCCTTCGTATCCCTAAATCGAACCACAAAATCCATTCTGTACACAAATCACCAGCAACCTATCCTCAACAATAACGTTACCACTAACCAATCGTCAAAACTCAGTTCAAATCACCAGACCGAACTAAACGCTTCACCAAATTTCCATGTTCAAACCAACGCCACGAAGTTCTAAACCTAGTAGTTCAACCTAATCATCTTCAACAATCTAAGTCTACCGCTAACAACCTAACCAGCGCATGCAATGGATCAGACGAGAAGAAAAACGAACCTGGATAGTGATGTTGTTGGAGATCTGATAGTCTTCGAAGGAGATCGTCGTTGAAGCTCAACGGAGATCTACGAATGGAGACAAACTTCTAACGAAAGCCTTGAAGAAACTGGAAAAAACAGCTCGCTGAAGCAAGATCTGCAAGGATGTTCTTGAACGACTTGAACAATTCGAAGCTCTTGTGGCGAAATCAGAAAGATTTGTTGATGTTCTTTGAAGAAAACGAAGCAAGATCCTCAACGGACGAAGGAAACTTCAACGATCTGGAGATGACGAACTATGAGGACCTTTGAAGAACGAGGAGATGAGTCTTGATGGTAACTTCTGGAGCTGTGATGTTGCGCGTGAGAAATCTGGAAAATACGTTGCAGATGGATGAACTTCATTAACGAAATGCAGATTCCGGCGTCAATGAGTTTTCTGGCAAGAAAACGATGGAGGAGCGAAGGAGGTTGAAGATGAGAGGAAGGAAAATCTGGGGAAATTGGGTTTCCAGCGGTCGTTGTGGTGGCCGGAGGTAGTTAGACGGTGGCCGCTGGTTGTTGCATGGCCGGCGGTTGGGTCTCCGGTGGGTTTGACCGATGGGGACAAGTGGCGTGCATGCGTGAGGTGGAGTCAGAGGGGAGTGGAGGGCTGGACGCGTGGCATTGTGTGTGGCGGTGGTGCAGAGAGAGAGAGAGAGCCACGTGTGTGGACTCTGAGTGAATTGGGGAATGATGTGGCTGAAAAATCTGAATACACGTGTGGCATGCTATTTAAAGGACACATGGCATCTTTCTGGGCCCTTTTGACTGGACTTTTGAACACCTGGCCCACTATGGAATAAATCCTGGACTGTTTAACATCTAATTATAACCATAAAAGAAAATGACATCCTAATTACTATGCAATTGATAGAACGAAAATCAAAACCTAATTAACTACTCAAAAAAAAAGAATTAATACTAATTATCTACCACTATTAATACTGTAAAACTATATTAAGGCTAATCAATTAAAATCTATTCTATTAAAACTAAACTATTATTTTATTTAAAATCAAAAAATGGTTATTACAATGCCAATAAAACCTCAAAAATACCTAGAAAAATTCTATAAAATCCTACAAAAGCAAATAAAGCGAATAATTCCGATACGAGACCGGACTGGAATAAATGGCGAACCCCGGGCATCAAAATACCCTTAACACAACAGTATAAGCTAAAAACGCCAAGAAGCGCACAATTTCCCGAAAATGAAACCCCGATTATCTGGACTGGTCTGAAACATCCGACCGGGTGAAAATCAGGCTGCAACCCTGATATTATTAGTTATGATTAAAAATGTAATGCATGTAGTATGTGAATGCGAATGCAAAATGAATCGAAACGTAAATCAGGTATGGGAACCGGTTGGTCAAATTTTGGGGTGTAACACACGTGTGAGCCAATGTTTAAATTGTTAAAGAAAGATCAGGCGGTTGTTTGGAATGAAAATTGTCAAAAAGCCTTTGATAAAATAAAAGAGTATTTGCAGGAACCTCCGATATTGATACCCCCAGTAGCTGGAAGGCCTTTAATCATGTACCTAACGGTTCTTGAGAATTCCATGGTTTGTGTTCTCGGTCAACACGACGAGACTGGAAGAAAGGAGCATGCGATTTATTACTTGAGTAAAAAGTTCACAGATTGTGAGTCTCGTTACTAAATGCTCGAGAAAACGTGTTGTGCACTCGCCTGGGATGCCAAACGTTTGAGAAAGTATATGCTCAATCACACAACCATGTTGATTTCGAAGATGGATCCGATTAAGTATGTCTTTGAGAAGCAGGCGCTTTCAGGAAGAATTGCTAGGTGGCAGATGGTACTGACAGAGTATGATATCCAGTATGTTTCTCAGAAAGCCATCAAAGGAAGCGATCTATCAGAAT
The DNA here is from genome assembly GCA_963859935.3 of Lathyrus sativus. Lineage (NCBI taxonomy): Eukaryota > Viridiplantae > Streptophyta > Magnoliopsida > Fabales > Fabaceae > Lathyrus > Lathyrus sativus. The sequence goes on from OZ012738.1 coordinate 534,199,072, forward strand.
ACCTTGCGGAGCAGCCAATCAAAGATTATCAATCGATGAAGTTTGAATTTCCTGACGAGGATATCATGTTTCTCAAAGCAAAAGATTGTGAAGAACCACTACACGGTGAAGGTCCAGAGAGGGGTTCTCAATGGCAAATGATATTCGATGGTGCTGTCAACTCTTATGGTAACGGAATTGGTGAGATTATTACGACTCCTCATGGTACCCACATCCCGTTCACTGCCAGATTGACATTCTCAGTCACCAACAATGAAGCTGAGTACGAAGCATGTATCATGGGTCTGGAAGAAGCTATTGATCTGAGGATCAAGAATCTCGATGTATATGGCGATTCAGCGCTAGTTGTTAATCAGATCGAAGGAGAATGGGAAACTCGTCAACCGAATTTGATTCCCTACAGAGATTATGCAAGGAGGTTGTTACCATTTTTTGATCGTATAGACTTCCACCATGTACCAAGAGCGGAGAATCATATGGCCGATGCTTTGGCAACTCTATCATCGATGTACAAAGTGAATTTCTAGAATGAGGCTCCCAAAATAGTCATTTCTCGCTTGGACAGACCCGCTTTCGTATTTGCCATTGAAGAGGCCGCTGATGGTAAACCATGGTTCTACGATATACAGAACTTCCTCAAGAAGCAAGATTATCCACCAGGAGCTTCGGCTCAAGACAAAAAGACGCTGAGGAGGTTGTCTGGCAAGTTTTACTTGAACCCAGATGGTGTATTATACAGAAGGAACCATGATTTGGTGCTGTTAAGATGTGTGGATGAGAAAGAAGCATCGTTGCTTATGGAGGAAGTCCACGAGGGTACTTTCGGTACGCAAGCCGACGGACATGCCATGTCTCAGAAACTCTTACGAGCTGGGGAATATTGGCTAACTATGGAGTCATATTGTTTCAAATTTGAAAAGAAATGCCATAAATGCCAGATTTATGCTGATAAGATACATGTGCCGCCGTGCCCATTGAATGTTATGGCGTCCCTGTGGCCTTTCTCCATGTGGGGCATTGATATGATTGGAAAGATCGAGCCCACCGCATCCAACTGTCACCGTTTCATCTTGGTAGCCATCGACTACTTTACCAAGTGGGTGGAAGCAGCTTCGTACACCAATGTGACCAAACAGGTGGTAGCAAGATTCATAAAGAAGGACATCATTTGCAGATATGGAGTTCTCGAGTGAATCATTACTGATAATGGTTCGAATCTGAACAAAAAAATGATGACGGAGTTATGCCAAAACTTCAAGATTGAACATCACAACTCATCGCCCTATCGGCCGAAGATGAATGGCATTGTCGAAGCGGCCAACAAGAACATCAAAAAGATAGTGCAAAAGATGGTTGTCACCTACAAAGATTGGCATGAGATGTTGCCTTTTGCTCTTCACGGTTATCGTACGATGGTACGCACATCAATCGGGGCAACTCCTTTCTCACTAGTGTACGGTATGGAAGCTGTCATGCCGCTAGAGGTTGAGATTCCTTCTTTGAGAGTTTTGGTCGACGTGAAACTTGATGAGGCAGAATGGATTAAGAATCATTTGAATCAGCTTAGCCTAATGGACGAAAAGAGGTTGGCATCCATTGCATATGGTCGTTTGTACCAGATCCGAATGAAGAAAGGTTATGATAAGAAGGTGCGCCCTCGAAGCTTTCAGATGGGCGATCTTGTGCTGAAAAAGATTCTCCCACCACACTCAGATCACAGGGGCAAATGGACTCCCAATTATGAAGTTCCATATGTTGTACGAAAGGTTTTCTCCAGAGGAGCCTTGTTGTTAGCCACCATGGATGGTGAAGATTTCTCATCCCCTGTGAACGTAGACGCAGTTAAAAAATACTTTGCTTAAAAGAGACCCGCTGGACACAAAAAGAAACGTCCAGGCAAAAATGGGGCATCCCGGCGAACCATAGAAAAGGAAAAACAGGTTCGGGAAAAAATTAGGGATAAAAATGAAAAGATATAAACCCGCAAAGTCGAAAACCTGGAAAGGCAACTTTGGCAAAAATGGGTATCCCGGTGAATCGAAAACCTGAAAAGGGCGGTTCAGGCAAAAGTTACGGATTGAAAAGCAAATGACTGCGGTCTTCGTATGAACTTCATTGCCTAGTGGATTGGGAGAACCTGAGGGCTATTTTCATCCGAATCAATCTCTTCTGAAGACGAAGCGTCAGGAAAGCATTAGAGTCGGGCGAGTCATAGAGGGATCAACTCATGGTGTTTGTCTGTGCCACGTTACCGACATTTTTGTTCACTCTTGTATATCTCTGTGCATATCTGTATTTTGTTTTGTGTAGCTTCCTCTTTTCAGGAGTTGCATCTGTTGTAAAACTTTGCCTATTTATAGGTCTTTCATCAATAAACATATACTATTCAGTACTTCATTTGTGTGCTTTGTTTTAACTTTTACTGTTTTGTTTGTGAAAACGCCCAATGTGTTGATGAATTTGTGATAACATAAACTTGCAGGCTTTGTCCAATAATTGTTAAAACTTTGAATTAATTGAACAACGTCACGAATGATGACTAAGATGATTCCGTTTGCGTAGGATATATTGTCTGTTTGTTCAGTTTTGCAGGGTCGTTACCCTTGGGGCAAAGAAGTTGGATGAAGTTTGTCTTATCCCCAACTTGATTCTTTCCTAAATCAGTGAAGTTCGCATCTCTATCCCCAGTAGAGTTGTTGCACATTTAATCCCTGCAAGGTGTATGCTTGTAGGCACTCCCCAGCGAGTCGTGTTTGGATTGTCTCCCCACAAAGTATTATGCAGCCTGGTTAGGCTCGTTCCCTGGTAGAGCAATCCCCAGCGAATTGAAATGGATGGTTTCCCCAGCGGTGTTGTTCTCTCTTCCCCAGCAGGATAGAAGAATGTTGTCACGTCAGTATATTCCTCGTAGAAGGACAGTGAAGCCCGTTTCTCAGCATAAGTCCAATGGTTATTGGCATGAGCCAGTTTGCGCTCTTTCCTGGGCAGAATTGTTGTTTCCCTCAATAGGGTTATTTTTGTTATCCTAGCAGGATGGGTTCTATATCTCTAGCATTCATTTTGCTGATTCAGTTCCGGTGCATCTCCATGCATGCATAGCATCTACCCAAACGCGTAGCATTTCCATTTCGTATGGAGCATTACGCTATTTTCAAACATATGCATGTGAAACATAAGCCAGGTTGTTATCTCTTTGTTTCAGGTGTATCTCGCAGGTGATGGGTCTTTGCCCGCGTGGTGGCTAAACCCCAATTCACGTTATTTCCTCAACGGAGTTTCTCTGGGATCATTATCAGTGGGCGATCTTAACTTCATGTGGATTTTGTTGCTCGCTTTTATTTAGCGAAGGTCTGGCGGTGATGTCAGAAGTTTCCCAGAAATATGGTTATCCGACGGCGGTGTTGGATGTTTATCAGTCTTATGTTTGTGTGGTAGCGATGACAGATGTTTATTATCACTGTGGTTGTCTGTCGGTGATGTCAGAATTCTTTATCCTCACAGGTACTTGACAGCGATGCCGGGTGTTTCTCAGAATTATGTTTAGCTGGCGGCGAGGTGAGATTATTTTATCAGGTTGTAGTTAGCTGGCGGCGATGTCAGATGATTTTTGGATTTATGGTTGCTGACGGCAATGCCAGGGTTATCTTACTAGATTTGTGTTGTTACTAACAGTGATGTCAGTTAATTTTTGTTCTCTAGCAGCGATGTTGGATGTTTGTTTCTAACGGCGATGTCAGGTAATGTTTGTTTCTGACGACGATGTCAGGTATTACTGGTTTTCCAACGGCGATGTTGGAGGTTTATGTCTTACTGGCGGCGATGTCAGGTGATGTTGGATGCTTGGCGGTGATGTCAGATGTTATAGTTTTCCAGCAGCGATGTTGGATGTTTTTCTGGCGGCGATGTCAGATATGTTCTTTCTGACGGCAATGTCAGATGTTTTGGTTATTGACGGCGATTTCAATGGTTTAATCAACTTTGTGATGGTCCGACGACGATGTCGGGTGCTTTATTTTAACTGACGGCGAGGTCAGGGGTGATTTACCGGTTGGATTTCTTTGAATGACTGGCGGCGATGTCAGAGAGTTGTATCTTGTTATTCTATACTTGTTTTATCTAACAGAGGTCTAACAGCGATGTTAGTTATTCTACCAACTTGGAGTAGAAGTTTGACGGCGATGTCAACTGTTATTATAGACTTAATGTCCATGACTGACAGCGAGGTCAGGTGCTTGACGGTGATGTCAGAAGAATTTAATGCAGATAATTGACGGCGAGGTCATATGCTCTTCAGACTGTGTGTCATTATTGGTTTTCCCCAAGCAGAGTTACTCGTTAAGTTTCTCTTTTTCCCCAGCGGAATGTGTTTGTAATCAGAGCAGTTACCCCAGGAGGGTTTGTAGATTTATTTTCTGCGGTAGGAAAATTTCCGAGTTCTTTGGTATTCAACCATCTTTTACCTGGATTGCGTGAAAGCCGTTCGCTTTGCACTTGTTCCGGTCCAAGTCGATTGAATAGGGGCAGCTGTTGCACCCCCAAATTTGCCCAACCTTTTCTTAACTTGGTTTATGTTTCATTTCATTTCTTTCTAGCATTTGCATTGCATATCATGTTGCATTAAACAGGGGATCAAGAGTTTGTGCATATCAAGAGGAGTCTACTCAGAGGGTTGAGCCTAAGCAAGGGGTTTTACTCAAGTTTGGATGATAATCAAGTCATCAAGGGGTGGGCATTGGTCTTGTGGAAGAAAGGATAGATGTATGTGGGTCAACTCCAAACTTGGAGGTCAATTGAAGATCATCAGGGGATTGTGGATTCACGTTTATGGATATGAAGTGTTAAGAGAGCTCATTGAGTGCCTTGAGGGTCATTGTGAAGCTCATCCAAGTGTTTGTGCCAAGTGTGAAGAGTTGCAGTTGAAAGTGTTGCAATTAGGGTTTCATCTGGCTAGTCCTCAGTCAATTGTGTAATTGAAGGAGATTAAAACTCAATTCAAAGTCGCTATGGTCATGGGATGTTGTGTTAAGATATATGAGACATCATTTCAAGTTCAATTCATCAAGGGTTAAGTGTGTGAGAAGTTACTAAATTAGGGTTCTCAGGGTAAAATCCCCTATTTAGTGCCTGACTTCAAGACCACCTATCTCAAGATACAAGTTTCATCTCAAATTTTGACAAACATGGAACTTGTGGAGCATATTCATAGCTTTAATTTGAGTACTAGAAGTCCTTTATTGGATTTATAGAACTCAAGTTATGGTCCATACAAGTTATAGGTCATTAGAGGGATGTGATTTTGGTCAACAAAAGTCAACCAACTTCAAGCAATTTTTGACCTAGAAGGATGTTTCTCCTCAACTTTTGGCCAACATGAAAGTTGTAGATCTTGGTCTTAGCTTTCCAAAATGTACTAGAAGTCTTTCATCTGATTTGTAGAACTAAAGTTATGAGGTATACAAGTCAAGGGTATTTTGGGAAAGTGAGATTATAGGTCATGAAATTATAGGTCCATTTCACCAACTTGCACACTTCAAATGAAGTTTTTTCCAACATCAAACTTGCTCCAAATGGTGTTGTTTGCTTAGTCAAGCATGGATAAGTCATGGAATTAGCTTGGTTTGAGGTTTGGATATGTGAATTTTCATGGAAGAAGGATTAAAGGGACAAAATTGGAATTATATAATTTTTTATCAATTTGGTGCAAATAAGTGCAGTTTTTGAGTGCAAGCAACATTCTAAACACTTTGGCAATTTTACAATTTGGATTTGAGGTGTTTAAATGAGCCATTTTCAAGGTTTCTTCACTATGAAGTTACACAACCAACATGAGCCATTGAGATCAAACAAGGCTCTAATCCTGACCATTCATGCTCCATGAGGTACCAGCAAGTGTTTCCAACCATTTTGGAGCCATTTTAGTTTGAAATTCGTGTACATGAGTAAGCTTGAAATTCAATTCCTTGGATTTTTCATTGGAATGTTAGAGGCTGAGATTGGGCCTAAATATCATCAAGATCCATTGCATAAAAGGTTTTGAACCTTCACAATTCATCAGAAGTGAAAATTGGAGCCATATTGATCAAGTTCATTTTTCAAAAAGTATTGAAAATTCAAATTTCGAGTTTGGAGATTGAGGTTGTTTCAAGAGAAATTGTGCATTGAGAAAGCTCTATTGGAGTTCAGTGAACGATTCTGGGCAATTATCTTCAAGCTTGAGCTCCATTTGAAGGCTCAGTGGAAGTTCTCCACTAGGTAATTGAAATTCAACATTACACTCTTAATAAGCATCAATTCACTGCCATTTTTGCATACTTGAGACGTAGGATCGATGTAGATCATTAATGTGTAAAATGAACTGGCATTGGTTGTGATTGTTGGATGATGCTCATTTTTGTTTGGATCTGTTTTGGCTTGTTTGTACACGATCTTGCTTGTTTAATGATGGATCTGTAATCTGTGTGAGCTCTAGATAAGTTTTAGATCAAATTGAAGTTGTTCTGGTGAACTTTGAATTTTGATGTCCATTCTTGTTGTCTTCGGGTTTGGAATTGTACGCGTGTTAAGCAGTTTTTGAGGCCAGAAATGAGATCCTTGTGATCTCTAGTTCAATTTCGATATAAAATTCGTGTGATTTGGTTGAGTGTAGATGACACACAATTGTTGTGGTTCTGCTCACGGTGGAGGCTGGCCGGAGAAGAAAATGAATAATGTCCTCCGGCCGGTGACTGGTTTTCTGGTGGTTTTAGGGAAGAAGATGGTGTCGTGGCAGCGTGTATGTCGTTTAATGTGAATACTTTCCATGTGAATGGTGTTGATTAAGACACACGGTGAGGATGAGTTGACTGATTGCACACATTTCCATTTGAATTCTCATTAATTCGCTGGCATGTTTTTAACCCTCTGATTGCTTACTTTGTGATCATGTGGTTCTGAGTGAGTGTCTATTGTGCGCTTTGTTTAACTCATAGCATGGGATTTCCAGATTTGTTTTATTTTGTTTGATTTTCTGAGCGGGCTTGGGGCGCATGTGCTATTTACACCCTGTTAGGCCCAGTTCTTGTTTAGAACGTGTTTCAATTGATATTTACCACAACCTTTTATTATTTTCTTTTTATTTCATTTGTTTTTTTATTTTATTTTCTGTTTATAATTTTAATTAATTAAAATAGCTCCAATATGTTAAAAATTCACCAATAATATTTTTTTATCAACTTTGAGATGTTTACTTTTTTTTAGATATTTTTATTTTATTTTCCCATTTTATTTTCAATTAAAAAATGAGTTAAATATTGGAGTTGTTTTGGTTGGTTTAAATTGTAACATGTTTTGCTTTTGCATTTGTTTTTCTCATTCCTTTTTGATCCAATGATTGAAAATTGATCCTCATCTCAATGATGAGTTGACCAGTTTTAGAGGACCATTTTGCCCCTGGTTGTTGACTTTTGGGTTGACTTTTTGTGGCTTTTCTTTTTGCACTTGTTTCTTCCATTTCAAAGTGGTACATCCAAATGATTTGATTCTTTTGATGGTGCTTTGAGAGGATATTTGGCTTGATTTCTTGGCCTCTGGTTGCCAACTTATATAGTTTCTTTGTGCATTTTATTTGATTTTTTTGAGCCCTTTTCCTATTTTTGAAGTGACTTACAAGTTAGGTCATCTCATAGGACAGCTCACACAAGTGCTTGACCTAGTTTGAATTGGAAATGACCTTTGTGGATCCAATAAGCTCTCAAATCTTCTTGTTTCACACTTTAGACATGTTGAGCTTGATGTATGTTCATTTTTAGGTCAAAATTATGTCCATTGCTTGTTGACTGATGCATTTATTTTTGTGCTTTCAACTTGAATTCCTAAATGATGTGTGTTTACTTCCTTCATGCTATTGCTTGCATTTCTTCTTGTTGTGTTTTGTTATTGCTTTTGAGCTCTCTTATCTTCATCTCCCTTCTGTCCAATGACTTTGGAACCTCATTTAAGGTGTCTTAGTCCCTCCTGAGGAGGTACTTGAAGTATACCTAAAATAATGGATCCTTGAGGACTCTTTTGTGCTTCTTTTGCACTTGGCTTGTGATGCTTATGGTTGAGTACCTATTATGAGGCCCTTGCTGCCCTCATTTGGTCTCCTATCCTCACTTGGCTTTGAGGTTTGTTTTACCTTTCATTTGGTTTGATTTTATTGGTGTGGTTGATGTTGCTTGACTTAGGTCATTTCATCCCATTCTTCTTGGTGCATCTTTTCCTTCTTCTCTTTTCTTGCATTTCCATATGCATGCTTGGTTGAGATGAGCTTGTGGTGGCTGCTACCCCACACTATTTTCCTCCCACTATCATTCTACTTGTGCATCTTATGTGTGTATCTTCATTTGCATATGCATTCTTCTTCTTCTTATTCTTCTTCTTTAGGTTTTCTTTACCATGTTCCCCATAAGTTCTTTAACCTCTTGAGGTTATGATAGACATTAGGTGCCTAACTATACATGATAACATTAGGTAGTTCCCTTTTCAAACTCAACTTTAGGTCTACTTTGCATGATAACTTTTAGGATTGATTAGTCTCGCTTTAGTTTTCCTTCTTCTCTTCTCATCTTCAAACACTCATAAAACACTTAATAAAGGATGACAATTGTTGTACGCTACGAGCCTTAATCCATTTGGGAAATGATAATTGGGTGGTTACCTCTTAATTATCTAGAATGTTAGTGTATGTCCTTTGGACGATACACGACGCGTTCGCTCCTAAATCATAGTCTTTAGTGCAACATGAGTTACAAATCAAATTCAAAACACTTCTTCTCTAAAAAACACAAAAACACTTCAAACCTTTTTCACCCTCTGGGGTTCTTTAATCAGGAAAATCTTTTCACAAAAAGAGTGTCGTTAACTTTTAGTTCTACCGCAAACGGTAATGCCTAAGTCTCCAATGGTCGGGCTGCATACACCAACTGCTAGAACTATTTGTTAACCCTACTCGGGCCTAAAAGAAACTGTTGAACCAACCTGTGGTCCTTTTAGCCCAAACTACGTTTGCTCTGATCTTTCGTACCAGACGAAAGTACGTAGGCACGAGATGCAATGTCTCGGAGAGCAACTTTCCCCCTTCTTTAGCCGTAGTTAGGCGAACTACATGGACTCTGACTTTCCCATTGCACGAGGGAGTACGTAGGCACAGAGCGGTGATGCTCTGCCGAGTCAGTTTCTTTTTTCTTTTCTTTTGTCCATAAGACTTTAGCTAGATAGTTTCAACACACCCTTTTAGATAGACAACAATGTGTGGATTCCATCGAGTACGACGGAAGTGAGGGGTGCTAATACCTTCCCCTTGCGTAACCGACTCCCGAATCCAAACATGGTTGCGATGACCTTGTCTTTCCCTTTTTCTTTAGGTTTTTGCGATCATTTCCTTTCCCTCTCTTTGGGATAAATAACGAAAGTGGCAACTCTTCTGTTTTTCCGCCGGTTGTTTTTCGCAGTAGGGACAATATTTTATGATCTATGTGTTATGTATATTTCCCGCCTTTTTGCATAAGACAAAGGGGGATAAGTATACTCTTAACTCATGTGAGGGGGAATTTAACCATTTTAATTTTTTAGTTATATATTTGTCTTTATAACCACCCTAAAAGATGTTTTTCATCATAAAAAGGAAGGATAATATGGATCTATGTACTTGCAAGTATGAAGTCGGTGATCCTGGTAACAACCTTCATAAGTTTAGTCTAAAATTTCGAAAATTACTAAATTTTTCAATGTATTAGAAATTATAACTCAATATCATAGAGTGGTTGACCAATTAGAGTTCTGTTATTATGAAATAGATTATTTCACTTTGACATCTACTCATATTGACGTATACAATTTAATAAATATATAATTAATTATAAACTAAAAATTTAATTTATTTTATTAATTAATTTGGTCATCAATCACGATTTCTAATTTATTTTGAAAGCAATTTACATATAGTAGAATTCTAATTTGAGATCTTGAGAGAAGTACCTTCTCTAGATCTAAACTTTCACCACTAGATACACATATTCAAGATTCCTAATTAAAAATTGGCTAATCAATTAAAAAATGAAATAAATTTAAATTAGTTTATACATATTATAAATTATTTTCATATGTTATTTTAAAAATTACTAAAATAAATAAAATTATTTTATAAAAAATATTGTAAACTATTTTGGTAAAGATTCTTAAACAATGTCACAAAATTTATATTAACAAATAAGATAAATGAAATAAGTTCAAATAGGGTAGATAAGCCTGAATATAATTTTGTTAAATAAAAAATTTTCGTTTAAATTATTCTTTATATTTGGCACAAATACAATTTTGTTTAGGAACAATAATTGAGCCAAATATTGATAATAAGCAAGAAATAAGTATTGTGGTATTTAACTATTTTTATTATTCTACCTCATATTATTCTCATGTTTATTCTAATTTTCATTTTCAAATGATTTATTAAGTAATTGGTTGGTTAGACATATGTTACATATGTAACCTTTTCGAAATCTTATTCCTCAATACATATTTCCTTAGTTCTTCGTAATGAATGCTCTCCCTCAAACGCAAGCGCAAACCGTTCCAGATGCATGGGATTCCAAGGGTCATCCTGCAGATAGATCCAAAACTGGTGGATGGGCATCATCTGCCATGATCTTAGGTACTTTCTTTTCTTCAAAAAAAAATATTTTTCTTCATACAATAGTACTCAAATCAATGGTTGAACACTAGCATAATAAGGAGTTTTTGGTGATATATAAAATTTCAGGATCAGAAGTATGTGAGAGGTTAACAACAATGGGTATAGCTGTAAATTTGGTGACGTATTTGACTGGTACCATGCACTTAGGAAGTGCTGCCTCTTCCAATATCGTCACCAACTTCCTCGGAACGTCTTATATGCTTGCTTTGTTCGGTGGCTTTGTAGCGGACACTTTTTTAGGAAGGTTTGTTTTCACACATCATCAAAATATTATATATGATTTTCTTCATTGTTTTAAATTGTAGATGCAACTGTTGTTTTTATGACGCCTCCATGCACGCTAATGGAAATGTTGTAGACACTGCTGCAGCCACAATTTATGACTAATTCTTTCAATGATTTCTTTGACAGATACCTTACCATAGCCATCTTTGGAACTATTGAAGCAATTGTAAGACATTACTAATAAAATTTATGTAAAATAAATAGATTAAATTTCTTTTTTTTGGATCTTTGATATAAAATTTGTATTGATATTCATATACCAGGGTGTTATATTATTCGCAATAACAATAAAAATTCCAAACCTTCATCCACCAAATTGCTCACAAAACAGTCCTAATTCTTGTGAACCAGCAAACAACCTACAACTAACGGTTCTATACATAGCTCTTTATGTTATCGCACTTGGTATTGGTGGTATAAAATCAAGTGTCTCCGGTTTCGGTTCAGACCAATTCGACGAATCAAATGAAGGAGAGAAAAAACAAATGGTGAAATTCTTCAGTTGGTTCTTCTTTTTCATAAGCATGGGTTCGATACTCGCAGTGACGGTTCTTGTCTACATTCAAGATCATCTTGGAAGAGTTTGGGGATATGGTTTATGTGCGTGTGCTATCATTGTGGCTCTTCTTGTGTTCTTGTCCGGAACAAAGAGGTATCGGTATAAGAAACTTATGGGGAGTCCTTTAACTCAGATTGCGGCAGTTTTTATGGGGGCATGGAGGAAGAGGAAGTTGGAGTTGCCATCTGATTCATATTTGTTGTATAATGTGAAAGATATTAAATATCCACAAGACGCGAGGAACAAGAAACTAATGTTGCCACATAGCAAGCAATTCCGGTATGAACTTTATTTTCTTTATAATTATTTTTATACAACAATTATTTCCTACGAAGCACAGACATTATGAACACGACTCTAACAATGACACAACAACATTGGTTTGAATATTTTGTTTAAAATGTGAAATAGATTCTTGGACAAGGCAGCAATAAAGGATCCAAATACAGATGGTAATATGGTAAGAAAATGGGAACTATCATCATTAACAGATATTGAAGAAGTAAAATTAGTAATAAGAATGTTACCAATATGGGCTACAACAATAATGTTTTGGACAATACATGCACAAATGGTGACATTCTCAGTATCACAAGCAACAACATTAAAACGTCACATAGGAAAATCGTTTCAAATTCCACCAGCATCTTTAACTACTTTCCTCATAGGTAGCATCCTCGTAACAATCCCAATTTACGACCGAATCATTCTTCCCATAAGAAGAAAACTATTCAACAAATCACAAGGGCTAACACCTTTACAAAGCATTGGTCTTGGCTTAGTGTTGTCAACTTGTGGAATGGTTGCAGCAGCACTCATTGATTTAAAACGTACGAGGATGGCACATTTGCATGATTTGACACATAATACTTCTACATTGGTGATTCCCATGAGTGTGTTTTGGTTGGTGCCACAGTTCTTCATTGTGGGGTCGGGTGAAGCTTTTATTTATGTGGGACAACTAGATTTTTTCTTAAGGGAATGTCCTGAAGGGATGAAGACTATGAGCACAGGATTGTTTTTGAGTACTTTGTCTTTAGGATTTTTCATTAGCTCTTTGTTGGTATTTTTGGTTCAGAAAGTGACAGGTCACCATCACCCATGGCTTACAGATGACATTAATCAGGGGAAACTTTATAACTTCTATTGGCTCTTGGCTTTCTTGAGTGCTATAAATTTGGTAATTTATTTGTTTTGTGCTAAGCGGTATGTTTATAAGGATAAAAGACTTGATGAACAAGTCATAGAATTAGAGAAAGACTTAGATAATGTCGATCATGCATAGGTTTTTCTTTTTATTAACTATGTATGTAAATTTGAATATTTATTTTATAGTATCATAAATATTATATAATATATAGATATATATATATATCATAAATATTTCTATAGATATAATATATAGAAAAAAATCATATATATATATATATATATATATATATATCTATATATATATATATATATATATATATATATATATATATATATATATATATATATATATATATATATATATATATATATATATATATATATATATATATATATATATATATATATATATATATATATATATATATATATATATATATATATATATATATATATATATATATATATATATATATATATATATATATCCTAATAAATACTATTTGGTTCATCCCCCTGAAGCAGGTCAGATGAGATCACATATGTATTGTCTAAGGGTGGTAATTGTTGTCCGTCCTTTTCTTCCCACCGTGGAAATCCTTTTTATACTAGTCTTTAATATCTTAGATCATTAAGAAGTGGCTCCTCAAATCCCATGTTAATCATATCCATAACATCCATGACTCTCATTACTATCCTGTAACATTTTCTTGATGATTTACTATAACTCCTATAGGAATTTGTGGCTACCCATAATCTTTATGTATATCTTACATGTCGTCTACCAACATGTCTCCTACAAGCCGAGTTCCGACTTGCTCTATCTATGACAACTCATCACTTTTCATTTTTCTTAAATACTTGGCATATTGGCTCCCGTACTCAGCATACTAGCTCTGATATTTGGCCTTAGTAACTTGAACAAAAAGTTCTAGAATTTCTTCTTCCTTGAGTCGATCACCTTTATGGTACGTGTCATAATGGATAAAAAAGGTAATAATGTGTTGGCTCTAAATTTCGACGCCTAAGTTGGATTATAAGAAAGTAATAGATTTTCTTGGAAAATCATAGGACTTCGACCGGAGCCATATTTTTGGAATGTGAGTCGAAGGCGTCCTTTTTCCATGAGAAACTATTTTACGGGCTTAGAAATATTTTTTAGAAGTTGGAAGATTCGATTCGACAGAGGTGCTACTAAAGGCATTTCGACAAGAAGTTTTGAATTCAAATAAAGGAGGTAAAGCTTCGTTCTTATCCATTTCTCAAAGAAGACACGTGGAACGCTTCTAGGAATCAAAGACATTTAGAGCGCCACTTGTCTCGATTTAGTTTGCTAGTTGTTGATGGCAGTTATTTTCAATTCGTATATATAGCAAGTCTTAGTGTTAGGACTTGTGTGTGTTCAATTGTGTACAAATTCTTCAATATACTCCAAGCTTTTGTGTGTAGAGAAACGAGGTTGTGAGAATGTACGTTGATGTAACACCATTTTTTACATTTCAATGCAATTTAATAAATCTTTTTCATTAAGAATTAGTCTTTTCTTTATAAGTTACTTTCTAAAATTTTTACCATTATTTCGACTTTAATCCTTCATGTTCACTTCCATTTACATTTGAAGTAAGCTATTTTATCATGAACTTTGTCGAAGTGTTCATCGTATTTTTAAACTTTGTTTAAGATCAATTAGCACATGTCTTAGGATTTGTGTGGTCGATCCTGCAAGTAAAACAAATCTTTTTTTATTTGAAAGACTAGCGGTTGTTCACCAATTTTCACGGCGAACAAATTGGCAGGCCTAGTGGGACAATGCTAAGTGATCATAAAATTTACTTCTAAATTTTTGAAAATTTATTAGTTCTGCGGTAAACTTTTTCTTTGAAACCTTCGTTACATGTTATTAAGAATTGGTAAAGTAGCATTCGCTAACGAGGATAGAACAAGGAGAAGATATAAGAGGAGAATTGCGGAAAATTCTAACCAGCCAAATATTCCTTAGGATACGCCTAGTAACAAAGTAGAACAACCCATAGGATCTTTGACAGAAGGACCAATGGTCTTAGCGCCTGTCTCTGAAGCAGTACCATTTATGGGAATTTCGATACCTACACATTCGATTGCCCATACGTAACCCATGTTAGACGATTGTGTAAATCTTGAAGGGGGGTTAAATAGATCGCTTGCTTAAAAGAGTCGGCACTACCAATAAGATTGGTTTTCAAAAATTGTTTAATTTGTGGAAACGATCGAGGCACTATACCATCTAAAACGAATGGCTACTAGAAAATTGGATATGCGTTAAGCCTATGGAATTCGATAACGAGATATGAGAATCACTAAGTTAATCACACTATTGATTTGATTCAGCTTACTATGTGGTGTGACTAGTTCCAATGCCTTAAATATATTAACACAATGAAAGGACAGCACACAAGGCTTTTAGTTCATACAATTTATCAAACACTTGGAGTGCAGAGCACTACAAGGGAGTTCTGTTTTGAGAGTGAGTTGCTCAAGTTTCCTCTTACAATCAATGATTGTACTAGGTTCAAAAATTTGTTTAGCACTACTCAAACCAGACCTAGATTGATATAATTGTTTGCACTAAAACACAAATGTTAAGCAATATAAACGTAAGGCAAAAAAACACAACGATTTATTGAGGCAGTTCCCCCGTCGTCCTCGCTCAGGGTACGTCTGCCCTCAATTCTAATAACAGAATTGAAACCTGTTAATATATAGATATAACCTGTTGTTGAAAGTTTATACAAGAAGCGAATAGCTATCAAACAAACGAACACTATTGTTGTTGTAGATCCTATATCTTCTTGCCGCTTGATTCGAGTCGAATCAAATACTTCGACAGCTGTGAATAAACCTCCGATTGCGGCACCTTTTTTGAACAACCTTCCATCTTCAAAATCTAGCCCGACTGATTTCAATCACCCGCGCGTCGAACCCGAAACTCCCACTCACAATCCTCTGTTTACCGTTACTAAATCGACGAAACCTTCCGCTCCTCGATCACCTTGACTCGGCTGAATATGTATTGAGGCAGTTCCCCCGTCGTCCTCGCTCAGGGTACGTCTGCCCTCAATTCTAATAATAGAATTGAAACCTGTTAATATATAGATATAACCTGTTGTTGAAAGTTTATACAAGAAGCGAATAGCTATCAAACAAACGAACACTATTGTTGTTGTAGATCCTATATCTTCTTGCCGCTTGATTCGAGTCGAATCAAGTACTTCGACAGCTGTGAATAAACCTCCGATTGCGGCACCTTTTTTGAACAACCTTCCATCTTCAAAATCTAGCCCGACTGATTTCAATCACCCGCGCGTCGAACCCGAAACTCCCACTCACAATCCTCTGTTTACCGTTACTAAATCAACGAAACCTTCCGCTCCTCGATCACCTTGACTCGGCTGAATATGTAATGAGACGAATCGTGCAAAAATCCCCAAATTCAGAGAATCTTGGAGGAGAAAACCCTAGAGGTTTTATTCAAGAAAAACTTGTCGATTCCTCAACCCGAACCGGATAGCCAAATCTTTGGCTTCGAACCGTTATCACCTCTAACAATGCACAATGCACAACAAAGATGATTATGTGTGATTATTGTGATATGCTATGAAGAAAATGAAGATGATGAGAACCGAATCGACATTTATTTCACTTTTCTTGTTTTTCTCAATGTTGTGAAGTGAAACAAGAAAATAGACTTATATACCAAACATAACTTCCATAACAACTAAAGCCAATTCACAAAAATAGTTGACATAATAGAAAACTGACATAAAACAGCGAGTGGTCGACCTATGCAGAAAACAGGGTCAACCTGAGCTGACTCGGTTGCAAACTTGTGCAATTCACAGGACCATGCGTCGACCGAAACAAGGTATGCTTCGACGCAGAGCATGTAATTTTAGACATATTAAAATGCATACAGTATGAGTCGACCTGTGGGTCGACGCGAGCCAACCTGAAGCAAATTCACAAAACTGACTCACAATATGAGTCAACCAGAACATATCTTTGGTCGACTCAAGGACCTGAAATTGCCAAAATTGCCTATTTTCATAATCTTGACTCTTTTTGATGACATATATGATATGGTAAGCGACACCAATAAATTCAAACTCATATGACACATATTTTTGACAATCTATATGCACCAACCGAGATATTTTTATGCGAGCAATTGAATCATGAGAAACAAGATATGCAAATGCAACATGGTGATAACGTTCCACATATATTCTTCTATGAAGCTAAGTTTTGACATCATCGAAACAAACACATCTATATATGGCTTAGGGGGGCCAAGGGGTCCTCCACACAATCCATTCTGACTTATATTGGGCCAAGGGTTCCTCCACAGACTCCGCCACCAATAGGGGCTTCCGCATTCAGAAGCGTCCCTCCTCTTGGGTTTTCAATACCCCTGCCTTTTTGAGTGCTTTTAATTTACCTAAACACTAATTATGTAATTATTTTAATATTGCTTTCATCCAAACATTCTTTTATCAAAATAAGTTTAAATTAACTTGGATAGAACTTAGAGAGAGCTTTCAAAACTCAACCTTTGGACTATTAGACCCAGCGGGAGCTTACAAATCTTACACTCTAATATTGTGTAGTTAGTTAAAATGATTAACAATTGTTCTTAAATACATTTTTTTGTCATCATCAAAAAAGGGAGATTGTTGGAACAAGATTGTTTGTATCCCTTGAATTTTGATGATAACAATGTATTTAGAGAATAAATGGGTATACTAACATATGTTCAAGTGTGCAGGATCACGAACTTATAATTCATTTTGAAATAATCCTATTGAAAGCATATGTGGATAAGCAATGTCACTCAAATTATGAATGATAGAATCTGGTGAATTTGAATATGTTCATCAGCCTTTGAAGGTTCAGACTCTGGTCATGCGCTCCAGCCTCTAGTGACATTTAAGGCTCTGTAGGCAAAATGTGTCTCTTATCCATACCCTGTACCAAAAGCATACCAGTCTTTCCAAAGCGCCAAAATTTTAGAGAGAGTCAACTAGGGTTTTGTTTTGATAGGCTTAAGGAATGGTGATGTGTCATCTTCAGCCTGTTCTACCATTTGGTAGATATCTAGTACTTCGAAAGGTGTTGTGAAAAACTCCATTATTTAATCAACAATGCTTCTAACTGTATAAATCTTCTAATGTCTTTCTTGGGATACTACTTCACGAAGTTAGCTATAATGCTCAACCCTCCAACGGCTCTTTCTCTGCCTCTATAAAAGGAAGTTGAAGACTTGAAGGAAGGTTACAACACTACAACACAATATAAAATCTTGATTGTGTATTTAAGTATATTAACAGTTTTTTAAAAAACCACTTCCTAAAGCAAGCTTCTTCTTTATAAGAACTAAACTAGAAGTCTTAAATAAATCATGCATGTACTATTATGCTTATGTGCCTATTCTCCCTCTTATTCATGCCTTTCTCTTTATGATATCTTATGATCTATGTGTTATGTATATTTCCCGCCTTTTTGCATAAGACAAAGGGGGATAAGTATACTCTCAACTCATGTGAGGGGGAATTTAACCACTTTAATTTTTTAGTTATATATTTGTCTTTATAACCACCCTAAAAGATGTTTTTCATCATAAAAAGGAAGGATAATATGGATATATGTACTTGCAAGTATGAAGTCGGTGATCCTGGTAAAAACCTTCATAAGTTTAGTCTAAAATTTAGAAAATTACCAATTTTTTCAATGTATTAGAAATTATAACTCAATATCATAGAGTGGTTGACCAATTAGAGTTCTGTTATTATGAAATAGATTATTTCACTTTGACATCTACTCATATTGACGTATACAATTTAATAAATATATAATTAATTATAAACTAAAAATTTAATTTATTTTATTAATTAATTTGGTCATCAATCACGATTTCTAATTTATTTTGAAAGCAATTTACATATAGTAGAATTCTAATTTGAGATCTTGAGAGAAGTACCTTCTCTAGATCTAAACTTTCACCACTAGATACACATATTCAAGATTCCTAATTAAAAATTGGCTAATCAATTAAAAAATGAAATAAATTTAAATTAGTTTATACATATTATAAATTATTTTCATATGTTATTTTAAAAATTACTAAAATAAATAAAATTATTTTATAAAAAATATTGTAAACTATTTTGGTAAAGATTCTTAAACAATGTCACAAAATTTATATTAACAAATAAGATAAATGAAATAAGTTCAAATAGGGTAGATAAGCCTGAATATAATTTTGTTAAATAAAAAATTTTCGTTTAAATTATTCTTTATATTTGGTACAAATACAATTTTGTTTAGGAACAATAATTGAGCCAAATATTGATAATAAACAAGAAAAAAGTATTGTGGTATTTAACTATTTTTATTATTCTACCTCATATTATTCTCATGTTTATTCTAATTTTCATTTTCAAATGATTTATTAAGTAATTGGTTGGTTAGACATATGTTACATATGTAACCTTTTCGAAATCTTATTCCTCAATACATATTTCCTTAGTTCTTCGTAATGAATGCTCTCCCTCAAACGCAAGCGCAAACCGTTCCAGATGCATGGGATTCCAAGGGTCATCCTGCAGACAGATCCAAAACTGGTGGATGGGCATCATCTGCCATGATCTTAGGTACTTTCTTTTCTTCAAAAAAAAATATTTTTCTTCATACAATAGTACTCAAATCAATGGTTGAACACTAGCATAATAAGGAGTTTTTGGTGATATATAAAATTTCAAGATCAGAAGTATGTGAGAGGTTAACAACAATGGGTATAGCTGTAAATTTGGTGACGTATTTGACTGGTACCATGCACTTAGGAAGTGCTGCCTCTTCCAATATCGTCACCAACTTCCTCGGAACGTCTTATATGCTTGCTTTGTTCGGTGGCTTTGTAGCGGACACTTTTTTAGGAAGGTTTGTTTTCACACATCATCAAAATATTATATATGATTTTCTTCATTGTTTTAAATTGCGGATGCAACTGTTGTTTTTATGACGCCTCCATGCACGCTAATGGAAATGTTGTAGACACTGCTGCAACCACAATTTATGACTAATTCTTTTAATGATTTCTTTGATAGATACCTTACCATAGCCATCTTTGGAACTATTGAAGCAATTGTAAGACATTACTAATAAAATTTATGTAAAATAAATAGATTAAATTTCTTTTTTTTGGATCTTTGATATACAATTTGTATTGATATTCATATACCAGGGTGTTATATTATTCGCAATAACAATAAAAATTCCAAACCTTCATCCACCAACTTGCTCATAAAACAGTCCTAATTCTTGTGAACCAGCAAACAACCTACAAGTAACGGTTCTATACATAGCTCTTTAAGTTATCGCACTTGGTATTGGTGGTATAAAATCAAGTGTCTCCGGTTCCGGTTCAGACCAATTCGACGAATCAAATGAAGGAGAGAAAAAACAAATGGTGAAATTCTTCAGTTGGTTCTTCTTTTTCATAAGCATGGGTTCGATACTCGCAGTGACGGTTCTTGTCTACATTCAAGATCATCTTGGAAGAGTTTGGGGATATGGTTTATGTGCGTGTGCTATCATTGTGGCTCTTCTTGTGTTCTTGTCCGGAACAAAGAGGTATCGGTATAAGAAACTTATGGGGAGTCCTTTAACTCAGATTGCGGCAGTTTTTATGGGGGCATGGAGGAAGAGGAAGTTGGAGTTTCCATCTGATTCATATTTGTTGTATAATGTGAAAGATATTAAAGATCCACAAGACGCGAGGAACAAGAAACTAATGTTGCCACATAGCAAGCAATTCCGGTATGAACTTTATTTTCTTTATAATTATTTTTATACAGCAATTATTTCCTACGGAGCACAGACATTATGAACACGACTCTAACAATGACACAACAACATTGGTTTGAATATTTTGTTTAAAATGTGAAATAGATTCTTGGACAAGGCAGCAATAAAGGATCCAAATACAGATGGTAATATGGTAAGAAAATGGGAACTATCATCATTAACAGATATTGAAGAAGTAAAATTAGTAATAAGAATGTTACCAATATGGGCTACAACAATAATGTTTTGGACAATACATGCACAAATGGTGACATTCTCAGTATCACAAGCAACAACATTAAAACGTCACATAGGAAAATCGTTTCAAATTCCACCAGCATCTTTAACTACTTTCCTCATAGGTAGCATCCTCGTAACAATCCCAATTTACGACCGAATCATTCTTCCCATAAGAAGAAAACTATTCAACAAATCACAAGGGCTAACACCTTTACAAAGCATTGGTCTTGGCTTAGTGTTGTCAACTTGTGGAATGGTTGCAGCAGCACTCATTGATTTAAAACGTACGAGGATGGCACATTTGCATGATTTGACACATAATACTTCTACATTGCAGCAGCCACAGTTCTTCATTGTGGGGTCGGGTGAAGCTTTTATTTATGTGGGACAACTAGATTTTTTCTTAAGGGAATGTCCTGAAGGGATGAAGACTATGAGCACAGGATTGTTTTTGAGTACTTTGTCTTTAGGATTTTTCATTAGCTCTTTGTTGGTATTTTTGGTTCAGAAAGTGACAGGTCACCATCACCCATGGCTTACAGATGACATTAATCAGGGGAAACTTTATAACTTCTATTGGCTCTTGGCTTTCTTGAGTGCTATAAATTTGGTAATTTATTTGTTTTGTGCTAAGCGGTATGTTTATAAGGATAAAAGACTTGATGAACAAGTCATAGAATTAGAGAAAGACTTAGATAATGTCGATCATGCATAGGTTTTTCTTTTTATTAACTATGTATGTAAATTTGAATATTTATTTTATAGTATCATAAATATTATATAATATATAGATATGCCACATATGAGAAAAAAAATCATATATATATATATATATATATATATATATATATATATATATATATATATATATATATATATATATATATATATATATATATATATATATATATATATATCCTAATAAATACTACTTGGTTCATCCCCCTGAAGCAGGTCAGATGAGATCACATATGTATTGTCTTAGGGTGGTAATTGTTGTCCGTCCTTTTCTTCCCACGGTGGAAATCCTTTTTATACTAGTCTTTAATATCTTTGATCATTAAGAAGTGGCTCCTCAAATCCCATGTTAATCATATCCATAACATCCATGACTCTCATTACTATCCTGTAACATTTTCTTGATGATTTACTATAACTCCTATAGGAATTTGTGGCTACCCATAATCTTTATGTATATCTTACATGTCGTCTACCAACATGTCTCCTACAAGCCGGGTTTCGACTTGCTATATCTATGGCAACTCATCACTTTTCATTTTTCTTAAATACTTGGCATATTGGCTCCCGTACTCAGCATACTAGCTCTGATATTTGGCCTTAGTGACTTTATAACTCGACTTTTAAGAATTATAGGATGTACATAATCCCCCATCCCCTGATCACGAGCTCCAACAAAATAAAGTGTTTGAACATAAAGTTCTAGAATTTCTTCTTCCTTGAGTCGATCACCTTTATGGTACGTGTCATAATGGATAAAAATGGTAATAATGTGTTGGCTCTAAATTTCGACGCCTAAGTTGGATTATAAGAAAGTAATAGGTTTTCTTGGAAAATCATAGGACTTCGACCAGAGCCATATTTTTGGAATGTGAGTCGAAGGCATCCTTTTTCCATGAGAAACTATTTTACGGGCTTAGAAATATTTTTTAGAAGTTGGAAGATTTGATTCGACAGAGGTGCTACTGAAGGCATTTCGACAAGAAGTTTTGAATTCAAATAAAGGAGGTAAAGCTTCGTTCTTATCCATTTCTCAAAGAAGACACGTGGAACGCTTCTAGGAATCGAAGACATGTAGAGCGCCACTTGTCTCGATTTAGTTTGCTAGTTATTGATGGCAGTTATTTTCAATTTGTATATATAGCAAGTCTTAGTGTTAGGATTTGTGTGTGTTCAATTGTGTACAAATTCTTCAATATACTCCAAGCATCTGTGTGTAGAGAAACGAGGTTGTGAGAATGTACATTGATGTAACACCATTTTTTACATTTCAATGCAATTTAATAAATCTTTTTCATTAAGAATTAGTCTTTTCTTTATAAGTTACTCTCTAAAATTTTTACCATTATTTCGACTTTAATCCTTCATGTTCACTTCCATTTACATTTGAAGTAAGTTATTTTATCATGAACTATGTCGAAGTGTTCATCGTATTTTTAAACTTTGTTTAAGATCAATTAGCACATGTCTTAGGATTTGTGTGGTCGATCCTGCAAGTAAAACAAATCTTTTTTTATTTGAAAGACTAGCGGTTGTTCACCAATTTTCACGGCGAACAAATTGGCCGGCCCAGTGGAACAATGCTAAGTGATCATAAAATTTGCTTCAAAATTTTTGAAAATTTATTAGTTCTGCGGTAAACTTTTTCTTTGAAACCTTCATTACATGTTAATAAGAATTGGTAAAGTAGCCTTTGCTAACGAGGATAGAACAAGGAGAAGATATAAGAGGAGAATTGCGGAAAATTCTAAAATAGCAAAATATTCCTTAGAATACGCCTAGTAACAAAGTAGAACAACCCATAGGATCTTTGACAGAAGGACCAATGGTCTTAGCGCCTGTCTCTGAAGCAGTACCATTTATGGGAATTTCGATACCTACACATTCGATTGCCCATACGTAACCCATGTTAGACGATTGTGTAAATCTAGAAGGGGGTTAAATAGATCGCTTGCTTAAAAGAGTCAGCACTACCAATAAGATTGGTTTTTAAAAATTGTTTAATTTGTGTAAACGATCGAGGAACTATACCATCTAAAACGAATGGCTACTAGAAAATCGGATATGCGTTAAGCCTATGGAATCCGATAACGAGATATGAGAATCACTACGTTAATCACACTATTTATTTGATTCAGCTTACTATGTGGTGTGACTAGTTCCAATGCCTTAAATATATTAACACAATGAAAGGACAGCACACAAGGCTTTTAGTTCATACAGTTTATCAAACACTTGGAGTGCAGAGCACTACAAGGGAGTTCTGTTTTGAGAGTGAGTTGCTTAAATTTCCTCTTACAATCAATGATTGTACTAGGTTCAAAAATTTGTTTAGCACTACTCTAACCAGACCTAGATTGATATAATTGTTTGCACTAAAACACAAATGTTAAGCAATATAAACGTAAGGCAAAAAAACACAACGATTTGTTGAGGCAGTTCCCCCGTCGTCCTCGCTCAGGGTATGTCTTGTCGCTTCCGCGAAAATAAGGTGCCGGCAAAACAGAAGAGTCGCCACCTTTCTTTGTTTATCCCTCGGAGCGGGAAAGGGAACGATCGGAAAAACCTGACGAAAAGGTATAAGACAAGGTCATCGCAACCATTGTCTGGGTTCGGGAGTCGGTTACGCAAGGGGAAGGTATTAGCACCCCTCACGTCCGTCGTGCTCGTCGGGATCCACACTTGTTGTGTTTACTGGACGAGTTGGTTTATCTATCTACCTATCAAGGATGGCTTAAACAGAAAAGAAAATGACTCGGCAAAGCGTCGCGCTTTATGCCTACGTATTCTCATCAGAGAATGAGAAATCAGAGTCAACGTAGTTCGACTAACTACGGGTTACGGGGAAGGTGGCTCGCCAATATGCCAGTATTGTGCCTACGTACTCTCAACGGATACGAGAGATCAGAGCTTACGTAGTTCGGGATAATACGGATTACGGGAACTCAGATTCATCTGTTTTATCGAGTAGGGTTAAACAACAGTTCAAGCAGTTAGGGACCAAGCCTGTTTGCGTTGGCGCTGAAGTTTAACGACACTCTTTTCTTCAGAAAAGCTTCCTTTGAATTACGGGCCCACGGGGCAAAAAGGTTTGAAGTTTGTTTTCTGTCTTTTACGGAAGAAGTGTTTTTTTATTGTTGTTTGCAATTTCAATCGCACTAAAGACTATGACCTGAGAGTGAATGTGTCACATGTCACCCAAAGGGTGCCATACTAAACATCCAGACTGTTGAAAAGAAGCTCTCCAACAATCCTTTCTCAGATAGCTTAAGGCTCGTAACGTACGAAAGAAATCATTCATGATTATTGTATTTTAAGCTGTTTTGAAATGAGAAGTGAACAGGCTCAACTAAAGGGAGACTATCAAGTCCTACTGTTGTCATGCCAAGGATTCATCCTATGGTTGAGGTTTGAAACAGGGAACTCCTAGAAATTATCATGCATAGGTTTCAACCTAACGTTCTATCATCATTTCCTTATCAAAGGAAGTGAGAGTTCTAGGGGATCATGTCAATGATACACAGAAACAAATAAAGCATCAGCTTAAACAGTAAACAGTAAACGACTGTAAAATGCATGCAATGCAAGTGAGGGAGGAAATGTGTGTGGGGCATCAGCCTCCACAAGCTCATCTCAACCTCAAGCCAGAATTAATAACTGTAATCATACAGAAAAAGATAACAACATGCTATCAAGCAAAATACAGTAAACTGCAATCATACAGTAAAAATAAAATAAAATGCTATCAAGCAAAATAAACCACATGGGCAAGGGAGCAGGGCTCTACCGAATACCCGCAAGCAAAGCCATACAGTAACAATACAAGCAGAGGGAGCAACTCAACCTCTAGTGCAATCATGCTCCTAGATTAAAGTCAGTCTAGATATGAACTTATTCTAATGCATCAAGCAAGTCAAATAAGGCACATCAGCACAGAAAAGAAAACAGACAAGAAAGCAGATCAACAACTCCCTCTTTCCATTTCAAGCTTCAGCTCTTCTAACAGCAACCCAACCTTCAGACCTCAATCACCCTTCATGCCAAGTATCAACTTGCTCCTCCTGGTTTCAACCCATCAACATAAGTGTCAACTTAATATTCTTCTTCAAGCTTCAACTCTCCAGTCAATTCCACCCTCAGGCTTTGCTTCTAACTACAAGGGTCAACTTGATTCCTTCAGGCTCTCCAAGCTTCAATGTAAGTATCAACTCATCCTTTATTCCTCAAGCTTCAGCTCTACCCTCAATCTCAATTGAATCCTCTTCATAAGTATCAACTTAGTCTTCAAGTTGCAGCTTTCTTTGCTTTACCAGTATCAACTTGGTCTTCATCTCCTACAAGCTTCAGCTTCTCAGGGTAATCTTTAATCACTTAGAAGTGTCAACTTCACCCTTCAATTCTTTCTCAAGCCTCAGCTCTTCATCCAATCTCCATTGGACCTTCAAGTATCAACTTGTTCTTCTTGCTCTTCAAGCTTCAGCTGCAATGGCAATGCTCAAGGAATCATCCTTTTCCACACTCTTCAATGAAGTCCTCATCTTCACACTCAAGTCTAACATCTTTCAAGATACTCAAACCAGAAGACAATTGATTTAACAAAATGAGAGGAAATGACAAACAGCTTACTGACAACCAAAGGAAGCCTGTAAGGGTTTATCATTAGGAGAGACTGGTTCCCTCAAAGTTCTACTTCCCAGATAAATTCACTCATCCCTCCAAAGGAGGGATGTGAATATCTGAGAAGGACTTTTAGTCATTAGGATGAATGGAATCACAAGATGCTTTCCATATTTGTGAAAGAAATCATTCTAACTATAAGGCTCTCCCTATGGCTCCTATTCCCTAAATCTTCATCAGACACGTTCAGGCACAAACAAATCCAAGCTCCAAGCAACTTCAAGCATCCTCTCCTTGCCTTCCACTTGTCTTCAATCTAAACCAAAGGCAAACAAAGCAAAAACCCTAATCTAAGGGGACTAAGGAAGTTAAACTAGTTGAATTAGTAAGTTAGGATCACCTAAAACCTAGTACTAAAGTTAGTCCTAACTAAAATACTAAAACCAATTGTAAAATCCTACAAAAATTACTATGGGAACCTAGGTCAATCATGACTCTACCACATTAATTTCAAAGATCAAACCATCAAATTAGACCTAAAAATAAACCCTACATTACAAGGTATCAAACCTAAACCCTAAAAGGAAGCGCCTAAATATCAATCTAGAAAGCACACCTATTTTCATCAAAAAAATGTGAGAAACATTCTATGGGAGCATACATGTCTAACCTAATCACACACAAAAAATTAGGCTCAAAATCATCACCACATGATCACACAAAATTCCACAAAATTAGGTATCAAACATAACCATTTTAATATCAATTAAAATGTAAAATTCCCATTAAATCAGAAAATGAATAAAATGAAAATAGTTTTTCTCTAAAACATACTAGACTCAATCATGAGTAAAATGCAAAAAGAATGGGGTTGATTGGATTAATTTTCAATTTATTATGAATTTTACAAGAACCATGAATAAAAATGAAAATTAAAAGAAAATCCAATTAAAATAATAACACGCGCGGTGTGGATAGCAACCACAATCAGTTCAAACTTTGGGTTGGGCCATCAGGGGGTGTGAATATCACTTAATTCATTAAGCCCAAAACACTGAATAAATGAAACGGTGCGTTTCATTATCAGAATTCCTTCACAACTTCAAATTAAAACATGGCCATTGGATTGCTTCCTCAGTCAAAGTCTTCATCTTGATCCAACGGTATCCTCATCATCTCCCACCTTTTGAACATCTGAGCTTCGCGCCCGCTCCGGCCACCACCGGTGGAGCTCTGGTCACCATCCTCAACCCTAGTTCTCTCTAGGAGCCTCTATTGCAAATGGTCAAAACATGAAACTCATCCCAAATCTTGCCACGAGTTCAACCATACCCTTTACTTCCTTTGAAACCTCAAGATTCACCATATCCAAACCTCAACCGAAAATGGTAATTCACCTATTTTGTCACTAATTCTCAAATTAACTATTTGAAATCAATCCTACACCATTCTATAATGAATCTAACACCTTAGTTCACCTAGATTCTACCTAAATCATGCTATAGGAAGAAAGTTGCCAACCTGACAATCTTGGATGAACAGATGCACGAAACCTCCACTTCAAGCTCTCAAACCTTCCAAAATCATTCAGTGTATCACGTTCTTGCTTCTGTATGCAATAATCTTGATGGAAAATGCCTAGAACTCCAAATTCGATGATGACTTGCAGGTGCTGAAAATCAGTTGCTCATACACGATTCAGCCATGGATTTGCTTGGGATTTGCTATGGAAACACTCACACACATCCAAGAAAGTCGTTAGGATCAAAAGAAATGATCAAAGTGGTGTAGAATGCAGAAATCGATTCCAACTTGCAATGAACAAAGTGTAATTGCAAAACCTCTTCTCTCAATCAATTCTCACCAACCTTTCTCTCAAACCCCTTCTAATCAATATATAGAACATGTTGGACCTCTCTAGATCCTTCTGGAATCATCCAAGGAGATGTTGAGTTTCTCATGTCATCCAAAATCTCATCTCATGCCATACTCACCCCAATTCTGTTTCCCTTGGTGCAGCAACTTGTTCTCATCCCAAAATCTCCCCGAGTGAGATGTTAGAGGTGTTTAGCTAGCAAAAAGCCTTGCTCATGCCTTGATTTTGGGTTTTGCAAATGTTGCTTAATATGCAAGTAATCACTTTCAAAGAAAGTCCACAAATTGAATCTCAAATCAAAAATATGGCTAAACCAATGTTCTTAAAATGTTTTTTAGAGTCAAAATGATATATTACATGCCATGGTTTGGATGTGTAGGTTGAAAATATCAATTTCCAACTTTGGTTTATTTAACTTATGCCCTTATTTTAGGTCATTTTTGCAACTTTGAGCTACAAGCATTTCCATCATCTCATGACCTTCTTACTAGCCTTCAAACATCATTTTGAACAAGTTTGATGTTGAAGATTTTTCCATTTGAAGCTTGGAAATAGGAGTTATGGCTTTATGCTTGAAATGACCTGTAATCTCCAAATGACCAAAATGCCCTTGACTTGTCAAAGACATAACTTGAGTTCTACAAATCCTATCAAGGACTTCTAGTACTCTCTAGAAATCTAAGAGGATAAAGAACAACATTCATGTTAACCAAAAGTTCATAGGAATCATCCTTCTTGGGCAAAGGTTTGATGCAAGTTGGGTAACTTTCAAGGCCCCAGATTCACATACCTCAGATGACCTGTAACTTGTCAAAGTCATAACTTGAGTTTTACATATCCTATCAAGGACTTCTAGTACTCAAATTAAAGCTAAGAACAAGCTCTACAACATTCATGTTTGGGGTAAGATGATATGTGTTGCACCCCAAAATTTGCCCTCTTTCAAGGCTTGACTCATTTCTTCATTTCTTCCAAATTCAATGACATGAGGAAGGTCCATCATTCAAAATTCAAGGTTCATGAATTCAAGGCTAGATTCAAGAATATTACAAAGAGGAATCTCTTGACATTTTCAAGAATGTTACATTGGTTACCAAATTTCAAACTCTTGATAATGCTTAGGAAATTAAGTTATTTCTAGTCTTAACTCAAGATTCTAAATAACTTCATGCCATGGTATCCCCCATGTTCCATCAAGTCCACATGACCCTCCTCGTGCTTACAAACATGCAAGGAAAATATTTAAGAGCTAATTCAATGTTGGAATATTTCAAGATCAATACCATGCATGTTCAACCATGAGCAATTTGAATATGATCCAAAACAGCCCCATGCAAGAAGTGGCAATGTGTATCATATTACAAGATCATTTTATGTCACAAAACCAAGGCTATAAGCTTATGTTGATACATCTACACATCAAAAATCAGAATTTGAAAATTCTGTCCAAAAGGTAATGGTGTTAGCCACATGAATATGTCCAAGCATAACCAACCAATGGGTACAAGGTTGGAAGGCAAGGTAGAGTGCTACAGAAAATACAGCAAAACAGGCCTAGAAATGGAAAGATGTGGGGCTGCACCAAGAAAGAGGTGATAAGTACTCCCAAAAATGGAAACTTTGAAGATTGAAAGTTGTGCAAGAGCTGTGGTTTTGGTACAACAGAAAATGCAGCAAAAAAAGTGAGATAAGGAGGCTTGGAGGCTGCACAAAAGGATCATTCACTATCACTCACTATCATCAACACATTTTAGAGATAGAGATATTGAGAGCAAAGAGTAAGAGGAGAAACCAGAAAAATAGAGAGAGCAAAAAACCAGCAAAAGATTTAGAGAGTGAAAGAGAAATACAAGGGAGCCATTGAGAAGGAGAGCCATCAAAGCATAGAGTGAAGAGAAGTGAACACCTAGCCAAAATCAGTGGAGGCTTTGCAAGGAGGGAAACAACTCTTGGGTATCCATTTCTTCAAACTCTTCTCTTCTTTTACATTGTGCATTTATCTTTTGTTCTCTTGGTTTGAGTGTTGTTGTGTTGAGTATAACATGTAAGATTCCAAAGGGACCAAGAAACCCTTTTGAAAGAACCACAAAAAGAAGCAAAAAACAAGAAAAAGTTTGGATTTTTTTCATCTGGCAGCCCAACACGGGCCGTGTCACACGACACGGCCGGCCGTGTTACATCACTGCGTGGCTTTTCAAAGTGAAAAAATGCCCTGGGCTCACAACACGGGCCGTGTCACACAACACGGGCACCCGTGTTGTACCTCTGTTTGAGATTTTAACTTGTTTTTGGCCCAGACCTTGTGACACGGGCCGTGTCACACAACACGGCCACCCGTGTCACACAACACGGCCGTGTCACACCACTTTTTGACCCAAAACTCATTTTTTTTCCTGGAACTATGACACGGGCCGTGTCACACAACACGGCCGCCCGTGTCAGACCCCTGTTTTTCACGTTTTCTCGACTTTTTTACCTCAAAAAATTTTTTGTGTTTCGTTTTTTTTAAGCCGTTCAACCCGTTGTGATTGTTTGTTTCTTGTGCATGTTTATTGTTGGTCATTTTTGACCTTTGGTTCTAAAAACCATTTTCAAGAAAACAAACTCTCGATTATCATCGAGCCATTTTTGACCTTGTAAGCCGATTGCCTTGTGCGTCGCCATCGACCTTGCTCGCTTCGCCTCAAGTCTTTTTAAGCAACTAAAACCCTCGACCCAACGTCAAGTTGATTTTCTCAAATAATGGTTAAACCAACTCGCCATATTTAACAAAAGGATAAAGTTCACTTTGTATTGAACTAAAGAGAGGGGATTGAGTGTAGACTTCTTCCTCTCCGAGTGTTGAGATGCTCACTGTAGTGTGGGTGGTTTTGACACTCGTCTTTCAATACGAAGATGTTTTCATCCACACCTTTTTCTCCTAAAAAACCTCGGCCCCGTACCGAGTGCATTTTCAAAACACTTACAATAAATAAATCGATTCTCTTTATATTGAACTAAAGAGAGAGGATTGAGTGTAGACTTCTTCCTCTCCGAGTGTTGGGATATTCACTGTAGTGTGGGTGGTCTCGATACTCGTCTTTCAATACGAAGACGTGACTTTATCCGCCACCTATCTTCCCACAAACTTCTTTCCGCAACCTTTGTCACCAAAAAAAAAACCTCGGTCCCGTACCGAGCTCTTTTTTAAACTCTTTTCATAACAAAAATTTGAATGGTCGTGGAGTGGTTAGGCGTAGGCCTTCTCCTATCCCGAGTGCTGACGTTTACCGTAGGGTTCTCTGTCGCAAAAGCACTTACCATTCAAAACCAAAAACACTTTAATAAGAGAATGAAGTTCTCTTTGTATTGAATTAAAAAGAGAGGATTAAGTGTAGACTTCTCCCTCTCCGAGTGTCGAGATGCTCACTGTAGTGTGTGTGGTTTTGATACTCGTCTTTCAATACGAAGACACTATGTTCGCCACACCCTTTCATAACAAAAACTTTGAGATAAAGAATTGGGTACTACCCGTAGGGGTTACTATCCGAGGACCTATCTCGCCCCTTAAAAGGAAACAATTCAACAAATCATATGTGACATCTTGCCTCGCATGGCGAAAACTTATCTTTCAAAAAGGATGTGATACGTCCGTTCTACCGCAAACAGGTAATGCCTAAGTCTCCAACGAGCGAGTAGCAATACACCTAACTGCTAGAATGCGTACGATAGCATCATCCATAAAAACATCAACAAATCGTAGGCCGAACTACGGCTGCTCTGATTCTTTACTTCTTTTAAAGTAAAGATACGTAGGCACAAGGGCCACAATCCTTGTCGAGCACATTCCCCCTTATATATGTAGTTCCCCGAACTACGTCGACTCTGATTTTCTCATAACCGTTGAGAATACGTAGGCCTAGGACCGCGAAGTCCTTCCGAGTCTTTTCTTTCTTTTCTTCCCCGTTATCCCTCCTTCTCTCTCCCTAGGAACACACTTTTATAACATAATCTTTAAGCAAATAAATCGCACACGACAAACAAATGGTTCCCATCGAGTACGATGGATGCGAGGGGTGCTAATACCTTCCCTTCGCATAACCGGCTTCCGAACCTATTCTTGGTTGTGAGACCAACTTATCCGTTCTTTTCTTGAGGTTTTCTCGATATTTTCCTTTCCCCTCATGGGATAAATAAAATTCGGTGGCGACTCTTCTGTCCTTTTCCTTTTCGCCCTCCCCGTCGTTGCGCGTATTTTTCGAGTAGCGACAATATGACAATCACATCTTGAGCTAAACTGCCTTGAAGATAGGGGTCAAACTAGGGGATTTTACACTGTCAAGCCTTAGAAACCCTAGCTTGAAACTTCTCAAACTCTTCAATCATGATGAGTTAATCTTGGAATCATCCTTATAAAATCTCAATGCATCAAGCCATGATCACATGGCCTTTGAATTAGGTCTCAACCTTGTCCAAATCCTTAGTTGACTTAGGGTTGACCCAGTCAAACCCTAATTACACCACTCATGGCTGAGTCTTCTTAATCTTGCATAATGACCTGTCTAGGCTTCATGATGGCTTTCACGACATCTCATAAGCTCTCTCAAGGCTTCAAGTCTAACTTCATGGCTTCAGAATCATCTGAGGTCTTTCCACAACTCTCAAGTTAGGAGGCACACACTCTTGGTTTCAGTCACTCTCTCTGAGGATCTTTTGACTTCTCTGACAAAGATATCTACCCTTGAACACTTGAATAACCTTCCTAGCTAGCTTCAAACTCTTGTATAGCTCATGTTGGTAATCATACCTCTTGATCTCCTGCATACATGTCAATGAAATGCAAATGATAATGCTAATGTGAATGAAATGAAACACAAGCTAGGTAACGAAATGTTGGTCAAATTTTGGGGTGCAACAACTGCCCCTATTCAAGCGGCTTGAACCTGACTGGGTGAGAAGCGAACGACTCTCAACCAATCAAGGTGCGAGACGGTTGAATACCAAAAAACCAGGAATTTGCCAACTTCACAAGTACACGGTACTCTGATGGGAACAAATCTTTGGAAACTGAAATACTAGCTGCACGGCAACTAGCTGGAGAGTTGGTCACACGGTAACCGGTAATACATGGTCGATCATGCCGTCAGGCATAAAGATTCCTCGGGACCCATCAGGTCAACAATCAAGTTAATTATACCGTCAGGCATTAAGATTCCTAGGGACTCATCAGGTCAACAATCAAGTTAATCATGCCATCGGGCATTCAAAGAAGACTTTCAGGCATCAACCGGACTTCATCAGTAAGTCGGGAATAGAATTCTCGGTCAATCATGAACCAATTGGGGATATCCAAACCTCTGCCATCAGGCACTCTGCTTCAGCTGAGGGAACTGCTTCGTCAATACGGTTGGACTTCAATCATCAAGTCTTCGACGGAAGTTTCAACTTCGCTGTTCAGAAACCTGCTGGGGATGACGCACCTCCGCTGGGGATTCTGGAGAACTATCAAGTAACTCTGCTTCAGGGATCCGGAAATCATTCTGGGTGAATCATCTCTGCTGAGGAAATCAAGAATCGTCTTGAACAAATAACTTCGTGGGGACTTCAAGAATCATCCTGAACCAATAACTCTGCTGAAGATCTCGGGAATCATCCCGAGCACTCACTCTGTCGGGGGCTCTAAGCATCAACTTGAGCAAACCGCTCTGGCGACTTCACTGGGGATTCCAAGAATCATCTTGGGCGAACGACTTTGCTGGGGAATTCAAGAATCATCTTGAGCAAGCGGCTCTGCGGAGGAACACCTGCAAAACAAGAACGGTAACGACCTAGCTCATGTTTAGTATGCATATGCTTCGGCAATGGCGCAATGTTCCACGCGGTGGAAATGCTATGCAATCATGCAAAATGTTATGCAATCATGCAAAATGCTACGATCCCGTCAGCAAAATAAATTCCGAAGGGAAAATCCTTCTATCAAGGAGAAAGAAACACTCTGGTGGAGAGGAGGAATCATCCTGCCGAGGAGAGGAAGTCATGCTAATCCCAATCGGACTCCGCATGGGGAGAAAACTTCAGTCGACTGCTGCAGGGGAATAAAGCTCTACGAGAACCCAGACCTGCTGAGGAAAGCAATGTCGATCACGGAAATAAACCGCACGGCCTTCCCGGCTAACCCTCCTGGAGATAACGAGTCTGGCAGGGAGACACAGCATCAGCTATTCAACACTCTACTGGGGAAAACCAATCATGGTCCCAACTGCTTCTAAGGACTCGGCTCTCTTGGGGATCTGCAAACTCGGCTGGGGAGTAAGGAATCATCCTGCTTGCTAGGGGGAGTACGACTTTGTGGGGAATCTCAATTCCGCTGGGGACTTCAGTCTGGAACTATCAAGTGTTGCATACTTCAGCGTATGACTCAGCTGGGGAGACGACATTCCTTCAGGATGCATCTGATTGGGGAGAGAATCTTCTTTGCCTGGGGAGACATATCAATGCTTACGATCTCACGTTCAGACTATGTGGGGAGAGACTGCTGAACTTTGTTGGAGAAGGAGGAATCATCCTGCTTGGGACGCGTACGGCGTACTGCCTGGAATACGCTATACCTGCACCAACACAAACAAACAGACAAGGTGCCCTGCTCAAAGGGACCTATCAAGGTTATCATCTTGTGACAATGTTCAAGTAATTCATTGTTTCAACAATCAGTGGCCTAGGCCAATAAGTTTATATATGCGCATTTTATCAAAAACATCGGCGTTCTTTTTCGCAAACAAAACAGATAAATGCTAAACAGACAAACAGAATTGCTGAATAGTATACATTTTATTGATAACGAACCCCTGAATGGGTAAAAATGTTTTACAACAGATGCAAGCTCCTGGAATGAGGAAGCCGCGCAAAATAAAACATAAATATACATCAGTATATACAAATGTCGGCAACGAGGCGTAGACGAACACCATGAGTTAATCCCTCTATGACCCACTCGACTTCGATACTTCTCCGAGGCTTCAGCTTCAGAAGAGATTGATTCAGATAAACGGCCCTCAGGTCTTCCAAACCACTAAACAATGAAAGTCCACACGCGGAACGCAGTCATTTGCTTTTTCAAATCCCTAACTTTTGCCTGAATCGCCCTTCCGGGTTTTCGATTCACCGGGATACCCTTTTTTGCCAAAGTCGCCCATCCGGGTTTTCGACTTTGCGGGTGTACATTTTTCAATTTATATCCCTAATTTTTGCCCGAACCTTTTTCCTTTTTTATGGTTCGCCAGGATGCCCCATTTTTGCCTGGATATTCTTTTTCTTTCCAGCGGGTCATTTTTAAGCAAAGTATTTTTTAACTGCGTCCGCGTTCACCGGTGATGCAAAATCTTCACCATCCATTGTGGATAACAACAAAGCTGCTCCCGAGAAGACCTTGTTGACGACGTACGGACCTTCGTAATTGGGAGTCCACTTGCCCCGGTGATCGGAGTGTGGAGGAAGAATCTTCTTCAGGACGAGATCACCCGTATGAAAGCTTCTAGGACGCACCTTCTTATCATAAGCTTTCTTCATTCGGCTTTGGTACAGACGACCATGCGTAATTGATGCTAACCTCTTCTCGTCCATCAGGCTGAGTTGGTTCAGTCGGTTCTTAATCCATTCTGCCTCATCGAGTTTCACGTCAACCAAAACTCACAAAGAAGGGATCTCCACTTCTAACGGTAAGACAGCCTCCATACCATACACCAAGGAGAAAGGAGTTGCCCCGGTTGATGTACGTACCGTTGTACGATAACCGTGCAATGCAAATGGCAGCATCTCGTGCCAATCTTTATAGGTCACAACCATCTTCTGAACAATCTTCTTGATGTTCTTATTGGCCGCTTCAACGGCGCCATTCATCTTCGGCCGATAAGGAGATGAGTTGTGGTGTTCAATCTTGAAACTCTGGCACAACTCCTCCATCATCTTGTTATTCAGGTTCAAACCATTATCAGTAATGATCCGCTCGGGAATTCCGTAACGACATATGATATCCCTCTTTATGAACTTAGCCACCACCTGCTTGGTCACATTAGCATATGAGGCTGCCTCCACCCACTTGGTGAAGTAGTCGATAGCTACTAGAATGAAGCGATAACCGTTAGACGCAGTGGGCTCGATCTTTCCTATCATGTCGATGCCCCACATGGAGAACGGCCACGGGGAGGACATGACATTTAACGGGCACGGCGGCACATGAACTTTATCAGCATAGATCTGGCATTTATGACATCTCTTTGCGAATTTAAAGCAATCCGATTCCATCGTCAGCCAGTAGTATCCTGCTCTCAGGATCTTTCTCGTCATAGCATGCCCGTCGGCGTGCGTACCAAATGTGCCTTCATGGACTTCTTCCATGAGCATACTCGCCTCTTTCTCATCTACACATCTGAGTAGCACGAGATCGTGGTTTCTTTTATACAGCACTCCATCAGGATTGAGATAGAAATTTCCAGACAGCCTCCTCAGAGTCTTCTTATCCTGGGTTGATGCACCCGCAGGATACTCCTTAGTCATAAGGAAAGGCTAAATATCATGGAACCATGGCTTGCCGTCGGAGGCTTCCTCGATCGCAAAGACGAATGCAGGTCTATCAAGACGAGAAAGGACAATTCTTGGAGCTTCATTCCAAAAATTGACTTTATACATCGAAGCCAACGTGGCTAAGGCATCAGCCATCTGATTCTCCGCTCTGGGAACATGATGGAGTTCCACTCGATCAAAGAACGGGAGCAGCCTTCTGGCGTAGTTCATGTACGGCACCAAATTTGATTGACGAGTCTCCCACTCCCCTTTAATCTGGTTAATCACAAGTGCCGAGTCACCATACACATCTAGGTTCTTGATTCTCAAATCAATCGCTTCTTCTAGACCCATGATGCATGCTTCGTACTCCGCTTCATTATTGGTGACCGGAAACGTCAGTCTCGCAGTAAATGGGATGTGGGATCCATGGGGAGTCGTGATGGTTGCCCCTATGCCACTTCCGTAAGAATTAAACGCCCCGTCAAATATCAATTTCCACTGGGATTTCCTATCTGGCCCCTCGTCGGGCAACGGTTCATCGCAATCCTTCACTTTGAGAAACATGATATCCTCATCAGGGAATTCAAATTTCATCGGCTGATAATCTTCGATTGGCTGTTCGGCAAGGTATTCAGACAATACGCTTCCCTTGATGGCCTTCTGGGACACGTACTGAATATCATATTCCGTCAACACCATTTTCCATCTGGCAATCCTGCCCGAAAGCGCTTGCTTCTCGAAGACGTACTTGATCGGATCCATCTTCGAAATTAGCATGGTGGTGTGGTTGAGCATGTACTGTCGTAAACGTTTGGCAGCCCAGGCTAGTGCACAACACGTCTTCTCCAGCATCGAGTAACGAGATTCACAATCTGTGAACTTTTTACTAAAGTAGTAAATGGCATGCTCCTTTCTGCCCGTCTCGTCGTGCTGACCGAGAACACACCCCATACTATTCTCAAGAACTGTCAAGTACATGATTAAGGGTCTTCCGACCACTAGGGGTATCAAGATTGGAGGTTCCTGTAGATACTACTTTATCTTATCAAATGCCTTCTGGCAATCCTCGTTCCAGATAATCGCCAGATCTTTCTTTAACAGTTTGAACATCGGTTCACACGTGGCCGTGAGCTGAGAAATAAACCTTGCAATGTAGTTTATTCTACCCAGGAAACCACAGACTTCTTTTTCTGTTTTTGGCACTGGCATTTCTTGTATCGCTTTAATCTTCGCAGGATCAACCTCGATGCCTCTTTCACTCACGATAAACCCCAGTAACTTTCCGGACCGTACTCCAAAAGTACACTTGTTAGGATTTAGCCTCAACCTGAACTTCCTAAGCCTCTCAAAAAGCTTCAGCAAATTGACCAGATGTCCCTCCTCCGTTTAGGACTTCGCAATCATGTCATCAACATAGACTTCAATCTCATGATGAATCATGTCATGAAACAAAGTAACCATTGCTCGTTGGTAAGTGGCCCCT
Organism: Lathyrus sativus; assembly: GCA_963859935.3. Lineage (NCBI taxonomy): Eukaryota > Viridiplantae > Streptophyta > Magnoliopsida > Fabales > Fabaceae > Lathyrus > Lathyrus sativus. Next base: position 534,237,152 of record OZ012738.1, read on the forward strand.
GCGTTCTTCATACTGAAAGGCATTACCTTGTAGTAGAATGTTCCCCAGGGAGTGATAAACGTCGTTTTCTCCATGTCCTCCAGCGCCATCTTGATCTAATTGTAACCGGAGAAGCCATCCATGAACGAAAACACAGAGAACTGAGCTGTATTGTCGACCAACACATCAATATGAGGCAGCGGGAAATCATCTTTAGGGCTCGCCCTATTCAAATCCCGATAATTGACGCACATGCGTACCTTACCGTCCTTCTTTGGTACAGGCACTATGTTGGCGACCCACGGAGGGTAAGTAGTGACCGCTAAGAAGCCAGCATCAAGCTACTTCTGCACTTCTTCTTTGATCTTAACGGCCATATCTGGTCGCGTCCTCCTAAGCTTCTGCTTGGCGGGAGGACAATCTTCTCGCAGCGGCAAGTGATGGACCACGATGTCAGTGTCAAGTCCGGGCATATCCTCGTATAACCAAGCAAAGACGTCACTATACTCTCTTAGCATCTCGACCAATCTCTGCTTGACATCACTCTGCAATGCAGCCCCTATCCTGACGTTCCTGGCAAGTTCTTCAGAACCCAGATTCACAATCTCAATCTCCTCTTCATGAGGCAGAATAACTTTCTCCTCTTGTTTCAACAAGCGGGCCAACTCTTCGGGAAGGTCTTCGTCTTCATCAATCTCTTCTTCGGCTTGATAGATCGGGCAATCAAAGTCGAAGTGAGCCGTAGAAGGTCCAGAGTCGATGTCATCTGTTATGTGGATCCTGCAATAACAAGGGTTAAGCTTAAAACAAGGATATGCAGGTTAGCACAAACCCCATTGCCATTTTATTGTTTTTCAAAACAAATATAAAACAGGAATAACAGAGATCACAACATTTGAATATGAAGAAAAACGCCTTTTGATTTATTGGTAAAATGCATGTACATAATCAAACGAGGCCCTGACAATAAAACCTCTATGCCCCGGGTAGGACATAGGGTTGTACAATGATTGGAAAAAGTAAATCATTACTCTTCGCTTGTCATCTGGATGATATCCTTGATGGACCAGTTGGTAAGGCCCTCGCCTAGCTTGCTTGGCTGGATCCAAGAGTCGAGGTCACAGTCGCTATCTCCGCTGTCTTCAGACACCGCGTTGACGCTTTCAAATATCACTCCGCCACTGGTAAACTGGATCGGCCCTTTACCTCGCGACGCACTGCTAGAAGAGGAGGCTTCAGCTCCAGGAGAGTATCCCAACCCAAACTTGTCTTGCTTGTTAGGTATCTCCAAAATTCGCCCCCAGCCTGGGGTAGATCCGGCTTGAACAACGGCTCGGGCTTCCTTGAAGGAAGAGAGAGTCATCTCTGGCTTCTCAGCGACTACAGGAGCTACGTCCTTGACTTTAACAGCTTCGAACGCTTGGCATAGGGTCTCGTGGATTTCCCCATCCATCTCAACATACTTGAAGGAAGACAAATGGCTCACCATTATGTCTTCCTCGCCGCATACAGTCACGATGCTACCTCCGACAGCATACTTGAGTTTTTGGTGCAACGTGGAGGTCACGACACCCGCAACATGGATCCATGGTCGGCCCAAGAGACAGCTGTAGGCGGGCATGATGTCCATAATATAAAAGATTGCGTCGAACGTGTCCGGCCCGACTTGGATTGGCAGGGTCACCTCCCCGAAAACATGGCGTTTGATTCCATCGAACGCTTTCACAAGCAGATCACTGAGTGTGCAAATCACTCCACGAGTATCCAACTTCATTAATGCCTTCTTCGGAAGAACATTGAGTGACGACCCAGTGTCTACCAACACGTGCGACATAATCGTTCCCCTACACTCTATCGAGATGTGTAGGGCGCTATTGTGATTCCTTCCCTTTGGCGTCAGCTCTAGGTCAGTGAACCCTAACCCATTTCCAGCATTCACGTGGGCTACGACCTCTTCCAGCTGGTTTACCAATATTTCCTGCGGTACATACGCGGCGTCCAACACCTTCAGCAGCGCGTTGCGGTGTGCTTCAGAACACAGCATCAAATTCAAGATGGAAATTTTCGAGGGTGTCTGATGGAGATGATCCACAATCTTGTAGCCGCTCTTTTTAATTAACCTCATGAATTCCGCGGCGTCTTTAACAAGTAAATCTTTGTCTGCCCCACGCGGGATCTCTTCAACGACTTTACTTTTACCTTTGTCAGATGCGTCAGCTCTGTCCGCTTTGTCCGCCACGACCTCAGGTGGTGCAAACACTCTTCCGCTGCGAGTAATAATACTGATTCCTGCAAGATTCTCCACAGACGACCCAAACGGTTCTAGCTCCAACTTCTGTCCATTGCAGTAGACTTCAGCCCCATAATGCCATAGGACATCGTTAGTGCTTTCGAAGGGTATCGGCCCAGCTTTGGTGATAGTAATTGTGGGCGGTCTAGGTGCAGAAATAGTTATCGTCTGGCGAGGGATGGTGATGGTGGCAACCTCATCATATTGCTTCAGCATTACCTCTCCTGATCCACTTTCGGCCCTCCGGCTAAACTGTAAGACCCTTCAGTCATCAGACTTTGAATCCCCTCTATCAACTGTTCACATCCATCAGGACTTGTTGCACAACCCATATACAGCTCTCCGCAACCTGGGAAGAAACCTCTTTTCATCAACATAGCTTTAACGAAGCTAAGCGGCGTCTTTAGATCTTTGACGTCAGTCAACAAATCCAAACTCTCGTCTTCGATAATGGCGTTTACTCCACCTCCCCTATGATTCGGCATAGGGTTCTTCGTGGCATTTGGCACATTATCTGAGAAGTTGATGATCTTAGCGTCCACCATGTCCTGCACCTTATGCTGGAAGGCTTTGCAATTCTCTATTGTGTGGCCTGGTGCCCCTGAGTGAAACTCACAAGTTGCATTCGCATCATAACCTGGCGGAGGTGCCCCTGTCAAGGGAGCCAAGGTTCTCTTCTGGATCAACTGTAGCTGGAGCAAAGTCTGCAATAGTTGCGCGTACGACATGGGCAGTGTCTCGAGGTGACAGCTCGACAGAGGTGCCCGATTCTGATACTTTCTGTACCCTTGTTGATTTAGTTGCTGCTGCTGTGGCTGTTGAACTGCCGGGATAATTATACTGGCCACCTGCTGGTGAGGGCCTTTACCCTTCCTTCGAGCGTGGGTCACGGCGCTCGTTTCTCCTTCCCGTCTTTTGCCACTATAAGGTTTCTTTCTGCCTCCTCCAGCTGAGGATGACTCACCTTGAATTTTCCCGAGTTTGATCCCATTTTCAACGTGCTCACCCGTGATAATGAGATCTGAGAAGGTTCCGGACATACCGCTGACCAATTTCTCATAGTAAACCCCTGGGAGGGTGGCTACGAACATCTGCACAAGCTCGCGTTCAACCATCGGCGGCTGAACCCTGGCTACCAATTCACGCCACCGCTGGGCGTATTCCTTAAACCCTTCGTTGTTCCTTTGCGACAGATTCTGCAGTTGGACTCGGTTCGGAGCCAAGTTGTTGTTGTATTGGTAGTGGTGCACAAATGCTTCAGTAAGGTCCTTCTACGTGTGCACATTGGTAGGCTCCAGACTTATGTACCATTCGAGGGAGGGTCCGGACAGACTGTCCTGAAAGAAGTGCATCAACAACTTCTCGTCCTCAGAATGAGCGGATATTTTTCTGTAATACGATCTCAGGTGGACGCGAGGGCAAGTGGTGCCCTTATACTTTTCAAAGTCAGGTACCTTGAACTTGGGAGGCACCTTGAAATTAGCAATCAGTCCCAACTTAGACATATCAATGCCCAGGGTGTTCTGGTTCTCGATATTCCTCATCTTATCCTCGAGTGCCTTGAAGCTTAGACGTGCTTTAGCAGTCAGCTCACCTTCAGTACCTCTCTGAGAGAACACATCGTCTTGGCGGTCTTCTAACCACGGCTGAGGCCCAAACAGATTCCCAACACCTGCATTGCCGTTGCCCAGCCCGACATTGACATTAGCTTCCAGACTCCCATTACCGACGCCCGTCGTATTACCATTGAGTTGCATATTAGCTATCACATTGCCGTGTCGTTCCCCCCGGTCACGGGGACGCCATTCTGAGGAGTTTCAACTGGTGGAGGAGTAGGCACAGTCCCACCATGGAGTACCCCATTGCTATTGGCCCTTGAAATCAGAGGCTGGACCAAGGTTCTGAGCTGATCCTGGTCATTGGCGACCGCTTGCATGAGCTCCATGAAGCGATCCATTCTTTTGCGGAGTTCTTGAACATCAATTTGCACTTGCTCCATGATTCTGGTTTGATTTGCTCTGGTCGGATAGCGGTGGATAGGTCTTTGATCAATCCTGGAACAACCTGAAACAACCTGAAAACACAAAAGGGTTAGGAAAAAACGACAAAGTGCTCGTTATGCGAATGCTTCATGCAAATGCAAACGTGTGTCTGTGCATTAGGGAGATCTCCCCCGATCCTAGTGCCTGAGTGCCAGTGCTGATAATAAGAAGTCCGAGTCCATTCATGGAAATAACATCTCATATATAAAGAAAGCCCATCAAGGCAGTACACGACATCAGTGAGTACAAGCAGAATCAGTAGCATGACCTCGACCAACAAGCCTGGTGATGGTCAGCATACAATGATGATCAAACAAAAGGAATACAAATATAGTCAAGTACGGCCACGGGCGTGAAACTCTTCTAACAACCCCTTCGTTTCTGGATGATCAGGACGAGTGAGTAACCCTTCGACGAGTAGCTCCCTCTACAAAATGGCGTATTGAAGACCTTCGACCGAATCTTCCCATGCTCCTTCGCCGAAACAATCTTCTAACTTCCGCTTCTTGGCCTCAAACGTCAGTTTGCGCTCCTTCAAGTTAGCGAGAGCTCTGTTGAGCTGGCCTTCGGCGGCGTATCTGCGAGTGGTTTCTTCATCAAACCTCTTCTCACTAGCCCTCACCTGGGCTTTCAGTTTGGAGATCTGTTGCATCAGCTTGTCCTCCCGTTCCTTCCTGTTGGCTAGGGAGGCCTTCCAGTGCTGGTTAAACTTGGATATCCTCCGATACGCTTCGTCTAAGTGTTGCTTCTTCGTGACCAGTACATCGTTGACAGCTTTGAAGTCTCGACCCATGCGCTCACGCTCAGCTATCTGCTTAGTCAAGTCTGTCCCCAGCTGGTTCACCAGCTCGGTCTGCCTCTTGAAGGAATGAACGGCTTCGTTTCTCTCGCTTTGGAGTTGAGCCAATTCTTTCTCCAGTTCTCCATTTTCCCTCTTCAATTCATCTCTCTCAGCTAACACCCGATTATGTTGCTGAATGGGTACGGTAGTAGGCTCTTCAATCACTGAAGGGCCTTCTGGCTTGGCAGGAAGAAACGACATCCCTATAGCATCTGCTCTGGCTCTGATCCAAGTCACATACGGAGGGTAGGCTTGGCTATTGCTTCTCCCCAGCAATGATTTTCCCCTCTTACTGATACCATTCCAAGCGCGCTGAAGCTTAGATAACAGATCCCCCTCTAGAAGACCAGTGAGGTACATAGATTCATGTACCTCTTCATCCTTCGGCGGAGCTCTCAAAGCATACGCGAACTGTCGGACCAGCAAAGACGGATTATAGTTTATACAGCCCTTCCTGCCTATCAAAGGCACGTTCGGAAACCCGTTGCAGCTGAAGATAATCTCGGTACCCAACCTATCTCTATTAAACCAGTCAATATCCTCTGCAGATAGACTCATCAAACGCTCGGACCACTCAGCTGTGGCTGCAGACGAAACAAAGGGACCCCTCTTGGGCAGATGATTATCAAGCCATTTATAAAGCAAGGGCACACAGCACGAGACATTCTTGCCCCTTCTGTTCTCGTTCTTGTAGTGGATGGAATGGTAGACATCTCCTATCAAGGTAGGGACTGGATTCCCTGAAGCAAGGATGCGAAAGGCGTCGAAGTCCACAAAGTCGGGCATATTGGGGAACAGAACGATGCCATATATGCACAGAGCGAGAATGGCGTTGAACACAACCCAACATCCGTCTTTGGCGCACTGCTGAGCCTTACCCACTAAGAATTGCAAGGAGAAACCGGGAACCTTGTTCCAACTAGACAATACCAACTCGGAAGCATCCAGATGAAGTGAAGGAGCTAGACTAGCTAGATCAGGCTCAACATCCATATGAACAAAGGGCATCTGACTCTTGATAGGCACACCTAACAAATCAACATACTCCTATAGCGTAGGTGCGAGAACAAAATCCTAGAAAGTGAAGCATCTCAACGGAGGATCGTAGAACTGCAGCAGAGCGTGCAACCCATTCAACTCGAACGCAGAAGGTTTACGAACCAAACTGAGCAATTTGCCGTAAGATTTTCTGAACTCATCTCTCACAGAATCACCAGCTAAAGCAATCAAACCAGTCAGCTGAACCACATCAGGGGCAAGGAGCTTGTAAGCCACGGTCTTCCTCAGAGAACCCATAACAACACAATAGGAGGCAAGAAATCCTGGATCGGGGAAAACGGTACCTGCAACACAGACACACATTAATGAAATGCAAATGGGTATGCAAAGCAATGTAAAATGCAATCATGCAGCAGGAAATCAAGGCAACTGTGCTGTGGAGATTCTGTATCAACAAACCCATAATCCTGCTCTATCAAGAACAACCACTTTCTCTGATAAGAAGAAAACCCTGGTATCGGACCACAAATCTGCTCTGTCAAGAACACACACATATAGGACCATAAATCTGCTCTGTCAAGAACAAACATCTGATAATAAGGACCTCTGATGCAGGATCAAAAAATCTGCTCTGTCAAGAACAACCATACATCTGCTGATGAGATCCTCAGACCCCAATCATAAATCTGCTCTGTCAAGAACACACATATATATCTCTGAATATAAGGTCCTCTGATACAGGACCAAAGCTCTGCTCTGTCAAGAACAAGCATCTGATAATAAGACCCTCTGATCAAAAGCTGCTCTATCAAGAACAAATACACATCTCTGAATACAAGGTCCTCTGATACAGGACCAAAGCTCTGCTCTGTCAAGAACAATCATATATCTGATGATGAGAACCTCCGGTATCAACAAAACTGATTCACTGTCAAGAAAACCAGGTAATCTGAAGGTCAAAGTTTCCTGCAATAAACCCAACCCTACTCACAAGTATGGACCTAAAATGACTCAAGTTCGGCATCCTATGCGTTCATCAGCGTCACAGACATTCAAGAGGGGTGATACGATACCCAGGAGGTGTGGCATCACCAGCTCATGAAGCGTACTCACTCGGCTGAATCACAAATGATCGGTCCCCAAAGTCGACAATCCTCCAAACCAACAACCCCCTCAACCCAAAGGGTTGAAAAAGAAGCCAACCGGGAGAACCGCGTCTGAGCGTGGATTTCATGAGACACTAGTTCCTGCCAAGCAAGCACGCGCCCACTAATTTCTACAACTAATGTTATGTTCACTCAAGCCTGGGTTTGGCTTCTCACTCATCAGAATGCCCCTCCCACAACAGCACAGATAATCATATCATACTGAAAATAAAGTGCGGGAAATAAAAAATGCGATAAATAAACACAACCTAACAATTAATCATACAAGCGCTAGGATTGACTCTCGCAGGGGACGTCGGATCCTCAAACTGACTCGCATACGGGACGTTGGATCCCAAGAAACTATCAAGTCCCCAGCAGAGTCGCCAGCTGTCGCTTCCGCGAAAATAAGGTGCCGGTTGTCGCTTGCGCGAAAATAAGGTGCCGGCAAAACAGAAGAGTCGCCACCTTTCGTAATTTATCCCTCAGAGCGGGAAAGGAAACGATCGGAAAAACCTGACGAAAAAGGGTAAGACAAGGTCGTCGCAACCGTTGTCTGGATTCGGGAGTCGGTTACGCAAGGGGAAGGTATTAGCACCCCTCACGTTCGTCGTACTCGACGGGATCCACGCTTGCTTGGTTTACTTGGACCGGTGAAAAACAATCTATCTACGGCTGCTAAATCTAAACGGGAAGAAATTGACTCGATAGAGCGTCGCACTCTATGCCTACGTATTCTCTTCAGAGAACGAGAAATCAGAGTCTGCGTAGTTCGGGAAACTACGGGTTAGTTGCTCGGCAAGACGTCGCGTCTTGGGCCTACGTATTCTCTTCAGAGAAATCAGAGCATGACGTAGTTCAGGCTAACTACGGCTAGACAGGGGTGTTCTTGGTCACACGGGGGTGAGAGAAATGATTGACGATACTAGCGTACGCATTCTAGCAGTTAGGTGGACGCTGCTCGACCATTGGAGACTTAGGCGTACCTGTTTGCGGTAGAATGGACGTAGTATGTCGGGTTTCGAGGTATGGGAACCTACGGGAACTAGAACTACGGTCTGGTCTCAAATGCACTCGGGCAAGAGAAAAGGATAACATCAGTCGTCAGCGGGAAAGTCTCGATCGCACAACAGCGAGGAGAACAGAAGGTTAGTTGTTAGTGTGCTCTCTAGGATATCGCATCCTATGCCTACATATTCTCATCAGAGAAAGTCAGAGCAGCTGTAGTTCAGCCTAACTATGGGTAGAACGGAGACCACAACACAAATCTCGTTTTATTAATATTCGGAAAAATTACAATGATTGAGTACGGGAAAATAAACTCCTAAAAATCCTATCCAACTATTTTGGAAAATCTAATGGAAAATAGTCCCCTAACAAGTGGACATTTAAATCTACTCTAAAAGTGTAAAAAGTCCCCTAACAAATGGACATTTAAACTACTTCTAAAAATGTAAAAGGAACTCTATGAGAGATTATATCGTAAAAGAAATTATTAAAAATACTACTATTTTTATATCACCATATGCTCCATTTTTCTATGCTTATATTACATATTTTCTTCTTTTAAAAAACCAAACAAAAGAATATAAAAAGAAAATAAAGAAAAAAAGAGAAAAAACCCAAGGGGGTGCAAAACTGCTGCTAGGAGGTACAGCAACAAAAAACAGCACAAAAACTGGGCCCAGCCCAATAAGAATTCAAACAAAAAAAACTGCTGGGAGGGGGTGCTGGAAGAAAACGGGGAGTGTTATCAAAAAGGCCCAGCCCGTTTTACACACGGAGGAGGGGGTGTAGAAAGTGAATCGGGGGGTGTGATTAGCGAAGGCTGGCCCAGCCCAATCCATAACAAAACAAAAACGGAAGGGTGTATGAGGAAAAAACGGAGGGGTATGGATTGAACTCACTGGGCCCAAGGCCCAATCCATTGACAGCCCTCTCTCCCTCGTTCCAAATTCTCAGAAAAAACCCTAGATTCCTCCACGCCACTGTTCACTCTCTACCTTGCGCCGTCACCACCGCCTCACCGCTCTCTTTCTCTCTGTCTCAAACCTCTCATCTCACTTCTCAATCAAACTATCACAGACACCTCAATCTCTCATCTCTCCCTTACAAACTCTTTTTTATCGTCTTCAAATTCCGTTTGAATCAACAGCAAACAACAACAGAAATTCAACAACAAGCTGGGAGAATTACGAATGTCCACAAGTGTTCTTGAAGTTGTTGGTGGACGTTCTTGATGTTCTGATGAAGACTTGTGAACGACTTTGAAGTTTGAGGATGATCTTGAAGATTTGATGACGAACCTGACGAACACCATACGAGTTCTTCAAGATTCTGGAAACGAAAGAGTCTCTTGATGATGTTCGAAGTTGTTAATGGAGGTCAAGACTGGATCTGGTGATCTGGAAAAATGCATCAAGATGAAGGCGGATGAACATGCACGAAGGACTTCATGGAGGATCTTTCAATTTCTTGGAGATGTCGATGAATAAGGTTGAAGATTCTATGAAGCTCTGGAAGATCATTGCGATGGATGAGCATCGTTGAAGGTCTTAGATGATGATGGTTGTTTTTTCTGGAAAATTTCGCAAGACATTGATGAGTTTCTGGACGAAGATCTTGAAGATCTTCTGGAAAGAAATGGTAAACCGATGAGGGAGTTTCAAGGATCTTGATGAAGATCAGTATGGACTTGATGAAGATCTGGTGAACGTATGCATTTGCCGGCAGAGAAGATGAAGATTCTGGCGGAGTTCTTGGAGATTGACAGATGATGAACGATTTTCTGGAAAATCTGGATCGGAGAAGACGAAGATCATGCTGGTGGGATGAGTTTTCTGATGACTTTGCAGTTTCCGGCGGTTATGGCGGTGGTCAGAATTGGTTGGAGGTTTGTTATGGTGGCCGGAGTTTGGTGGAGGTGGTGGTTGCATGGCCGGCGGCCATGCATCCGGCGAGGCTAGGGTGAAGACAGGTGGCGCAACGCATGCAGAGGGAGTGTGGGAAATGGACATGTGGAGTGGGGGAAGGGCGTGAAGAAGCCACGTGTGGCTTGCATGCAGAGTGGAAAATGAGGTGGGGCCTCAGAATGAGCACGCGTGGATACTCTTATAGTGTGACAAGTGTCACTGCACTAGACTGAAAGTTTGACTGGGCCTCCAAAATAGCTGGGCCCAACGAAAATGGACTTAATAACACCTAATTACTCTGATTAAGCACTGAATGAAGACCTAATTAACTCTAATAAACCCAAATCAACACCTAAACAAATGATTAAAATCTAATGAACATTAAAACTAATGAACACCTAATTAGACCTAATAAACTCTAATTAAAATCTAACTAAATGATTAAAATCTAATTAAACCTAAAAAAAAGAGAATTAACTATTAAATCTATATTAATCACTAAACTAATGAAAATAGAAAAAAAACTCTAATAATTTCTATTAATTCTAATTAATCTATTTATCTCTAAACTAATAAAACCCTATTAATTTCTATTAATTCCTATAGAAAAACTATATTAATTTCTACTTAAAAAATACCTATTAAAAGAATATTCTATTAAACTATTTATTAAAATTCTATTTAATACCTAAAAAATGATTTATTCCTAAATCTATATTAAAGAAATTCCTAAAACTATTTAAAAAAATCAATTAATATCTAAAAGCTATTTAAAAAATCTATCTAATACCTAGAAAAATGAATTAAGCCTATTAAAAATTCTAGAAAAATAAGGAAAAATCTAAAACTACCGAGGAAGCCGATTAAATCGATTAGCGAACTATATCGAAATAAACGGTAAAAATTTGGACACCGAGATGTCCTCAAAAACAACAGCGAGAGCTGAAAACACCGGGACGAGCACCGATTCTCAAAATACGTCCTCGTATGAGCCTGAAATGCTATCAGAGGGCTGTGATCTCGATAAACCAATTTGACTGGAAGAAATGCAATGTACGCGGTATGCAAATGCGAAATGAAATGAGTCGAAACATGAGCCAAATTGCGATGAGTAGTTGGTCAAATTTTGTGGTGCAACAGCTGCCCCTATTCAAACGGCTTGGACCTGAAGGGTTGAAGAGCGAACGACTTTCAAACATTCAAAGGTGCGAGACGGTTGAATCCCGATAAACCCGGAAATTTGCCAACTGCACAAGTACACGGTACTCTGGCAGGAATGGATCTTCGAACACTGAGATAATAGCTGCACGACAACTAGCTGGAGACATACCGATCTGACATCGCCGTCGATTAACCAAAATACCCAACATCGCCGCTGGAAAACTAAATCACCTGAAATCGCCGTCGGACAACCAAAACACCCAACATCGCCGCTGGAGAAATAGAGAGTCACCTGACATCACCGCCAGAAACCAACGGCCAACATCGCCGTCGGAGAACTGAAGAATCTGAGAAACACCCAACATCGCCGCTGGAAAACTAAATCAACTGACATCGCCGCCGGATACAAACATCCAACATCGTCGCTGGGACAACAAAGAAACTGACATCGTCGTCAACCAAACATCCAACCTCGCCGCTGGAACATCAAAGGATCTGACATCGCCGTCGGAAACAAGCATCCAATATCGCCACTGGAGAACCAAAACATCCAACATCGTCGCTGGAACATCAAAGAATCTGACATCGCCGTCAACCAACTAAAACACCCAACATCGCCGCTGGAAAACTAAATCACCCGACATCGCCGCCAGAAACAAATAGCCAACATCGCCGCTGGAGAACCAAAACATCCAACATCGCCGCTGGAACATCAAAGAATCTGACATCGCCGTCAACCAACTAAAACACCCAACATCGCTGTCAAGTACTCAAAACAATCTGACTTCACCGTCAACTCTCAAATATAGTCTTCTGACTTCGCCGTCAACTTTCAACATCGAGTCGATAAAAGCATCTGACCTCGCCGTCAGGGTGAAGAAATCCATTGGAGAAATATGAACTTGAATAATAGACTCTGTTGGAGAGAGTGATAAGATGAACACGTGTCAATGATCTTGCAGGAGGTCTGGATACCACACACAGGTGAAGGATACTCTGGTCGGTAGGAACATCTTCGACACTGATCATAACAGTTGTACGACAACCCTACTGGTGAGTTGGTCACGCGGTAACCGGGGAAAAGTCTGATTTCAAATCTCCGTCAGGATGATCATCTGATTCTGCTGTAGACATTCGTCCTCAATTCATCAAAGGGCCACTGGTCACTTGGTAACCGGCAATACAGGGTTGATTATGCCATCAGGCGTTCTGAGAAAGCTGTCGGACATCAGCCGGACTTCATCAGCAAGTCGGGAATAGAATTCTTGGTCAATCATGAGCCAACTGGGAATATCTAAACCTCCGCCATCAGGAACTCCGCATCAGCTGAGAGAACTGCTTCATTAACACGGTTAGACTTCAATCATGGAGTCTTCCAGGGAGATTTCAACTTCGCCGTTAGAAAACCTGCTGGGGAGGACGCTTCGCCGCTGGGGACTCTGGAGAACTATCAAGTAACTCCGCTCTGGGGGTCCAGAAATCATTCTGGATGAATCAACTCTGCTGAGGACTTCAAGAATCATCTTGAACAAATAACTCCGTCGGGGACCTTCAAGAATCATCTTGCACCGGTAACCATTCTGAGCAAACACTCTGTTGGGGATTTCAATCCTTAGCTACTCACTGTACACTCTGATGGAGATGTGTTGATCCTATCAAGGAAACACCTCTGGCGTCTGCGGAAGATAACAATCGATCACTGAAATTGGATCTCACTTCATTGAGGAAAACAACCCTGAACGGTCCCTTTTGAACACCCTAAGTCCTTATAAGGTACGAAGCAATTTGCTGAGCAACAACTCTTCTCTGGCTGACATCAAAGTCTACTCGTCTGGAGATTACTCAATGAGGGAATCACCGTCGACCTCTGCTTGAGGAATGAGTCGATGACCTGGACTCGGAGGGGAAAGGAGTCAAACTTGGACTCTGTGGGGATACAACATTGCATGAGTCCCACTGCTGGGGAAATGAACCCAAATCTGCCGGTCAGGGAAAGCTTCAGTCTCAACCCACTTGGGAAAATAGCACATCAGGCTAATCAACATTCGATGCTTGGGATGGCCATACTCTGCCGGAAATATCAATCTCGCCCTGCTGAGGATAATCTTGATCCTACTCTGATAAGGGATAAATGCCATCTCAATTTGCTGCAGTCTCAAACGGCTCAGGGGAAACAATTTCAAACTGTACATCTCTGCTGAGAACATAATCCTGATTCAGCAACATCAACACAGGGAATACAGAATACCAATCATGGAGCTGGGATCACTCGAGCTTTGTGTCGGGGAATGTGACAACATACGAGTCACTAGGAATCATCGTGCCAAGTACAATTAGGTTCTTTCTGGTTTAGGAATAGGTTTATGGTGATAGGGATTCATTTCTGGTTACCAACAAAAGTGGATTTGAAAGGGACATACTAGACGAGAACTAGCATTCAAGGTGGACTACTAGACGAGATACGTTAGGTTGTCAGACGAGAACTAACGTACGGGTTTTGGATATCAGACGGGATTGATTTCTGGTTTGCCAGACGAGAACTGGGCTTTGAAACTGTGTTGGCCAGACGAGAACTGGTTGATCAATAGGTTACAGAAAAGGTGACCCGACGGGGCTGGTTTCTAGTTTGGATTTCATACGAGAACTGATCTCCGGTTTTCCAGACGCGAACTGGACTTTGAAATGATTCGGTTACAAGGTTCAGCCAACTAACAGGTTAGGCTGTAGGATAACAATCCAATGACAGTAAGGCTTCTTCAGAAGGCTTAGGTTTTTGGCAGGGTAATGACACGATTCCCCGACACTCAACTCTTGCTAGGGTGAACAAACTCATTTGAACAACTTGCCCCAGTGCAATTCGACTTGCCCCAATCCGACTCTTGGGAAACTTCATTCTGAATAGAAAGCAGCTGGCAACAAAACAATCTTCAGATGGCTTGCCCTAACATCTGTACAACGGAAGGATTCATCCTCAATTAACCAACTCTCATCATGGTTGGTTTCAGTATACTTCTGAATTAGCTTGCCCCTGAACGAGCGGTGAGCGACTCAACCTGCCCTGATTGAACACTGGGGGGAATCTGCCCTCAAATCACAAGAGTTCTGGATAACTGCCCCTGATTGGGTCTCGAGAAGATTCACTTCTGATCGACTGCTTCTTGAATAATCTGTCCCGTAATCAACTGATCCTTCGGGACTTGTCCTCGAACTGACTGATTCCAAACTCACTAGAAGTCAATGCCCCAAGTTTACAGGGTTTCACAGCATACCGTTCTGATCCAGACTGCTAACGATTCAGTCCTGATTGACTATTCCCTGTTGGATTTCTTTCATATCAACTACTGACCTGCAATTAAAATTGTTTATTCACGAATGGTAATTTTAATGCAGTGTTCATGCAGATTTTGAAAAAATGTACTGTCACTCATTTACGTGTCATGCTAGTGAGTGACGAATGAACTAAAGAGTTCAGACGTAATGCTGATGCGATCAGTGAAAACTTACAACAAGGATATGATTAGCAAATCATGTAGGAGTCAGGTTACTCAACCTTATCGTAGTGCGCTTTCGGAATAAACCCTGCCTCAATTAGGTCTTTTAAGGGTTGTATCGTGGTCGGGTTCACGGTTCGTGAAACAAAGGATATTTGGCTCAAATTATGATTTGTACCCACCCCTTCTACGTGATGATCTCTGATCTTAAAGTTCAGTTAACTTGGCTCGAGCGCTCGCCTCTTCGAGAGGTATGTTGAACATTGGGAACAATTGGTTAAAGAATTCACAAGTTGTTCGGAGTGACAGTTACTCCTTTTTCGTTTCGGCGTCTGTATCTACACGACTTTGTCCTTGTTTGAGGATTTTTCTTTTTTCATCCTTTCTTTTTCATTCTTTTGATTCCCTAATTTTTGTCTGGACTGACTCTTCAGAGTTCTTTTCGATTTTTCTTTTGAAGTCCAGCGGGATGCCCTGATTTTTGCCTAAGTATTTGCTTTCCAGCTTTTCTTTTCTTTTTACTTAGCGGGCTTTCTTATTCCTTTTTTTTCGAAACAAGTCGTGCGACACTGGCTGTCTTGATTCATCCGAGAGGTTTATAACTGTCTCACTCTTGATTGGTGAGGTTTAACCATTGTGGTTGACGAGGTACGACCTCTGGGGAGGAATATGATGTGATTGGTCCTCGAAAGACAACACTCCTCTATAAGACTTGAACGCTTGATCAAGCTAACTGACAACTACCCTGCCCCGGGTTAAGATATGAGGGTTCAAAAGTCCGAAAAAAAACTCCTACTTCTCGGCTCGAAGTGGTTAACAAGGGATTCTCTTCCTTATCTCTCCAGTGTTTAGGGGATTTGAAACAATGCCTTGTACGTCATAGGCAAGGTTTTATCTGAAAGCATATGATCATCGGTTATGAGTATTCAGTTTCATCATCCTCCCTCCAATCTTTGCTAATCATAGTGATAAAGTGGAGTGAATAAAGTGCAAGTGTCAGTGCAATGCGGTAAACGAGTGACAACAACATGATTAATTCAGAAAAATGCATAGTCACTTTATTAACATTACCATTCGAAACATACAATGTTTAACAGCAAGTAGTAACTAACAGAAAGGAAACTACAAATGCAAATGATAAAAAGTCCGAGGACTGCCAATGCTGAGGACATCTGCCTGTCTGGACCACTGGCTTCTGAAAATAACCCTCTGAATCTGCAAGCTCAGACAGCTGAGAGGTTCTCATGCACAACCAAAACTCCATCTGGAAAGGAAATGCACCCTTTGTCGATCAACTGTTGTACTTTTGCCTGAAAAGCTTTACAATCTTCAGTTGAATGCCATGGAGATCCACCATGGTATCCACACTGAGCGTGGGGATTGTACCCAGGAGGGTAGGGCTCTGGCACGGGCTTGAGAGCTTTGGGTTCCACCAAAGAATTCTGAATCAAATGCGGAAGAATCTGGCTATACGGCACAGGCACTGGATGAGAAGGAGCATTCCTTCGTTCCAAGTTGTTACGAGGTCGGTTCTGACTCTGACGCTGATTCTGATAGCTTCGGCCACGGGCTCGTGGATTTGCAAGAGGAGCGACATAAAGTTCCCGATACGGTGCCCCAGGCACAATTGTCTGTCCAGAATAACGAGACACAAAAGATACTGACCGCTGAGAAGACGGAGAACCAACAGATTTCACCGATTCGACTTGAGGATACCCAACATCATTCATGATTGCATTGACCACAACTCCTTCTTCAGTTTGAAAGCTGTAGAGAGATTCAGTTTCATTAGCCTGACTGATTGAAACATTCTGGATTCTTCCAGTCTTTACACCATACTCGATGCGTTCTCCTGCCCTTACCAATTCATAGAAATTTGGTGCGACTCCAAGCATTCTTTCGAAGTACGGGCTCTGCAAGGAGTTTACGAACATGCCTTTTAGCTCTTGGTCTAGAAGCGGTGGTTGCACTCTAGCAGCAAATTCTCTCCATCTCTGAACATACTTTCTGAAAGGTTCATTGTCCCCTTGAGACAATTCTTGCAGCTGCATGCGAATAGGCGCTTCATCAAGATTGTAGTCATACTGTTCCAGAAAAGCATTGGCTAAATCCACCCATGATCGGATTTGATCACTCTCTAACTGCATATACCATCTCAGAGGTGCCCCAGTTAGACTATCTTGAAAGCAGTGAATCATCAGCTTGTCGTTGTGCACAAATGAAGTCATTCTTCGGCAGAACATCACCAAATGTTGCTTCGGGCAACTATCTCCTTTGTACCTTTCAAACCTCGGCATTCTGAACTTCGGAGGTACCACCAGGCCAGGAACCAGACACATGTCTGCAGCACTAGGGTTAACAGCGTCTTTACCTTTCAAGGCTTTGAATCTTTCATCCAATGCACGAAACCTTTCAGCATACACGGGAGCTAATGGGTCTTTTGTCCTTGCTATCGGGACCTATCTTCGGGACTTTGGCACAGGGAAGGCAAAACCCTAGTAGTCTGAGATATCAACAGAAGGAGAACGTTCACCTCGGACAACAAACTGCTCACGTAGACCTCGGTCTTCAACAGAAGGTTATACAGGCTGAGCTGCGGTAAGGTTGTTCACTTGCGGAAAGTCTTCGTCACACGTAGATCCATACAAAGGATTGGACGTCACAGTGGAACCTGACAGGGTATCAACAAACTGGAAGCTGCTCTCCAATATAGCTACCAACAACTGTCAACTGACTTCACTGCTTGACTCTGATCAGATCTGCTTCAAGTCTGCTTCAACCCCTTGGTCACCTTCAATACTCACCTTCAGAATCAAAACAACGACTGGATAAGAGCTCTGACTAGCTGGCGAATGACATGCAATATGATGCAAGAATGCTCATGCAAATGCAATGCAAGATGCAGCAAACACGG
The DNA here is from genome assembly GCA_963859935.3 of Lathyrus sativus. NCBI lineage: Eukaryota > Viridiplantae > Streptophyta > Magnoliopsida > Fabales > Fabaceae > Lathyrus > Lathyrus sativus. Next base: position 534,254,926 of record OZ012738.1, read on the forward strand.
GATCACAGCCCCCACAAAGCTCTGATTGCTGCTGCGTTGCTGACGGGATAAGTCTGCTCTGACGAGAGAAAACCAAGATATCGGGTAGGCTGGAAGTCAAGTTTCCTGCAAAAACCCTCCCACTCATGGGTATGGACCTAAACTGACTCAAGGTACGGCATCCTATGCGTTCATCAGCGTCACAGACTTTCAAGAGGGGTGATACGATACCCAGAAGGTGTGGCATCACCAGCTCATGAAGCGGCCTCACTTAGCTGAATCACAAATGATCGGTCCCCAGAGTCGACAATCCACCTAACCAGCAACCTTCTCAACCCAAAGGGTTGAAAGGGAAGCCAACCGGATGAACCTCGTCTGAGCGTGGATTTCATGAGACACTAGTGCCTACAAAGCAAGCACACGCCCACTAATTTCCACTCTAATTCTATGGTGCACTGAAGCCTGGGTCTGGCTTCTCACTCATCAGAACTCCCATCCCACAACAGCACAAATAATCATATTATACTGAAAATAAAGTGCGGGAAATAAAGTGCGAGAAATAAAATGCGATAAATAAACGCAACCCAATCAAGTAAACATACAAGCGCTAGGATTGACTCTCGCAGGGAACCGGAGAACCAGAGATTCTGGGTTCGATCCCCAGCAGAGTCGCCAGCTGTCGCTTGCGCGAAAATAAGGTGCCGGCAAAACAGAAGAGTCGCCACCTTTCGTTATTTATCCCTCGGAGCGGGAAAGGAAACGATCGGAAAAACCAGACGAAAAAGGGTAAGACAAGGTCGTCGCAACCGTTGTCTGGATTTGGGAGTCGGTTACGCAAGGGGAAGGTATTAGCACCCCTCACGTCCGTCGTACTCGATGGAATCCACGCTTGCTTGGTTTACTTGGACGGGTGAAAAACAATCTATCTACGGCTGCTAAATCTAAACGGGAAGAAATTGACTCGATAGAGCGTCGCACTCTATGCCTACGTATTCTCTTCAGAGAACGAGAAATCAGAGTCTGCGTAGTTCGGGAAACTACGGGTTAGTTGCTCGGCAAGACGTCGCGACTTGGGCCTACGTATTCTCTTCAGAGAAATCAGAGCATGACGTAGTTCAGGCTAACTACGGATAGACAGGGGTGTTCTTGGTCACACGGGGGTAAGAGAAATGATTGACGATACTAGCGTACGCATTCTAGCAGTTAGGTGGACGCTGCTCGACCATTGGAGACTTAGGCGTAACAGTTTGCGGTAGAACGGACGTAGTATGTCGGGTTTCGAGGTATGGGAACCTACGGGAACTAGAACTACGATCTGGTCTCAAATGCACTCGGGCTAGAGAAAAGGATAACATCAGTCGTCAGCGGGAAAGTCTCGATCGCACAGCAGCGAGGAGAACAGAAGGTTAGTTGTTAGTGTGCTCTCTAGGATATCGCATCCTATGCCTACATATTCTCATCAGAGAAAGTTAAAGCAGCTGTAGTTCAGCCTAACTACGGGTAGAACGGAGACCACAACACAAATCTCATTTTATTAATATTTGGAAAAATTACAATGATTGAGTACGGGAAAATAAACTCCTAAAAATTCTATCCAACTATTATGGAAAATCTAATGGAAAATAGTCCCCTAACAAGTGGACATTTAAATCTACTCTAAAAGTGTAAAAAGTCCCCTAACAAATGGACATTTAAACTACTTCTAAAAATGTAAAAGGAACTCTATGAGAGATTATATCCTAAAAGAAATGATTAAAAATACTACTATTTTTATATCACCATATGCTCCATTTTTCTATGCTTATATTACATATTTTCTTCTTTTAAAAAACTAAACAAAAGAATATAAAAAGAAAATAAAGAAAAAAAGAGAAAAAACCCAAGGGGGTGCAAAACTGCTGCTAGGAGGTACAACAGCAAAAAACAGCACAAAAACTGGGCCCAGCCCAATAAGAATTCAAACAAAAAAAACTGCTGGGAGGGGTGCTGGAAGAAAACGGGGAGTGTTATCAAAAAGGCCCAGCCCGTTTTACACACGGAGGAGGGGGTGTAGAAAGTGAATCGGGGGGTGTGATTAGCGAAGGCTGGCCCAGCCCAATCCATAACAAAACAAAAACGGAAGGGTGTATGAGGAAAAAACGGAGGGGTATGGATTGAACTCACTGGGCCCAAGGCCCAATCCATTGACAGCCCTCTCTCCCTCGTTCCAACTTCTCAGAAAAAACCCTAGATTCCTCCACGCCACTGTTCACTCTCTCTACCTTGCGCCGTCACTACCGCCTCACCGCTCTCTTTCTCTCCGTCTCAAACCTCTCATCTCACCTCTCAATCAAACTATCACAGACACCTCAATCTCTCATCTCTCCCTTACAAACTCTTTTTTATCGTCTTCAAATTCCGTTTGAATCAACAGGAAACAACAACAGAAATTCAACAACAAGCTGGGAGAATTACGAATGTCCACAAGTGTTCTTGAAGTTGTTGGTGGACGTTCTTGATGTTCTGATGAAGACTTGTGAACGGCTTTGAAGTTTGAGGACGATCTTGAAGATTTGATGACGAACCTGACGAACACCATACGAGTTCTTCAAGATTCTGGAAACGAAAGAGTCTCTTGATGATGTTCGAAGTTGTTAATGGAGGTCAAGACTGGATCTGGTGATCTGGAAAAATGCATCAAGATGAAGGCGAATGAACATGCACGAAGGACTTCATGGAGGATCTTTCAATTTCTTGGAGACGTCGATGAATAAGGTTGAAGATTCTATGAAGCTCTGGAAGATCATTGCGATGGATGAGCGTCGTTGAAGGTCTTAGATGATGATGGTTGTTTTTTCTGGAAAATTTCGCAAGACATTGATGAGTTTCTGGACGAAGATCTTGAAGATCTTCTGGAAAGAAATGGTAAACCGATGAGGGAGTTTCAAGGATCTTGATGAAGATCAGTATGGACTTGATGAAGATCTGGTGAACGCATACATTTGCCGGCAGAGAAGATGAAGATTCCGGCGGAGTTCTTGGAGATTGACAGATGATGAACGATTTTCTGGAAAATCTAGATCGGAGAAGACGAAGATCATGCTGGTGGGATGAGTTTTCTGATGACTTTGCAGTTTCCGGCGGTTTTGGCGGTGGTCAGAATTGGTTGGAGGTTTGTTACAGTGGCCGGAGTTTGGTGGAGGTGGTGGTTGCATGGCCGGCGGCCATGCATCCGGCGAGGCTAGGGTGAAGACTGGTGGCGCAACGCATGCAGAGGGAGTGTGGGAAGTGGACATGTGGAGTGGGGGAAGGGCGTGAAGAAGCCACGTGTGGCCTGCATGCAGAGTGGAAAATGAGGTGGGGCCTCAGAATGAGCACGCGCGGATACTCTTATAGTGTGACAAGTGTCACTGCACTGGACTGGAAGTTTGACTGGGCCTCCAAAATAGCTGGGCCCAACGAAAATGGACTTAATAACACCTAATTACTCTGATTAAGGACTGAATGAAGACCTAATTAACTCTAATAAACCCAAATTAACACCTAAACAAATGATTAAAATCTAATGAACATTAAAACTAATGAACACCTAATTAGACCTAATAAACTCTAATTAAAATCTAACTAAATGATTAAAATCTAATTAAACCTAAAAAAAGAGAATTAACTATTAAATCTATATTAATCACTAAACTAATGAAAATAGAAAAAAAACTCTAATAATTTCTATTAATTCTAATTAATCTATTTATCTCTAAACTAATAAAACCCTATTAATTTCTATTAATTCCTATAGAAAAACTATATTAATTTTTACTTAAAAAAATACCTATTAAAAGAATATTCTATTAAACTATTTATTAAAATTCTATTTAATACCTAAAAAATGATTTATTCCTAAATCTATTATCTAAAATGATTAAAGAAATTCCTAAAACTATTAAAAAAAATCAATTAATATCTAAAAGCTATTTAAAAAATCTATCTAATACCTAGAAAAATGAATTAAGCCTATTAAAAATTCTAAAAAAATAAGGAAAAAATCCAAAACTACCGAGGAAGCCGATTAAATCGATTAGCGAACTATATCGAAATAAACGGTAAAAATTCGGACACCGAGATGTCCTCAAAAACAACAGCGAGAGCTGAAAACACCGGGACAAGCACCGATTCTCAAAATACGTCCTCGTATGAGCCTGAAATGCTATCAGAGGGCTGTGATCTCGATAAACCAATTTGACTGGAAGAAATGCAATGTACGCGGTATGCAAATGCGAAATGAAATGAGTCGAAACATGAGCCAAGTTGCGATGAGTAGTTGGTCAAATTTTGGGGTGCAACACCGGCAAAACAGAAGAGTCGCCACCTTTCGTTATTTATCCCTCGGAGCGGGAAAGGGAACAATCGGAAAAACCTGACGAAAAGGTATAAGACAAGGTCATCGCAACCATTGTCTGGGTTCGGGAGTCGGTTACGCAAGGGGAAGGTATTAGCACCCCTCACGTCTGTCGAACTCGACGGGATCCACGCTTGTTGTGTTTACTGGACGAGTTGGTTTATCTATCTACCTATCAAGGCTGGCTTAAACAGAAAAGAAAATGACTCGGCAAAGCGTCGCGCTTTATGTCTATGTATTCTCATCAGAGAATGAGAAATCAGAGTCAACGTAGTTCGACTAACTACGGGTTACGGGGAAGGTGGCTCGCCAATACGTCAGTATTGTGCCTACGTACTCTCAACGGATATGAGAGATCAGAGCTTACGTAGTTCAGGATAATACGGATTACGGGAACTCAGATTCATCTGCTTTATCGAGTAGGGTTAAACAACAGTTCCAGCAGTTAGGGACCAAGCCTGTTTGCGTTGGCGCTGAAGTTTAACGACACTCTTTTCTTCAGAAAAGCTTCCTTTGAATTACGGGCCCATGGGGAAAAAAGGTTTGAAGTTTGTTTTCTGTCTTTTACGGAAGAAGTGTTTTTTATTGTTGCTTGTAATTTCAATCGCACTAAAGATTATGACCTGAGAGTGAATGCGTCGCATGTCACCCAAAGGGTGCCATACTAAACATCCAGACTGTTGAAAAGAAGCTCTCCAACAATCCTTTCTCAGATAGCTTAAGGCTCGTAACGTACGAAAGAAATCATTCATGATTATTGTATTTTAAGCTGTTTTGAGATGAGAAGAGAACAGACTAAACTAAAGGGAGAATATCAAGTCCTACTGTTGTCATTCCAAGGATTCATCCTATGGTTGAGGTTTGAAACAGGGAACTCCTAGAAATTATCATGCATAGGTTTCAACCTAACGTTCTATCATCATTTCCTTATCAAAGGAAGTGAGAGTCCTAGGGGATCATGTCAATGATACACAGAAACAGATAAAGCATCAGCTTAAACAGTAAACAGTAAACGACTGTAAAATGCATGCAATGCAAGTGAGGGAAGAAATGTGTGTGGGGCATCAGCCTCCACAAGCTCATCTCAACCTCAAGCCATAATGAATAATTGTAATCATACAGAAAAAGATAACAACATGCTATCAAGCAAAATACAGTAAACTGCAATCATACAGTAAAAATAAAATAAAATGCTATCAAGCAAAATAAACCACATGGGCAAGGGAGCAGGGCTTTACCGAATACCCGCAAGCAAAGCCATACAATAACAATACAAGCAGAGGGAGCAACTCAACCTCTAGTGCAATCATGCTCCTAGATTAAAGTCAGTCTAGATATGAACTTATTCTAATGCATCAAGCAAGTCAAACAAGGCACATCAGCACAGAAAAGAAAACAGACAAGAAAGCAGATCAACAACTCCCTCTTTTCATTTCAAGCTTCAGCTCTTCTAACAACAACCCAGCCTTCAGACCTCAATCACCCTTCATGCCAAGTATAAACTTGCTCCTCCTGGTTTCAACCCATCAACATAAGTGTCAACTTAATCTTCTTCTTCAAGCTTCAGCTCTCCAGTCAATTCCACCCTCAGGCTTTGCTTCTAACTACAAGGGTCAACTTGATTCCTTCAGGCTCTCCAAGATTCAATGTAAGTATCAACTCATCCTTTATTCCTCAAGCTTCAGCTCTACCCTCAATCTCAATTGAATCCTCTTCATAAGTATCAACTTAGTCTTCAAGCTTCAGCTTTCTTGGCTTTACCAGTATCAACTTGGTCTTCATCTCCTACAAGCTTCAGCTTCTCAGGGTAATCTTTAATCACTTAGAAGTGTCAACTTCACCCTTCAATTCTTTCTCAAGCCTTAGCTCTTCATCCAATCTCCATTGGACCTTCAAGTATCAACTTGTTCTTCTTGCTCTTCAAGCTTCAGCTGCAATGGCAATGCTCAAGGAATCATCCTCTTCCAGACTCTTCAATGAAGTCCTCATCTTCACACTCAAGTCTAACATCTTTCAAGATACTCAAACCAGAAGACAATTGATTTAACAGAATGAGAGGAAATGACAAACATGTTACTGACAACCAAAGGAAGCCTGTAAGGGTTCATCATTAGGAGAGACTGGTTCCCTCAAAGTTCTACTTCCCAGATAAAGCCACTCATCCCTCCAAAGGAGGGATGTGAATATCTGAGAAGGACTTTTAGTCATTGGGAGGAATGGAAGCACAAGATGCTTTCCAGATTTGTGAAAGAAATCATTCTAACTATAAGGCTCTCCCTATGGCTCCTATTCCCTAAATCTTCATCAGACACGTTCAGGCACAAACAAATCCAAGCTCCAAGCAACTTCAAGCAACTTCAAGCATCCTCTCCTTGCCTTCCACTTGTCTTCAATCTCAACCAAAGGCAAACAAAGCAAAAACCCTAATCTAAGGGGACTAAGGAAGTTAAACTAGTTGAATTAGTAAGTTAGGATCACCTAAAACCTAGTACTAAAGTTAGTCCTAACTAAAATACTAAAACCAATTGTAAAATCCTACAAAAATTACTATGGTAACCTAGGTCAATCATGACTCTACGACATTAATTTCAAAGATCAAACCATCAAATTAGACCTAGAAATAAACCCTACATTACAAGGTATCAAACCTAAACCTTAAAAGGAAGCGCCTAAATATAAATCTAGAAAGCACACCTATTTTCATCAAAAAAAATGTGAGAAAAATGCTATGGGAGAATACATGTCTAGTATAATCACACACAAAAAATTAGGCTCAAAATCATCACCACATGATCATACAAAATTCCACAAAATTAGGTATCAAACATAACCATTTTAATATCAATTAAAATGTAAAATTCCCATTAAATCAGAAAGGCATGAAATGAAAATATTTTTTCTCTAAACAATTATAGACTCAATCATGAGTAAAATGCAAAAAGAATGGGGTTGATTGGATTAATTTTCAATTTATTATGAATTTTACAAGAACCATGAATAAAAATGAAAATTAAAAGAAAATCCAATTAAAATAATAACACGCGCGGTGTGGATAGCAACCAGGATCAGTTCAAACTTTGGGTTAGGCCATCAGGGGGGTGTGAATATCAATTAATTCATTAAGCCCAAAACACTGAATAAATGAAACGGTGTGTTTCATTATCAGAATTCCTTCACAACTTCAAATTAAAACATGGCCATTGGATTGCTTCCTCAGTCAAAGTCTTCATCTTGATCCAACGGTATCCTCATCATCTCCTACCTTTTGAACATCTGAGCTTCGCGCCCAGCTCCGGCCACCACCGGTGGAGCTCCGGTCACCATCCTCAACCCTAGTTCTCTCTAGGAGCCTCTATTGCAAATGGTCAAAACATGAAACTCATCCCAAATCTAGCCACGAGTTCAACCATACCCTTTACTTCCTTTGAAACCTCAAGATTCACCATATCCAAACCTCAACCGAAAATGGTAATTCACCTATTTTGTCATTAATTCTCAAATTAACTATCTGAAATCAATCCTACACCATTCTATAATGAATCTAACACCTTAATTCACCTAGATTCTACCTAAATCATGCTATAGGAAGAAAGTTGCCAACCTGACAATCTTGGATGAACAGATGCACAAAACCTCCACTTCAAGCTCTCAAACCTTCCAAAATCATTCAGTGTATCACGTTCTTGCTTCTGTATGCAATAATCTTGATGGAAAATGCCTGGAACTCCAAATTCGATGATGACTTGCAGGTGCTGAAAGTTAGTTGCTCATACACGATTTAGCCATGGATTTGCTTGGGATTTGCTATGGAAACACTCACACACATCCAAGAAAGTCGTTAGGATCAAAAGAAATGATCAAAGTAGTGTAGAATGCAGAAATCGATTACAACTTGCAATGAACAAAGTGCAATTGCAAAACCTCTTCTCTCAATCAATTCTCACCAACCTTTCTCTCAAACCCCTTCTAATCAATATATAGAACATGTTGGACCTCTCTAGATCCTTCTGGAATCATCCAAGGTGAAGTTGAGTTTCTCATGTCATCCAAAATCTCATCTCATGCCATACTCACCCCAATTTTGTTTCCCTTGGTGCAACAGCTTGTTCTCATCCCAAAATCTCCCCAAGTGAGATGTTAGAGGTGTTTAGCTTGCAAAAAGCCTTGCTCATGCCTTGATTTTGAGTTTTGCAAATGTTGCTTAATATGCAAGTAATCACTTTTCAAAGAAAGTCCACAAATTGAATCTCAAATCAAAAATGTGGCTAAACCAATGTTCTTAAAATTTGTTTTAGAGTCAAAATGATATATTACATGCCATGGTTTGGATGTGTAGGTTGAAACTATCAATTTCCAACTTTGGTTTATTTAACTTATGCCCTTATTTTAGGTCATTTTTGCAACTTTGAGCTACAAGCATTTCCATTATCTCACGACCTCCTCACTAGCCTTAAAACATCATTTTGAACAAGTTTGATGTTGAAGATATTTCCATTTGAAGCTTGGAAATAGGAGTTATGGCTTTATGCTTGAAATGACCTGTAATCTCCAAATGACCAAAATGCCCTTGACTTGTCAAAGCCATAACTTGAGTTCTACAAATCCTATCAAGGACTTATAGTAATCTCTAGAAATCTAAGAGGATAAGGAACAACATTCATGTTGACCAAAAGTTCATAGGAATCATCCTTCTTAGGCAAACGTTTGATGCAAGTTGGGTAACTTTTAAGGCCCCAGATTCACATACCTCAGATGACCTGTAACTTGTCAAAGTCATAACTTGAGTTCTACAATCCTATCAAGGACTTCTAGTACTAAAATTAAAGCTAAGAACAAGCTCTACAACATTCATGTTAGGGGTAAGATGAGATGATAATCACATCTTGAGCTAAACTGCCTTGAAGATAGGGGTCAAACTAGGGGATTTTACACTGTCAAGCCTTAGAAACCCTAGCTTTAAACTTCTCAAACTCTTCAATCATGATGAGTTAACCTTGGAATCATCCTTATAACATCTCAATGCATCAATACATGATCACATGGCCTTTGAATTAGGTCGCAACCTTGTCCAAATCCTTAGTTGACTTAGGGTTGACCCAGTCAAACCCTAATTACACCACTCATGGCTGAGTCTTCTTAATCTTGCACAATGACCTGTCTAGGCTTCATGATGGCTTTCAAGATATCTCATAAGCTCTTTCAAGGCTTCAAGTCTAACTTCATGACATCAGAATCATCTGAGGTCTTTCCACAACTCTCAAGTTAGGAGGCACACACTCTTGGTTTCAGCCACTCTCTCTGAGGATCTTTTGACTTCTCTGACAAAGATATCTACCCTTGAACACTTGAATAACCTTCCTAGCTAGCTTCAAACTCTTGTATAGGTCTTGGTTGGTAATAATACCTCTTGATCTCCTGCATACATGTCAATGAAATGCAAATGATAATGCTAATGTGAATGAAATGAAACACAAGCTAGGTAAAGAAATGTTGGTCAAATTTTGGGGTGCAACACGTCTGCTCTCAATTTTAATAATAGAATTGAAACCTGTTAATATATAGATATAACCTGTTGTTGAAAGTTTATACAAGAAGCGAATAGCTATCAAACAAACGAACACTATTGTTGTTGTAGATCCTATATCTTCTTGCCGCTTGATTCGAGTCGAATCAAGTACTTCGACAGCTGTGAATAAACCTCTGATTGCGGCACTATTTTTGAACAACCTTCTATCTTCAAAATCTGGCCCGACTGATCTCAATCACCCGTGTGTCGAACCCGAAACTCCCACTCACAATCCTCCGTTTACCGTTACTAAATCGACGGAACCTTCCGCTCCTCGATCACCTTGACTCGGCTGAATATGTAATGAAACGAATCGTGCAAAAACCCCCCAAATTCAGAGAATCTTGGAGGAGAAAACCCTAGAGGTTTTATTCAAGAAAAACCTGTCGATTCCTTAACCCGAACCGGATAACAAAATCTTTGGCTTTGAACTTTATCACCTCTAACAATGCACAATGTACAACAAAGATGATTATGTGTGATTATTGTGATATGCTATGAAGAAAATGAAGATGATTAGAACCGAATCGACATTTATTTCACTTTTCTTGTTTTTCTCAATGTTGTGAAGTGAAACAAGCAACTAGACTTATATACCAAACATAACTGCCATAAAAACTGACATAAAATAGCGAGTGGTCGACCTATACAAAAAACAGGGTCAACCTGAGCTGACTCGGTTGCAAATTTGTGCAATTCACAGGACCATGCGTTGACCGAAACAAGGTATGCTTCGACGCAGAGCATGTAATTTTAGACATATTAAAATGCATACAGTATGACTCGACCTGTGGGTCGACGCGAGCCAACCTGAATAAAATTCACAAAACTCACTCACAGTATGAGTCGACCAGAACATATCTTTGGTCGACTCAAGAACCTGAAATTGCCAAAATTGCATATTTTCATAATCTTGACTCTTTTTGATGACATATATGATATGGCAAGCGACACCAATAAAGTCAAACTCATATGACACATATTTTTGACAATCTATATGCACCAACCGAGATAGTTTTATGCGAGCAATTGAATCATGAGAAACAAGATATGCAAATGCAACATGGTGATAACGTTCCACATATATTCTTCTATGAAGCCAAGTTTTGACATCATCGAAACAAACACATCTATATATGGCTTAGGGGGGCCTAGGGGTCCTCCACACAATCCATTCTGACTTATATTGGGCCAAGGGGTCCTCCACAGACTCCGCCACCAATAGGGGCTTCAGCATTCAGAAGCGTCCCTCCTCTTGGGTTTTCAATACCCCTGCCTTTTTGAGTGCTTTTATTTTACCTAAACACTAATTATGCAATTATTTTAATATTTCTTTCATCCAAACATTATTTTATCAAAATAAGTTTAAATTAACTTGGATAGAACTTAGAGAGAGCTTTCAAAACTCAACCTTTGGACTATTAGACCCAGCGGGAGCTTACAAATCTTAGACTCTAATATTGTGTAGTTAGTTAAAATGATTAACAATTGTTCTTAAATACATTTGTTTGTCATCATCAAAAAAGGGAGATTGTTGGAACAAGATTGTCTGTATCCCTTGAATTTTGATGATAACAATGTATTTAGAGAATAAATGGGTATACTAACATATGTTCAAGTGTGCAGGATCACGAGCTTATAATTCATTTTGAAATAATCCTATTGAAAGCATATGTGGATAAGCAATGTCACTCAGATTATGAATGATAGAATCTGGTGACTTTGAATATGTTCATCAGCCTTTGAAGGTTCAGACTCTGGTCATGCGCTCCAGCCTCTAGTGGCAACTAAGGCTCTGTAGGCAAAATGTGTCTCTTATCCATACCCTGTACCAAAAGCATACCAGTCTTTCCAAAGCGCCAAAATTTTAGAGAGAGTCAACTAGGGTTTTGTTTTGATAGGCTTAAGGAATGGTGATGTGTCATCTTCAGCCTGTTTTACCATTTGGTAGATATCTAGTACTTCGAAAGGTGTTGTGAAAAACTCCATTATTTAATCAACAATGCTTCTAACTGTATAAATCTTCTAATGTCTTTCTTGGGATACTACTTCACGAAGTTAGCTATAATGCTCAACCCTCCAACGATTCTTTCTCCGCCTCTATAAAAGGAAGTTGAAGACTTGAAGGAAGGTTACAACACTACAACACAATATAATATCTTGATTGTGTATTTAAGTATAGTAACAGTTTTTTAAAAAACCACTTCCTAAAGCAAGCTTCTTCTTTATAAGAACTAAACTAAAAGTCTTAAATATATCATGCATGTACTATTATGCTTATGTGTCTATTCTCCCTCTTATTCATGCCTTTCTCTTTATGATATTTTATGATCTATGTGTTATGTATATTTTCCGCCTTTTTGCATAAGATAAAGGGGGATAAGTATACTCTCAACTCATGTGAGGGGGAATTTAACCACTTTAATTTTTTAGTTATATATTTGTCTTTATAACCACCCTAAAAGATGTTTTTCATCATAAAAAGAAAGGATAATAAGGATATATGTACTTGCAAGTATGAAGTCGGTGACCCTGGTAACAACCTTCATAAGTTTAGTCTTAAATTTAGAAAATTACTAATTTTTTCAATGTATTAGAAATTGTAACTCAATATCATAGAGTGGCTGACCAATTAGAGTTCTGTTATTATGAAATAGATTATTTCACTTTGACATCTACTCATATTAACGTATACAATTTAATAAATATATAATTAATTATAAACTAAAAAATTATTTTATTTTATTAATTAATTTGGTCATCAATCATGATTTCTAATTTATTTTGAAAGCAATTTACATATAGTAGAATTCTAATTTGAGATCTTGAGAGAAGTACCTTCTCTAGATCTAAACTTTCACCACTAGATACACATATTCAAGATTCCTAATTAAAAATTGGCTAATCACATAAAAAATGAAATAAATTTAAATTAGTTTATACATATTATAAATTATTTTCATATGTTATTTTAAAAATTACTAAAATAAATAAAATTATTTTAAATATTGTAAACTATTTTGGTAAAGATTCTTAAACAATGTCACAAAATTTATATTAAGAAATAAGATAAATGAAATAAGTTCAAATAGGGTAGATAAGCCTGAATATAATTTTGTTAAATAAAAAATTTTCGGTTAAATTATTCTTTATATTTGGCACAAATACAATTTTGTTTAGGAACAATAATTGAGCCAAATATTGATAATAAACAAGAAAAAAGTATTGAGGTATTTAACTATTTTTATTATTCTACCTCATATTATTCTGATGTTTATCCTAATTTTCATTTTCAAGTGATTTATTAAGTAATTGGTTGGTTAGACATATGTTACATATGTAACCTTTTCGAAATCTTATTCCTCAATACATATTTCCTTAGTTCTTCGTAATGAATGCTCTCCCTCAAACGCAAGCGCAAACCGTTCCAGATGCATGGGATTCCAAGGGTCATCCTGCAGACAGATCCAAAACTGGTGGATGGGCATCATCTGCCATGATCTTAGGTACTTTCTTTTCTTCAAAAAAAAATATGTTTCTTCATACAATAGTACTCAAATCAATGGTTGAACACTAGCATGATAAGGAGTTTTTGGTGATATATAAATTTCAGGATCAGAAGTATGTGAGAGGTTAACAACAATGGGTATAGCTGTAAATTTGGTGACGTATTTGACTGGTACCATGCACTTAGGAAGTGCTGCCTCTTCCAATATCGTCACCAACTTCCTCGGAACGTCTTATATGCTTGCTTTGTTCGGTGGCTTTGTAGCAGACACTTTTTTAGGAAGGTTTGTTTTCACACATCATGAAAATATTATATATGATTTTCTTCATTATTTTAAATTGTGGATGCAACTGTTGTTTTTATGACGCCACCATGCACGCTAATGGAAATGTTGTAGACACTGCTGCAACCACAATTTATGACTAATTCTTTCAATGATTTCTTTGACAGATACCTTACCATAGCCATCTTTGGAACTATTGAAGCAATTGTAAGACATTACTAATAAAATTTATGTTAAATAAATAGATTAAATTTCTTTTTTTTGGATCTTTGATATACAATTTGTATTGATATTCATATACCAGGGTGTTATATTATTCGCAATAACAATAAAAATTCCAAACCTTCATCCACCAACTTGCTCACAAAACAGTCCTAATTCTTGTGAACCAGCAAACAACCTACAACTAACGGTTCTATACACAGCTCTTTACGTTATCGCACTTGGTATTGGTGGTATAAAATCAAGTGTCTCCGGTTTCGGTTCAGACCAATTCGACGAATCAAATGAAGGAGAGAAAAAACAAATGGTGAAATTCTTCAGTTGGTTCTTCTTTTTCATAAGCATGGGTTCGATACTCGCGGTGACGGTTCTTGTCTACATTCAAGATCATCTTGGAAGAGTTTGGGGATATGGTTTATGTGCGTGTGCTATCATTGTGGCTCTTCTTGTGTTCTTGTCCGGAACAAAGAGGTATCGGTATAAGAAACTTATGGGGAGTCCTTTAACTCAGATTGCGGCAGTTTTTATGGGGGCATGGAGGAAGAGGAAGTTGGAGTTGCCATCTGATTCATATTTGTTGTATAATGTGAAAGATATTAAAGATCCACAAGACGCGAGGAACAAGAAACTAATGTTGCCACATACCAAGCAATTTCGGTATGAACTTTATTTTCTTTATAATTATTTTTATACAACAATTATTTCCTACGGAGCACAGACATTATGAACACGACTCTAACAATGACACAACAACATTGGTTTGAATATTTTGTTTAAAATGTGAAATAGATTCTTGGACAAGGCAGCAATAAAGGATCCAAATACAGATGGTAATATGGTAAGAAAATGGGAACTATCATCATTAACAGATATTGAAGAAGTAAAATTAGTAATAAGAATGTTACCAATATGGGCTACAACAATAATGTTTTGGACAATACATGCACAAATGGTGACATTCTCAGTATCACAAGCAACAACATTAAAACGTCACATAGGAAAATCGTTTCAAATTCCACCAGCATCTTTAACTACTTTCCTCATAGGTAGCATCCTCGTAACAATCCCAATTTACGACCGAGTAATTCTTCCCATAAGAAGAAAACTATTCAACAAATCACAAGGGCTAACACCTTTACAAAGCATTGGTCTTGGCTTAGTGTTGTCAACTTGTGGAATGGTTGCAGCAGCACTCATTGATTTAAAACGTACGAGGATGGCACATTTGCATGATTTGACACATAATACTTCTACATTGGTGATTCCCATGAGTGTGTTTTGGTTGGTGCCACAGTTCTTCATTGTGGGGTCGGGTGAGGCTTTTATTTATGTGGGACAACTAGATTTTTTCTTAAGGGAATGTCCTGAAGGGATGAAGACTATGAGCACAGGATTGTTTTTGAGTACTTTGTCTTTAGGATTTTTCATTAGCTCTTTGTTGGTATTTTTGGTTCAGAAAGTGACAGGTCACCATCACCCATGGCTTACAGATGACATTAATCAGGGGAAACTTTATAACTTCTATTGGCTCTTGGCTTTCTTGAGTGCTATAAATTTGGTAATTTATTTGTTTTGTGCTAAGCAGTATGTTTATAAGGATAAAAGACTTGATGAACAAGTCATAGAATTAGAGAAAGACTTAGATAATGTCGATCATGCATAGGTTTTTCTTTTTATTAACTATGTACGAAAATTTGAATATTTATTTTATAGTATCATAAATATTATATTATATATAGAGATGCCACATATGAGGAAAAAAATCATATATATATATATATATATATATATATATATATATATATATATATATATATATATATATATATATATATATATATATATATATATATATATATATATATATATATATATATATATATATATATATATATATATATATATATATATATATATATATATATATATATATATATATATATATATATATATATATATATATATATATATATATATATATATATATATCCTAATAAATACAATTTGGTTCATTCCCCTGAAGCAGGTCAGATGAGATCACATATGTATTGTCTTAGGGTGATAATTGTAGTCCGTCGTTTTCTTCCCACAGTGGAAAGCCTTTTCATACTAGTCTTTAATATCTTAGATCATTAAGAAGTGGCTCCTCAAATCCCATGTTAATCATATCCATAACATCCACGACTCTAATTACTATCCTGTAACATTTTCTTGATGATTTCCTATAACTGTTATAAGAATTTGTGGCTACCCATAATCTTTATGTAGATCTTACATGTCGTCTACCAACATGTCTCATACAAGCCGGGTTCCAACTTGCTCTATAAATGGCAACTCATCACGTTTCATTTTTCTTAAATACTTGGCATATTGGCTCCATACTCAGCATACTAGCTCTGATATTTGGCCTTAGTCACTTTATAACTCGGCTTTTAAAAATTATAGGATGTACATAATCCCCCATCCCCCGATCACGAGCTCCAACAAAATAAAGTGTTTGAACAGAAAGTTCTAGAATTTCTTCTTCCTTGAGTCGATCACCTTTATGGTACGTGTCATAATGGATAAAAAAGGTAATAATGTGTTGGCTCTAAATTTCGACGCCTAAGTTGGATTATAAGAAAGTAATAGATTTTCTTGGAAAATCATAGGACTTCAACCGGAGCCATATTTTTGGAATGTGAGTCGAAGGCATCCTTTTTCCATGAGAAACTATTTTACGGGCTTAGAAATATTTTTTAGAAGTTGGAAGATTCGATTCGACAGAGGTGCTACTGAAGGCATTTCGACAAGAAGTTTTGAATTTAAATAAAGGAGATAAAGCTTCGTTCTTATCCATTTCTCAAAGAAGACACGTGGAACGCTTCTAGGAATCAAAGACATGTAGAGCGCCACTTGTCTCGATTTAGTTTGCTAGTTGTTGATGGATGTTATTTTCAATTAGTATAAATAGCAAGTCTTAGTGTTAGGATTTGTGTGTGTTCAATTGTGTACAAATTCTTCAATATACTCCAAGCATCTGTGTGTAGAGAAACGAGGTTATGAGAATGTACGTTGATGTAACACCATTTTTTACATTTCAATGCAATTTAATAAATCTTTTTCATTAAGAATTAGTCTTTTCTTTATAAGTTACTTTCTAAATTTTTTACCATTATTTCGACTTTAATCCTTCATGTTCACTTCCATTTACATTTGAAGTAAGCTATTTTATCATGAACTCTGTTGAAGTGTTCATCGTATTTTTAAACTTTGTTTAAGATCAATTAGCACATGTCTTAGGATTTGTGTGGTTGATCCTGTAAGTAAAAAAAATCTTTTTTGATTTGAAAGACTAGCGGTTGTTCACCAATTTTCACGGCGAACAAATTGGCAGGCCCAGTGGGATAATGCTAAGTGATCATAAATTTGCTTCAAAATTTTTGAAAATTTATTAGTTCTACGGTAAACTTTTTCTTTGAAACCTTCGTTACATGTTATTAAGAATTGGTAAAGTAGCCTTCGCTAACGAGGATAGAACAAGGAGAAGATATAAGAGGAGAATTGCGGGAAATTTTAACCAGCCAAATATTCCCCAGGATACGCCTAGTAACAAAGTAGAACAACCCATAGGATCTTTGACAGAAGGACCAATGGTCTTAGCGCCTGTCTCTGAAGCAATACCATTTATGGGAATTTCGATACCTACACATTCGATTGCCCATACGTAACCCATGTTAGACGATTGTGTAAATCTAGAAGGGGGGTTAAATAGATCGCTTGCTTAAAAGATTCAGCACTACCAATAAGATTGGTTTTTAAAAATTGTTTAATTTGTGGAAACGATCGAGGAACTATACCATCTAAAAGGAATGGCTACTATACAATCGGATATGCGTTAAGCCTATGGAATCCGATAACGAGATATGAGAATCACTACGTTAATCACACTATTGATTTGATTCAGCTTACTATGTGGTGTGACTAGTTTCAATGCCTTAAATATATTAACACAATGAAAGGACAGCACACAAGGCTTTTAGTTCATACAATTTATCAAACACTTGGAGTGTAGAGCACTACAAGGGAGTTCTGTTTTGAGAGTGAGTTGCTCAAGTTCCCTCTTACAATCAATGATTGTACTAGGTTCAAAAATTTGTTCAGCGCTACTCAAACCAGACCTAGATTGATATAATTGTCTGCAGTAAAACACAATTATTAAGCAATATAAACGTAAGGCAAAAAACACAACGATTTGTTGAGGCAGTTCCCCCGTCGTCCTCGCTCAGGGTACGTCTGCCATCAATTCTAATAATAGAATTGAAACCTGTTAATATATAGATATAACCTGTTGTTGAAAGTTTATACAAGAAGCGAATAGCTATCAAACAAACGAACACTATTGTTGTTGTAGATCCTATATCTTCTTTCCGCTTGATTCGAGTCGAATCAAGTACTTCGACAGTTGTGAATAAACCTCTGATTGCGGCACTATTTTTGAACAACCTTCCATCTTCAAAATATGGCCCGACTGATTTCAATCACTCGCGTGTCGAACCCGAAACTCCCACTCACAACCCTCCGTTTACCGTTACTAAATCGACGGAACCTTCCGCTCCTCGATCACCTTGACTCGGCTGAATATGTGATGAGACGAATCGTGCAAAAACCCCCAAATTCAGAGAATCTTGGAGGAGAAAACCCTGGAGGTTTTATTCAAGAAAAACCTGTCGATTCCTCAACCCGAACCGGATAACCAAATCTTTGGCATCGAACGTTATCACCTCTAACAATGCACAATGAACAACAAAGATGATTATGTGTGATTATTGTGTTATGCTATGAAGAAAATGAAGATGATGAGAACCGAATCGACATTTATTTCACTTTTCTTGTTTTTCTCAATGTTGTGAAGTGAAACAAGCAACTAGACTGATATACCAAACATAACTATCATAACAACTAAAACCTATTCACAAAAATAGTTGACATAACAGAAAACTGACATAAAACAGCGAGTGGTCGACTAATGCAGAAAAACAGGGTCGACCTGAGCTGACTCGGTTGCAAACTTGTGCAATTCACAGGACCATGCGTCGACCGAAACAAGGTATCCTTCGACGCAGAGCATGTAATTTTAGACATATTAAAATGCATACAGTATGAGTCGACCTGTGGGTCGACGCGAGCCAACTTGAAGCAAATTCACAAAACTGACTCACAGTATGAGTCGACCGGAACATATCTTTGGTTGACTCAAGGACCTGAAATTGCCAAAAATGCCTATTTTCATAATCTTGACTCTTTTTGATGACATATATGATATGGCAAGCGACACCAATAAAGTCAAACTCATATGACACATATTTTTGACAATCTATATGCACCAACCGAGATATTTTTATGCGAGCAATTGAATCATGAGAAACAAGATATGCAAATGCAACATGGTGATAACGTTCCACATATATTCTTCTATGAAGCTAAGTTTTGACATCATCGAAACAAACACATCTATATATGGCTTAGGGGGGCCAAGGGGTCCTTCACGTAACCCATTCTGACTTATATTGGGCCAACGGGTCCTCCATAGACTCCGCCACCAATAGGGGCTTCAGCATTCAGAAGCGTCCCTCCTCTTGGGTTTTCAATACCCCTGCCTCGAGACCCACCCTATGGGATGCCAACTTCGATGATGGAAAACTTACAAAATGCCCCTCCATTATATACAGAATCTGTAATGACTTCGCCATTACAAGGATCATGCTCTGGGGAAAATATGGGTCAAAATTGTCAAACTTTAGGATTAGGGTATTCAGCTTAAATACCAAATTTGACAACCAATTCTACAACATACTTAAGACAACAGATGGACGAGAGTTATCTTCAAATGGTCCAAATGATGTCCCAAACTATGGGGGAAATTGTTTGACCCCTTATTCAAAATACTACCCAAACTAATCAACAACTAGCGGCACAAATGACACGCCTTTTAGAATTCTTTGGTGTACTAAATCTCTCTCGACAACCACCAAGGGAGTATCCGATAGAAACCCAACGGGTAGTTTTTAACGAAGATACCACCATTAACTTAATTCAACAAAATATGAGAAATATACCCCAAGAAAATCAAAACAACCAGGGAATGATCGAACGACCTAGAGTCATACCCCCTAGGAATCAACCACAAATTCCTAGAGAAGAAGAAGCAATGGTAGTTTTGGTAAATAGGAACCAGGATGTTGAAAACGTTGTACAACAAGTTTGATGTAACAACCTAGTAGCAGATAATAATATAGATGCCATGGTCGAAAGAATCATGGCACGTAACAGAGTAAATTTTGGCCTTCAACGACCGAATTATACATCATCGTTATCTAAATACATCCTTTAGTCAGATTTACCCCCAAGAACAAAGGTTCCTAAGTTTACTAAGTTTTATAGGGATACTACTGAGTCCACTGTCGAACATGTGGCTAGGTATTAGATAGAAGCATGAGAAATTTCGAATGATGAGAACCTTAGGCTAAAATATTTCCTAAGTTCTCTTACAAAGAACGCTCTCACCTGGTTCACAACCCTACCTCCAAATTTGATTCATAATTGGACCCAGTTAGAACGTTTATTCCATGGGCATTTCTACATGGGACAAGCAAAGATCAGTTTGAAGGAATTGGCTAGTATAAAACGAAAGTTTACTGAGCCAATAGACGATTATTTCAATAGGTTTCGACTTCTCAAGGCAAGGTGTTTCACACAAGTTCCAGAACATGAGTTAGTCAAAATGGTTGTTGGCAGCCTGGATTATTCCATCAGGAAGAAATTAGATACTCAATATCTGAGGGATATGGTATAGTTTGCCGATATGGTTCAACAGTTAGAACGTTTGAAAGAAGAAAAGGCTAGGGCAAGTAAGAATAAAAGAATGGCTTATGTCAAATTCCATGAAGAGGACGAAGGGCCTTACAGTGAGCCTATGAGTTTCTATGAGAATGAAGTAGATCTCGCTGAATTGATAAAAGGTTCACCCTATTCTTGCATTTTATCACCTTCGAATGGGAAGAACTCTGCTGAATCAGAAAAAAATGATAGGTTTCCTTAAAAAACGTATACATTCGACGTCACAAAATGTGACAAAATCTTTAATTTGTTAGTTAAAGATAGGAAAATGATAGTACCACCTGGTGCTAAAATGCCCCCTTTATATCAAAGAAAGAAAAAAGGGTTTTGTAAATACCATAATTTCTTTGGTCATAAAAGCTCTTAATGTTTTATTTTCAGGGATCTTGTTCAAAATGCTATCCTGGAGGAAAGGCTCAAATTCGGGGAGAAGTCCAAGAACCAGACGAAAGTTGATGTTGACTATCGTACCCCAAATTTTTCCCTTAGACTCCTTTGATCTATTTCATATCATCTAGGTCAACCATTCATGCATGAGCTAACCATTAAACCCAAAGAGGATTAGGTTTTGTGTCCATTGGTTTAAGTAAGGTCATGTGAAAACTGATTGGAATTTCACATTAAGTTTATTACAAGTGGCATCCTCTTTTTCAAAGGATTGTTCCTAGCATGGTTCAGTTTCATTCATGAAGCAAGACTATCAGTTTCCTAGTGGAACAATTTAGGTCTTGGTAGTTTGTGAGCCATACGATTTAAGATGATAAAGGTGGATGAAGGAACTGGGAACTGAGTTTTGGAAAATATTTTCGAAGTGAAGTTTAATTGATTTTAAAGGAATTTTATGCATCCTTATGAGTTAAGGCCCACTTGAGACTGCACGATAAACCATCGCAAGAAGTTTTTGTGATACGCATCAAGTTTTTAAAGGATTCAAGTATTCACAAGTTTAATTTGATTCCAAGATCTAAAGCTTGGAGATCTGACTATACAAAATGGAAATTTTACATTGAAAGTACTCTTTCATAAAGTTCACTAAGAATTACATGCATTTGTCATTGCCTTAAAGATTCATGCTGACTCCGGGTTGGTACTCGCGCCAACAACAAGACAAGATTTCATTGAGTTGTCATGACTTATGTACAGAAGGTGGCGAATAAAAAGGGTATGCACTGGACATATCTAAAGAAAAAAGAAGAACACAATGTCCACCCCAATGAACACACTGTTGCATCTACATTTTCTACATAAAAGAATCTAGCTATTATTGAATTGGGGAAATAAATACATGGCCAGGTCCTGCGCCTACATGGTGAAAATGTTATGGTAGTGGTAAATTGCATTATCACCCTTTTCATAAAATACATCTGTTTGGCCTCTACCTAATGAAGTTGTTTTAGTCACTTGGAAATGGTCATCATTTGTATGCTGTTCCAAAATGAAAGGCTTCGAATTACAAATTGACGATGTATCTCCCAAATTCAGTTATAAGCACCATTCATTGTAAGCCTGTTGGAATCATAACAGAGCAAAACTCACTATTTCCAAATACAAGAAAACACTAAGTTTTTGTTGTTCTCAAACCACAGCAATACACAATGTGATTGGAAGTAAATAAAGGAAAGAAATTGCAATATGTTTGAACTGAAAGGGAAAAACAAAAGAAATCATCATAATTCGTTTCAAATACAAATTCCGAAGTGCTATTTTTGAATGAAAAAGAGGAGTTATACAATAATAAAGCCATTTGGTCATGCCAAACTAGACATATTCTTCATACTCCACCTCCTGCTAGTTGATTACAAGGTTGCAGACATCGACATTATATGAAATTCAGTGGACGACGAGGTCATGACTAATTTTCACATTTTGATGTTACCCTCGCGATTTTGCCATGATAGTAGCAGAAAGGTTATGCTGCTTCATTTCCACCATAATTTATGTAAATACTTCAAGTCCCTATTGTCGCTATGCAAAAAATAACACAGAGTCGCCACCGGATTTTATTTATCCCAAGGAGGGAAAGGGAAATAACGATAAAACCTTTAGGGAAAGAGCGTGGTCATCGTAACCAAGTCTTAGGGTTCGGGAGTCGGTTATGCGAGGAGAAGGTATTAGCCCCCCCTCGCATCCATCTTACTCGATGGGAACCTCCTAGGTCGTTTTGCTTGAGTGGGTGTTTTTAATCTAAAAGTTTGATTGTTTTAGGAAAAGAGGGGTTGTTTTTTTATTATAGTGATCGCCAAAGATTGTGGCCCATGTGCCTACGTATCCTCACTTAAAAGAAGTGAAGAATCAGAGCTTCGTAGTTCGGAGGCTTGTGATATAGTGGTTTGTTGGTTATTTTTATACCTTGAAAAAGGGTTTTTTTTTATTGATGCCTAAGGCGAAAAAAAGTTGAAGGTGAGATAATACTTAGAAGGGGGGGTTGAATAAGTATGAAATATTAAGACTTAAAAAAATAATCACACAATTATTTTTATCCTGGTTCGTTTAAACAACTACTCCAGTCCACCCTTCCTAGAGTGATTTTCCTTTCTCAACAAGGACTTAATCCACTATTAAATCAAACTGATTACAATAGTAACACCTAAGAACAACAGTTCTTAGTCTTCTCAAGAGCTACTGATTCCAACTGAATCCTCTTAAGGAAAAACCTTTACAATTAATGTAAATTAAATACAAGAGTATTAATGCTTCTATAAAGCTTTTATCACAACAGTGATTTTTCTCTTAAGTTTAAGTACAATAAGATTCTAAGAAGAATATGAAATAATGAGAGCTTAGAATAATATGATTTCTTTTCAGCAAATTGTGTAACTGAAGAATGTGGTGAAGTTCTCCTTTTATAGGCAGCTGATCCAAGGAAGCTGAGCGTTGAAAAGAGAGTCACAAAAAGGTCTGAGCCTTTTTGTCTTCACATCAAGTGACCTTTCCTAGAAGTAGATGGCACAGAAAAATCCTTTTTGTCTGTGTAAGTGTGTCTAGCACAAATGAGGAAAGAGACGTTGAATAACTCCAACGAATATATTCTTGAATATTTCTTCTTTAGTTTTCAGCAAGTTCTTCAGAGTCTGAATGGATCAGAGTCTTCTAAAGATAATCAGAACTTTGCTATATCAGAGTCTTTTGCAGCATGTGTGCTTTCAGCGTGTTGATCATCAGAGCATATTTGACACAGAACTTCTGTACTTGGCAGCGTTGGTACTTTCAGAAACTTCTGTAGAATTATGCTTTGAGAAACTCTTCAATCAATATTCTTCTATGCTTTAGATGCTTCAGCTTCAGATGCTTCTGACTATCTTCAGATGCTTCTGACTCAGAATGTTCTGGAGCTTCTTGCTTTAGATTCTTCTGGAGCCTACACTCAGGATCTTCTGTAAGGAGCAGTCAGATTCTTCTGTAAGATGCATCTGGCGCTTCAGAGTCAGGATAACTTCTTGTATCTAAAACAGGTTTGTTTCTAGAGAGTTAATTTCGTTTCAATCTGCAGTAAAACTCTCAAACAAATTTTAGAGTATATAATTCTTAAATATAAATTTCCTAACAGTTATCATCAAAACAAAGAGTTATTATTAAGAACCAATCTGTGTTCTAACAATCTCCCCCTTTTTGATGATGACAAAAAGTATCAGAAATTTTATTTAACTGAACATAAAGAATTATAACCCCCCCTGAGATGATGAATCTCCCCCTGAGTTAAATATGAAAAAGGAATATAAACTTCCCTTTTATCTTGAGTAATCTTCAGAGTTAGATCTTGTTTATTCTTATAACAATTTAGGGTCAGAATGACTTGTAGATATAAGATTCAGAGTTTGATAAAAGACAAAAGATCTGAGAGACTCAGAGATTCTTTTATAGAGTGTTCTTATCAAATGTTCTGAAATAGTCAATTTAAATATTAGATAGAATAGATATGTCTGAAGATTCATTCTAGTGAAGTTATATTAAACAGTTCAGATCTTTATTTTCTCCCCCTTTTTTGTCATAAGCAAAAAGTAAAAACTTTTAAAAGACAAATAAAAGGAACAATAAATAAGATAATTCAATGGAGAAAAACTGTTTTGAGATGTGAAGAGAACAGACTCAACTAAAGGGAGACTATCAAGTCCTACTGTTGTCATTCCAAGGATTCATCCTATGGTTGAGGTTTGAAACAGGGAACTCCTAGAAATTATCATGCATAGGTTTCAACCTAACGTTCTATCATCATTTCCTTATCAAAGGAAGTGAGAGTCCTAGGGGATCATGTCAATGATACACAGAAACAGATAAAGCATCAGCTTAAACAGTAAACAGTAAACGACTGTAAAATGCATGCAATGCAAGTGAGGGAGGAAATGTGTGTGGGGCATCAGCCTCCACAAGCTCATCTCAACCTCAAGCCATAATGAATAACTGTAATCATACAGAAAAAGATAACAACATGCTATCAAGCAAAATACAATAAACTGCAATCATACAGTAAAAATAAAATAAAATGCTATCAAGCAAAATAAACCACATGGGCAAGGGAGCAGGGCTTTACCGAATACCCGCAAGCAAAGCCATACAGTAACAATACAAGCAGAGGGAGCAACTCAACCTCTAGTGCAATCATGCTCCTAGATTAAAGTCAGTCTAGATATGAACTTATTCTAATGCATCAAGCAAGTCAAACAAGGCACATCAGCACAGAAAAGAAAACAGACAAGAAAGCAGATCAACAACTCCCTCTTTCCATTTCAAGCTTAAGCTCTTCTAACAACAACCAGCCTTCAGACCTCAATCACCCTTCATGCCAAGTATAAACTTGCTCCTCCTGGTTTCAACCCATCAACATAAGTGTCAACTTAATCTTCTTCTTCAAGCTACAGCTCTCCAGTCAATTCCACCCTCAGGCTTTGCTTCTAACTACAAGGGTCAACTTGATTCCTTCAGGCTCTCCAAGCTTCAATGTAAGTATCAACTCATCCTTTATTCCTCAAGCTTCAGCTCTACCCTCAATCTCAATTGAATCCTCTTCATAAGTATCAACTTAGTCTTCAAGCTTCAGCTTTCTTGGCTTTACCAGTATCAACTTGGTCTTCATCTCCTACAAGCTTCAGCTTCTCAAGGCAATCTTTAATCACTTAGAAGTGTCAACTTCACCCTTCAATTCTTTCTCAAGCCTCAGCTCTTCATCCAATCTCCATTGGACCTTCAAGTATCAACTTGTTCTTCTTGCTCTTCAAGCTTCAGCTGCAATGGCAATGCTCAAGGAATCATCCTCTTCCATACTCTTCAATGAAGTCCTCATCTTCACACTCAAGTCTAACATCTTTCAAGATACTCAAACCAGAAGACAATTGATTTAACAGAATGAGAGGAAATGACAAACAGCTTACTGACAACCAAAGGAAGCCTGTAAGGGTTCATCATTATGAGAGACTGGTTCCCTCAAAGTTCTACTTCCCAGATAAAGCCACTCATCCCTCCAAAGGAGGGATGTGAATATCTGAGAAGGACTTTTAGTCATTGGGAGGAATGGAAGCACAAGATGCTTTCCATATTTATGAAAGAAATCATTCTAACTATAAGGCTCTCCCTATGGCTCCTATTCCCTAAATCTTCATCAGACACGTTCAGGCACAAACAAATCCAAGCTCCAAGCAACTTCAAGCAACTTCAAGCATCCTCTCCTTGCCTTCCACTTGTCTTCAATCTCAACCAAAGGCAAACAAAGCAAAAACCCTAATCTAAGGGGACTAAGGAAGTTAAACTAGTTGAATTAGTAAGTTAGGATCACCTAAAACCTAGTACTAAAGTTAGTCCTAACTAAAATACTAAAACCAATTGTAAAATCCTACGAAAATTACTATGGGTACCTAGGTCAATCATGACTCTACCACATTAATTTCAAAGATCAAACCATCAAATTAGACCTAGAAATAAACCCTACATTACAAGGTATCAAACCTAAACCCTAAAAGGAAGCGCCTAAATATAAATCTAGAAAGCACACCTATTTTCATCACAAAAATGTGATAAAAATGCTATGGGAGCATACATGTCTAACCTAATCACACACAAAAAATTAGGCTCAAAATCATCACCACATGATCACACAAAATTCCACAAAATTAGGTATCAAACATAACCATTTTAATATCAATTAAAATGTAAAATTCCCATTAAATCAGAAAGGCATGAAATGAAAATATTTTTTCTCTAAAAAATTATAGACTCCATCATGAGTAAAATGCAAAAAGAATGGGGTTGATTGGATTAATTTTCAATTTATTATGAATTTTACAAGAACCATGAATAAAAATGAAAATTAAAAGAAAATCCAATTAAAATAATAACACGCGCGGTGTGGATAGCAACCAGAATCAGTTCAAACTTTGGGTTAGGCCATCAGGGGGTGTGAATATCACTTAATTCATTAAGCCCAAAACACTGAATAAATGAAACGGTGTGTTTCATTATCAGAATTCCTTCACAACTTCAAATTAAAACATGGCCATTGGATTGCTTCCTCAGTCAAAGTCTTCATCTTGATCCAACAGTATCCTCATCATCTCCTACCTTTTGAACATCTGAGCTTCGCGCCTAGCTCCGGCCACCACCGGTGGAGCTCCGGTCACCATCCTCAACCCTAGTTCTCTCTAGGAGCCTCTATTGCAAATGGTCAAAACAAGAAACTCATCCCAAATCTCGCCACGAGTTCAACCATACCCTTTACTTCCTCTGAAACCTCAAGATTCACCATATCCAAACCTCAACCGAAAATGGTAATTCACCTATTTTGTCACTAATTCTCAAATTAACTATCTGAAATCAATCCTACACCATTCTATAATGAATCTAACACCTTAATTCACCTAGATTCTACCTAAACCATGCTATAGGAAGAAAGTTGCCAACCTGACAATCTTAGATGAACAGATGCACAAAACCTCCACTTCAAGCTCTCAAACCTTCCAAAAACATTCAGTGTATCACGTTCTTGCTTCTGTATGCAATAATCTTGATTGAAAATGCCTGGAACTCCAAATTCGATGATGACTTGCAGGTGCTGAAAATTAGTTGCTCATACACGATTCAGCCATGGATTTGCTTGGGATTTGCTATGGAAACACTCACACACATCCAAGAAAGTCGGTAGGATCAAAAGAAATGATCAAAGTAGTGTAGAATGCAGAAATCGATTCCAACTTGCAATGAACAAAGTGCAATTGCAAAACCTCTTCTCTCAATCAATTCTCACCAACCTTTCTCTCAAACCCCTTCTAATCAATATATAGAACATGTTGGACCTCTCTAGATCCTTCTGGAATCATCCAAGGAGAAGTTGAGTTTCTCATGTCATCCAAAATCTCATCTCATGCCATACTCACCCCAATTCTGTTTCCCTTGGTGCAACAGCTTGTTCTCATTCCAAAATCTCCCCAAGTGTGATGTTAGAGGTGTTTAGCTTGCAAAAAGCCTTGCTCATGCCTTGATTTTGAGTTTTGCAAATGTTGCTTAATATGCAAGTAATCACTTTTCAAAGAAAGTCCACAAATTGAATCTCAAATAAAAAATGTGGCTAAACCAATGTTCTTAAAATGTTTTTTAGAGTCAAAATGATATATTACATGCCATGGTTTGGATGTGTAGGTTGAAACTATCAATTTCCAACTTTGGTTTATTTAACTTATGCCCTTCTTTTAGGTCATTTTTGCAACTTTGAGCTACAAGCATTTCCATCATCTCATGACCTCCTTACTAGCCTTAAAACATCATTTTGAACAAGTTTGATGTTGAAGATTTTTCCATTTGAAGCTTGGAAATAGGAGTTATGGCTTTATGCTTGAAATGACCTGTAATCTCCAAATGACCAAAATGCCCTTGACTTGTCAAAGCCATAACTTGAGTTCTACAAATCCTATCAAGGACTTCTAGTACTCTCTAGAAAGCTAAGAGGATAAGTAACAACATTCATGTTGACCAAAAGTTCATAGGAATCATCCTTCTTGGGCAAACGTTTGATGCAAGTTGGGTAACTTTTAAGGCCCCAGATTCACATACCTCAGATGACCTGTAACTTGTCAAAGTCATAACTTGAGTTCTACAAATCCTGTCAAGGACTTCTAGTACTAAAATTAAAGCTAAGAACAATCTCTACAACATTCATGTTAGGGGTAAGATTAGATGACAATCACATCTTGAGCTAAACTGCCTTGAAGATAGGGTCAAACTAGGGGATTTTTTACTGTCAAGCCTTAGAAACCCTAGCTTTAAACTTCTCAAACTCTTCAATCATGATGAGTTAACCTTGGAATCATCCTTATAACATCTCAATGCATCAATCCATGATCACATGGCCTTTGAATTAGGACGCAACCTTGTCCAAATCCTTAGTTGACTTAGGGTTGACCCAGTCAAACCCTAATTACACCACTCATGGCTGAGTCTTCTTAATCTTGCACAATGACCTGTCTAGGCTTCATGATGGCTTTCAAGACATCTCATAAGCTCTCTCAAGGCTTCAAGTCTAACTTCATGACATTAGAATCATCTGAGGTCTTTCCACAACTCTCAAGTTAGGAGGCACACACTCTTGGTTTCAGCCACTCTCTCTGAGGATCTTTTGACTTCTCTGACAAAGATATCTACCCTTGAACACTTGAATAACCTTCCTAGCTAGCTTCAAACTCTTGTATAGCTCTTGGTTGGTAATCATACCTCTTGATCTCCTGCATACATGTCAATGAAATGCAAATGATAATGCTAATGTGAATGAAATGAAACACAAGCTAGGTAAAGAAATGTTGGTCAAATTTTGGGGTGCAACACGTACGCCCTCAATTCTAATAATAGAATTGAAACCTGTTAATATATAGATATAACCTGTTGTTGAAAGTTTATACAAGAAGCGAATAGCTATCAAACAAACGAACACTATTGTTGTTGTAGATCATATATCTTCTTGCCGCTTGATTCGAGTCAAATCAAGTACTTCGACAGCTGTGAATAAACCTCTGATTGCGGCACTATTTTTGAACAACCTTCTATCTTCAAAATCTGGCCCGACTGATCTCAATCATCCGTGTGTCGAACCCGAAACTCCCACTCACAATCCTCCGTTTACCGTTAATAAATTGACGGAACCTTCCGCTCCTCGATCACCTTGACTCGGCTGAATATGTAATGAGACGAATCGTACAAAAAACCCCCAAATTCAGAGAATCTTGGAGGAGAAAACCCTAGAGGTTTTATTCAAGAAAAACCTGTCGATTCCTCAACCCGAACCGGATAACCAAATCTTTGGCTTTGAACTTTATCACCTCTAACAATGCACAATGTACAACAAAGATGATTATGTGTGATTATTGTGATATGCTATGAAGAAAATGAAGATGATGAGAACCGAATCGACATTTGTTTCACTTTTCTTGTTTTTCTCAATGTTGTGAAGTGAAACAAGCAACTAGACTTATATACCAAACATAACTGCCATAAAAACGAAAACCAATTCACAAAAATAGTTGACATAACAGAAAACTGACATAAAATAGCGAGTGGTCGACCTTGCAGAAAACAGGGTCAACCTGAGCTGACTCGGTTGCAAATTTGTGCAATTCACAGGACCATGCGTTGACCGAAACAAGGTATGCTTCAACGCAGAGCATGTAATTTTAGACATATTAAAATGCATACATTATGAGTCGACCTGTGGGTCGACGCGAGCCAACCTGAATAAAATTCACAAAACTCACTCACAGTATGAGTCGACCAGAACATATCTTTGGTCGACTAAAGAACTTGAAATTGCCAAAATTGCATATTTTCATAATCTTGACTCTTTTTGATGACATATATGATATGGCAAGCGACACCAATAAATTCAAACTCATATGACACATATTTTTGACAATCTATATGCACCAACCGAGATATTTTTATGCGAGCAATTGAATCGTGAGAAACAAGATATGCAAATGCAACATGGTGATAACGTTCCACATATATTCTTTTATGAAGCCAAGTTTTGACATCATCGAAACAAACACATCTATATATGGCTTAGGGGGGCCTAGGGGTCCTCCACACAATCCATTCTGACTTATATTGGGCCAAGGGGTCCTCCACAGACTCCGCCACCAATAGGGGCTTCAGCATTCAGAAGCGTCCCTCCTCTTGGGTTTTCAATACCCCTGCCTTTTTGAGTGCTTTTATTTTACCTAAACACTAATTATGCAATTATTTTAATATTTCTTTCATCCAAACATTATTTTATCAAAATAAGTTTAAATTAACTTGGATAGAACTTAGAGAGAGCTTTCAAAACTCAACCTTTGGACTATTAGACCCAGCGGGAGCTTACAAATCTTAGACTCTAATATTGTGTAGTTAGTTAAAATGATTAACAATTGTTCTTAAATACATTTGTTTGTCATCATCAAAAAAGGGAGATTGTTGGAACAAGATTGTCTGTATCCCTTGAATTTTGATGATAACAATGTATTTAGAGAATAAATGGGTATACTAACATATGTTCAAGTGTGCAGGATCACGAGCTTATAATTCATTTTGAAATAATCCTATTGAAAGCATATGTGGATAAGCAATGTCACTCAGATTATGAATGATAGAATCTGGTGACTTTGAATATGTTCATCAGCCTTTGAAGGTTCAGACTCTGGTCATGCGCTCCAGCCTCTAGTGGCAACTAAGGCTCTGTAGGCAAAATGTGTCTCTTATCCATACCCTGTACCAAAAGCATACCAGTCTTTCCAAAGCGCCAAAATTTTAGAGAGAGTCAACTAGGGTTTTGTTTTGATAGGCTTAAGGAATGGTGATGTGTCATCTTCAGCCTGTTTTACCATTTGGTAGATATCTAGTACTTCGAAAGGTGTTGTGAAAAACTCCATTATTTAATCAACAATGCTTCTAACAGTATAAATCTTCTAATGTCTTTCTTGGGATACTACTTCACGAAGTTAGCTATAATGCTCAACCCTCCAACGATTCTTTCTCCACCTCTATAAAAGGAAGTTGAAGACTTGAAGGAAGGTTACAACACTACAACACAATATAATATCTTGATTGTGTATTTAAGTATAGTAACAGTTTTTTAAAAAACCACTTCCTAAAGCAAGCTTCTTCTTTATAAGAACTAAACTAAAAGTCTTAAATATATCATGCATGTACTATTATGCTTATGTGTCTATTCTCCCTCTTATTCATGCCTTTCTCTTTATGATATTTTATGATCTATGTGTTATGTATATTTCCCGCATTTTTGCATAAGATAAAGGGGGATAAGTATACTCTCAACTCATGTGAGGGGGAATTTAACCACTTTAATTTTTTAGTTATATATTTGTCTTTATAACCACCCTAAAATATGTTTTTCATCATAAAAAGAAAGGATAATAAGGATATATGTACTTGCAAGTATGAAGTCGGTGATCCTGGTAACAACCTTCATAAATTTAGTCTAAAATTTAGAAAATTACTAATTTTTTCAATGTATTAGAAATTGTAACTCAATATCATAGAGTGGCTGACCAATTAGAGTTCTATTATTATGAAATAGATTATTTCACTTTGACATCTACTCATATTGACGTATACAATTTAATAAATATATAATTAATTATAATCTAGAACTTTATTTTATTTTATTAATTAATTTGGTCATCAATCACGATTTCTAATTTATTTTGAAAGCAATTTACATATAGTAGAATTCTAATTTGAGATCTTGAGAGAAGTACCTTCTCTAGATCTAAACTTTCACCACTAGATACACATATTCAAGATTCCTAATTAAAAATTGGCTAATCACATAAAAAATGAAATAAATTTAAATTAGTTTATACATATTATAAATTATTTTCATATGTTATTTTAAAAATTACTAAAATAAATAAAATTATTTTAAATATTGTAAACTATTTTGGTAAAGATTCTTAAACAATTCACAAAATTTATATTAAGAAATAAGATAAATGAAATAAGTTCAAATAGGGTAGATAAGCCTGAATATAATTTTGTTAAATAAAAAATTTTCGGTTAAATTATTCTTTATATTTGGCACAAATACAATTTTGTTTAGGAACCAAATATTGATAATAAACAAGAAAAAAGTATTGAGGTATTTAACTATTTTTATTATTCTACCTCATATTATTCTGATGTTTATCCTAATTTTTATTTTCAAATGATTTATTAAGTAATTGGTTGGTTAGACATATGTTACATATGTAACCTTTTCGAAATCTTATTCCTCAATACATATTTCCTTAGTTCTTCGTAATGAATGCTCTCCCTCAAACGCAAGCGCAAACCGTTCCAGATGCATGGGATTCCAACGGTCATCCTGCAGACAGATCCAAAACTGGTGGATGGGCATCATCTGCCATGATCTTAGGTACTTTCTTTTCTTCAAAAAAAAAATATGTTTCTTCATACAATAGTACTCAAATCAATGGTTGAACACTAGCATGATAAGGAGTTTTTGGTGATATATAAAATTTCAGGATCAGAAGTATGTGAGAGGTTAACAACAATGGGTATAGCTGTAAATTTGGTGACGTATTTGACTGGTACCATGCACTTAGGAAGTGCTGCCTCTTCCAATATCGTCACCAACTTCCTCGGAACGTCTTATATGCTTGCTTTGTTCGGTGGCTTTGTAGCAGACACTTTTTTAGGAAGGTTTGTTTTCACACATCATGAAAATATTATATATGATTTTCTTCATTATTTTAAATTGCGGATGCAACTGTTGTTTTTATGACGCCACCATGCACGCTAATGGAAATGTTGTAGACACTGCTGCAACCACAATTTATGACTAATTCTTTCAATGATTTCTTTGACAGATACCTTACCATAGCCATCTTTGGAACTATTGAAGCAATTGTAAGACATTACTAATAAAATTTATGTAAAATAAATAGATTAAATTTCTTTTTTTTGGATCTTTGATATACAATTTGTATTGATATTCATATACCAGGGTGTTATATTATTCGCAATAACAATAAAAATTCCAAACCTTCATCCACCAACTTGCTCACAAAACAGTCCTAATTCTTGTGAACCAGCAAACAACCTACAACTAATGGTTCTATACACAGCTCTTTACGTTATCGCACTTGGTATTGGTGGTATAAAATCAAGTGTCTCCGGTTTCGGTTCAGACCAATTCGACGAATCAAATGAAGGAGAGAAAAAACAAATGGTGAAATTCTTCAGTTGGTTCTTCTTTTTCATAAGCATGGGTTCGATACTCGCGGTGACGGTTCTTGTCTACATTCAAGATCATCTTGGAAGAGTTTGGGGATATGGTTTATGTGCGTGTGCTATCATTGTGGCTCTTCTTGTGTTCTTGTCCGGAACAAAGAGGTATCGATATAAGAAACTTATGGGGAGTCCTTTAACTCAGATTGCGGCAGTTTTTATGGGGGCATGGAGGAAGAGGAAGTTGGAGTTGCCATCTGATTCATATTTGTTGTATAATGTGAAAGATATTAAAGATCCACAAGACGCGAGGAACAAGAAACTAATGTTGCCACATACCAAGCAATTTCGGTATGAACTTTA
Organism: Lathyrus sativus; assembly: GCA_963859935.3. Taxonomy (NCBI): domain Eukaryota; kingdom Viridiplantae; phylum Streptophyta; class Magnoliopsida; order Fabales; family Fabaceae; genus Lathyrus; species Lathyrus sativus. The sequence continues at coordinate 534,289,301 of OZ012738.1, forward strand.
TTTTCTTTATAATTATTTTTATACAACAATTATTTCCTACGGAGCACAGACATTATGAACACGACTCTAACAATGACACAACAACATTGGTTTGAATATTTTGTTTAAAATGTGAAATAGATTCTTGGACAAGGCAGCAATAAAGGATCCAAATACAGATGGTAATATGGTAAGAAAATGGGAACTATCATCATTAACAGATATTGAAGAAGTAAAATTAGTAATAAGAATGTTACCAATATGGGCTACAACAATAATGTTTTGGACAATACATGCACAAATGGTGACATTCTCAGTATCACAAGCAACAACATTAAAACGTCACATAGGAAAATCGTTTCAAATTCCACCAGCATCTTTAACTACTTTCCTCATAGGTAGCATCCTCGTAACAATCCCAATTTACGATCGAATCATTCTTCCCATAAGAAGAAAACTATTCAACAAATCACAAGGGCTAACACCTTTACAAAGCATTGGTCTTGGCTTAGTGTTGTCAACTTGTGGAATGGTTGCAGCAGCACTCATTGATTTAAAACGTACGAGGATGGCACATTTGCATGATTTGACACATAATACTTCTACATTGGTGATTCCCATGAGTGTGTTTTGGTTGGTGCCACAGTTCTTCATTGTGGGGTCGGGTGAGGCTTTTATTTATGTGGGACAACTAGATTTTTTCTTAAGGGAATGTCCTGAAGGGATGAAGACTATGAGCACAGGATTGTTTTTGAGTACTTTGTCTTTAGGATTTTTCATTAGCTCTTTGTTGGTATTTTTGGTTCAGAAAGTGACAGGTCACCATCACCCATGGCTTACAGATGACATTAATCAGGGGAAACTTTATAACTTCTATTGGCTCTTGGCTTTCTTGAGTGCTATAAATTTGGTAATTTATTTGTTTTGTGCTAAGCAGTATGTTTATAAGGATAAAAGACTTGATGAACAAGTCATAGAATTAGAGAAAGACTTAGATAATGTCGATCATGCATAGGTTTTTCTTTTTATTAACTATGTACGAAAATTTGAATATTTATTTTATAGTATCATAAATATTATATTATATATAGAGATGCCACATATGAGGAAAAAAAATCATATATATATATATATATATATATATATATATATATATATATATATATATATATATATATATATATATATATATATATATATATATATATATATATATATATATATATATATATATATATATATATATATATATATACTAATAAATACAATTTGGTTCATTCCCCTGAAGCAGGTCAGATGAGATCACATGTGTATTGTCTTAGGGTGATAATTGTAGTCCGTCGTTTTCTTCCCACAGTGGAAAGCCTTTTCATACTAGTCTTTAATATCTTAGATCATTAAGAAGTGGCTCCTCAAATCCCATGTAAATCATATCCATAACATCCACGACTCTAATTACTATCCTGTAACATTTTCTTGATGATTTCCTATAACTGCTATAAGAATTTGTGGCTACCCATAATCTTTATGTAGATCTTACATGTCGTCTACCAACATGTCTCATACAAGCCGGGTTCCAACTTGCTCTATAAATGGCAACTCATCACGTTTCATTTTTCATAAATACTTGGCATATTGGCTCCATACTCAGCATACTAGCTCTGATATTTGGCCTTAGTCACTTTATAACTCGGCTTTTAAAAATTATAGGATGTACATAATCCTCCATCCCCCGATCACGAGCTCCAACAAAATAAAGTGTTTGAACAGAAAGTTCTAGAATTTCTTCTTCCTTGAGTCGATCACCTTTATGGTACGTGTCATAATGGATAAAAAAGGTAATAATGTGTTGGCTCTAAATTTCGACGCCTAAGTTGGATTATAAGAAAGTAATAGATTTTCTTGGAAAATCATAGGACTTCAACCGGAGCCATATTTTTGGAATGTGAGTCGAAGGCGTCCTTTTTCCATGAGAAACTATTTTACGGGCTTAGAAATATTTTTTAGAAGTTGGAAGATTCGATTCGACAGAGGTGCTACTGAAGGCATTTCGACAAGAAGTTTTGAATTTAAATAAAGGAGATAAAGCTTCGTTCTTATCCATTTCTCAAAGAAGACACGTGGAACGCTTCTAGGAATCAAAGACATGTAGAGCGCCACTTGTCTCGATTTAGTTTGCTAGTTGTTGATGGATGTTATTTTCAATTAGTATAAATAGCAAGTCTTAGTGTTAGGATTTGTGTGTGTTCAATTGTGTACAAATTCTTCAATATACTCCAAGCATCTGTGTGTAGAGAAACGAGGTTATAAGAATGTACGTTGATGTAACACCATTTTTTACATTTCAATGCAATTTAATAAATCTTTTTCATTAAGAATTAGTCTTTTCTTTATAAGTTACTTTCTAAATTTTTTACCATTATTTCGACTTTAATCCTTCATGTTCACTTCCATTTACATTTGAAGTAAGCTATTTTATCATGAACTCTGTTGAAGTGTTCATCGTATTTTTAAACTTTGTTTAAGATCAATTAGCACATGTCTTAGGATTTGTGTGGTTGATCCTGTAAGTAAAAAAAATCTTTTTTGATTTGAAAGACTAGCGGTTGTTCACCAATTTTCACGGCGAACAAATTGGCAGGCCCAGTGGGACAATGCTAAGTGATCATAAATTTGCTTCAAAATTTTTGAAAATTTATTAGTTCTACGGTAAACTTTTTCTTTGAAACCTTCGTTACATGTTATTAAGAATTGGTAAAGTAGCCTTCGCTAACGAGGATAGAACAAGGAGAAGATATAAGAGGAGAATTGCGGGAAATTTTAACCAGCCAAATATTCCCCAGGATACGCCTAGTAACAAAGTAGAACAACCCATAGGATCTTTGACAGAAGGACCAATGGTCTTAGCGCCTGTCTCTGAAGCAATACCATTTATGGGAATTTCGATACCTACACATTCGATTGCCCATACGTAACCCATGTTAGACGATTGTGTAAATCTAGAAGGGGGGTTAAATAGATCGCTTGCTTAAAAGAGTCAGCACTACCAATAAGATTGGTTTTTAAAAATTGTTTAATTTGTGGAAACGATCGAGGAACTATACCATCTAAAAGGAATGGCTACTATACAATCGGATATGCGTTAAGCCTATGGAATCCGATAACGAGATATGAGAATCAATACGTTAATCACACTATTGATTTGATTCAGCTTACTATGTGGTGTGACTAGTTTCAATGCCTTAAATATATTAACACAATGAAAGGACAGCACACAAGGCTTTTAGTTCATACAATTTATCAAACACTTGGAGTGCAGAGCACTACAAGGGAGTTCTGTTTTGAGAGTGAGTTGCTCAAGTTCCCTCTTACAATCAATGATTGTACTAGGTTCAAAAATTTGTTCAGCACTACTCAAACCAGACCTAGATTGATATAATTGTTTGCAGTAAAACACAATTATTAAGCAATATAAACGTAAGGCAAAAAACACAACGATTTGTTGAGGCAGTTCCCCCGTCATCCTCGCTCAGGGTACGTCTGCCCTCATTTCTAATAATAGAATTGAAACCTGTTAATATATAGATATAACCTGTTGTTGAAAGTTTATACAAGAAGCGAATAGCTATCAAACAAACGAACACTATTGTTGTTGTAGATCCTATATCTTCTTTCCGCTTGATTCGAGTCGAATCAAGTACTTTGACAGTTGTGAATAAACCTCTGATTGCGGCACTATTTTTGAACAACCTTCCATCTTCAAAATATGGCCCGACTGATTTCAATCACTCGCGTGTCGAACCCGAAACTCCCACTCACAATCCTCCGTTTACCGTTACTAAATCGACGGAACCTTCCGCTCCTCGATCACCTTGACTCGGCTGAATATGTGATGAGACGAATCGTGCAAAAACCCCCAAATTCAGAGAATCTTGGAGGAGAAAACCCTGGAGGTTTTATTCAAGAAAAACCTGTCAATTCCTCAACCCGAACCGGATAACCAAATCTTTGGCTTCGAACGTTATCACCTCTAACAATGCACAATGAACAACAAAGATGATTATGTGTGATTATTATGTTATGCTATGAAGAAAATGAAGATGATGAGAACCGAATCGACATTTATTTCACTTTTCTTGTTTTTCTCAATGTTGTGAAGTGAAACAAGCAACTAGACTGATATACCAAACATAACTATCATAACAACTAAAACCTATTCACAAAAATAGTTGACATAACAGAAAACTGACATAAAACAGTGAGTGGTCGACCAATGCAGAAAAACAGGGTCGACCTGAGCTGACTCGGTTGCAAACTTGTGCAATTCACAGGACCATGCGTCGACCGAAACAAGGTATCCTTCGACGCAGAGCATGTAATTTTAGACATATTAAAATGCATACAGTATGAGTCGACCTGTGGGTCGACGCGAGCCAACCTGAAGCAAATTCACAAAACTGACTCACAGTATGAGTCGACCGGAACATATCTTTGGTTGACTCAAGGACCTGAAATTGCCAAAAATGCCTATTTTCTTAATCTTGACTCTTTTTGATGACATATATGATATGGCAAGCGACACCAATAAAGTCAAACTCATATGACACATATTTTTGACAATCTATATGCACCAACCGAGATATTTTTATGCGAGCAATTGAATCATGAGAAACAAGATATGCAAATGCAACATGGTGATAACGTTCCACATATATTCTTCTATGAAGCTAAGTTTTGACATCATCGAAACAAACACATCTATATATGGCTTAGGGGGGCCAAGGGGTCCTTCACGTAACCCATTCTGACTTATATTGGGCCAACGGGTCCTCCATAGACTCCGCCACCAATAGGGGCTTCAGCATTCAAAAGCGTCCCTCCTCTTGGGTTTTCAATACCCCTGCCTCGAGACCCACCCTATGGGATGCCAACTTCGATGATGGAAAACTTACAAAATGCCCCTCCATTATATACAGAATCTGTAATGACTTCGCCATTACAAGGATCATGCTCTGGGGAAAATATGGGTCAAAATTGTCAAACTTTAGGATTAGGGTATTCAGCTTAAATACCAAATTTGACAACCAATTCTACAACATACTTAAGACAACAGATGGACGAGAGTTATCTTCAAATGGTCCAAATGATGTCCCAAACTATGGGGGAAATTGTTTGACCCCTTATTCAAAATACTACCCAAACTAATCAACAACTAGCGGCACAAATGACACGCCTTTTAGAATTCTTTGGTGTACTAAATCTCTCTCGACAACCACCAAGGGAGTATCCGATAGAAACCCAACGGGTAGTTTTTAACGAAGATACCACCATTAACTTAATTCAACAAAATATGAGAAATATACCCCAAGAAAATCAAAACAACCAGGGAATGATCGAACGACCTAGAGTCATACCCCCTAGGAATCAACCACAAATTCCTAGAGAAGAAGAAGCAATGGTAGTTTTGGTAAATAGGAACCAGGATGTTAAAAACATTGTACAACAAGTTTGATGTAACAACCTAGTAGCAGATAATAATATAGATGCCATGGTCGAAAGAATCATGGCACGTAACAGAGTAAATTTTGGCCTTCAACGACCGAATTATACATCATCGTTATCTAAATACATCCTTTAGTCAGATTTACCCCCAAGAACAAAGGTTCCTAAGTTTACTAAGTTTTATAGGGATACTACTGAGTCCACTGTCGAACATGTGGCTAGGTATTAGATAGAAGCATGAGAAATTTCGAATGATGAGAACCTTAGGCTAAAATATTTCCTAAGTTCTCTTACAAAGAACGCTCTCACCTGGTTCACAACCCTACCTCCAAATTTGATTCATAATTGGACCCAGTTAGAACGTTTATTCCATGGGCATTTCTACATGGGACAAGCAAAGATCAGTTTGAAGGAATTGGCTAGTATAAAACGAAAGTTTACTGAGCCAATAGACGATTATTTCAATAGGTTTCGACTTCTCAAGGCAAGGTGTTTCACACAAGTTCCAGAACATGAGTTAGTCAAAATGGTTGTTGGCGGCCTTTATTATTCCATCAGGAAGAAATTAGATACTCAATATCTGAGGGATATGGTATAGTTTACCGATATGGTTCAACAGTTAGAACGTTTGAAAGAAGAAAAGGCTAGGGCAAGTAAGAATAAAAGAATGGCTTATGTCAAATTCCATGAAGAGGACGAAGGGCCTTACAGTGAGCCTATGAGTTTCTATGAGAATGAAGTAGATCTCGCTGAATTGATAAAAGGTTCACCCTATTCTTGCATTTTATCACCTTCGAATGGGAAGAACTCTGCTGAATCCGAAAAAAAATGATAGGTTTCCTTAAAAAACGTGTACATTCGACGTCACAAAATGTGACAAAATCTTTAATTTGTTAGTTAAAGATAGGAAAATGATAGTACCACCTGGTGCTAAAATGCCCCCTTTATATCAAAGAAAGAAAAAAGGGTTTTGTAAATACCATAATTTCTTTGGTCATAAAAGCTCTTAATGTTTTATTTTCAGGGATCTTGTTCAAAATGCTATCCTGGAGGAAAGGCTCAAATTCGGGGAGAAGTCCAAGAACCAGACGAAAGTTGATGTTGACTATCGTACCCCAAATTTTTCCCTTAGACTCCTTTGATCTATTTCATATCATCTAGGTCAACCATTCATGCATGAGCTAACCATTAACCCCAAAGAGGATTAGGTTTTGTGTCCATTGGTTTAAGTAAGGTCATGTGAAAACTGATTGGAATTTCACATTAAGTTTATTACAAGTGGCATCCTCTTTTTCAAAGGATTGTTCCTAGCATGGTTCAGTTTCATTCATGAAGCAAGGCTATCAGTTTCCTAGTGGAACAATTTAGGTCTTGGTAGTTTGTGAGCCATACGATTTAAGATGATAAAGGTGGATGAAGGAACTGGGAACTGAGTTTTGGAAAATATTTTCGAAGTGAAGTTTAATTGATTTTAAAGGAATTTTATGCATCCTTATGAGTTAAGGCCCACTTGAGACTGCACGATAAACCATCGCAAGAAGTTTTTGTGATACGCATCAAGTTTTTAAAGGATTCAAGTATTCACAAGTTTAATTTGATTCCAAGATCTAAAGCTTGGAGATCTGACTATACAAAATGGAAATTTTACATTGAAAGTACTCTTTCATAAAGTTCACTAAGAATTACATGCATTTGTCATTGCCTTAAAGATTCATGCTGACTCCGGGTTGGTACTCGCGCCAACAACAAGACAAGATTTCATTGAGTTGTCATGACTTATGTACAGAATGTGGCGAATAAAAAGGGTATGCACTGGACATATCTAAAGAAAAAAGAAGAACTCAATGTCCACCCCAATGAACACACTGTTGCATCTACATTTTCTACATAAAAGAATCTAGCTATTATTGAATTGGGGAAATAAATACATGGCCAGGTCCTGCGCCTACATGGTGAAAATGTTATGGTAGTGGTAAATTGCATTATCACCCTTTTCATACAATACATCTGTTTGGCCTCTACCTAATGAAGTTGTTTTAGTCACTTGGAAATGGTCATCATTTGTATGCTGTTCCAAAATGAAAGGCTTCGAATTACAAATTGACGATGTATCTCCCAAATTCAATTATAAGCACCATTCATTGTAAGCCTGTTGGAATCATAACAGAGCAAAACTCACTATTTCCAAATACAAGAAAACACTCAGTTTTTGTTGTTCTCAAACCACAGCAGTACACAATGTGATTGGAAGTAAATAAAGGAAAGAAATTACAATATGTTTGAACTGAAAGGGAAAAACAAAAGAAATCATCATAATTCGTTTCAAATACAAATTCCGAAGTGCTATTTTTGAATGAAAAAGAGGAGTTATACAATAATAAAGCCATTTGGTCATGCCAAACTAGACATATTCTTCATACTCCACCTCCTGCTAGTTGATTACAAGGTTGCAGACATCGACATTATATGAAATTCAGTGGACGACGAGGTCATGACTAATTTTCACATTTTGATGTTACCCTCGCGATTTTGCCATGATAGTAGCAGAAAGGTTATGCTGCTTCATTTCCACCATAATTTATGTAAATACTTCAAGTCCCTATTGTCGCTATGCGAAAAATGACACAGAGTCGCCACCGGATTTTATTTATCCCAAGGAGGGAAAGGGAAATAACGATAAAACCTTTAGGGAAAGAGCGTGGTCATCGTAACCAAGTCTTAGGGTTCGGGAGTCGGTTATGCGAGGAGAAGGTATTAGCCACCCCTCGCATCCATCTTACTCGATGGGAACCTCCTAGGTCGTTTTGCTTGAGTGGGTGTTTTTAATCTAAAAGTTTGATTGTTTTAGGAAAAGAGGGGTTGTTTTTTTATTATAGTGATCGCCAAAGATTGTGGCCCATGTGCCTACGTATCCTCACTTAAAAGAAGTGAAGAATCAGAGCTTCGTAGTTCGGAGGCTTGTGATATAGTGGTTTGTTGGTTATTTTTATACCTTGAAAAAGGTTTTTTTTTATTGATGCCTAAGGCGAAAAAAGTTGAAGGTGAGATAATACTTAGAAGGGGGGGTTGAATAAGTATGAAATATTAAGACTTAAAAAATAATCACACAATTATTTTTATCCTGGTTCGTTTAAACAACTACTCCAGTCCACCCTTCCTAGAGTGATTTGCCTTTCTCAACAAGGACTTAATCCACTATTAAATCAAACTGATTACAATAGTAACACCTAAGAACAAGAGTTCTTAGTCTTCTCAAGAGCTACTGATTCCAACTGAATCCTCTTAAGGAAAAACCTTTAAAATCAATGTAAATTAAATACAAGAGTATTAATGCTTCTATAAAGCTTTTATCACAACAGTGATTTTTCTCTTAAGTTTAAGTACAATAAGATTCTAAGAAGAATATGAAATAATGAGAGCTTAGAATAATATGATTTATTTTCAGCAAATTGTGTAACTGAAGAATGTGGTGAAGTTCTCCTTTTATAGGCAACTGATCCAAGGAAGCTGAGCGTTGAAAAGAGAGTCCCAAAAAGGTCTGAGCCTTTTTGTCTTCACATCAAGTGACCTTTCCTAGAAGTAGATGGCACAGAAAAATCCTTTTTGTCTGTGTAAGTGTGTCTAGCACAAATGAGGAAAGAGACGTTGAATAACTCCAATGGATATATTCTTGAATATTTCTTCTTTAGTTTTCAGCAAGTTCTTCAGAGTCTGAATGGATCAGAGTCTTCTAAAGATAATCAGAACTTTGCTATATCAGAGTCTTCTGCAGCATGTGTGCTTTCAGCGTGTTGATCATCAGAGCATATTTGACACAGAACTTCTGTACTTGGCAGCGTTGGTACTTTCAGAAACTTCTGTAGAATTATGCTTTGAGAAACTCTTCAATCAATATTCTTCTATGCTTTAGATGCTTCAGCTTCAGATGCTTCTGACTATCTTCAGATGCTTCTGACTCAGAATGTTCTGGAGCTTCTTGCTTTAGATTCTTCTGGAGCCCACACTCAGGATCTTCTGTAAGGAGCAGTCAGATTCTTCTGTAAGATGCATCTGGCGCTTCAGAGTCAGGATAACTTCTTGTATCTAAAACAGGTTTGCTTCTAGAGAGTTAATTTCGTTTCAATCTGCAGTAAAACTCTCAAACAAATTTTAGAGTATATAATTCTTAAATATAAATTTCCTAACAGTTATCATCAAAACAAAGAGTTATTATTAAGAACCAATCTGTGTTCTAACAATCTCCCCCTTTTTGATGATGACAAAAAGTATCAGAAATTTTATTTAACTGAACATAAAGAATTATAACTCCCCCTGAGATGATGAATCTCCCCCTGAGTTAAATATGAAAAAGGAATAGAAACTTCCCTTTTATCTTGAGTAATCTTCAGAGTTAGATCTTGTTTGTTCTTATAACAATTTAGGGTCAGAATGACTTGCAGATATAAGATTCAGAGTTTGATAAAAGACAAAAGATCTGAGAGACTCAGAGATTCTTTTATAGAGTGTTCTTATCAAATGTTCTGAAATAGTCAATTTAAATATTAGATAGAATAGATATGTCTGAAGATTCATTCTAGTGAAGTTATATTAAACAGTTCAGATCTTTATTTTCTCCCCCTTTTTTGTCATAAGCAAAAAGTAAAAACTTTTAAAAGACAAATAAAAGGAACAATAAATAAGATAATTCAATGGAGAAAAACTGTTTTGAGATGAGAAGAGAACAGACTCAACTAAAGGGAGACTATCAAGTCCTACTGTTGTCATTCCAAGGATTCATCCTATGGTTGAGGTTTGAAACAGGGAACTCCTAGAAATTATCATGCATAGGTTTCAACCTAACGTTCTATCATCATTTCCTTATCAAAGGAAGTGAGAGTCCTAGGGGATCATGTCAATGATACGCAGAAACAGATAAAGCATCAGCTTAAACAGTAAACAGTAAACGACTGTAAAATGCATGCAATGCAAGTGAGGGAGGAAATGTGTGTGGGGCATCAGCCTCCACAAGCTCATCTCAACCTCAAGCCATAATGAATAACTGTAATCATACAGAAAAAGATAACAACATGCTATCAAGCAAAATACAGTAAACTGCAATCATACAGTAAAAATAAAATAAAATGCTATCAAGCAAAATAAACCACATGGGCAAGGGAGCAGGGCTTTACCGAATACCCGCAAGCAAAGCCATACAGTAACAATACAAGCAGAGGGAGCAACTCAACCTCTAGTGCAATCATGCTCCTAGATTAAAGTCAGTCTAGATATGAACTTATTCTAATGCATCAAGCAAGTCAAACAAGGCACATCAGCACAGAAAAGAAAACAGACAAGAAAGCAGATCAACAACTCCCTCTTTCTATTTCAAGCTTAAGCTCTTCTAACAACAACCCAGCCTTCAGACCTCAATCACCCTTCATGCCAAGTATAAACTTGCTCCTCCTGGTTTCAACCCATCAACATAAGTGTCAACTTAATCTTCTTCTTCAAGCTTCAGCTCTCCAGTCAATTCCACCCTCAGGCTTTGCTTCTAACTACAAGGGTCAACTTGATTCCTTCAGGCTCTCCAAGCTTCAATGTAAGTATCAACTCATCCTTTATTCCTCAAGCTTCAGCTCTACCCTCAATCTCAATTGAATCCTCTTCATAAGTATCAACTTAGTCTTCAAGCTTCAGCTTTCTTGGCTTTACCAGTATCAACTTGGTCTTCATCTCCTACAAGCTTCAGCTTCTCAAGGTAATCTTTAATCACTTAGAAGTGTCAACTTCACCCTTCAATTCTTTCTCAAGCCTCAGCTCTTCATCCAATCTCCATTGGACCTTCAAGTATCAACTTGTTCTTCTTGCTCTTCAAGCATCAGCTGCAATGGCAATGCTTAAGGAATCATCCTCTTCCATACTCTTCAATGAAGTCCTCATCTTCACACTCAAGTCTAACATCTTTCAAGATACTCAAACCAGAAGACAATTGATTTAACAGAATGAGAGGAAATGACAAACAGCTTACTGACAACCAAAGGAAGCCTGTAAGGGTTCATCATTATGAGAGACTGGTTCCCTCCAAGTTCTACTTCCCAGATAAAGCCACTCATCCCTCCAAAGGAGGGATGTGAATATCTGAGAAGGACTTTTATTCATTGGGAGGAATGGAAGCACAAGATGCTTTCCATATTTATGAAATAAATCATTCTAACTATAAGGCTCTCCCTATGGCTCCTATTCCCTAAATCTTCATCAGACACGTTCAGGCACAAACAAATCCAAGCTCCAAGCAACTTCAAGCAACTTCAAGCATCCTCTCCTTGCCTTCCACTTGTCTTCAATCTCAACCAAAGGCAAACAAAGCAAAAACCCTAATCTAAGGGGACTAAGGAAGTTAAACTAGTTGAATTAGTAAGTTAGGATCACCTAAAACCTAGTACTAAAGTTAGTCCTAACTAAAATACTAAAACCAATTGTAAAATCCTACAAAAATTACTATGGGAACCTAGGTCAATCATGACTCTACCACATTAATTTCAAAGATCAAACCATCAAATTAGACCTAGAAATAAACCCTACATTACAAGGTATCAAACCTAAACCCTAAAAGGAAGCGCCTAAATATAAATCTAGAAAGCACACCTATTTTCATCACAAAAATGTGAGAAAAATGCTATGGGAGCATACATGTCTAACCTAATCACACACAAAAAATTAGGCTCAAAATCATCACCACATGATCACACAAAATTCCACAAAATTAGGTATCAAACATAATCATTTTAATATCAATTAAAATGTAAAATTCCCATTAAATCAGAAAGGCATGAAATGAAAATATTTTTTCTCTAAAAAATTATAGACTCAATCATGAGTAAAATGCAAAAAGAATGGGGTTGATTGGATTAATTTTCAATTTATTATGAATTTTACAAGAACCATGAATAAAAATGAAAATAAAAAGAAAATCCAATTAAAATAATAACACGCGCGGTGTGGATAGCAACCAGAATCAGTTCAAACTTTGGGTTAGGCCATCAGGGGGGTGTGAATATCACTTAATTCATTAAGCCCAAAACACTGAATAAATGAAACAGTGTGTTTCATTATCAGAATTCCTTCACAACTTCAAATTAAAACATGGCCATTGGATTGCTTCCTCAGTCAAAGTCTTCATCTTGATCCAACAGTATCCTCATCATCTCCTACGTTTTGAACATCTGAGCTTTGCGCCCAGCTCCGGCCACCACCGGTGGAGCTCCGGTCACCATCCTCAACCCTAGTTCTCTCTAGGAGCCTCTATTGCAAATGGTCAAAACATGAAACTCATCCCAAATCTCGCCACGAGTTCAACCATACCCTTTACTTCCTCTGAAACCTCAAGATTCACCATATCCAAACCTCAACCGAAAATGGTAATTCACCTATTTTGTCACTAATTCTCAAATTAACTATCTGAAGTCAATCCTACACCATTCTATAATGAATCTAACACCTTAATTCACCTAGATTCTACCTAAACCATGCTATAGGAAGAAAGTTGCCAACCTGACAATCTTAGATGAACAGATGCACAAAACCTCCACTTCAAGCTCTCAAACCTTCCAAAAGCATTCAGTGTATCACGTTCTTGCTTCTGTATGCAATAATCTTGATGGAAAATGCCTGGAACTCCAAATTCGATGATGACTTGAAGGTGCTGAAAATTAGTTGCTCATACACGATTCAGCCATGGATTTGCTTGGGATTTGCTATGGAAACACTCACACACATCCAAGAAAGTCGGTAGGATCAAAAGAAATGATCAAAGTAGTGTAGAATGCAGAAATCGATTCCAACTTGCAATGAACAAAGTGCAATTGCAAAACCTCTTCTCTCAATCAATTCTCACCAACCTTTCTCTCAAACCCCTTCTAATCAATATATAGAACATGTTGGACCTCTCTAGATCCTTCTGGAATCATCCAAGGAGAAGTTGAGTTTCTCATGTCATCCAAAATCTCATCTCATGCCATACTCACCCCAATTCTGTTTCCCTTGGTGCAACAGCTTGTTCTCATTCCAAAATCTCCCCAAGTGAGATGTTAGAGGTGTTTAGCTTGCAAAAAGCCTTGCTCATGCCTTGATTTTGAGTTTTGCAAATGTTGCTTAATATGCAAGTAATCACTTTTCAAAGAAAGTCCACAAATTGAATCTCAAATAAAAAATGTGGCTAAACCAATGTTCTTAAAATGTTTTTTAGAGTCAAAATGATATATTACATGCCATGGTTTGGATGTGTAGGTTGAAACTATCAATTTCCAACTTTGGTTTATTTAACTTATGCCCTTCTTTTAGGTCATTTTTGCAACTTTGAGCTACAAGCATTTCCATCATCTCATGACCTCCTTACTAGCCTTAAAACATCATTTTGAACAAGTTTGATGTTGAAGATTTTTCCATTTGAAGCTTGGAAATAGGAGTTATGGCTTTATGCTTGAAATGACCTGTAATCTCCAAATGACCAAAATGCCCTTGACTTGTCAAAGCCATAACTTGAGTTCTACAAATCCTATCAAGAACTTCTAGTACTCTTTAGAAAGCTAAGAGGATAAGGAACAACATTCATGTTGACCAAAAGTTCATAGGAATCATCCTTCTTGGGCAAACGTTTGATGCAAGTTGGGTAACTTTTAAGGCCCCAGATTCACATACCTCAGATGACCTGTAACTTGTCAAAGTCATAACTTGAGTTATACAAATCCTATCAAGGACTTCTAGTACTAAAATTAAAGCTAAGAACAATCTCTACAACATTCATGTTAGGGGTAAGATGAGATGACAATCACATCTTGAGCTAAACTGCCTTGAAGATAGGGGTCAAACTAGGGGATTTTACACTGTCAAGCCTTAGAAACCCTAGCTTTAAACTTCTCAAACTCTTCAATCATGATGAGTTAACCTTGGAATCATCCTTATAACATCTCAATGCATCAATCCATGATCACATGGCCTTTGAATTAGGACGCTACCTTGTCCAAATCCTTAGTTGACTTAGGGTTGACCCAGTCAAACCCTAATTACACCACTCATGGCTGAGTCTTCTTAATCTTGCACAATGACCTGTCTAGGCTTCATGATGGCTTTCAAGACATCTCATAAGCTCTCTCAAGGCTTCAAGTCTAACTTCATGACATCAGAATCATCTGAGGTCTTTCCACAACTCTCAAGTTAGGAGGCACACACTCTTGGTTTCAGCCACTCTCTCTGAGGATCTTTTGACTTCTCTGACAAAGATATCTACCCTTGAACACTTGAATAACCTTCCTAGCTAGCTTCAAACTCTTGTATAGCTCTTGGTTGGTAATCATACCTCTTGATCTCCTGCATACATGTCAATGAAATGCAAATGATAATGCTAATGTGAATGAAATGAAACACAAGTTAGGTAAAGAAATGTTGGTCAAATTTTGGGGTGCAACACGTACGCCTTCAATTCTAATAATAGAATTGAAACCTGTTAATATATAGATATAACCTGTTGTTGAAAGTTTATACAAGAAGTGAATAGCTATCAAACAAACGAACACTATTGTTGTTGTAGATCCTATATCTTCTTGCCGCTTGATTCGAGTCGAATCAAGTACTTCGACAGCTGTGAATAAACCTTTGATTGCGGCACTATTTTTGAACAACCTTCTATCTTCAAAATCTGGCCCGACTGATCTCAATCATCCGTGTGTTGAACCCGAAACTCCCACTCACAATCCTCCGTTTACCGTTACTAAATCGACGGAACCTTCCGCTCCTCGATCACCTTGACTCGGATGAATATGTAATGAGACGAATCGTGCAAAAACCCCCCAAATTCAGAGAATCTTGGAGGAGAAAACCCTAGAGGTTTTATTCAAGAAAAACCTGTCGATTCCTCAACCCGAACCGGATAACCAAATCTTTGGCTTTGAACTTTATCACCTCTAACAATGCACAATGTACAACAAAGATGATTATGTGTGATGATTGTGATATGCTATGAAGAAAATGAAGATGATGAGAACCGAATCGACATTTATTTCACTTTTCTTGTTTTTCTCAATGTTGTGAAGTGAAACAAGCAACTAGACTTATATACCAAACATAACTGCCATAAAAACTAAAACCAATTCACAAAAATAGTTGACATAACAGAAAACTGACATAAAATAGCGAGTGGTCGACCTATGCAGAAAACAGGGTCAACCTGAGCTGACTCGGTTGCAAATTTGTGCAATTCACAGGACCATGCGTTGACCGAAACAAGGTATGCTTCAACGCAGAGCATGTAATTTTAGACATATTAAAATGCATACAGTATGAGTCGACCTGTGGGTCGACGCGAGCCAACCTGAATAAAATTCACAAAACTCACTCACAGTATGAGTCGACCAGAACATATCTTTGGTCGACTAAAGAACCTGAAATTGCCAAAATTGCATATTTTCATAATCTTGACTCTTTTTGATGACATATATGATATGGCAAGCGACACCAATAAATTCAAACTCATATGACACATATTTTTGACAATCTATATGCACCAACCGAGATATTTTTATGCGAGCAATTGAATCATGAGAAACAAGATATGCAAATGCAACATGGTGATAACGTTCCACATATATTCTTCTATGAAGCCAAGTTTTGACATCATCGAAACAAACACATCTATATATGGCTTAGGGGGGCCTAGGGGTCCTCCACACAATCCATTCTGACTTATATTGGGCCAAGGGGTCCTCCACAGACTCTGCCACCAATAGGGGCTTCAGCATTCAGAAGCGTCCCTCCTCTTGGGTTTTCAATACCCCTGCCTTTTTGAGTGCTTTTATTTTACCTAAACACTAATTATGCAATGATTTTAATATTTCTTTCATCCAAACATTATTTTATCAAAATAAGTTTAAATTAACTTGGATAGAACTTAGAGAGAGCTTTCAAAACTCAACCTTTGGACTATTAGACCCAACGGGAGCTTACAAATCTTAGACTCTAATATTGTGTAGTTAGTTAAAATGATTAACAATTGTTCTTAAATACATTTGTTTGTCATCATCAAAAAAGGGAGATTGTTGGAACAAGATTGTCTGTATCCCTTGAATTTTGATGATAACAATGTATTTAGAGAATAAATGGGTATACTAACATATGTTCAAGTGTGCAGGATCACGAGCTTATAATTTATTTTGAAATAATCCTATTGAAAGCATATGTGGATAAGCAATGTCACTCAGATTATGAATGATAGAATCAGGTGACTTTGAATATGTTCATCAGCCTTTGAAGGTTCAGACTCTGGTCATGCGCTCCAGCCTCTAGTGGCAACTAAGGCTCTGTAGGCAAAATGTGTCTCTTATCCATACCCTGTACCAAAAGCATACCAGTCTTTCCAAAGCGCCAAAATTTTAGAGAGAGTCAACTAGGGTTTTGTTTTGATAGGCTTAAGGAATGGTGACGTGTCATCTTCAGCCTGTTTTACCATTTGGTAGATATCTAGTACTTCGAAAGGTGTTGTGAAAAACTCCATTATTTAATCAACAATGCTTCTAACTGTATAAATCTTCTAATGTCTTTCTTGGGATACTACTTCATGAAGTTAGCTATAATGCTCAACCCTCCAACGATTCTTTCTCCGCCTCTATAAAAGGAAGTTGAAGACTTGAAGGAAGGTTACAACACTACAACACAATATAATATCTTGATTGTGTATTTAAGTATAGTAACAGTTTTTTAAAAAACCACTTCCTAAAGCAAACTTCTTCTTTATAAGAACTAAACTAAAAGTCTTAAATATATCATGCATGTACTATTATGCTTATGTGTCTATTCTCCCTCTTATTCATGCCTTTCTCTTTATGATATTTTATGATCTATGTGTTATGTATATTTCCCGCCTTTTTGCATAAGATAAAGGGGGATAAGTATACTCTCAACTCATGTGAGGGGGAATTTAACCACTTTAATTTTTTAGTTATATATTTGTCTTTATAACCACCCTAAAAGATGTTTTTCATCATAAAAAGAAAGGATAATAAGGATATATGTACTTGCAAGTATGAAGTCGGTGATCCTGGTAACAACCTTCATAAGTTTAGTCTAAAATTTAGAAAATTACTAATTTTTTCAATGTATTAGAAATTGTAACTCAATATCATAGAGTGGCTGACCAATTAGAGTTCTGTTATTATGAAATAGATTATTTCACTTTGACATCTACTCATATTGACGTATACAATTTAATAAATATATAATTAATTATAAACTAAAAATTTATTTTATTTTATTAATTAATTTGGTCATCAATCACGATTTCTAATTTATTTTGAAAGCAATTTACATATAGTAGAATTCTAATTTGAGATCTTGAGAGAAGTACCTTCTCTAGATCTAAACTTTCACCACTAGATACACATATTCAAGATTCCTAATTAAAAATTGGCTAATCACATAAAAAATGAAATAAATTTAAATTAGTTTATACATAATATAAATTATTTTCATATGTTATTTTAAAAATTACTAAAATAAATAAAATTCTTTTAAATATTGTAAACTATTTTGGTAAAGATTCTTAAACAATGTCACAAAATTTATATTAAGAAATAAGATAAATGAAATAAGTTCAAATAGGGTAGATAAGCCTGAATATAATTTTGTTAAATAAAAAATTTTCGTTTAAATTATTCTTTATATTTGGCACAAATACAATTTTGTTTAGGAACCAAATATTGATAATAAACAAGAAAAAAGTATTGAGGTATTTAACTATTTTTATTATTCTACCTCATATTATTCTGATGTTTATCCTAATTTTCATTTTCAAATGATTTATTAAGTAATTGGTTGGTTAGACATATGTTACATATGTAACCTTTTCGAAATCTTATTCCTCAATACATATTTCCTTAGTTCTTCGTAATGAATGCTCTCCCTCAAACGCAAGCGCAAACCGTTCCAGATGCATGGGATTCCAAGGGTCATCCTGCAGACAGATCCAAAACTGGTGGATGGGCATCATCTGCCATGATCTTAGGTACTTTCTTTTCTTCAAAAAAAAAATATGTTTCTTCATACAATAGTACTCAAATCAATGGTTGAACGCTAGCATGATAAGGAGTTTTTGGTGATATATAAAATTTCAGGATCAGAAGTATGTGAGAGGTTAACAACAATGGGTATAGCTGTAAATTTGGTGACGTATTTAACTGGTACCATGCACTTAGGAAGTGCTGCCTCTTCCAATATCGTCACCAACTTCCTCGGAACGTCTTATATGCTTTCTTTGTTCGGTGGCTTTGTAGCAGACACTTTTTTAGGAAGGTTTGTTTTCACACATCATGAAAATATTATATATGATTTTCTTCATTATTTTAAATTGCGCATGCAACTGTTGTTTTTATGACGCCACCATGCACGCTAATGGAAATGTTGTAGACACTGCTGCAACCACAATTTATGACTAATTCTTTCAATGATTTCTTTGACAGATACCTTACCATAGCCATCTTTGGAACTATTGAAGCAATTGTAAGACATTACTAATAAAATTTATGTAAAATAAATAGATTAAATTTCTTTTTTTTGGATCTTTGATATACAATTTGTATTGATATTCATATACCAGGGTGTTATATTATTCGCAATAACAATAAAAATTCCAAACCTTCATCCACCAACTTGCTCACAAAACAGTCCTAATTCTTGTGAACCAGCAAACAACCTACAACTAACGGTTCTATACACAGCTCTTTACGTTATCGCACTTGGTATTGGTGGTATAAAATCAAGTGTCTCCGGTTTCGGTTCAGACCAATTCGACGAATCAAATGAAGGAGAGAAAAAACAAATGGTGAAATTCTTCAGTTGGTTCTTCTTTTTCATAAGCATGGGTTCGATACTCGCGGTGACGGTTCTTGTCTACATTCAAGATCATCTTGGAAGAGTTTGGGGATATGGTTTATGTGCGTGTGCTATCATTGTGGCTCTTCTTGTGTTCTTGTCCGGAACAAAGAGGTATCGGTATAAGAAACTTATGGGGAGTCCTTTAACTCAGATTGCGGCAGTTTTTATGGGGGCATGGAGGAAGAGGAAGTTGGAGTTGCCATCTGATTCATATTTGTTGTATAATGTGAAAGATATTAAAGATCCACAAGACGCGAGGAACAAGAAACTAATGTTGCCACATACCAAGCAATTTCGGTATGAACTTTATTTTCTTTATAATTATTTTTATACAGCAATTATTTCCTACGGAGTACAGACATTATGAACACGACTCTAACAATGACACAACAACATTGGTTTGAATATTTTGTTTAAAATGTGAAATAGATTCTTGGACAAGGCAGCAATAAAGGATCCAAATACAGATGGTAATATGGTAAGAAAATGGGAACTATCATCATTAACAGATATTGAAGAAGTAAAATTAGTAATAAGAATGTTACCAATATGGGCTACAACAATAATGTTTTGGACAATACATGCACAAATGGTGACATTCTCAGTATCACAAGCAACAACATTAAAACGTCACATAGGAAAATCGTTTCAAATTCCACCAGCATCTTTAACTACTTTCCTCATAGGTAGCATCCTCGTAACAATCCCAATTTACGACCGAATCATTCTTCCCATAAGAAGAAAACTATTCAACAAATCACAAGGGCTAACACCTTTACAAAGCATTGGTCTTGGCTTAGTGTTGTCAACTTGTGGAATGGTTGCAGCAGCACTCATTGATTTAAAACGTACGAGGATGGCACATTTGCATGATTTGACACATAATACTTCTACATTGGTGATTCCCATGAGTGTGTTTTGGTTGGTGCCACAGTTCTTCATTGTGGGGTCGGGTGAGGCTTTTATTTATGTGGGACAACTAGATTTTTTCTTAAGGGAATGTCCTGAAGGGATGAAGACTATGAGCACAGGATTGTTTTTGAGTACTTTGTCTTTAGGATTTTTCATTAGCTCTTTGTTGGTATTTTTGGTTCAGAAAGTGACAGGTCACCATCACCCATGGCTTACAGATGACATTAATCAGGGGAAACTTTATAACTTCTATTGGCTCTTGGCTTTCTTGAGTGCTATAAATTTGGTAATTTATTTGTTTTGTGCTAAGCAGTATGTTTATAAGGATAAAAGACTTGATGAACAAGTCATAGAATTAGAGAAAGACTTAGATAATGTCGATCATGCATAGGTTTTTCTTTTTATTAACTATGTACGAAAATTTGAATATTTATTTTATAGTATCATAAATATTATATTATATATAGAGATGCCACATATGAGGAAAAAAATCATATATATATATATATATATATATATATATATATATATATATATATATATATATATATATATATATATATATATATATATATATATATATATATATATATATATATATATATATATATATATATATATATATATATATATATATATATCCTAATAAATACAATTTGGTTCATTCCCCTGAAGCAGGTCAGATGAGATCACATATGTATTGTCTTAGGGTGATAATTGTAGTCCGTCGTTTTCTTCCCACAGTGGAAAGCCTTTTCATACTAGTCTTTAATATCTTAGATCATTAAGAAGTGGCTCCTCAAATCCCATGTTAATCATATCCATAACATCCACGACTCTAATTACTATCCTGTAACATTTTCTTGATGATTTCCTATAACTGTTATAAGAATTTGTGGCTACCCATAATCTTTATGTAGATCTTACATGTCGTCTACCAACATGTCTCATACAAGCCGGGTTCCAACTTGCTCTATAAATGGCAACTCATCACGTTTCATTTTTCTTAAATACTTGGCATATTGGCTCCATACTCAGCATACTAGCTCTGATATTTGGCCTTAGTCACTTTATAACTCGGCTTTTAAAAATTATAGGATGTACATAATCCCCCATCCCCCGATCACGAGCTCCAACAAAATAAAGTGTTTGAACAGAAAGTTCTAGAATTTCTTCTTCCTTGAGTCGATCACCTTTATGGTACGTGTCATAATGGATAAAAAAGGTAATAATGTGTTGGCTCTAAATTTCGACGCCTAAGTTGGATTATAAGAAAGTAATATATTTTCTTGGAAAATCATAGGACTTCAACCGGAGCCATATTTTTGGAATGTGAGTCGAAGGCGTCCTTTTTCCATGAGAAACTATTTTACGGGCTTAGAAATATTTTTTAGAAGTTGGAAGATTCGATTCGACAGAGGTGCTACTGAAGGCATTTCGACAAGAAGTTTTGAATTCAAATAAAGGAGGTAAAGCTTCGTTCTTATCCATTTCTCAAAGAAGACACGTGGAACGCTTCTAGGAATCGAAGACATGTAGAGCGCCACTTGTCTCGATTTAGTTTGCTAGTTGTTGATGGATGTTATTTTCAATTAGTATAAATAACAAGTCTTAGTGTTAGGATTTGTGTGTGTTCAATTGTGTACAAATTCTTCAATATACTCCAAGCATCTGTGTGTAGAGAAACGAGGTTATGAGAATGTACGTTGATGTAACACCATTTTTTACATTTCAATGCAATTTAATAAATCTTTTTCATTAAGAATTAGTCTTTTCTTTATAAGTTACTTTCTAAATTTTTTACCATTATTTCGACTTTAATCCTTCATGTTCACTTCCATTTACATTTGAAGTAAGCTATTTTATCATGAACTTTGTCGATGTGTTCATCGTATTTTTAAACTTTGTTTAAGATCAATTATCACATTTCTTAAGATTTGTGTGGTTGATCCTGTAAGTAAAACAAATCTTTTTTGATTTGAAAGACTAGCGGTTGTTCACCAATTTTCACGGCAAACAAATTGGCAGGCCCAGTGGGACAATGCTAAGTGATCATAAATTTGCTTCAAAATTTTTGAAAATTTATTAGTTCTACGGTAAACTTTTTCTTTGAAACCTTCGTTACATGTTATTAAGAATTGGTAAAGTAGCCTTCGCTAACGAGGATAGAACAAGGAGAAGATATAAGAGGAGAATTGCGGGAAATTTTAACCAGCCAAATATTCCTCAAGATACGCCTAGTAACAAAGTAGAACAACCCATAGGATCTTTGACAGAAGGACCAATGGTCTTAGCGCCTGTCTCTGAAGCAATACCATTTATGGGAATTTCGATACCTACACATTCGATTGCCCATACGTAACCCATGTTAGACGATTGTGTAAATCTAGAAGGGGGGTTAAATAGATCGCTTGCTTAAAAGAGTCAGCACTACCAATAAGATTGGTTTTTAAAAATTGTTTAATTTGTGGAAACGATCGAGGAAATATACCATCTAAAAGGAATGGCTACTATACAATCGGATATGCGTTAAGCCTATGGAATCCGATAACGAGATATGAGAATCACTACGTTAATCACACTATTGATTTGATTCAGCTTACTATGTGGTGTGACTAGTTCCAATGCCTTAAATATATTAACACAATGAAAGGACAACACACAAGGCTTTTAGTTCATACAATTTATCAAACACTTGGAGTGCAGAGCACTACAAGGGAGTTCTATTTTGAGAGCGAGTTGCTCAAGTTTCCTCTTACAATCAATGATTGTACTAGGTTCAAAAATTTGTTCAGCACTACTCAAACCAGACCTAGATTGATATAATTGTTTGCAGTAAAACACAGTTATTAAGCAATATAAACGTAAGGCAAAAAACACAACGATTTGTTGAGGCAGTTCCCCCGTCGTCCTCGCTTAGGGTACGTCTGCCCTCAATTCTAATAATAGAATTGAAACCTGTTAATATATAGATATAACCTGTTGTTGAAAGTTTATACAAGAAGCGAATAACTATCAAACAAATGAACACTATTGTTATCGTAGATCCTATATCTTCTTTCCGCTTGATTCGAGTCGAATCAAGTACTTCGACAGCTGTGAATAAACCTCTGATTGCGACACTATCTTTGAACAACCTTCCATCTTCAAAATCTGGCCCGACTGATTTCAATCACTCGCGTGTCGAACCCGAAACTCCCACTCACAATCCTCCGTTTACCGTTACTAAATCGACGGAACCTTCCGCTCCTCGATCACCTTGACTCGGCTAAATATGTGATGAGACGAATCGTGCAAAAACCCCCAAATTCAGAGAATCTTGGAGGTGAAAACCCTGGAGGTTTTATTCAAGAAAAACCTGTCGATTCCTCAACCCGAACCGGATAACCAAATCTTTGGCTTCGAACGTTATCACCTCTAACAATGCACAATGAACAACAAAGATGATTATGTGTGATTATTGTGTTATGCTATGAAGAAAATGAAGATGATGAGAACCGAATCGACATTTATTTCACTTTTCTTGTTTTTCTCAATGTTGTGAAGTGAAACAAGCAACTAGACTGATATACCAAACATAACTATCATAACAACTAAAACCTATTCACAAAAATAGTTGACATAACAGAAAACTGACATAAAACAGCGAGTGGTCAACCAATGCAGAAAAACAGGGTCGACCTGAGCTGACTCGGTTGCAAACTTGTGCAATTCACAGGACCATGCGTCGACCGAAACAAGGTATCCTTCGACGCAGAGCATGTAATTTTAGACATATTAAAATGCATACAGCATGAGTCGACCTGTGGGTCGACGCGAGCCAACTTGAAGCAAATTCACAAAACTGACTCACAGTATGAGTCGACCGGAACATATCTTTGGTTGACTCAAGGACCTGAAATTGCCAAAAATGCCTATTTTCATAATCTTGACTCTTTTTGATGACATATATGATATGGCAAGCGACACCAATAAAGTCAAACTCATATGACACATATTTTTGACAATCTATATGCACCAACCGAGATATTTTTATGCGAGCAATTGAATCATGAGAAACAAGATATGCAAATGCAACATGGTGATAATGTTCCACATATATTCTTCTATGAAGCTAAGTTTTGACATCATCGAAACAAACACATCTATATATGGCTTAGGGGGGCCAAGGGGTCCTTCACGTAACCCATTCTGACTTATATTGGGCCAACGGGTCCTCCATAGACTCCGCCACCAATAGGGGCTTCAGCATTCAGAAGCGTCCCTCCTCTTGGGTTTTCAATACCCCTGCCTCGAGACCCACCCTATGGGATGCCAACTTCGATGATGGAAAACTTACAAAACGCCCCTCCATTATATACAGAATCTGTAATGACTTCGCCATTACAAGGATCATGCTCTGGGGAAAATATGGGTCAAAATTGTCAAACTTTAGGATTAGGGTATTCAGCTTAAATACCAAATTTGACAACCAATTCTACAACATACTTAAGACAACAGATGGACGAGAGTTATCTTCAAATGGTCCAAATGATGTCCCAAACTATGGGGGAAATTGTTTGACCCCTTATTCAAAATACTACCCAAACTAATCAACAACTAGCGGCACAAATGACACGCCTTTTAGAATTCTTTGGTGTACCAAATCTCTCTCGACAACCACCAAGGGAGTATCCGATAGAAACCCAACGGGTAGTTTTTAACGAAGATACCACCATTAACTTAATTCAACAAAATATGAGAAATATACCCCAAGAAAATCAAAACAACCAGGGAATGATCGAACGACCTAGAGTCATACCCCCTAGGAATCAACCACAAATTCCTAGAGAAGAAGAAGCAATGGTAGTTTTGGTAAATAGGAACCAGGATGTTGAAAACGTCGTCCAACAAGTTTGATGTAACAACCTAGTAGCAGATAATAATATAGATGCCATGGTCGAAAGAATCATGGCACGTAACAGAGTAAATTTTGGCCTTCGACGACCGAATTATACATCATCGTTATCTAAATACATCCTTTAGTCAGATTTACCCCCAAGAACAAAGGTTCCTAAGTTTACTAAGTTTTATAGGGATACTACTGAGTCCACTGTCGAACATGTGGCTAGGTATTAGATAGAAGCATGAGAAATTTCGAATGATGAGAACCTTAGGCTAAAATATTTCCTAAGTTCTCTTACAAAGAACGCTCTCACCTGGTTCACAACCCTACCTCCAAATTTGATTCATAATTGGACCCAGTTAGAACGTTTATTCCATGAGCATTTCTACATGGGACAAGCAGAGATCAGTTTGAAGGAATTGGCTAGTATAAAACGAAAGTTTACTGAGCCAATAGACGATTATTTCAATAGGTTTCGACTTCTCAAGGCAAGGTGTTTCACACAAGTTCCAGAACATGAGTTAGTCAAAATGGTTGTTGGTGGCCTGGATTATTCCGTCAGGAAGAAATTAGATACTCAATATCTGAGGGATATGGTATAGTTTGTCGATATGGTTCAACAGTTAGAACGTTTGAAAGAAGAAAAGGCTAGGGCAAGTAAGAATAAAAGAATGGCTTATGTCAAATTCCATGAAGAGGACGAAGGGCCTTACAGTGAGCCTATGAGTTTCTATGAGAATGAAGTAGATCTCGCTGAATTGATAAAAGGTTCACCCTATTCTTG
Source organism: Lathyrus sativus (assembly GCA_963859935.3). Taxonomy (NCBI): domain Eukaryota; kingdom Viridiplantae; phylum Streptophyta; class Magnoliopsida; order Fabales; family Fabaceae; genus Lathyrus; species Lathyrus sativus. The sequence continues at coordinate 534,315,262 of OZ012738.1, forward strand.
CATTTTATCACCTTCGAATGGGAAGAACTCTGCTGAATCAGAAAAAAAATGATAGGTTTCCTTAAAAAACGTATACATTCGACGTCACAAAATGTGACAAAATCTTTAATTTGTTAGTTAAAGATAGGAAAATGATAGTACCACCTGGTGCTAAAATGCCCCCTTTATATCAAAGAAAGAAAAAAGGGTTTTGTAAATACCATAATTTCTTTGGTCATAAAAGCTCTCAATGTTTTATTTTCAGGGATCTTGTTCAAAATGCTATCCTGGAGGAAAGGCTCAAATTCGGGGAGAAGTCCAAGAACCAGACGAAAGTTGATGTTGACTATCGTACCCCAAATTTTTCCCTTAGACTCCTTTGATCTATTTCATATCATCTAGGTCAACCATTCATGCATGAGCTAACCATTAACCCCATAGAGGATTAGGTTTTGTGTCCATTGGTTTAAGTAAGGTCATGTGAAAACTGATTGGAATTTCACATTAAGTTTATTACAAGTGGCATCCTCTTTTTCAAAGGATTGTTCCTAGCATGGTTCAGTTTCATTCATGAAGCAAGACTATCAGTTTCCTAGTGGAACAATTTAGGTCTTGGTAGTTTGTGAGCCATACGATTTAAGATGATAAAGGTGGATGAAGGAACTGGGAACTGAGTTTTGGAAAATATTTTCGAAGTGAAGTTTAATTGATTTTAAAGGAATTTTATGCATCCTTATGAGTTAAGGCCCACTTGAGACTGCACGATAAACCATCGCAAGAAGTTTTTGTGATACGCATCAAGTTTTTAAAGGATTCAAGTATTCACAAGTTTAATTTGATTCCAAGATCTAAAGCTTGGAGGTCTGACTATACAAAATGGAAATTTTACATTGAAAGTACTCTTTCATAAAGTTCACTAAGAATTACATGCATTTGTCATTGCCTTAAAGATTCATGCTGACTCCGGGTTGGTACTCGCGCCAACAACAAGACAAGATTTCATTGAGTTGTCATGACTTATGTACACAATGTGCCGAATAAAAAGGGTATGCACTGGACATATCTAAAGAAAAAAAGAAGAATTCAATGTCCACCCCAATGAACACACTGTTGCATCTACATTTTCTACATAAAAGAATCTAGCTATTATTGAATTGGGGAAATAAATACATGGCCAGGTCCTGCGCCTACATGGTGAAAATGTTATGGTAGTGGTAAATTGCATTATCACCCTTTTCATACAATACATCTGTTTGGCCTCTACCTAATGAAGTTGTTTTAGTCACTTGGAAATGGTCATCATTTGTATGTTGTTCCAAAATGAAAGGCTTCGAATTACAAATTGACGATGTATCTCCCAAATTCAATCATAAGCACCATTCATTGTAAGCCTGTTGGAATCATAACAGAGCAAAACTCACTATTTCCAAATACAAGAAAACACTCAGTTTTTGTTGTTCTCAAACCACAGCACTACACAATGTGATTGGAAGTAAATAAAGGAAAGAAATTGCAATATGTTTGAACTAAAAGGGAAAAACAAAAGAAATCATCATAATTCGTTTCAAATACAAATTCCGAAGTGCTATTTTTGAATTAAAAAGAGGAGTTATACAATAATAAAGCCATTTGGTCATGCCAAACTAGACATATTCTTCATACTCCACCTCCTGCTAGTTGATTACAAGGTTGCAGACATCGACATTATATGAAATTCAGTGGACGACGAGGTCATGACTAATTTTCACATTTTGATGTTACCCTCGCGATTTTGCCATGATAGTAGCAGAAAGGTTATGCTGCTTCATTTCCACCATAATTCATGTAAATACTTCAAGTCCCTATTGTCGCTATGCAAAAAATGACACAGAGTCGCCACCGGATTTTATTTATCCCAAGGAGGGAAAGGGAAATAGCGATAAAACCTTTAGGGAAAGAGCGTGGTCATCGTAACCAAGTCTTAGGGTTCGGGAGTCGGTTATGCGAGGAGAAGGTATTAGCACCCCCTCGCATCCATCTTACTCGATGGGAACCTCCTAGGTCGTTTTGCTTGAGTGGGTGTTTTTAATCTAAAAGTTTGATTTTTTTAGGAAAAGAGGGGTTGGTTTTTTTATTATAGTGATCGCCAAAGATTGTGGCCCATGTGCCTACGTATCCTTGTCGCTACTGCGAAAATCGGCGTCGGCTGAACAGAAGAGTCGCCACCGTGCATTATTTATCCCAACAGAGGGAAAGGAAACGCTCGAGGTAAACCTACCGCAAAACGGGGAAGGAATGGTCATTGCAACCAAATCCTGGATTCGGGAGTCGGTTACGCAAGGAATGGTCACGTCCGTCGTACTCGACGGGATCCACGCTTATTTGGGTTGTCTAAAGGATGCAAAAACAATCTATCTACGACTGCTAAATCTAAACGGAAGGGACTTGACTCGATAGAGCGTCGCGCTCTATGCTTACGTATTCTCAAGAGAGAAAGTCAGAGTCAACGTAGTTCGGGACTACGGGGAAATCGGCTCGCCAAGACTTCGCGTCTTGTGCCTACGTACTTCCACACTGCATGGAAGATCAGAGCTTACGTAGTTCAGGCGAACTACGGCTAGGCTGGGTGTTCTCACACAGAAGTGAGATATTAATCTGGTTTTAAAGGTACGGGAACCTATGGGGAAAAACTACGGTTTGGGCTCAAATGCACTCGGGCAAGAGAAAAGGGATAACAATCAGTCGTCAGCGGGAACGTCTCGATCGCACAGCAGTGAGAGAACAAAAGAGTTAGTTGTTAGTGTGCTCGCTAGGATATCGCATCCTATGCCTACATATTCTCGTCAGGTACGAGAAATCAGAGCAGTTGTAGTTCGGCTACTTCGGGACCACAGCTCAAATCTCGTTTTATTGATATTCTGAAAATGGTTACAATGATTGAATACTGGAAAATAATCTCCTAGAAACTATCCAACTATCTTGAAAAAATCAAAGGGAAAATAGTCCCCTAACAAGTGGACTTCTAATTCTACCTCTAAAAATGTAAAATAATCTCTATGAAAAATTATATCCTAAGAGAAATCATCACCTAAATCTATGCTAAACATTAAAATGCATTAAGAAAAATAATACCTGAATTCTTTAAAAGAAATTGAAACTAATCTCCTAAATGAAAATATAAACCTCCCTAAAAGTATATTCAAATAATTGAAATGAAACTGAATATTTTTATCTTATTTTTCTCAATATTCTTCTCTTCTTTTTTCATGTATTTCTTTTAATATTTTTTTCTCAAGTCTTTTTCCTTTTTTCAAATATTCTTTTTTCATATCTTTTCATATTTTCTATTCTTTTCTATCACATATTTTTCTTCTAAAAAAACTAAACAAATAAAATAAAGAAAAGAAAACAAGGGGGGTACACTGCAGTAGAAGAGGGGTGAGGCAGCAAAAACTTAAAACACAACTAAGGGCCCAGCCCATCTAAACCTGCAAAAAACCCGCTGGGAAGGGGTGTGATACCGAAAAACGGGGATAGCACTCGGTAGTCTGCCACAAAGGCCCAGCCCACTTGAAACCATAGTCACACGAGGGAGGGGCGTAGGAAAATAATAACGCAGGTGAGTGTAGTAAAACAAACTTTGGGCTTAGCAAAGCCCAGATACTCACGCACGTCCATTTCACGCTAGTACAACAAACCCTAGGTGACTCCAATCTCGTTTCACTGTTCATCTATCTTCAGACGGCGCTTCCACTTCTCAGATCCTTCTCTCAAACTCTCTCGCTCCCTCTCATCTCGAACTTCTGTTCTACTCCCACAAAACTTCATTCGATCCTTCATCCACGTCGTTCACATCACAAACCAAAGCAGTCTCAACCTTGTAATCACCAGCAAACACATCATCGGAGCAAATTCATCCACGGCTGGAGAATCTCAGAAGAAGCTTGAAAATGTGGAAGGTTCGTTATTGATGAAGATAAAACCTAAGCAAAATTGAAGAATCTTGATGAGGATCATAAAAAACGAAGAAGATCCATTGAGGCGTGTTCCTGAAGTGGCTTTGAAAGATCTCGATCGGAGATGCTTGAAGATTTTTGATGATGACTTTCTGGGAAGATAGATAAACTTCAAAAATCTTTACGATGAACTGATGGAGATTGTCCTGGAAAAATCTGAATGAGGTTCGTGTTTTGATAGGATGATCGATGCTGAATGTTGATCGGAGGATCTTTGGAGGTGGACGGTTGAATGAGATCTGGAGAGCGAAGAAAGTTTATGGAGATTGTAGATCTAGGAAGTTGATGGTGTGTTCGTGGTGTGAATCCGATGATGATGAAATCTGGAGTGATGATGATGATTGTCGAATCTGGTGGAAGATTGGAGGTTGATGACGGTTGTTGAAGTTTCCGGTGGTATTTCTGGAGATTTGATTTGAAGATCGGATCGGAGAAGAAGATGATTGGAGAAGAGGATGAATTTCTGGACTTTTTTCAGTTTCCGACGAGGTTGGTTACGGCGGAGAGGTTCAGTTACGGTGGTGGCCGGAGTTGGTTGGTGGTGGCCGGCGATTGTTGGAGGCGGTGGTTTCATGGCCGCCGGCCATGCAACTGGTGGAGTTCCGGTGAGGGACAAGTGGCGTGGAGATGGGGTGCATGAAGGCCACGTGGTACTTGGGGGAGAGATAGTGGGGAGGATGTGGCAGATTCTGGTGAATTGGAGTTATGAGGTAGCCTCTTCCTGAAACGTGAACGCGTGGCTTCGACCTTTATAGGACACATGGCATATAAAACTCTGGACTGATATGTTGGGCCTCCAATACCTAAGCTGGCCCACGAAAATACTGGCTATGGACTGAATGAAAATGAAAACTGATTAACATATTAACCAAGACTTAAACGAAAATTAAAACTGCAATTAAATGCTAAATGAAAATTAAACTAATCTAATTCTAATTAATTCTAACAAACTCTAATAGGACCCTAATTAAGACTCTAATTAACCTAATTAAACTCTAAAAACTATTAACTTCTACTAATTCTAATTAATGTCTAACCTAATAGAAAAAAACTCTAATAACTTTTATTTAATGAAAACTCTATTAAAAGAAAATCATATTAAAAAACTTTACTTAATATCTAAAAATGAAATGATTTATTCTAAAAAATCTATTTAACTATTTATTAAAACTATATTCAATATCTAAAAAAAAATGATTTATTCCTAAATCTATTATCTATTAATATCTATAAAAAAATAGAAGAAAAACTCCATTAATTTCTATTTAAAAACCTATATATAAAAAAAATGTTCTATTAAAACTATTAAAAATTCTATTAAGAAAACTACTTAATATCTAAAAAAAAGTTTATTCTAAAATCCATTTAAAAACAATTTATAAATTCTAAAAAATTTTAAAACTATTAAAAATATTAAAAGAAATCTATTTAAATTCTAGAAAATCTATAAAGCCTATTTAAAATCTACAAAAGGCTATTAAATTCTAAAAAATGCAAACAAAGGCAAATAGCCAACACAAAAGAGAGCGTGAGACCAGATCGAAGCAAACAGTAAACCCGGACACCATGAATCTTCAAAATCACTGCGTACTGAAAACACCTAGGAAGCGCGTGACTTCTCAAAATAACCTCCGATTACCCGAAGCAGTCTGAGATACCTGAAATGCGACAGCAGGGCTGTAATCCCGATAAAATCACCATGATTGAAGAAATGCACTATATACAGTATGTAAACGCGAATGTGAAATGCGTCGAAATATCGAGCCAGATACGGGACCCGGTTGGTCAAATTTTAGGGTGCAACAGCTGCCCCTATTCAAGCGGCTTGGACCTGAATGGTTGAAGAGCGCCCAACCTTTAATCATTCAAAGGTAGAAGATGGTTGAATACAAATGAAACCCTGGAATTTGCCAACCGCAAAATAAACTGCAAAACTGCTTGAGAAATAGCGTCTAATAAACTGAAGTCTGGTTGTCACGGTAACAATTGTCAATTATCTGATAAATTTTCAACTGTTTTTTTCAACATCAATCACCTGTGTGACGCCACAGATACTGATTCTTCGGAATAATGCTTCAAAAAAAGCAAACACCTTCCCATCTATTATGGGACCTTTTCTGTCGACTCATGGTTCCTGGCGAACCTGAGGAAACTCTCCTGTGGAATTCTGAATTGAACTGCCTGGCACCTATTTCGACGAAGGCGGCAGCTTCAGAAGTTTGATATATGTCAATCTTTCTTTGTTTTCTTTCCAGTGCTGACGTAACAACCAAATATTAACCAAACAACTCTGCAGGTGAACAAATTCGAAGGTCAATAGGTAACCACCCTGATCTATGTTTCGACATGCGGATGTCTGAAGTGATGCAATGCCCTATATGACATGTAAATGTTATGCGTTTGTAACTGCAATGCCCCGTACGGCATGAATATGTTATGTGTTTGTGAATGCAAATCCGATGATATATGCAAATGCTAATGTAAGCTCTAGCTGCCAGAGAACACCAGGTCTACAAACCGTCTGGCAAAATAAATGCCGGAGGAAAATTCAATTCCACTGAAGGTAATCGGTTATCACATAATTATCTCGACGATATTCTTTCTAACCACACTGTCAAACCGTATTATGTGGGGATTAACCCAATAGGGGTTGATTGTGAACGGCTCACTGCTGGAGACTGCCCCTTCTGTCAAGGATATCAATCTTAGTCGGCTGGGGATACTCCTGATCCCACTCTGATGCGGGGTAAAATACAATCTCAATTCTTCCGGGAATAATACGCAACTTTCAACTGCTGAAGAGGAGTAATTCTGATTTAACAACGTCCATACGGTATTCAAACATTAATCGGGGAACTGGTATCCATTAAACTTCATATCGGGAAACGTGACAATATTACTGTATCGGGTATTTACACCTTTTTTGGTTTTTCTAGATAAAAGCGGGTTACTAACAAGATGGAAAATACTAGACGAGAACTAGCATTCAAAGGTAGACTACCAGGCGAGAACTGATAGGAAAATTGAGCGAAAATTGGTTTTTATGTTTTGAACGTCAAACGGGGTTGACTGAATATAGGCTAAGAAAAGACAACCAGGCGAGAACTGGCTGAAAGCTGACAGGTACCAGACGAGAACTGATACAACAATAGGTTAAAGAAAAGAAAACAACCAGACGAGAACTGGTTGGAAGTTGACATGCATCAGGCGAGAACTGATGTTGACGGAAAGCAAATCGACAATACGATAACTGGTTAAAAGAAAGGTTGTACCAGGCGAGAACTGGTATTTACGGAAGCATGGGCCAGACGAGAACTGGTTACCGGTTTGCCGGGCGAGACCTGGGCTCTGGAAGCGACTTGGTTACGAAGTTCTGACACGTAACTGTAGAATAACAATCCACCGGCAACACGGCTCTTCTTATTTAGAAGGTTCAGGTTTTTGATAAGGGTATTGACATGATTCCCCGATACTCAACTCTTGCTGGGGATAAACAAACTTGCTTGAATAACTTGCCCCAGTACAATTCAACTTGCCCCAATCCAACTTTGGGAATACCTGCTCTGAACAGCTTGCTACGAGACGAACTCAAGATTATTTGCCCCAGTATCTGTACGACAAAAGGATCCAACATCAATCAAACAATTGTCAACCCAGTTGGTCTTCACTGTCTCTGAAGTGACTTTGCCCCTGAATGAGCGTATGAGCGACTTAACCTGATCTGATTACCCACTGGAAGGTTCTGCTTTCAAATCACAACATTCTAGATGATTGCCCCTGATTGGGTCTCGAGAAGACTCACTTCTGATCAGCTGCTTCTCAAACAAACTGCCCCATAATCAACTGATGCTTCAGGCCTTGTCCGCAGACTAACTGATACTGAACTTACTAGAATTCAATGCCCCTTATTCATAGGGTTTCACGACATACACCATTTTGGTTCAGACTACTGTATTTTTCAGTCCTATTCGATTATTCCCTGTTGGAACTTCCTTCATGTCAACTACTAGCCTGCAAGTAAAATTTTTTATTCACGAATGGTAATTTTAATGCAATGTTTACGCAGATTTTGAAAAAATTTGTCTGGTCACTCACTTATGTGCTATGATTGTGAGTGACGAATGAAACTAAGTTCAAACGTAGTGCTGATTTGATTAGTGAAAAAATACAACCAGGATATGATTAGCAAATCAAGAAGGAGTCAGGTTACTCACCCTTATCGTAATGCGCTTTCGGAATAAACCCTACCTCAATTAGGTCTTTTAAGGGTTGTATCACGGTCGGGTTCATGGTTCGTGAAACAAAGGATATTTGGCTCAAATTTTGATTTGTACCCACCCCTTCTACGTGATGATCTCCGATCCTAAAGTTCAGTTAACCTGGCTCGAGCGCTCGCCTCTTCGAGAGGTATGTTGAATGGTAAGAACCACAATTAAGGAACTCACAGGGTTTTTTCCCGGAGTGACAGTTACTCCTGCTTCGTTTTCGGTGTCTGTGTACACGACTTTGTGACTCTACTGGGGAAAAAATTTCTATTGATATCCTTTCTTTTTCATTCTTTTGATTCCCTTATTTTTGCCTGGACTGACTCCTTTTGAGTTCTTTTCGTTTTTTCGTTTTCTTTTGAAGTCCAGCGGGATGCCCAGATTTTTGCCTAAGTATTAGCTTTCCAGCTTTTCCTTTCTTTTTACTTAGCGGGCTTTATTATTTCTTTCTTTTGGAACAAAGTCGTGTGACACTGGTTGTCTTGATTGCTCCGAAAGGATTGTAACAGTCTCACTCCTGATTGGTGAGGTTTAGCCACTGTGGTTGACGAGGTACGACCTCTTGAGAGGCATAAACTGATTGGTCCTCGAAAGACAACACTCCTCTGTAAGACTTGAATGCTCGGTCAAGCTAACTGACAACTACCCTGCCCCGGGTTAAGATGTGAGGGTTTAAAAGTCCGAAAAAACTTCTACTTCTTGGCTCGAAGTGGTTAACAAGGGACTAACTCCTTATATCTCCCGTGTTTGGGGGATTTGAAACAATGCCTTGTACGTCATCGGTAAGGTCTTATCTGAAAGCATACGATCATCGGTCATGAGTTTATTTCGTCATCCTCCCTCCAATCTTTGCTAATCACAGTGATAAAGTGGAGGTGAATAAAATGCAAGTGTCAGTGCAATACAATAAATGAGCGACAACGACATGATTAATTCAGAAAAATGCATAGTCACCTTATTAATATCACCATTCGAAACATACAATGTTTACAGCAAGTAGTAACTAACAGAAAAGAAAACTACAAATGCAAATGATATAAAAGTCTGAGGACTGCCAATGTCGAGGCGCACGCCTATCTGAATCACTGGCTCCTTTGAAAACAACCTTCTGAATCTACGAGTTTAGACAGCTGAGCGGTTGGTATGAACAAACAAAAATCCTTCTCGAAAGGAAATGCAATCTTGGTCGATCAACTGTTGTACTTTCGCCTGAAATGCTTTACAATCTTCCGTCGAATGCCCGGGAGAGCCACCATGGTAACCACACTGAACGTGGGGATTGTACCCAGGAGGGTAAGGTTCTGGAACTGGCTTAAGAGCTTTAGGTTCCACCAAAGAACTCTGGATTAAAGATGGTAGCAGCTGGCTATACGGCATAGGCACTGGGTGAGAAGGAGCTTTCCTTCGTTCCAAATTGTTGCGAGGTCGATTCTGATTCTGACGCTGATTCTGATAACCTCTACCACGAGTTCGCTGCTTTGCAATGGAAGCGACACAAGATTCCTGATAGGGTGCCCCAGGCACGGTTGTCTGTTCAGTATAACAAGCCACAGGAGGTACTGATCTCTGATAAGATGAAGAACCAACAAAATTTACTGATTCGTCTCGAGGATATTCAACATTTGGCATGACTGCATTGATCACAACTCCTTCTTCATTATGATAGTCACAAGGGTATTCAGTTTCACCAGCTTGATCGTTTGAAGTAATCTGAATTTTCCCGATTCTTATGGCATACTCAAGGCGTTCTCCTAATGTTACCACGTCAGAGAAACTTAACGGAAGTCCAAGCAATCTTTCGAAGTACGGATCCTGTAGAGAATCTACAAACATGCTTGTTAACTCTCGGTCTAAAAGCGGTGGGTGCACTCTAGCAGCAAATTCTCTCCATCTCTGAGCATACTTCCTGATAGGTTCATTGTTCTCTTGAGACAATTCTTGCAACTGCATGCGATGGGGAGCTATGTCTAAATTATAATCGTACTGATTCAGAAAAGCTCTGGCTAAATCCATCCATGACTGAATCTGATTTCTCTCTAACTGCATATACCACCTCAAAGATGCCCCAGTCAGACTATCTTGAAAGCAATGGATCATCAATTTGTCATCTCGCACAAACGAAGTCATTCTTCGATAGAACATCATCAAATGTTGCTTCGGACAGCTATCTCCTTTGTACTTCTCAAATTTCGGCACTTTGAACTTATAAGGCAACACCAGGTCAGGAACCAAACACATGTCTGCAGCATTCAGGTTAACAACATCTTTCACTTTCAAAGCTTTCATCCCTTCTTCCAACGCTCGGAGTTTTCTATCCGTCTCAAGAGCTCTTGGATCTACAGTCCTGGCTATTGGAATATCTCTTCGGTAATTCATCCCAGGGAAAACAACACCTTGATTGTTAACAGGAGGAGGACGTTCATTTCGGGCAACAAACTGTTCATGTCGATCTCGGTTCTCCACAGAAGGTTGTACAACTTGGTCTGCAGTAACGTTGTTCGCTTGCGGGAAGTCTTCCATAGAATCATACAGAGGGTTGGACGTCATAGTGAACCCTGTCAAGGTGTTAGGAGACTGGAAATTGCCTTCAGACATAGCTACCAATAGTCTTCAGCTGACTTCAATGCTCGATTCTGCTCGAATTTACTCAACCCCTAGGTCGTCTTCTGACAATCAACAGTTGCTCAATCCAAACTCCAGGTAATCACCTTCAGGAAACAAAGGCTGGATCAGAACTCTGGCTAACTGGAGGATGATATGCAATATGATGCAACACTGTTATGCACATGATATGCAAGATGCAGCAAACAACGGGACCACAGCCCCCACACAAATCTAAATACTGCTGCGCTGCTGACAGAGTACGTTCGCTCTGAAGAGAAGACCAAAATAATGGGTAGGTTGGAAGTCAAGGTTCCTGCAAAGACCCTCCCACTCACAGGTATGGACCTAAATCTGTCAAGGTACGGCATCCTATGCGGTCGTCAGTGTCACAGACTTTCAAAACTGACGATACGATTCCCAGAAGGAGTGGCATCATCAAGTCTTGAAGAGGCCTCACTTAGCTGATTTCCAAATGATCGGTTCTCAGAGTCGACAATCCAACTAACCAGCAACCCGAGCCACCCAAAGGGTGGGACAAGAGGCCAACCAGAAGAACCTCATCTGAGTGTGGATTTCGCGGGACACTAATACAAGCAAAGCCGGTACGCGCCCACTAATTTCCACTCTAAGTCCAAGGTGCACTCAAGCCCAGGTCCGACTTATCTCTCAATCATAGAACACCCGTCACACCCCAACAGCAACAGATAATTTCAATAAATAAACCCCAATAGACAAGCAAACAAGCGCTAGGATTGACTCTCTTAGGGGACGTTGGATCCCACATGCATAAGGAACTTTCGCAGTCCTTAGCAGCCAGGGGACGTTGGATCCCCAACAGAGTCGCCAGCTGTCGCTACTGCGAAAATCGGCGCCGACTGAACAGAAGAGTCACCACCGTGCGTTATTTATCCCAACGGAGGGAAAGGAAACGCTCGAAGTAAACCTACCGCAAAATGGGGAAGGAATGGTCATCGCAACCAAATCCTGGATTCGGGAGTCGGTTACGCAAGGGGAAGGTATTAGCACCCCTCACGTCCGTCGTACTCGACGGGATCCACGCTTGTTTGGGTTGTCTAAAGGATGCAAAAACAATCTATCTACGGCTGCTAAATCTAAACGGAACGGACTTGACTCGATAGAGCATCGCGCTCTATGCCTACGTATTCTCAAGAGAGAAAGTCAGAGTCAACGTAGTTCGGGACTACGGGGAAATCGGCTCGCCAAGACTTCGCGTCTTGTGCCTACGTACTTCCACACTGCATGGAAGATCAGAGCTTACGTAGTTCAGGCGAACTACGGCTAGGCTGGGTGTTCTCACACAGAAGTGAGATATTAATCTGGTTTTAAAGGTACGGGAACCTATGGGGAAAAACTACGGTTTGGGCTCAAATGCACTCGGGCAAGAGAAAAGGGATAACAATCAGTCGTCAGCGGGAACGTCTCGATCGCACAGCAGTGAGAGAACAAAAGAGTTAGTTGTTAGTGTGCTCGCTAGGATATCGCATCCTATGCCTACATATTCTCGTCAGGTACGAGAAATCAGAGCAGTTGTAGTTCGGCTACTTCGGGACCACAGCTCAAATCTCGTTTTATTGATATTCTGAAAATGGTTACAATGATTGAATACTGGAAAATAATCTCCTAGAAACTATCCAACTATCTTGAAAAAATCAAAGGGAAAATAGTCCCCTAACAAGTGGACTTCTAATTCTACCTCTAAAAATGTAAAATAATCTCTATGAAAAATTATATCCTAAGAGAAATCATCACCTAAATCTATGCTAAACATTAAAATGCATTAAGAAAAATAATACCTGAATTCTTTAAAAGAAATTGAAACTAATCTCCTAAATGAAAATATAAACCTCCCTAAAAGTATATTCAAATAATTGAAATGAAACTGAATATTTTTATCTTATTTTTCTCAATATTCTTCTCTTCTTTTTTCATGTATTTCTTTTAATATTTTTTTCTCAAGTCTTTTTCCTTTTTTCAAATATTCTTTTTTCATATCTTTTCATATTTTCTATTCTTTTCTATCACATATTTTTCTTCTAAAAAAACTAAACAAATAAAATAAAGAAAAGAAAACAAGGGGGGTACACTGCAGTAGAAGAGGGGTGAGGCAGCAAAAACTTAAAACACAACTAAGGGCCCAGCCCATCTAAACCTGCAAAAAACCCGCTGGGAAGGGGTGTGATACCGAAAAACGGGGATAGCACTCGGTAGTCTGCCACAAAGGCCCAGCCCACTTGAAACCATAGTCACACGAGGGAGGGGCGTAGGAAAATAATAACGCAGGTGAGTGTAGTAAAACAAACTTTGGGCTTAGCAAAGCCCAGATACTCACGCACGTCCATTTCACGCTAGTACAACAAACCCTAGGTGACTCCAATCTCGTTTCACTGTTCATCTATCTTCAGACGGCGCTTCCACTTCTCAGATCCTTCTCTCAAACTCTCTCGCTCCCTCTCATCTCGAACTTCTGTTCTACTCCCACAAAACTTCATTCTATCCTTCATCCACGTCGTTCACATCACAAACCAAAGCAGTCTCAACCTTGTAATCACCAGCGAACACATCATCGGAGTAAATTCATCCACGGCTGGAGAATCTTAGAAGAAGCTTGAAAATGTGGAAGGTTCGTTATTGACGAAGATAAAACCTAAACAAAATTGAAGAATCTTGATGAGGATCATAAAAAACGAAGAAGATCCATTGAGGCGTGTTCCTGAAGTGGCTTTGAAAGATCTCGATCGGAGATGCTTGAAGATTTTTGATGATGACTTTCTGGGAAGATAGATAAACTTCAAAAATCTTTACGATGAACTGATGGAGATTGTCCTGGAAAAATCTGAATGAGGTTCGTGTTTTGATAGGATGATCGATGCTGAATGTTGATCGGAGGATCTTTGGAGGTGGACGGTTGAATGAGATCTGGAGAGCGAAGAAAGTTTATGGAGATTGTAGATCTAGGAAGTTGATGGTGTGTTCGTGGTGTGAATCCGATGATGATGAAATCTGGAGTGATGATGATGATTGTGGAATCTGGTGGAAGATTGGAGGTTGATGAAGGTTGTTGAAGTTTCCGACGGCATTTCTGGAGATTTGATTTGAAGATCGGATCGGAGAAGAAGATGATTGGAGAAGAGGATGAATTTCTGGACTTTTTTCAGTTTCCGACGAGGTTGGTTACGGCGGAGAGGTTCAGTTACGGTGGTGGCCGGAGTTGGTTAGTGGTGGCCGGCGATTGTTGGAGGCGGTGGTTGCATGGCCGCCGGCCATGCAACTGGTGGAGTTCCGGTGAGGGACAAGTGGCGTGGAGATGGGGTGCATGAAGGCCACGTGGTACTTGGGGGAGAGATAGTGGGGAGGATGTGGCAGATTCTGGTGAATTGGAGTTATGAGGTGGCCTCTTCCTGAAACGTGAACGCGTGGCTTTGACCTTTATAGGACACATGGCATATAAAACTCTGGACTGATATATTGGGCCTCCAATACCCAAGCTGGCCCACGAAAATACTGGCTATGGACTGAATGAAAATGAAAACTGATTAACATATTAACCAAGACTTAAACGAAAATTAAAACTGCAATTAAATGCTAAATGAAAATTAAACTAATCTAATTCTAATTAATTCTAACAAACTCTAATAGGACCCTAATTAAGACTCTAATTAACCTAATTAAACTCTAAAAACTATTAACTTCTACTAATTCTAATTAATGTCTAACCTAATAGAAAAAAACTCTAATAACTTTTATTTAATGAAAACTCTATTAAAAGAAAATCATATTAAAAAACTTTACTTAATATCTAAAAATGAAATGATTTATTCTAAAAAATCTATTTAACTATTTATTAAAACTATATTCAATATCTAAAAAAAATGATTTATTCCTAAATCTATTATCTATTAATATCTATAAAAAAAATAGAAGAAAAACTCCATTAATTTCTATTTAAAAACCTATATATAAAAAAAATGTTCTATTAAAACTATTAAAAATTCTATTAAGAAAACTACTTAATATCTAAAAAAAAGTTTATTCTAAAATCCATTTAAAAACAATTTATAAATTCTAAAAAATTTTAAAACTATTAAAAATATTAAAAGAAATCTATTTAAATTCTAGAAAATCTATAAAGCCTATTTAAAATCTACAAAAGGCTATTAAATTCTAAAAAATGCAAACAAAGGCAAATAGCCAACACAAAAGAGAGCGTGAGACCAGATCGAAGCAAACAGTAAACCCGGACACCATGAATCTTCAAAATCACTGCGTACTGAAAACACCTAGGAAGCGCGTGACTTCTCAAAATAACCTCCGATTACCTGAACCGGTCTGAGATACCTGAAATGCGACAGCAGGGCTGTAATCCCGATAAAATCACCATGATTAAAGAAATGCACTATATGCAGTATGTAAACACGAATGCGAAATGCGTCGAAATATCGAGCCAGATACGGGACCCGGTTGGTCAAATTTTAGGGTGCAACAATCCTCACTTAAAAGAAGTGAAGAATCAGAGCTTCCTAGTTCGGAGGCTTGTGATATAGTGGTTTGTTGGTTATTTTTATACCTTGAAAAAGGGTTTTTTTTATTGATGCCGTAAGGCGAAAAAAAGTTGAAGGTGAGATAATACTTAGAAGGGGGGGTTGAATAAGTATGAAATATTAAGACTTAAAAAATAATCACACAATTATTTTTATCCTGGTTCGTTTAAACAACTACTCCAGTCCACCCTTCCTAGAGTGATTTGCCTTTCTCAACAAGGACTTAATCCACTATTAAATCAAACTGATTACAATAGTAACACCTAAGAACAACAGTTCTTAGTATTCTCAAGAGCTACTGATTCCAACTGAATCCTCTTAAGGAAAAACCTTTACAATCAATGTAAATTAAATACAAGAGTATTAATGCTTCTATAAAGCTTTTATCACAACAGTGATTTTTCTCTTAAGTTTAAGTACAATAAGATTCTAAGAAGAATATGAAATAATGAGAGCTTAGAATAATATGATTTCTTTTCAGCAAATTGTGTAACTGAAGAATGTGGTGAAGTTCTCCTTTTATAGGCAGCTGATCCAAGGAAGCTGAGCGCTGAATAGAGAGTCCCAAAAAGGTCTGAGCCTTTTTGTCTTCACATCAAGTGACCTTTCCTAGAAGTAGATGCACAGAAAAATCCTTTTTGTCTGTGTAAGTGTGTCTAGCACAAATGAGGAAAGAGACGTTGAATAACTCCAACGGATATATTCTTGAATATTTCTTCTTCAGTTTTCAGCAAGTTCTTCAGAGTCTGAATGGATCAGAGTCTTCTAAAGATAATCAGAACTTTGCTATATCAGAGTCTTCTGCAGCATGTGTGCTTTCAGCGTGTTGATCATCAGAGCATATTTGACACAGAACTTCTGTACTTGGCAGCGTTGGTACTTTCAGAAACTTCTGTAGAATTATGCTTTGAGAAACTCTTCAATCAATATTCTTCTATGCTTTAGATGCTTCAGCTTCAGATGCTTCTGACTATCTTCAAATGCTTCTGACTCAGAATGTTCTGGAGCTTCTTGCTTTAGATTCTTCTGGAGCCTACGCTCAGGATCTTCTGTAAGGAGCAGTCAGATTCTTCTGTAAGATGCATCTGGCGCTTCAGAGTCAGGATAACTTCTTGTATCTAAAACAGGTTTGCTTTTAGAGAGTTAATTTCGTTTCAATCTGCAGTAAAACTCTCAAACAAATTTTAGAGTATATAATTCTTAAATATAAATTTCCTAACAGTTATCATCAAAACAAAGAGTTATTATTAAGAACCAATCTGTGTTCTAACAATCTCCCCCTTTTTGATGATGACAAAAAGTATCATAAATTTTATTTAACTGAACATAAAGAATTATAACTCCCCCTGAGATGATGAATCTTCCCCTGAGTTAAATATGAAAAAGGAATAGAAACTTCCCTTTTATCTTAAGTAATCTTCAGAGTTAGATCTTGTTTGTTCTTATAACAATTTAGGGTCAGAATGACTTGCAGATATAAGATTCAGAGTTTGATAAAAGACAAAAGATCTGAGAGACTCAGAGATTCTTTTATAGAGTGTTCTTATCAAATGTTCTGAAATAGTCAATTTAAATATTAGATAGAATAGATATGTCTGAAGATTCATTCTAGTGAAGTTATATTAAATAGTTCAGATCTTTATTTTCTCCCCCTTTTTTGTCATAAGCAAAAAGTAAAAACTTTTAAAAGACAAATAAAAGGAACAATAAATAAGATAATTCAATGGAGAAAAACTGATTCATTCAAAATAACAGAGCAAGAGTACATAGGTAAACATCAGAAGATATAACAATAAAATTCAGATGCAAACAACAGATGCACAAACATTAGAATGAAAAAAAATCTAAGAGTGTTTTGACAAAAGCATCTTCAATAGATCTGTAATCTCAGATGATGATTGCTCTTGCTTTGACATCCACTTAGTCATGGTCTCATTCTTCTCATCTTGTTTTGACATCCACTCTGTCATATCCTCAGATTTCTTATCTTGCTTTGCCATCCAGGATTTTATTTCAGACTGTCCAGCCTCCAGAGCAGCAATCTTGTCTTCAAAGACTGGATGTTCTGTCTTTATCTCAGATGAAGAAGGTGGAGGTTCTGCAGCCTGAACAGAGACAATTGCCATAGGTTCTGTAGATCCTGAAGAGGGTTCTACCAGAGTCATAGTCAATGCATTGGCAGTAGGTTCTGTTGGAGGTGGAGGAGCATCTAAACGAAGCAGAGGTTCAGTTTTGTTGACAGTCCAGAATAGAGTCCTTTCAGCTCTGAGCTTTGCATCATCAGAACAGACGTTCTTCAGATTTGAAGCTACAGTGTTGAATCTATTTATGAATCCTTTCCAGATGATGTCAGATTCATTAGCATCCATTGTTTCAGAGCATCTCTTCTGAACAGTACCTAAAGACATCTGTATTTCTTGCAAAAATGTTTTAAATAAATGATCAATATTAAGTCTGGGCTGTGGTTTAAGCAAGGTTTCCAGAGTCATATGTTTAGGTTTGGGAGATGGTGGTAAAAGTGATTTTTGGATGGAAATCAGAGGAGGGGGATAATATGGAATGAAAGGAATTTCTGGTTTTTGAGGTAAGGATCTGTTTAAAGCATTAAGCAGATGAGGTTTTGGTCTTGTGCATGGGCAAACATCATCAAAGGGTTCATTAGAGTATGGTATGAAAGCAGAGGTTGATGGTTCAACAGATGCAACTGTGTTATCAGATGCAAGTTGCAGAGCTGAAACAACAGCTTTACCAGATGTTGCAGATATTGTTGCTAAGGATCCTACATTGTTCATTGATTGAATATATGAAAGGATCATAGATGGAAGAGCCTGTCTGAGTTTTGGTTTCAGAGGGTTCAGGGGTTCAGAAGGTTCAACTCTATCATAAAAATCTTTCAGTTTGAAATCATAAGATAGATTATGATAAAGAGAAGAAACTTGGGCACAAGATATACCAGATGATGATGGATTGGAAGTGGGGATTAACATCTCAGATGATAGTGCAGGTGGAGGCATAGGATCTGGAATGGGAGTTTTAGAAGGTATGGTTGATTCAGGTTCAGGTTCATGTACAGGGTATTTGTCAGATGGAGAAATTAGAAAATCTTGGTGGATTTCTGATTCTGATGAGTTGGAGGATGTTGTAGGTGTACAAGAGGTAGAAGATACTCGAAACACTGTTTTTAGTGGAGTGACATCAAGAACTTCTGTCTCAGGGATGTGAGGTTCAGATGTGTTGGTAGGTTCTGAAGGAATGTCAGATTGTTTGGATGGTGGTTCTGATGAAACAGGAGCAGAAGTTACTTTTGTGGGTTCAGAAGTAACAGGTGCAACAGGTTCAGAAGGTGGAATATTTGATGGTGGATTGTCAAAGACTTTTTCTGGTTGAACTTCTTTGGTTTGGTTTTCTGGATGTTCTGAGGTTTGTGGTTAATCAGATGTTTGTTTTTCAGATTGTTGTTGTTCTGATGGTTGTGGTTCTGTTGGTGATGGACGTGGAACAAAGTGTTTGATGTGTATTTTGGGTTGAGATGGTTTTGATACGGAGGCAGTAGTTTGTTTTTGAGGTGAAACAGAACTAGGGGCAGTAACAGAAGTTGTTTGAGTAACAGGTGGTTTTGGAACAGACTTAATATTTGAATCATTAATAACAATATTTTTAGAAATTACAGAAGTCTTAGTACCTTTTACTTTAATCCTCTTGGCAGATGCAGAGGCAGCTTCTTCAGAATCCTTTCTCTTCAAGAGATTCTTGGGCTTCTCAGCAATCTTAACCTTCTTCTGGACAGGTTCAGATTCTTCTGCAGGCTGAGTCCTTTTCCTCTAAAGTGGTACTTCTTCTTCTTCTCTTGCATCTGGTAGTGGTTGTTTGACAAGCTGAAATACATTAGCTGGAACATGTATTCCTTCCCTCTTGCATTCCTCTATATACATCCGCACTATATGTCTGGGTTCTTCAGCAAAGAATAGAGGAAAGTCAGCTACAGGAACCCTCTTATTCAAATCAGACATATTCATCCTCTTTGGAGCAGTAGTGAGTTCATCAACAATTTTGAGTCTCAGAAGACTTTTAGCGTTCAGAGGTTTTCCCATAATAAACTCTAATTCCTCTGTAACTCCAGCAGCGTACAGAGCAGTCACTAAACCATTTTCAGTGAGAAGATCTGAGATCAATCTTCCAAATGGGATCCAAGTCCTGATCTTCTGGCCTTTCTCTTTCACAGATTCTCTAGATGCATTGATATGATTCCACAGATGCATGAACAGAATGTATGGAAGATCTACCTTGTTGCTCTGACTAAGGCAGTACATAAAATAGATCTGTTCATTGTTGACATAATTTGGAGAATTTGTTGATTTCCTGTGATGGATGCATCCCATGAAGATCTTGGCCCAGATCTTGTAATCAGGCTTCAGATCTTTGAATTTGTTAGAAGCTTGACCAGCAGTCATAACTTCCTCATAAACCTCTTCCATGTCCACACGCCCAGCTGGCAAGTGGGAAACACCATCTGTTTCTTCATAACCTATCAATCTTCTTATCAGATCCTCTGTGATGATAATCTCTTTTCCCAGCACAGATGATAAAATGAACTTGGGATAAACAGATGCATGAATCCAGAATTCTTTCACAAGGAGAGGGTAAACTGGTCCATACAACCTATCAAAGTACTTAACCCATCCTTGAGCTCTAACAATGGAACGAAAATCAAATCCATTATCTGCCAGAGAATCAAACTCAACCATAGATTCACACAGAACTTCTAGTTTATCAACAGGCGTTAGAAGTGTTCTCTTGGGAGGAGAATATGGAGCAGCACCTAAGTTATCTGAAGTCACAGCAGCCATAGTAGATTGGAACTGAGCAGTTGTTGATGAAGAAGACGCCATTGAAGAATGCTTTTTCAAACACTTAGGTTTTGAGTTTTTATGCAGAGAAAATAGGAGATGAAAACGCATGTAATTCTGAGAGTGAAAAGTGTGAAAGTGAATACAAGACAAGTATTTATACTAAACACTTAGGCACATCAAAAGTCAGAAAAATGCACGTTTGAGCAAGCATTAAATGAAGAGAATAAAATCATTTCAAAACATTAAATGCTTCTGACAATTTGGGGGGGAAAACCAAGATTCTTACTATTCAAATTTCACCTCAAACGTCTCTTCAGTTATGTACACGCCACCTCTTCAGATTTTGTGTGACACGTGTTTACTTGCATGCTGTTCTGAATTTTCTCAAGAAATGAAACGTTAGCCAACGTTCAGATCTTCTAAAGATGGTTAGTTCAGAGTTTCACATCAAAAATATTGATCAGAATAGAATAAATAGACATAAGAGATACTTCAGATCATTTAAGCATTTTTGCATCTGTAACAATTTGCTTCTGATAAATATCATTCTGGACAAAAATCCATACCAATATTTTTCAGAATAAAATTGAATTTATCTTCAACAAGGGGTTTTGTAAAAATGTCTGCCCATTAATGATCTGTATCAACAAAGGCTAAATTTATGATTCCCTTCTGAACATAGTCTCTGATGAAATGATGCTTAATTTCTATATGTTTTGCCTTAGAATGTAAAATGGGATTCTTGGACAAACATATAGGAGAAGTATTATCATAAAAGATAGAAATGTTACTCTCAAAAATTTGATAATCTTCTAGTTGACTCTTCATCCAGAGCATCTGCGTGCTACATCCAGCAGCAGCAATGTATTCAGCCTCTGTGGTTGAAAGTGCAATTGTGGGTTGCTTCTTGCTGTACCAGGAGATTAGATTTCTTCCTAGAAATTGACAACTTCCAGAAGTACTTTTTCTTTCCACTCTGTCTCCAGCGTAGTCAGCATCACAGAATCCAACTAATTTGAAATCATCAGATTTTCTGTAACACAAACCCACATTAGAAGTACCTTTCAGATACCTTAGAATCCTCCTGACAGCTGTCAAGTGTGATTCTCTAGGATCTGATTGGAATCTAGCACACAGACAAACACTGAACAATATGTCAGGTCTAGAAGCAGTAAGATAAAGGAGAGAGCCAATCATACCTTTGTAGAGCTTCTGGTCTACTTTCTTACTTACCTCTTCTTTGCCAGCTTGCTGTCAGACATGTTGAATTTCTTCAGAAGTTCTTTAACATACTTTGTCTGATGTATGTAGGTGCACTCTGGAGTTTGATTAACTTGGATTCCTAAAAAGAATCTGAGTTCTCCCATCATGCTCATTTCAAATTCTGCCTGCATACATGTAGCAAACTCCTTTCCAAGCATAATATTTGTTGATCCAAAAATAATATCATCTACATAAATTTGGCAAATTAGAAGATCTTTCTTAATTGTTTTACAGAATAAAGTTGTATCCATTTTGCCTCTGATGAAATTCTTCTCCAGAAGAAAATTACTCAATCTTTCATACCAAGCTCTGGGAGCTTGTTTTAATCCATATAGAGATTTCTTTAATTTGAAAACATGATCTGGAAATTTTTCATCTTCAAAACCAGGAGGTTGGTGGACATAAACTTCTTCTTCTATAATACCATTAAGAAAGGCACTTTTAACATCCATCTGATACAGAGTGATGTTATTTTGTGCAGCAAAGGAAATAAGAAGGCGTATAGATTTTAACCTTGCCACTAGAGCATATGTCTCAGTGTAATCAATACCTTCTTGCTGACTGTACCCTTGAGCAACCAGCCTTGCCTTATTCCTCTCAACTTCTCCTTTCTCATTTAGCTTATTTCTGAAGACCCATTTTGTACCAATAATATTGAATCCTTGAGGTCTTTGAACCAGATCCCATACATCATTTCTGCTGAATTGATTTAGCTCTTCTTGCATGGCAATAATCCAATCATTGTCTTGCAGAGCTTCTTCTACAGAAAATGGTTCAATTTCTGACACTAGTCCAAATAGTGATGCTTCAGATGATCTTAGAAAGGATCTTGTTCTGATGGGATCATCTTTCTTTCCAATAATGACATCCTCTGGATGAGAAGCTTTAATTCTGGATGATGATCCTCTGATAGTTGACTCTTCAGAAATGTTTAGATTATTCATCTGAGAAGTTAAGGGAGTAGCATCTGGAGTTGCTTCTGGTTCCTTCACTTGAAGTTTGTCTGCTTCTGGAACTTCAGAGTCAATAAAGACTACTTCCCTATCTGCAGAGTTATCAACCTGCTTTGGCTTTTCAGAGCCAAGCTTATCATCAAATCTGACATGAATGGATTCTTCCACAATCTGTGTCTCAGTGTTGTATACTCTGTAGCCTTTAGAGCGTTCAGAATATCCAAGCATGAAACACTTCTGTGCTTTGGAATCAAACTTGCTCAGATTTTCCTTAATGTTTAACATATAACAAATACATCCAAAAGGATGAAAATATGAAATGTTGGGCTTTTTGTTCTTCCACAATTCATAAGGAGTCTTCTTCAGAAGAGGTCTAACAGACACTCTGTTCTGAATGTAACAGGCTGTATTGATTGCTTCTGTCCAAAAATGTTTTGCCAGATTTGTCTCATTGGTCATGGTTCTGGCCATTTCTTGCAAAGTTCTGTTTTTCCTCTCTACAACCCCATTCTATTGTGGAGTTCTAGGACAGCTGTTGCACCCCAAAATTTGACCAACAATTATTCACCCATCAAGTGTTTGAAAGTTGATACCTTCACCAGAAAGTTCAGGAGATCCTCAAAAGAATTGGTTGAAACCCAGGTTGTGTGCTTCATAGCTTGAGAGTTGTGGGAGCTCCTCAGATGATTCTGAGACTTTGAGGATGAACTTGAAGCTTTGAGAAAGTTTATGAGATGTCTTGAAAGCCATCATGAAGCCCAGAGAGGTCATTATGCAAGAATTCAGAAGATTCAACCATGAATGGTAGAATTAGGGTTTTGACTGGGTCAACCCTAGGATAACTGAAAATTTGGAGAAGGTTGAGACCCAATCCAAGGGCCATGAGATCATGGAATGATGCATAGATATGTTATAAAGATGATTCCTAGACCAACTCCTCATGATTGAGGAGTTTGAGAAGTTTTGAGTTAGGGTTTCTGAGGATTGTCAGTGAAAAAACCCTAATTTGATCCCTATTTTCCAGGCAGTTTTAGCTCTAGATGTGATTGATATATCATCTTCCCCACAACATGAATGTTGTAGAGCTTGTTCTTAGCTTTAATTTGAGTGGTGGAAGTCCTTGATAGGAGTTGCAGAGCTCTAGTTATGGTTTTGACAAATTACAGGTCAGCTGAGGTATGTGAATCTGGGTCCTTGAAAGTCACCCAACTTGCAGACAACTTTTGCCCTAGTAGGATGATTCCTATGATCTCTTGGTCAACATGAATGTTGAAGGGCATCTTCTTAGCTTTAATTTGAGTGGTAGAAGTCCTTGATAGGATTTGTAGAACTCAACTTATGGTTTGAACAAGACAGGGGTATTTTGGTCATTTGTCGGTTATAGGTCATTCTAAGCAAAGGCCATATCTCCTATTTCCAAGCCTCAAATGGAAAAACTCAAAACATGAAAGTTGCTCAAAATGTGATTTTAAGTCTATAAAGAAGCTCATGAATTGTTGTAAAAGCTCATAGCATGGATTTGCATGATTGGTTAAAAATGAACTAAAAATGGCTTATAAGTTTAAAAAGTTGGATTTGAAAATTGGTTTGGGAGATCTAGGAATCCAAAATAGGTCATCCAATATATCATTTTGATTGGAAACATCATTTTGAGAACATTGGTTTAAATAGAATTTTCATTTGAGGCTTTAAAATGGGACATGCTTTGGAAAATTGAAACTTGCATTATAAGGCACCTTTGGAAATCTTAACATAAAGCAAGGAAAGGCCTGATTTTCACTCATTCCTTCTCAATATCTCATGTAAGGGTATTTTGACACCAAATTGTAAGGCATAAGGCATGAGATGAGAGAAATTCAATGTGTCATCACATGAGATTTCAAGGACTCTCTAGATCATTCTAGATGGTCCTAGACTTTTCCAATGATGGTTATAAGAAGAGTGAATCATGATGAGTATGAGGTTGGTGAATGTTGAAGAATTCATAGGAGAAAGAGAGAGAAGAATTGCCATTGAAGAGCTTCCTTCAAGATCAAGCAACCTGGGATTTCTTCCACCACAAGCTTTCTTCTTCAAAGCTCTTGCAAACAGAAAGTTTCTCTCCATTAGAGGAGTGTTTGGCACCAATTGCAAGCCTTGAAACCACTTCTAACTCCACTCACCATCACCCTTCGACAGGTTCTTTCCTCCCCATATATCCTCTAAATTATGTGCTTTCTGTCTGGCTTGTAGGTATAGAATGAGCATGCTAGGATAGTTGTTTAGTTCCCTAGAGTTTCAGAGGGTTTGGTGAGGATTGATGGCAGGTGCAAGAATCTGTTATGATCAAGAAAATGCTGGATTAGGAGTGTTAATGCACGTGCTATAGTTTGTTGTAGTCAGGGTTACATGTAGGAAAGAATTTCACCATTAGATTTAAGTTTCCCCATGATTGATCTCAGTGAAAATGGTGGAACCAAGAACTTCATCCATTCTGTTTGCGAGTTTTAAGAAGATTCAATGGAAAATATGAGCATAGTTGTGTTCCTGGTGATTAATAGATCAACTTTGCTTTTGGAACTTTTGACTTTCATTGAGTGTGGAGGGAGAACGAGCCAGGGGAAGTTCTTGCATGGGGGAAGGGTTTCCTGAAAACCCTAGAATTATTTGGGGACGATGGCCCTCGCCCGTTGGATCTTTCTGAATGCTTGACTTAATCACCTCATCTAACGGCCCAGATTAATTAATGAAAACGAAGGGAAATTTAAAAATTGAAACGCGGTCGTTTGGTTTAGTGAGTCCGTGTGGGCTTATCCCAATTTCTACTCGCACCCCTCCCTATTCTGGCCCACTTGAAATTCAACTAACCTGCCTTGCTGTTTTCACCCCCCCCCCCATCCCCTTTAATTCTTTTTTTAATTTCTTTTATTGTTTGCCTTTTATAAAATTCATAAAAAATAGAAAATTTAATATTTTTTAATTCTTGTTTTTTTAATGTGTTCATAAATTTGTCTAGAAAATTCTAAATAAATAAAATTTCCATTTTGTTTTCTTTTCATATTTTTAGTATTTTTTTCATTTTAATAGCTTTTTAATAGGATTAATTTTGTACATGATTTTGTAGAATTTCTTTTAGGACCTTCCTTTAGTCTTTTTAATTCATTCTTTTTTGTGTAATTAGATATTGAATCATAGTTCCCCATAGGATTTAATTCTTGATTTTTAGATTAAAATTTGATTAGTTTAATTAGGGTAGCATTAGGGTATCCTAATTAGGGTTTAGGTTGTGCATAGGTAAGGAAATTCATTTTCTTTAAATAGTTTTGCTTTGATTTTTGGGTAGGGGCATATGTGGATGTTATGGGTAGATGTTGTAGACCCTTGTGAATAATTGTTAGATTTTTCCCCCTTGGGTTAGTATTTTTAGGTATTTTCTGAAGTTGCCTATTGATTTTGTCTGTCCTGTGGTTATCTGTTCATCTCTGGGGTTTATTTTGGGGAATTTGTTGTGGGGCTTGTGTTGTCTTGAAGATCTTGTTGAAGAGCATGATGGAAGAGAAAATTGTAGATCAAGACTCAGAGACCCAGAGCTTGGAGATTTTTCCTTGTCTGTGAGGTTTGAGATCCTGAAGTTTGAAGGAAGTTCATGGTACTTTCCTGAGGAAGGCACTATGAATGACTTTCATTCTTTCTTCTCACCTCTTTCTTAAGTATCCAATGATGTTGGGGCCAACTTGTGAGTTTAATTTCTCCTGAGGAGGAATGTAAACTGATCACAGTTGTTGAGCCACATGGGATACAATTGCTAAGTGGAAGCCTCATAGTACTTTCCTGAGGAAAGTCCTATGGGTCTATTCTCTTAGTTCCATTAGTTTATCTAGGATTTCTCAAGTATCCAATGATGTTGGAGACAACTTGTGAGTTTAATTTCTCCTGAGGAGGAATGTAAACTGATCACAGTTGTTGAGCCACATAGGATACAACTCCTAAGTGGAAGCCTCCTAGTACTTTCCTGAGGAAGGTCCTACGAGTCTGTTCACTTAGTTCCACTAGTTCAGATAGGATTTCCTAAGTATCCAGTGATGTTGGAGCCTGCTTGTGAGTTTAATTTCTCCTGAGGAGGAATGTAAACTGATCACAGTGGTTGAGCCACATAGGATATGACTCCTGAGTATACACCTCCTAGTGATTTCCTGAGGAAGACACTATGAGTCTGCTTACATAGCTCCCTTTCTTTGGTAAGCTTGTTCTGAATCTTGAAGACTGGGATTGATTTCTTTTGGTTAGGTTTTGCTTTAGGGCTTTGTTTAGATTTGGTTCAGATTCTGTGTTAGGGTTAGAGAGTAGATTGATTCTTTCTCAAGCATGTGTTTTGTTTGCCTGATGGCACTTCATTTCTTTTATCTGTTCATTGCTTGATAGCATGTTGTTTATCTTCAGTATGATTACTGTTATTTCATGACTGGCTTGAGGTTGAGATGAGCTTGTGGAGGCTGAAGCCCCACACACATTTCCTCCCTCACTTGCATTGCATGCATTTTACTGTTAAAGCTGATGCTTTTGTCTGTTTTGGTGTATCATTGACATGATCCCTTAGGACTCTCATTTCTTCTGATGAGGATTTGATGATAGACTTTTAGGTTGAAACCTATGCATGACAACATCTAGGAGTTCCCTGTTCAAACCTCAACCATAGGATGAATCCATGGCATGATAACAGTAGGACTTGATAGTCTCCCTCCTAGTTGGGCCTGTTCTCTTCTCATCTCAAAGCAGTTTAAGATACAGTAATCATGAATGATTTCTTTCGTACGTTACGAGCCTTAAGCTATCTGAGAAAGGACGCGTTCCCTCTCAGGTCATAGTCTCCAGTGCGGTTGAGATCGCAAACACAATAAAAAACACTTCTTTTAGGAGATAACCCGTAGTTTCTCGAACTACGTTTGCTCTGATCTTTCATACCAGATGAAAGTACGTAGGCATAGGATGCGACATCCTAGCGAGCAACCTTCCCCATCTTCACCCGTAGTTAGGCGAACTACGTTGACTCTGATTTCTCGTTCCAGACGGGAATACGTAGGCATAAAGTGCGACGCTTTGCCGAGTCATTTTTCTTTTCTTTTTTCAGCCAGCCTTGATAGGTAGATAGATTATAACCAACCCGTCCAAGTAAACAAACAAGCGAGGATCCCGTCGAATACGACGGACGTGAGGGGTGCTAATACCTTCCCCTTGCGTAACCGACTCCCGAACCCAGACAATGGTTGCGATGACCTTGTCTTACCCTCTTTTCGTCAGGTTTTTCCGATCGTTTCCTTTCCCGCTCTGAGGGATAAATAACGAAAGGTGGCGACTCTTCTGTCATGCCGGCACCTTATTTTCGCGCAAGCGACAGCTGGCGACTCTGCTGGGGATTTGCGGACCCAGAATCTCTGGTTCTCCGGTTCCCTATGATAGTCAATCCTATCGTTCGTGTGTTTGCTTGTTGGGTTGCGTTTATTTATCGCATTTTTACTTCCCGCATTTTTACTTCCCGCACTTTATTTCCCGCATTTTATTTCCAGTTTGATATGATTATCTGTGCTGCTGTGGGAGAGGGATGTTACTATGAGTGAGAAGCCGGACCTGGGCTTGAGCATACACCTAGATATAGTTGCGGAGAAGTAGTAGATGAACCTGTCTGCTGAGCAGGCACAGTTCCCTACGAAAATCTGCGCTCAGACGAGATTCTTGCAGAGGTGCTCCTTTCCGGTCCTGAGGATCTGAGGGGAGTCCAGACGTGAGGATTGTCGACTCTGGGGACCGATCATTTGGAAGTCAGCTAAGTGAGGCCTCTTCATGACTTGACGATGCCACTCCTTCTGGGAATCGTATCGTCACTCATGAAAGTCTGTGACGCTGATGACCCCATAGGATGCCGTACCTTTGTCCGTGGATTAGGTCCATACCTGTGAGTGGGGTTGGGATATTGCAGGAAACTTATACCTTCAGACCACCTGGTTTTCTCGACAGTGAATCAGTTATGTTGGTATCACGGTTCTCGGTGGCAGATTTGACTGTTTTTGACAGAGCAAGTTTTTGATCAGAGGATTTTATCATCGGGTGCATGCCTGTTCTTGATAGAGCAGGTTTCGATCAGAGTATTGTCTTCAGAGGTTTGTCCTGGATGGAGCAGATTTTGGGTGGGATCTAAAGATCTCATCAGCAGCTGTGTGTTTGTTCTGGATAGGGCAGATTTTTGATTTGGGGTCTGAAGACTTCAGCAACAGATATTTCTTGACCGTGCATCCGGGGTCCTTATTATCAGGCACCTATTCTTGTCAGGGCAGAATCTTGATCTCGATCCTATCAAATGGTTATTCTCAGCAGATCAGATCAGTGGTTTTACACCGGGGTTTCCTTCTCATCAGTGACTGTTGATACCGAATCTCCACAGCAGCCACCTGGATATGTTGTTGCATGCCTGCATTTTGCATTAGTTTGCATAATCATTCGCATTCCATTAGCGTGTGTCTGTGACAGGTACCGTTTCCCGATCCAGGATCTCTCGCCTCTTATTGTGTTACTACAGCCTCTCTCAGAAAGACTGTTGCCTACGAGTTCTCGATCCCTGATGTGTCGAAGTTGGCTATCACTAATGCTATAGGCTTCCTGTGTATATGTGAGGTTGTTGTTTCCACGATTGGGCCCAGATTCCCCTCCTTGTTATTGTCAGCACTGGTACTAAGGCGCCAGGATCGGGGGAAACCTCTCAAGCACACAGACACACGCATACATCTGCATAAAGCATTTTGCATGACACGCATTTTGTGGCTTTTCCTAACCTTTAATCTTGACAAGTTTTTCAGGTACACAGGTTCCGAGCTACTTTCGATCTCCAGGATTGATCAAAGACTCATCCACCGCTACTCAACTCGCGCTAATCAGACAAGGATAATGGACCAGGTGCAGTCAGATGTTCAAGAGCTCCGTGAACGGATGGATCGTTTTATGGAGCTGATGCAGGTGGTCGCGAACGGTCAAGACCAGCTTCGTACTTTGGTTCAACCTCTGATCTCCAGGGTTGACAGTAATGGCATACTTCACGGCGGGGCCGTACCGACTCCTCCTCCAGTGGATGCTCCACAGAACGTTGTTCCTGCTGCCGGGGGCAACGGCAGCGCTAACGGCAATTTGATGACTAATCTCGGACTCAATGCGGCAGGCGTCGGCAATGGTAGTCTGGGAGCCAATGTTAACATAGGGCCGGTCAACGGCAATGCTGGTGCAGGAAATCTGTTGGTGCCTCAACCGTGGCTGGAAGACCATCAGGATGACGTATTTTCTCAGAGAGGTGTAGAAGCAGAGTTGAATGCTGAAGCTCGACTCAGGTTCAAGGCGCTGGAAGACAAGATGAGAGACATTGAAAATCAGAACACATTGGGCGTTGATATGTCCAAGCTCGGGTTGATTGCTGACTTCAAAGTACCTCATAAGTTCAAGGTGCCTACCTTTGAGAAGTATAAGGGTACTACTTGCCCCCGGGTCCACCTCCGATCTTATTATAGAAAGATGTCCGCTTATTCTGATGATGAGAAGTTGCTGATGCACTTCTTTCAGGATAGTCTTTCTGGCCCATCGCTCGAATGGTATATGGGTTTGGAGCCCGCTACTGTGCGCACTTGGAAAGATCTTGCAGAAGCGTTCGTCCTCCACTATCAATACAATAGCGACTTGGCTCCCAACCGAGTTCAGCTTCAGAATCTCTCACAGCGGGACAATGAAAGCTTCAAAGAATACGCCCAGCGGTGGCGTGAATTGGCTGCTCGGGTTCAACCGCCGATGGTTGAGCGTGAGCTGGTGCAAATGTTCGTGGCTACCCTTCCTGGAATCTATTATGAAAATCTGGTTAGTGGCATGTCTGGAACATTCTTGGCCCTCATCACTTTGGGCGAGCATGTTGAGAACAGTATAAAGATCAGAAAAATTCAGGGCGAATCATCCTCAGTTGCAGGAGGTAGCAAGAAACCCTATACTGGCAAGCGTCGAGAGGGAGATGCCAGTGCTGTTACTAATGCTAGGAGAAAGGGAAAGGGCCCCCAGCCTCAGATTGCTAGCATAAGTATCCCAGCTGCTCCGCAGCAGCAGCAAAATAATCAGGGGTACAGGAAATATCAGAATCGGGCTCCTATGGCAAACCGTCATTTTGATACTCCACCTATGTCATATGCGCAGCTTCTGCAAACTTTGTTGCAGCTTCAGCTAGTTCAAAAGAGGACGTTGGCTCCCTTAACAGGGGCACCACCACCGGGGTGTGATGCCAATGCCACTTGTGAATTCCACACTGGGGCACCAGGCCATACGATTGAGAATTGTAAAGCTTTTAAGCACAAAGTCCAGGACTTGGTGGACGCCAAGGTTATCAACTTTTCTGACAACGTGCCCAACGTCATCAAAAACCCGATGCCTCATCATAAGGGGGGGGAGTGAATGCTGTTATCACTGAGGAGAGTGCGGACTTGCTGACTGATGTCAAAGATTTGAAGACGCCGTTGAGTTTTGTCAAGGCTAAGTTGCTGAAGAAGAGCTTCTTTCCTGGATGCGGAGAGTTATGCATGGCTTGTGCTACACTTCCTGATGGGTGTGAGCAGCTGATCGAAGGTATCCAGAGTCTGATGTCTGAGGGTATTTTACAGTTCAGCCGGAGCGTTGAGAGTGCATCAGGGGAGGTCGTGCTAAAGCAAGCAGATGAAGTTGCTACCATTACTATTCCTCGTCACCCTATTACTATTTCTGCGCCCCGTCCGCCTACTATCACTATCACCAGGGCCGGACCAATCCCATTCGAGAGTACTAATGTCGTCCCATGGCATTACGGCGCCGAAGTTTATTGTAACGGTCAGAAGATAGAGCTAGAGCCATTCGGATCGACTGTGCAGAATCTTGCCGAGGTCAGTGGTATCACTAGAAGCGGTAGAGTGTTTGCGCCGGCAGAGGTTGCAGCAGAGAAAGTAGTCCGAGGTGACGCTGTGGATAAGGGTAAAGGTAAAGCTGTCGAAGAGGCCCCTGCAGGGGTAGAGAAAGATTTGCTGGTTAAAGATGCTGAAGAGTTCATGCGATTAATTAAGAAAAGTGACTACAAAATTGTAGATCATCTTCATCAGACTCCGTCAAAGATCTCTATTCTTAACCTGTTGCTGTGTTCTGAAGCGCACCGCAACGCGTTACTGAAGGTATTGAATGCTGCATACGTGCCGCAGGAGATATCAGTAAATCAACTCGAGGAGGTGGTAGCCCATGTTAATGCTGGTAATGGGCTGGGATTTACAGATCTGGAGCTGACTCCTAAGGGAAGAGATCACAATAGCGCCTTGCACGTCTCGATAGAGTGCAGAGGCACTATCATGTCGCATGTCTTGGTGGATACGGGTTCCTCGCTTAATGTGCTTCCGAAAAAGGCACTGATGAAATTGGATACCCGTGGACTGCTTTGCACGCCCAGTGATCTGGTCGTGAAGGCCTTTGATGGAACTAAGCGCCACGTCTTCGGAGAGTTGACCTTGCCAATTCAAGTTGGTCCAGAGACATTCAATACGGTTTTCTATATCATGGATATCATGCCTGCCTACAGTTGCCTCTTAGGTCGGCCATGGATCCATTCTGCTGGTGCCGTGACGTCCACGCTGCATCAGAAGCTCAAATATGCTGTTGGGGGCAACATAGTAACCGTCTGTGGTGAAGAGGACATCATGGTGAGCCACCTGTCGTCCTTTAAATATGTTGAAATGGATGGCGAGATCCATGAAACTCTTTGCCAAGCATTTGAAACCGTCAGGGTAAAAGAGGTAGCTCCTGTCGTCGCAGAGAGGCAAGAGATGAATCTCTCCTCGTTTAAGGAAGCTCGGGCCGTCGTCGAAGTCGGTTCCACCCCAGGCTGGGGGCATGTTTTGGATATACCAATCAAGCAGGATAAGTTTGGATTGGGGTATTCTCCTGGAGCTGAAGCTTCATCTTCTTCTGGCAGCTCGTCTCGTGGGAAAGGGCCGATCCTATTCACCAAGGGGGAGTAATTTTCGAGAGCATCAACGCTGCGTCGGAGGACAGCGGGGACAGTGATTATGATCTTGACGCCTGGATTCAACCGAGCAAGCCGGGCGAGCGCCTCCACAATTGGACCATCAAGGAGATTATCAAGCTGACAAGTGAAGAGTAATGATTTGCTTTTTACAATCTTTGTACAACCCTATGTCCTGCCCAGGGCATAGTGGTTTTACTGTCAGGGCCTTGTTGGATTATGTGTATGCATTTTGTTAATAAATAAAAGGCGTTTTCTTCGTAATCAAATATTGTGTTCTCTGTTATTCTTGTTTTATGTTTATTTCGAAAAACAGCAAAATGGCAACGAGGTTTGTGCTAACCTGCATATTCTTGCTTTAAACTTAACCCTTGTTATTGCAGGATCCACGTAACAGATGACATCGACTCTGGACCCTCTACGGCTCACTACGACTTTGATTGCCCGATCTATCAAGCCGAGGATGAGATTGATGAAGACGAAGACCTCCCGGAAGAGTTGGCCCGCTTGTTGAGACAAGAGGAGAAGGTTATTCTGCCTCACGAGGAGGATATTGAGATTGTAAATCTGGGTTCCGAGGAGCTCGTCAGGAATGTCAGAGTAGGGGCTGCGCTGCAGAATGATGTCAAGCATAGACTGGTCGAGATGCTTCGAGAGTATAGTGACGTCTTCGCTTGGTCATATGAGGATATGCCCGGACTTGACACTGATATCGTGGTTCATCGCTTGCCGTTGCGAGAAGATTGCCCTCCAGTCAAGCAGAAGCTTAGGAGGACGAGACCAGACATGGCTATAAAAATCAAGGAAGAAGTCCAGAAGCAGTTGGACGCAGGATTTCTAGCCGTTACCACTTACCCTCCGTGGGTCGCCAACATAGTGCCTGTACCGAAGAAGGACGGTAAGGTACGCATGTGCGTCGATTATCGGGATTTGAATAGGGCGAGCCCTAAGGATGATTTCCCGTTGCCTCATATCGATGTGTTGGTCGACAATACAGCCAGGTTTTCCGTGTTTTCGTTCATGAATGGCTTCTCCGGTTACAATCAGATTAAGATGGCACCGGAGGACATGGAGAAAACGACGTTTATCACCCCCTGGGGAACATTCTGCTACAAGGTAATGCCCTTCGGTCTGAAGAACGCAGGGGCCACTTACCAGCGAGCAATGGTAACTTTGTTTCATGATATGATTCATCATGAGATCAAGGTCTATGTTGATGACATGATTGCAAAGTCCCAAACGGAGGAAGAGCATCTGGTCAATTTGTTGAAGCTGTTTGAAAGGCTTAGGAAGTTCAGGCTGAGGCTGAATCCTAACAAGTGCACTTTCGGAGTGCGGTCCGGAAAGTTATTGGGGTTTATCGTTAGTGAACGAGGTATTGAAGTTGATCCTGCGAAAATAAAAGCTATCCAAGAAATGCCAGCGTCGAGAACAGAAAAAGAAGTTCGTGGTTTCTTGGGCCGAATAAACTACATTGCAAGGTTTATCTCCCAGCTCACGGCCACTTGTGAACCGATGTTCAAGCTTTTAAAGAAAGATCAGGCGATTACTTGGAATGAGGATTGCCAGAAGGCATTCGACAAAATAAAGCAGTATCTTCAAGAACCTCCAATCTTGATACCCCCAGTGGCTGGACGGCCATTAATCATGTACCTGACGGTTCTGGAGAATAGTATGGGGTGTGTTCTCGGTCAGCACGACGAGACAGGCAGAAAAGAACATGCCATTTATTATTTGAGTAAAAAGTTCACTGAGTGTGAATCTCGATACTCGATGCTGGAGAAGACGTGTTGTGCATTAGCTTGGGCTGCCAAACGTCTACGACAGTATATGCTCAACCACACCACTATGCTAATTTCGAAGATGGATCCGATCAAGTACGTCTTCGAGAAGCAGGCTCTTTCGGGCAGGATTGCCAGATGGCAAATGGTGTTAACGGAATATGATATTCAGTACGTCTCTCAGAAAGCCATTAAGGGAAGCGTATTGTCTGATTACCTTGCCGAACAGCCAATCGAAGACTACCAGCCGATGAAGTTCGAATTCCCTGACGAGGATATTATGTTTCTCAAAGCGAAGGATTGCGATGAGCCATTGCCCGATGAGGGGCCAGATAGGAAGTCTCAGTGGAAGTTGATATTCGACGGAGCGGTTAATTCCTATGGAAGTGGTATCGGGGCTATCATCACGACTCCTCACGGATCCCACATCCCGTTTACTGCGAGACTGACGTTTCCAGTTACCAACAATGAAGCCGAGTATGAAGCATGTATTATGGGTCTAGAAGAGGCAATTGATTTGAGAATCAAGAATCTAGACATATATGGTGACTCAGCGCTTGTAATCAACCAGATTAAAGGGGAGTGGGAAACTCGTCAAGCGAATTTGGTGCCGTACATGAATTATGTCAGGAGGCTGCTTCCGTTCTTCGATCGAGTGGAGCTTCATCATGTACCCAGGGCTGAAAATCAGATGGCTGATGCCTTAGCCACGTTGGCTTCAATTTATAAAGTCAATTATTGGAATGAGGCTCCAAGAATTGTGCTTTCGCGTCTTGATAGACCGACATTTGTGTTCGCAATCGAGGATGCCACTGACGGCAAGCCATGGTTCCACGACATCCAGACCTTCCTCATGACTAAGGAGTATCCTGCGGGTGCGTCAACCCAGGATAAGAAGACTTTAAGGAGGCTGTCTGGAAACTTTTATCTCAATCCTGATGGAGTGCTGTATAAGAGAAACCACGATCTCGTGCTGCTCAGATGTGTAGATGAGAAGGAGGCAAGTATACTCATGGAAGAGGTCCATGAGGGCACATTTGGTACGCACGCCGGCGGGCATGCCATGACGAGAAAGATCCTGAGAGCAGGGTATTACTGGCTGACGATGGAGTCGGATTGCTTCAGATTCGCGAAGAAATGTCATAAATGCCAGATTTATGCTGATAGAGTTCATGTGTCGCCGTGCCCATTGAATGTCATGTCCTCCCCTTGGCCCTTCTCCATGTGGGGCATCGACATGATAGGCAAGATCGAGCCCACCGCATCCAATGGTCATCGTTTCATTCTGGTAGCTATCGACTACTTCACCAAATGGGTGGAGGCAGCCTCGTACGCTAATGTGACCAAGCAGGTGGTAGCTAAATTCATAAAGAGGGACATCATATGTCGCTATGGAATTCCCGAGCGGATCATTACTGATAATGGTTCGAACCTTAATAACAAGATGATGAAGGAGTTATGCCAGAGCTTCAAGATTGAACACCACAACTCATCTCCTTACCGGCCGAAGATGAATGGCGCTGTTGAAGCGGCCAACAAGAACATCAAGAAGATTGTTCAGAAGATGGTTGTGACGTACAAAGATTGGCACGAGATGTTGCCGTTTGCCTTGCACGGTTATCGTACGACGGTGCGTACGTCGACCGGGGCAACTCCTTTCTCCTTGGTGTACGGTATGGAAGTTGTCCTACCGTTAGAAGTGGAGATTCCTTCTTTGCGAGTTTTGGTTGATGTAAAACTCGACGAGGCAGAATGGATTACGAATCGCTTGAACCAACTCAGCCTGATGGACGAGAAGAGGTTAGCATCGATTGCATTTGGTCGCCTGTACCAAAGCCGAATGAAGAAAGCTTATGATAAGAAGGTGCGTCCTAGAAGCTTTCAGACGGGTGATCTCGTCCTGAAGAAAATTCTTCCGCCACACTCCGATCACCGGGGCAAGTGGACTCCGAATTACGAAGGGCCGTATGTCGTCAGCAAGGTCTTCTCAGGAGGAGCTTTGTTGTTATCCACAATGGATGGTGAAGATTTTGCATCCCCGGTGAACGCGGACGCAGTTAAAAAATACTTTGCTTGAAAGAGACCCGCTGGACAAAAAAGAAAGAGTCCCGGCAAAAAAGGGGCATCCCGGCGAACCAAAAACAGAATAAAAGGTTCGGGAAAAAATTAGGGATATATTGAAAAATGTACACCCGCGAAGTCGAAAACCTACACTGGGCGGCTTCGGCAAAAAGGGGTATCCCGGTGAACTGAAAACCCGTAAAGGGCGGTTCACGCAAAAGTTAGGGATTTGGATAAGCAAATGACTGCGTTCCGCGTACGGACTTTCATTGTTTAGTGGTTTGGAAGACCTGAGGGCCGTTTATCTGAATCAATCTCTTCCGAAGCTGAAGCGTCGGAGAAGTATCGAAGTCGAGTGGGTCTTAGAGGGATCAACTCATGGTGTTCGTCTATGCCTCGTTACCGACATTTGTATATACTGATGTATATTTATGTTTTATTTTTGCGCGGCTTCCTCATTCCAGGAGCTTGCCTCTGTTGTAAAACATTTTTGCCCATTCAGGGGTCATCATCAATAAAATGCACATTATTCAGCAATTCTGCTTATCTGTTTAGCATTTATCTGTTTTGTTTGCGAATGAAAGCGCCGATGTTTTTGATAAAATGCGCATACATAAACTTACGGGCCTAGGCCCATTGATTGTTGAAACAATTAATTAACTGAATATTGTCACGAGATAATAACCTGGATAGGCCCCTTTGAGGAGGGTATCTTGTCTGTTTGTTTGTGTTGTTGCAGGTGCAGCACCTTCCAGAGGATGTGCCGTGCGCATCCCCGAAGCGGGGCGAGCCCTCCTTCTCCAGCAGAGTTCAGTAGTCTCTCCTCCGCAGAATATGAACGCAAGATGGTGAGCATTGATATGTCTCCCCAGGTAGAGATGATTCTCTTCCCCAAGCAGACGCATCCTGAAGGAACGTCACCTCATCAGCTGAACCAAGCACCGAAGAATGATGTCATCTTTCCCCAGCACCGGGTCACAAGTGCAGATTTCATAGAAGTGTTCAGGTACCGAAGCTCGTGTTTTCCCCAGTAAAGTCGCCGAAGCAGGATTCTCCCCCAGCACCGGGTCACAAGTGCAGGTTCCGTAGGAAATTGTTCGTACACCGAAGTACGCAGCAACTGATGGTGCCAGACTGAAGTCTCCAGCGGAATTAAGATTCCCCACCAGAGTTATGCTCTCTCCTGAAGTTGGATGATTCCCTCTTCCCCAGTGGAGTGTCGGAACAGCTGATGTTGTATTCCCCTGCAGAGTTGTACTCTCCCCCGAAGTCAGATGCTTCTTTCTCCCCTAGCGAAATTGAAATTCTTCACCAGGGTCGTATTCTCCAGTGAAGTAGAATGATTTCTCTCCCCGGCTGAGTCTGCCGAAAAGCATAATCCTTGGAAGCAGTTGAGACCTTGAGTGGATGTTCCCTAGCAGAGCGTGGGGCAGCTGATGCTGCGTTTCCCCAGAGTCGCACTCTCTCCAGCGAAGCAGAATGACTTCTCCTTCCTCAACCGAGTTTGCAGATATCCAAGAGAGCCGAGTCCTTGGAGGTTGATCAGATCATGTTCAGTTGTTTCCCCAGTGGAGTGTTGAGCAGCTGAAGCTGTTTCCCCACAGAGCGGTTATCCCCAGAAGAGTAGCCGAGACGGCCGCACAGTTCATTCTCGCGATAGATATCAGCAGGTCTAAGTTCTCGTAGAGCTTCGTTCCCTCGCAGCAGATCAA
Source organism: Lathyrus sativus (assembly GCA_963859935.3). Taxonomy (NCBI): domain Eukaryota; kingdom Viridiplantae; phylum Streptophyta; class Magnoliopsida; order Fabales; family Fabaceae; genus Lathyrus; species Lathyrus sativus. The sequence continues at coordinate 534,353,317 of OZ012738.1, forward strand.
CTGAAGTTGCTTTCCCTGCAGCAGTCAACGGAAGATTAATTCCCCAGACGGAGGCCAATTGATACCAGCGTGTCCACGTTCTCCTCAGCAGGATGATCCCTCTACCTGAGTAGTTCTTGTCTCCTTGACAAAAGGGTTTCCTCCTCCCAGCATTTATTTTGCGGACGGGATCGCATCATTGTGCATGACTGCATAACATTTAAGACTGCATAGCATTTAACGTTGCATAACATCGTGCATGATTGCACGACATTTAGCATATCATTCCCACCGTGTGGGGCATAGCGTAGAAGCATATGCATCATAAGCATGATTTAGGTCATTATTATTCTCGCCTTACAGGTGTTCGGCCGAGAGACCGGTTGCTCAGGCTGATTCCTGATATTCTCTCCAACAAGGTCGCTTTCTTAAGATGATTCTTAAGACCCCGGTGTAATCCCCACGGTCGCTCGCTCAAGATGATTTTTGAGATCCCCAGCGAAGTCTTCAGTTTGAGATGATTCTCGAATTCCTCAGCAGAGTCGTTCGCTTAAGATGATTCTTAAGACCTCAACGCAGGTTCCCGATTTGTTTGCTTAGGATGATTCTTGAGCTCCCCAATAGCGTCCCCAGCAAGAGTTGCCCAGGAAGATTCCTGGAATACCCAGCAGAATGAAGTCTCCAGAAAGGTTATCAGTTCAGGATGATTCTTGAAGGTGCCCGACGGATTTGTGTGTTCAAGATGATTCTTGAAGTCCTTAGCAGCGTGATATGTCTGCTCCAACAGTGATGTCTAATCTGAAGATTGACTTCGTAAACGCCTGAGGGCGATATCATAAGGTTCCTGTGAGCTCAGATGTCCTTGTTGATGAATTAACGTGTGGCTGAAGACAAGGTTCCAAATTTTGTATTCAAGATGATCCGTGTTGGTCCGAAGACCAAGTGAGTTGTCCTGAGGAGATGATTGATTGCGATCAAGTGGATAGTTTTTCTTATGACTGAAGTCGAAGATATTTCTCCAGCTGAAGTGGAGTTTTGCCTGAAGGCAAAGTGTTTGAATCCCCGTAGAGTCATGAATGGCTCAGGATACCATTTTTCTGACTGAAGTCACAGATTTCCCAAGCTGAAGCGAAGGTGCCTAAGGGCAAGGTTATCCCCAAGGTCATGAATGACCTAGGATTCATTTTTCGGACTGAAGGCCGAAATATATCCCTGACTGAAGTCACGGATGCTCTATAGCAGAGGTGGAGTTGCCTGAAGGCAGATCCATGTATCCTTGAAGGCCAAGGACCATTTCTTTAGACTGAAGTCGAAGATGCCTCCTGCAGAGTTGCCGACGGGCGAAGTTTACATCCTTGAAGGCCAAGGATGTTTTTTCCAGCGGATCTGGAATAGCCGACGGGCAGGGTTCCATCTATCTTCAGAAATACTTGAAGATTTTTTCTAGCTGAAGCTGGAAATGGCCAGGGGCCAGGGTTTCATATATCTTTAATGTTGAAGTTCTACGGCGGGCAGTGTGCAGCAGTATTCCGATGTTCGTTATGGTTCTGAGGGTGAACCCCAGATCAGAGTGTGCTCGGTTAAGTCTCTCATTCCCAACGGAGTAGTTTCAAATACGCAAGTGTACCTTTTGTTCCACTTACCAGGGGTGAGCCCCAAGTCAGAGGATGTTTGTTCGACGGCGAGGTTGAACGTTTGGATTTGACGGTGAGGTCAGATCATGTTTGTTCGACGGCGAGGTTGAACGTTTGGATTTGACGGCGAGGTCAGATCATGTTTTGTCTGGCGGTGAGGTTGGATGTTTGTTCGACGGCGAGGTTGAACGTTGGGATTTGACGGCGAGGTCAGATCATCATTTTGTCCGGCGGCGAGGTTGGATGTCTGTTCGACGGCGAGGTTGAACGTTTGGATTTGACGGCGAGGTCAAATCATGTTTTGTCCGGCGGCGAGGTTGGATGTTTGTTCGACGGCGAGGTTGAATGTTTGGATTTGACGGCGAGGTCAAATCATGTTTTGTCCGGCGGCGAGGTTGGATGTTTGTTCGACGGCGAGGTTGAACGTTTGGATTTGACGGCGAGGTCAGATCATGTTTTGTCCGGCAGCGAGGTTGGATGTTTGTTCGACGGCGAGATTGAACGTTTGGATTTGACGGCGAGGTCAGATCATGTTTTGTCCGGCGGCGAGGTTGGATGTTTGTTCGACGGCGAGGTTGAACGTTTGGATGTGACGGCGAGGCCAGATCATCAGTTGTCCGGCGGCGAGGTTGGATTTTTGTTCGACGGCGAGGTTGAGCGTTTGGATTTGACGGCGAGGTCAGATTATGTTTGTTCGACGGCGAGGTTGGATATTTGTTTGACGGCGAGGTCAGACTCTTTAAATCCCCAGTAGAGATGATGTTTGTACGACGGTGATGTCGAGTGTCTCTAAGAGGATGTTTGTTTCCGACGGCGACGTCAGATTCAGTTTTCCAGCGGCGATGCGGGGTATTCTGTCAGGTGTAGTTCTCCAGCGGCGATGCGGGGTACTTTGTGCAGAGATTTATTTCTCCAGCGGCGATGCGGGGTATGTTGATTTTCCGACGGCGATGTCAGACGTAGTTCTCCAGCGGCGATGCAGGGTATTTTGACAGATTTATTTCTCCAGCGGCGATGCGGGGTATGTTGATTGTCCGACGGCGATGTCAGACGTAGTTCTCCAGCGGCGATGCGGGGTTTAGGTCTCCGGCGGCGATGTTGGATGCTTGTTTCCCCGAGTTGTGGTTATTCTTGACGGCGATGTCAGGTGATTTGGTGTTCCAGCGGCGATGTTGGGCGTTCCTCAGAATCTTGTTTGACGATAATGTCAGGTGGTTTAGTCTTCCAGTGGCGATGTTGGATGTTGTGGTTGTCTGAAGGCAACGTCAGAAGAATTTAATGTGGATAACTGACGGTGATGTCAGGTCGATATTTCTCCAGCTAGTTGTTGAGCAGCTAGCATTGCAATATTCGAAGATTTGTTCCCCGCAGAGTACCGTGTGCTCGTGCAGTTGGCAAATTTTTGGGTCTACCGGTATTCAATCGTCTCGCACCTTGATTGGTTGAGAGTCGTTCGCTTCTCACCCAGTCAGGTTCAAGCCGTTTGAATAGGGGCAGCTGTTGCACCCCAAAATTTGACCAACAATTATTCACCCATCAAGTGTTTGAAAGTTGATACCTTCACCAGAAAGTTCAGGAGATCCTCAGAAGAAATGGTTGAAACCTAGGTTGTGTGCTTCATAGCTTGAGAGTTGTGGGAGCTCCTCAGATGATTCTGAGACTTTGAGGATGAACTTGAAGCTTTGAGAAAGTTTATGAGATGTCTTGAAAGCCATCATGAAGCCCAGAGAGGTCTTTATGCAAGAATTCAGAAGATTCAACCATGAATGGTAGAATTAGGGTTTTGACTGGGTCAACCCTAGGATAACTGAAAATTTGGAGAAGGTTGAGACCCAATCCAAGGGCCATGAGATCATGTAATGATGCATAGAGATGTTATAAAGATGATTCCTAGACCAACTCCTCATGATTGAGGAGTTTGAGAAGTTTTGAGTTAGGGTTTCTGAGGATTGTCAGTGAAAAAACCCTAATTTGATCCCTATTTTCCAGGCAGTTTTAGCTCTAGATGTGATTGATATCTCATCTTCCCCACAACATGAATGTTGTAGAGCTTGTTCTTAGCTTTAATTTGAGTGGTGGAAGTCCTTGATAGGCGTTGCAGAGCTCAAGTTATGGTTTTGACAAATTACAGGTCAGCTGAGGTATGTGAATCTGGGTCCTTGAAAGTCACCCAACTTGCAGACAACTTTTGCCCTAGTAGAATGATTCCTATGATCTCTTGGTCAACATAAATGTTGAAGGGCATCTTCTTAGATTTAATTTGAGTGGTAGAAGCCCTTGATAGGATTTGTAGAACTCAACTTATGGTTTGAACAAGACAGGGGTATTTTGGTCATTTGTCAGTTATAGGTCATTCTAAGCAAAGGCCATATCTCCTATTTCCAAGCCTCAAATGAAAAAACTCAAAACATGAAAGTTGCTCAAAATGTGATTTTAAGTCTAGAAAGAATGTCATGAATTGTTGGAAAAGCTCATAGCATGGATTTGCATGATTGGTTAAAAATGAACTAAAAATGGCTTATAAGTTTAAAAAGTTGAATTTGAAAATTGGTTTGGGAGATCTAGGAATCCAAAATAGGTCATCCAATATATCATTTTGATTGGAAACATCATTTTGAGAACATTGGTTTAAATAGAATTTTCATTTGAGGCTTTAAAATGGGACATGCTTTGGAAAATTGAAACTTGCATTATAAGGCACCTTTGGAAATCTTAACATAAAGCAAGGAAAGGCCTGATTTTCACTCATTCCTTCTCAATATCTCATGTAAGGGTATTTTGACACCAAATTGTAAGGCATAAGGCATGAGATGAGAGAAATTCAATGTGTCATCACATGAGATTTCAAGGACTCTCTAGATCATTCTAGATGGTCCTAGACTTTTCCAATGATGGTTATAAGAAGAGTGAATCATGATGAGTATGAGGTTGGTGAATGTTGAAGAATTCAGAGGAGAAAGAGGGAGAAGAATTGCCATTGAAGAGCTTCCTTCAAGATCAAGCAACTTGGGATTTCTTCCACCACAAGCTTTCTTCTTCAAAGCTCTTGCAAACAGAAAGTTTCTCTCCATTAGAGGAGTGTTTGGCACCAATTGCAAGCCTTGAAACCACTTCTAACTCCACTCACCATCACCCTTCGACAGGTTCTTTCCTCCCCATATATCCTCTAAATTATGTGCTTTCTGTCTGGCTTGTAGGTATAGAATGAGCATGCTAGGATAGTTGTTTAGTTCCCTAGAGTTTCAGAGGGTTTGGTGAGGATTGATGGCAGGTGCAAGAATCTGTTATGATCAAGAAAATGCTGGATTAGGAGTGTTAATGCACGTGCTATAGTTTGTTGTAGTCAGGGTAACGTGTAGGAAAGAATTTCACCATTAGATTTAAGTTTCCCCATGATTGATCTCAGTGAAAATGGTGGAACCAAGAACTTCATCCATTCTGTTTGCGAGTTTTAAGAAGATTCAATGGAAAATATGAGCATAGTTGTGTTCCTGGTGATTAATAGATCAACTTTGCTTTTGGAACTTTTGACTTTCATTGAGTGTGGAGGGAGAACGAGCCAGGGGAAGTTCTTACATGGGGGAAGGGTTTCCTGAAAACCCTAGAATTATTTGGGGACGATGGCCATCGCCCGTTGGATCTTTCTGAATGCTTGACTTAATCACCTCATCTAACGGCCCAGATTAATTAATGAAAATGGAGGGAAATTTAAAAATTGAAACGCGGTCGTTTGGTTTAGTGAGTCCGTGTGGGCTTATCCCAATTTCTACTCGCACCCCTCCCTATTCTGGCCCACTTGAAATTCAACTAACCTGCCTTGCTGTTTTCACCCCCCCATCCCCTTTAATTCTTTTTTTAATTTCTTTTATTGTTTGCCTTTTATAAAATTCATAAAAAATAGAAAATTTAATATTTTTTAATTCTTGTTTTTTTCATGTGTTCATAAATTTGTCTAGAAAATTCTAAATAAATAAAATTTCCATTTTGTTTTCTTTTCATATTTTTAGTATTTTTTTCATTTTAATAGCTTTTTAATAGGATTAATTTTGTACATGATTTTGTAGAATTTCTTTTAGGACCTTCCTTTAGTCTTTTTAATTCATTCTTTTTTGTGTAATTAGATATTGAATCATAGTTCCCCATAGGATTTAATTCTTGATTTTTAGATTAAAATTTGATTAGTTTAATTAGGGTAGCATTAGGGTATCCTAATTAGGGTTTAGGTTGTGCATAGGTAAGGAAATTCATTTTCTTTAAATAGTTTTGCTTTGATTTTTGGGTAGGGGCATATGTGGATGTTATGGGTAGATGTTGTAGACCCTTGTGAATAATTGTTAGATTTTTCCCCCTTGGGTTAGTATTTTTAGGTATTTTCTGAAGTTGCCTATTGATTTTGTCTGTCCTGTGGTTATCTGTTCATCTCTGGGGTTTATTTTGGGGAATTTGTTGTGGGGCTTGTGTTGTCTTGAAGATCTTGTTGAAGAGCATGATGGAAGAGAAGATTGTAGATCAAGACTCAGAGACCCAGAGCTTGGAGATTTTTCCTTGTCTGTGAGGTTTGAGATCCTGAAGTTTGAAGGAAGTTCATGGTACTTTCCTGAGGAAGGCACTATGAATGACTTTCATTCTTTCTTCTCACCTCTTTCTTAAGTATCCAATGATGTTGGAGCCAACTTGTGAGTTTAATTTCTCCTGAGGAGGAATGTAAACTGATCATAGTTGTTGAGCCACATGGGATACAATTCCTAAGTGGAAGCCTCATAGTAATTTCCCGAGGAAGGTCCTATGGGTCTATTCTCTTAGTTCCATTAGTTTATCTAGGAGTTCTCAAGTATCCAATGATGTTGGAGCCAACTTATGAGTTTAATTTCTCCTGAGGAGGAATGTAAACTGATCACAGTTGTTGAGCCACATAGGATACAACTCCTAAGTGGAAGCCTCCTAGTACTTTCCTGAGGAAGGTCCTACGAGTCTGTTCACTTAGTTCCACTAGTTCAGATAGGATTTCCTAAGTATCCAGTGATGTTGAAGCCTGCTTGTGAGTTTAATTTCTCCTGAGGAAGAATGTAAACTGATCACAGTGGTTGAGCCACATAGGATATGACTCCTGAGTATACACCTCCTAGTGATTTCCTGAGGAAGACACTATGAGTCTGCTTACTTAGCTCCCTTTCTTTGGTAAGCTTGTTCTGAAGCTTGAAGACTGGGATTGATTTCTTTTGGTTAGGTTTTGCTTTAGGGCTTTGTTTAGATTTGGTTCAGATTCTGTGTTAGGGTTAGAGAGTAGATTGATTCTTTCTCAAGCATGTGTTTTGTTTGCCTGATGGCACTTCATTTCTTTTATCTGTTCATTGCTTGATAGCATGTTGTTTATCTTCAGTATGATTACTGTTATTTCATGACTGGCTTGAGGTTGAGATGAGCTTGTGGAGGCTGAAGCCCCACACACATTTCCTCCCTCACTTGCATTGCATGCATTTTACTGTTAAAGCTGATGCTTTTGTCTGTTTTGGTGTATCATTGACATGATCCCTTAGGACTCTCATTTCTTCTGATGAGGATTTGATGATAGACTTTTAGGTTGAAACCTATGCATGACAACATCTAGGAGTTCCCTGTTCAAACCTCAACCATAGGATGAATCCATGGCATGATAACAGTAGGACTTGATAGTCTCCCTCCTAGTTGGGCCTGTTCTCTTCTCATCTCAAAGCAGTTTAAGATACAGTAATCATGAATGATTTCTTTCGTACGTTACGAGCCTTAAGCTATCTGAGAAAGGACGCGTTCCCTCTCAGGTCATAGTCTCTAGTGCGGTTGAGATCACAAACACAATAAAAAACACTTCTTTTAGGAGATAACCTGTAGTTTCCCGAACTACGTTTGCTCTGATCTTTCATACCAGATGAAAGTACGTAGGCATAGGATGCGACATCCTAGCGAGCAACCTTCCCCATCTTCACCCGTAGTTAGGCGAACTACGTTGACTCTGATTTCTCGTTCCAGACGGGAATACGTAGGCATAAAGTGCGACGCTTTGCCGAGTCATTTTTTTTTCTTTTTTCAGCCAGCCTTGATAGGTAGATAGATTATAACCAACCCGTCCAAGTAAACAAACAAGCGAGGATCCCGTCGAATACGACGGACGTGAGGGGTGCTAATACCTTCCCCTTGCGTAACCGACTCCCGAACCCAGACAATGGTTGCGATGACCTTGTCTTACCCTCTTTTCGTCAGGTTTTTCCGATCGTTTCCTTTCCCGCTCTGAGGGATAAATAATGAAAGGTGGCGACTCTTCTGTCATGCCGGCACCTTATTTTCGCGCAAGCGACAACAGGAAAAATCATCTGCAATGCCATTTTCAGAAAAATATTTTTCAAAATATTTATTTTCAAATTCACCACCATGATCACTTCTGACTTTTATAATTTTGAAATTCTTTTCATTCTGGACTTGCTTGCAGAAGTCAAAGAACACAGAATGTGACTCATCCTTGTGTTTTAAGAACTTTACCCATGTCCATCTGCTAAAGTCATCAACAATGACCAATCCATACTTCTTGCCTCTGATGGATGCAGTTTTCACTGGTCCAAACAGATCAATATGAAGTAGTTCTAATGGTTTAGAAGTAGAAACAACATTTTTTGATTTAAAAGATGTTTTTGAAAACTTCCCTTTCTGACAAGATTAAGTTTATTAATCTGAGATATACGTCTCATATTAATATGGCCCAATCTTCTGTGCCAGACCCATTGCTCTTCATTAACAGACAAGAGGCATTTAACATTTTGAACTTTAAGTTCTGAAAGATTTATTTTATAAATGTTGTTTTTCCTCTTACCACTAAATAGGATAGATCCATCCTTCTGACTAATAGCTTTACAACATTTATGATTAAAGGTAATATCATAACCATTGTCACTTAATTGACTTATGGACAATAAGTTATGTTTTAATCCTTCAACAAGTAAAACATTAGTAATAGAGGGAAGTTTACCATTTCCAATAGTGCCAGATCCAATGATCTTGCCCTTCTGGTTCCCTCCAAACTTCACGTCACCTCCAGATCTAAGTTCCAGGCTTTGGAACATAGACTTTTCTCCTGTCATGTGTCGTGAGCATCCATAGTCCAGGTACCATGATTGGTGTCCTGACCTTGCTGCTAAGAACATCTGCAACAGGAATTATTTTGTTTTTAGGTACCCAGATCTTCTTGGGTCCTTTGGGGTTAGTTGGTTTGTAGGTTTGCCTAAACTTCTGTTTTACAACATAATGTTTATTCTGACTTGCCTTGGGTTTAAACACATAAGTACTCTTCTCAGAGCTTGTGTGTTTAATGTCATTCAAGTGACCAAATTTGAATTGAGAATACAGAGGTGTCTTCTTGATGAAAAGTTTGTCAACAGGTTTTGGATTGCTTCCAGATGAAGATTCATATCCAATACCTCTTCTGTTGTTTCCACTAACACCATAGATCATAGAAGCCATCTTGCTTCTGTCTATGCTCTTAGTGAAAAATCTCTGAAAGCTAGAGTCATATTTTTCTAAAATATTTTCACATGACTTAGTCTCAGATTCAGATTCTTGTTGAGTTATTTCAAAGTCATTTTTGTTTTTCAGATTTATTTCTTTCTGCTCAACAAGTTCTATTTTCAGAAGATCAATCTCAGATTCAAGATTGCTTTTCAGCTTCTTGTGTTTGAGTTTGAAATTGTTATAACTTTTAAGAACTTATGTTAAAACTTTAATGAGTTCTTCTTTGGTAAGTTTAGCCATTACCTCTTCTGCATCATCATCAGATTCAGATTCTGATTCATATCCTGAGGTACCTTCCTCTTGATCCTCTGTGCTGGCCATCAGTGCAACATTTGCACATTCTTCTTCTGATTCAGAAGATGATTCACATTCATCTGAGTCATCCCATGTTGCCATCAGAACCTTCTTCTTTTTGTTAAACTTCTTCTTGGGTTTTTCTTTCTGAAGTTTGGAGCAATCATTCTTGTAATGCCCAGGTTCTTTGCACTCATAGCACACAACCTCTTTCTTGGCAGATCTTTTGTGACTAGAAGATTCCTTTCTGTTATCAGATCTTCTGAAGTTGTTAAACTTCTTTCCCTTGTGCTTCCAGAGTTTGTTAATCCTTCTGGACAACATGGATAACTCATCTTCTTCAGAAGAAGAAGATTCTTCAGAGCTTTCTTGAATGACCTGCAAAGCTTTAGCAGTTTTGTTAGATTTTAATGCAACAGATTTACCTTTTTCTTTCTTCTGAGGTTCATCTTCCTCAAGCTCAATCTCATGGATCCTTAGTGAGCTGATGAGTTCTTCTAGAGAGATCTTGTTCAGATCTTTAGCCATCTTCAAGGCAGTCACCATTGGTCTCCATCTGGTAGGCAGACTTCTGATGATTTTCTTTACATGATCTGATGTAGAATATCCCTTGTCCAAAACTTTCAGCCCAACAGTGAGTATCTGAAATCTGGAGAACATGGCTTCAACAGATTCAGAGTCTTCCATTTTAAAAGCCTCATACTTCTGGATCAGAGCCAGAGCTTTTGTCTCCTTAACTTGAGAATTTCCCTCATGAGTCATTTTTAGGGATTCAAACATATCAAAAGCAGTCTCCCTGTTTGTAATTTTCTCATACTCTGTATGTGAAATAGCATTCAGTAATATAGTCCTGGCTTTGTGGTGATTTCTGAAATCTTTCTTCTGAGCATCTGTCATAGATTTTCTGTCAATCTTTTTGCCATCCCCATCTGTGGGATGTACATATCCATCTATGACAAGATCCCATAGATCAGCATCATATCCTAGGAAAAAACTCTCAATTCTGTCTTTCCAGTAGTCAAATTTCTCCCCATCAAACATTGGGGGTTTGGTGCTAATCCTATCCCTCTATTCATATTTATTGTTAATATTGGACATTGAATTATCAGCCATGGTAACAAATAAATATGTATCAAAGTATTTCTCTCTGGATCTTTACTGACACTGTTAAGTGGTAGCACACTCAGAACCGGAGCTCTGATACCAACTGAAGGTGAGATAATACTTAGAAGGGGGGGGGGTGTTGCACCCTAAAATTTGACCAACCAATTCTCCTATCTGACTCATGGTTTAAATTCATATTCACAGCTCAGATGTATGATTTTTGTGCGCAAGCAGGGGATATCAGAGTTTACAGCTTGATTTTTGTCTATCAGACATGGCAGATCCAGTCCAGATTGCCAGGGTTTTATTTTCAGGAAATTGTGCGCTCCTCGGTGATTTTTCAAGTGATTTGGAAGATATTCTGATGCCCGGGGATCTCCGTTCGATTCGATCTGGTCTCGTGCGCTTTTATGGGAGTCATTTGCATTCATCTGCATTTTTAGGATTTTTATAGACTTTTTGTGAATTTTTAACAGGCTTTATAGATTTTTCTGGAATTTAAATAGGGTTTTAGAATATTTTAATAGCTTAATTCTCTTTTTTTAGAATTTTATAGAATATTTTAAATAGAATTTTAGAATATAAATAAGATTTTAAATAGTTTTATCATTTTAGAATAATATGGTTTTTCTTTTAAATCATTTTTAGGAATTTTTCTATAGAAAATAATATAGTTTTCTTTTATTAATAATAGGTTTAATTGTTTTTAAATCATTTTTAGAATTTTAATAGAAAATTAGGATAATATAGAATTAATATGAGTTTAATCATTTTTAGAGTTAATTAGAGGTTAATTGACTTTTTAGAATTAATTAGGATTAATTGAATTTTTAGAGTTAATTAGAGGTTAATTGATTTTTTAGGGTTAATTAGGATAATACAGAATTAATTAGGTTTTAATGACTTTTTAGAGTTTTAATTAGGTTAATCATGTTTTAGATTTAATTAGATTGATTTAGTCAGTTAATTAGGTGTTAATAATTGATTAGAGTTAATTAGGTTTAGTTAACTGTTTTTTTTTACTCAGTTTTTTTTGCAGTCTTTTTGGTGATTCGTATGGGCCCAGGGTTTGTTTTTGTCAAAGCCCAATTCTCAATTCAGAAGTCCAATTCAGTCCAAGTCTCCCACCAGCTTCCAGCGCACACTAGGATATTCTAGAAGGATCCACGCGTCCTCAGTGATATAAATAAGGCTGACACGTGTTGCGCAGCAAACGGCCCCACCTTTTCGTTTCCCAGCATCCCACGTGTCCCCCACTCACTCTCTCTCTCAGTGCATGCACGCCACTTGGCGCCCCCACACCATTGCCTGAGTTCCTCACCGGCGGCCATGCATCAGCCGTAGCCCCCACCGCCGGCCACCGCCAACGGACTCCGGCCACCGGAATCTGCAAATACCAAGAAATCACCAGATCATCTCCTTCTTCCTCCGATCTCCTCCATTGAACCTTCATACTTTCATCCCAGTTTTTCCAGAAACATCAGTCCTCCATCAAAACTTTTCCAGAAATCATCTTAAACATTCATACCTTCAACAAACTTTTCCAGAAATCGTCTTAAACATTCATACCTTCAACAAACTTTTCCAGAAATCATCTCAGACGTGCATCCTCCTCCATCAAATTCTCCAGAATCCACTCAGACATCCTACAATCTTCAAGCAAGAATTCCAAGGAACTTCAAACCACGTTCAACCTTCATACAGTTTTTTTTCCAGAACGCCATTGTTCTTCACGAAGTTTTTCCAGAAACAACTTCAACCAACATCAATCTGCGTCCAGTTTCTCCAGAACGCCATCATCAATATCCAGATCTTCATCAGCCAATTCCAGAAGCTTCAAGATTCGTTCGAATTCCACATCCAGGTGCGTTGATTCTTCGATCCTCGTTTGCGTCTCGTTTTGATGGTTATAGCGTAAGGATTTAATCTTGGCTTGAACTGGATTTGTGTTGGATATAGTCTTGAATTGAAGTTCGTTTAGATGTAGGTTAGGGTTCGATTTCAGGTTGTTGTGAGGGTTTGTTGGATGTTTGAGAGTTGCAGAGAGAGATGAGGGAGAGGAAGAAGATGATGGAACGGCTAGGGTTAGAGAGTGAACAGTGCCAGAAGCATTTGGGAGAAGAATTGGTTTTGATTAGGTTGTTTGGATTAGGGTTTGACGTTGGGCTTAGGCCCAAACGCGTCCTCTGATCACGCACACCCAAATTGCTCAATTCCCCCCCCCCTGCGTGAGAGACAGAGTAACTGGAGTTGGGCCTTAGGCCCCAAATTGATATCAACACCCCCTGGGCGTAGCCCATTATGGATATCAACGGAGGAATTGCTAATGTGACACCCCCCCTCTGGTTTCAATTCAATTCTTTTGTTTTCTGGATAATAAGACTTGGGCTCAGCGCCCTACTGCTAATGGCACCCCACCATTGAGGGCCCAATGAATTGAAAGCTGAAATTCTTTGCTGTTTAGACCCCCAGCTCTATTCCATGTTGTTTCTTTTATTTTGATCTTTCTTTTATATTTCCATTAAATAAATCATAATAAATTGTAAATAATTGTTTTTAATAATTCTTTTTTTTCAACCATTTCATAAAAAATGTTAGGAAAATCAAATAAAAATAAAATTGTCATTTTATTTTAGTTTGCTATTTTTTGCATATTTTCCATTTTAATTGATGTGTTTTTTTAATATTTTTAATGCATGCATATCATTAGAAATTCATAAAAAAATAGTAGAATTAGTCAAATAATCCCGTTCTTTTTTCTGTAGACTCGTGATTCAGTGTAGAATTTTATAGTGCAAAAACATTAGCTCAATCATGCATTTTCATTCTAATTGCATTTTTTCACTATTATTGATGATGAATAATTGGTCTGTTGATATATCTGTGTTGCTGAGTTTAATTCTTTCATCTGGTATTGAATTTTGTTTTGATTTTTCAGTATGTTATCCTAGAGCCATGTAGGTCTCCCATTAGATTTTTGATAGATTTTCATAGGATGTTCTGCTGTGATTTGTCTGAGCCTGAAGATAGGAGAAGTCTTGATGACTTCTGACTTTGAAGTTCAACTGTGGTTGAACTTCAGAGATAGTCTCCTGTGGTTTGTTGGCCTGTGGGTTCTTCTTGAAGGTGGGAGCTGATGGGAGTCCTGTTGGAGCTTGCAGAGTTGCATTGGACTGAGGCTTAGTCTAGGAGCTTGTTTGTCTGTTTGTGAGGTTCGAGATCCTGAAGTTTGAAGGGAGTTTATGGTACTTTCCTGAGGAAGGCACTATGAATGACCTTCATTCTTTCTTCTCACCTCTTTCGTAAGTATCCAATGATGTCGGAGCCGACTTGTGAGTTTAATTCCTCCTGAGGAGGAATGTAAACTGATCACATGTTGTTGAGCCACATGGGATACGATTCCTAAGTGGAAGCCTCCTAGCACTTTCCTGAGGAAGGTCCTATGGGTCTATTCACTTAGTTCCAGCAGTTTGTCTAGGACTTCTTAAGTGTCCAGTGATGTTGGAGCCGACTTGTGAGTTTAATTCCTCCTGAGGAGTAATGTAAACTGATCACATGTTGTTGAGCCACATGGGATACGATTCCTAAGTGGAAGCCTCCTAGTACTTTCCTGAGGAAGGTCCTATGGGTCTATTCACTTAGTTCCATTAGTTTATCTAGGATTTCGTAAGTATCCAGTGATGTCGGAGCCTTCATGTGAGTTTAATCTCTCCTGAGGAGGGATGTAAACTGATCACAGTTGTCGAGCCGCATAGGATACGACTCCTGAGGAGTAACCTCCTGGTGCTTTCCTGAGGAAGATACCATGAGCTTGTCTGCTTAGCTTCCTTTCTCTGGTAAGCTTATTCTGAAGCTTGGAGAATGGGATTGATTCCTCTTGCCTAGGAGTTTGTTTAGATCCTTGCTTAGGGTTTTGATTAGATTTGTTGCTTAGATCTTTGCTTAGGTTGTATAGAGTTTGTTTAGAGAGCTAGATTAGGAGCTTGTTTCAGGTTTGTTAGAGGCCCTGCTCAGGGTTAGTCTCTTTGTGTTGATTGACTTGTGTGATGTTATGTTGCATTAGACTTAGGTGTCCATCTAGATAGTTCTGAATAGGTGCATCTTAGAAGTAGACTTTGTGTGCATGAGAAGTTGAGGTGGTCCTCCTTCTGCTTGTTTGTTATTGCGTGGCTTTGCTTGTTGGTATTCGGTAGAGCTGAGCTCCCTTGCCTCTGTGCCTTGTTCGTCTAGTTGTTGCATTCATGCATATTTTCAGTATTCTTTACGTTGCAGTTTCTTGTGTGTAGTTTAGTCCTGTTGCCATGATCCCCTAGGAGCTCTGACTTCTCCGCTGCGGAGTTGTTATGATAGACATTAGGATGGTCAACCCGGTGTGATAGCAGTAGGTAGATTCCCCTGTTTCTCAGCTATAGTTCTAGGGTTTCCCTTTCCTTTCTGTAGGAGTTTTTGAGTAGCTTGACCCGTAGTTAGCTGAACTACAGCTGCTCTGATTCTTCGTTCCAGACGAGGATATGTAGGCATAGGATGCGATATCCTAGCGAGCACACTAACGACTAACCTTTGTTCTCTCGCGGCTGTGCGATCGAGACTTTCCCGCTAACGACTAATTGCTATCCCTTTCTCTTGCCTGAGCGCGTTTGAGACCAGATCGTAGTTGTAGGTTCCCGAGCCTTAGAGACTAGTTTGTTTTCTCACTGTTGTGTGAGAACTCCTGTTTACCCGTAGTTAGCCGAACTACGTTTGCTCTGATCTTTCATTTCAAATGAAAGTACGTAGGCACAGGACGCGATGTCCTGGCGAGCAACCTTTCCCCGTTTAGACGTAGGCAGTCGAACTACGTTGACTCTGACTTTCCCATTGCACGAGGGAATACGTAGGCCCAGAATACCGTATGTTCTGTCGAGTCCTGTCCTTTTATTTTCTTTTCAGACCAGCCATTAGCGTAGATAGATAATACACCCTTTTACCTATAAACATCAAGCGTGGATCCCATCGAGTACGATGGACGTGAGGGGTGCTAATACCTTCCCCTTGCGTAACCGACTCCCGAATCCAGGTTTTGGTTGCGATGACCATACCTTTTCCCGTCTTTGCGAGGTTTACTTCGAGCGTTTCCTTTCCCGCTCTGAGGGATAAATAACGCACGGTGGCGACTCTCCTGTCAAGCCGGCGCCGATTTTCGCAGTAGCGACAGCTGGCGACTCTGCTGGGGACTTATAGCATCTAGGGACTTTTCCCATCCCTTATGCTGGGACCGTTTCCCATCCCCTACGCGAGTCAATCCTAGCGCTTGGGTGTTTATTTGTTGGGTGTTGTGCATATTGTGTTTTACTTTTCTGCACTTTACTTTTTTGTACCTTTACCTTCCCGCACTTATTTTCCAGCATTATATTATCATGATTATTGTTGTGGGCAAAGGGAGGTTACTGTGAGTGAAAAGCCGGACCTGGGCTTGAGTACACACCTAGATATAGTTGTGGAGAAGTAGTAGACGAACCTGTCTGCTGAGCAGGCACAGTTCCCTACGAAAATCTGCGCTCAGACGAGATTCTTGCAGAGGTGCTCCTTTCCGGTCCTGAGGATCTGAGAGGAGTCCAGACGTGAGGGTTGTCGACTCTGGGGACCGATCATTTGGAAGTCAGCTAAGTGAGGCCTCTTCATGACTTGATGATGCCACTCCTTCCGGGAATCGTATCGTCACTCATGAAAGTCTGTGACGCTGATAACCGCATAGGATGCCGTACCTTTGTCCGTGGATTAGGTCTATCCTACCTGTGAGAGGGACTGGGTTATTGCAGGAAAACTGGCCTTCAGAAACCATGATTCAGTATCGTTATCAGATGGTGTTCTTGATTCATCTCCAGGTATGTTGTCTGGGTCAGATGGGTTTCTTATCTGAGGTTGAGGCTATTATCAGATGGTATTCTCGTCAGATACAGAGGTTCAGATGGTTTTCTTACCAGGGGATTGATATTTTGAGTATCAGATGATAGTTAGTGGCATGAGATTCTGATGACCGTGATGGTTTTCTGTTCTTGATCACAGAGATATTCCTCTTCAGGCTACAGCATAGCCCCTATGTTCGCAGATTGCATTATTTATCATATTGCATCATTGCATTACCATCTGCATTCAACTAACGTGTGTGTATTGCAGGTACATATTTTCCCTTTCAGTTCTGGTGTTTGTTCCTAGCAAGACATGGATAACCTGAAGAGAGTATTGCCCTACAAGTTTCCGTCGCCGAATATCAGTCTATTGTTAGAATTGATGGCTATTGCTAAGAAGAGAGGAATGGGTGACTTCAGAAAGAAATATGGGAGGATTCTGACCTACGTTTATCAGCCATCTGTCTACGAGACCAGCGGCATTTATACTCTGTTACAGTTCTACGACGCGGAGCTCAGGTGTTTTGTATTTCCCGACTTCGTTTTGGCTCCTACCCTGGAGGAGTACTCTGCACTTCTGGATATACCGATCCGTGAGCAGATGCCTTTTTATCGTCCGGACGCTGAGCCTAAGCTGGCTGAGCTTTCTGCCATCCTGTGTTTGAAAGAGTCTGAGCTGTCTGGGAAGATGATCAGAAGAGGAGATGTATGGGGATTCCCGTTGGATGTTTTAGTGGATAAGGCTCGAGAGTATGCCCAGAAGGGTAAATGGGATGTTTTTGACGTCATCCTTGCTGTATGTGTGTATGGCATCGTGTTATTCCCGAACATTCCTGATTTCGTTGATTCAGATGCCTTCTATATTTTGGCTGCGGGAAACCCAGTTCCTACTTTGCTGGGAGATATCCACCATTCAACTCATTATCAGAATGAAAAGCGACGAGGAAGGAATGTGTCTTGTTGTGTACCTCTCCTATGCAGGTGGTTCACCAGTCATTTGCCTAAGTCAGGTCCGTTTGTCACCTCTATCAATTCTCTAGGATGGCCCGAGCGCTTAATGGGATTAACTGCTGAGAACGTGGTATGGGTCATTAAAGAAGTATTTGGAGCTGAAGTCATACTCAAAGGCGAAGGATTCCCGAATGTTCCGTTAATAGGAAGGAAAGGTTGTGTCAACTATAACCCGTCCTTATTGATCAAGCAATTTGGGTACATACCTCAAGGAGCGCCAAAGCCCGAGGAGATACAGGAATCTCTGTATCTCACTGGGGCAATTGGGAAAGAGATGCTGACCAAACTTGAGAGAGCCTGGAAAAACTTGCACAAGAGAGGGAGACTTTCAGGTAGCAGAGGGGATACTCGAGGTCCTAGCCCATATGAAGAATGGATTCGTGAGCGAGCTGTGAAGTTCCTTATGCCGTATCCAGCAGTTCAGCCATTGCATCCTCCTCCGGTAGAGGAGCCTACTACTGTGGACATTCAGGTTTACAAGCAGCTGATGGCGGAGAAAGAAGAGCTAGCGAGGGCTAAAGAGGCTTTAGAGCAGGAGAATGCCAAGCTTCGGCATGAGAATATTGAAACAGGATATATCTCTAAGCAGCAGGATGAAACTCTGAAACATCTGAAGACTACGCTATTGGAATTGACTGAAACCAAGAAGCGTCTGGAGTTAGATGTCGACTCAGTTAGTAGTGTGTTGGCCACCAAGAAGCAAGAGCTAGAAAGGGCCTACACAAAGCTAGCCAAGTTCAGAGAACACTGGGATCGCACTATGACCAAGCGCAAGGAGCGAGAAGAAGAGCTGAAGACTCAGATTGCTCAGTTAGAAGAACAGGTCAAAGTGAAGAACGAAGAGCTTGAAGAAGAAGCCTGTCGCCGATACGAAGCCGAGCGCAAGTTGATAGATGCCCTGAAGAATTTGGAAGATTTCCAGCATAGAGCAGATGCCAAGAGACCCAAACCTGGGGGCGGTGCCAATGATAAGGCCTGGGAAGACTTTGTCAGAGACATCCAGGGGACTGTCAGGAAGAGGGATCGACTGATAGAAGGTTTGATTTATCAACCAGATCACGCAGAGACAAAGAAGATGGTCGAGGACTTCCGCAACCGTACCCGTATTTGATTTCTCTTGTATTCTGTATGTTGAGATCACCACCAGGCATGTTGGTTGGGATCCTCCCTATCATATCAGCTGTATGGAGCATAGTTATGTGACTTCTTGACAAGACTGTTATTCTGTTCAATATATGAGGGTTTTTCCAAATATTATCTCTATGGTATATCTCGTCTTGCTACCACTGACACTGGAATTGGAGGGAAAATATCTCCAATGCACACATGCACGTTAGCATTTTTTGTATTTCTGTTTGCATAAATCATATTGCATAGCATTTCTCTAGCAGGTCAGAGCACTTATCCAACCTTTGTTTTCACCAGAAAGTGATTCTCGGGGAATTGTTTGAGGCAAGAGGGGAGTGTTGAAGACGACCGAGGGGCTGAAGTAGATTTGAGCAGAATCAAGCAGCATAGTCGGTTACCTGTAATTGGTGGCTATGTCTGAAGGCAATTTCCAGTCTCCTAACACCCAGGCAGGGTTTACTATGGCGTCCAACCATCAGTATGATTCTATGGAAGGCTTCCCGCAAGCGAACAATCTAACTACAGCCCAAGTTGTGCAGCCTGCTGTTGAGAACCGAGATCAGCATGAGCAGTTTCTTGCCCGAAATGAATATTATCCTCCTGTTAACAATCAATGTGTTGCTTTCCCTGCGATGAATTACCGGAGAGATATTCCAATGACCGGGTTAGTAGATCCAAGAGCTCTTGACTATGGTAGAAGACTCCGAGTGTTGGAGGAGCAAATGAAAGCCTTGGAAGCGAAAGATGCCGTTAACCTGGATGCTGTAGCCATGTGCTTGGTCCCTGACCTCGTGATGCCGCACAAGTTCAAAGTGCCGGAATTTGAGAAATACACAGGAGATAGCTGTCCAAAATTGCATTTGATGATGTTCTGCCGAAGGATGACTTCGTTTGTGCGAAATGACAAATTGATGATCCATTGCTTTCAGTATAGCCTGACTGGGGCATCGTTGAGATGGTATGTGCAATTGGAAAGTAACCAGATTCGATCATGGGTGGATTTAGCCAGAGCTTTCATAAAGCAATATGATTACAACCTGGATTTGACTCCTAGTCTCGTAGATCTGCAAGAATTGTCTCAGGCAGAGAATGAATCATTCAGAGCGTATTTGCGAAGATGGAAGGAATTGTCTGCTAGTGTTCAACCACCGCTTCCGGAAAGGGAACTGGTTGACATCTTCTTGGGTACCCTGAAAGGCCATTATTTTGACAAATTATTCAGTTGCACAAGCTTTGTGGGCCTGATGAGGTTGGGAGAGATTGTGGAAAAAGGACTCAGGAGTGGAAAGTTTCGAGGTGTTCCTTACGTCCCAGTTGATAGGATTGAGTCAGTTGTCAGTTCTCAAGAAGAGTGGGAAGGAGATGATGCCACCTCAGAATCTCTAGCATCTCAGGATCAGTTTTCAGATACTTCAAGTCAACGATCATCCTATCGCCGATCGCGTCAGCATGCTCCACGAAGACCAAGGAAGCCTGAAAGGCAGTTTACTCAGCTACCGGTGTCGTACAGTCAGTTGTTGCCAGATCTGGTCAGAAGTAGATTGATAGTGCCGAAAGAGACTAAGCCGGTAATTCCACCTTATCCTCCAGGTTTTGATGCCAGCGCCCGTTGTGAGTACCATGCTGGGGCACAGGGGCATTCAACCAATGATTGTAAGGTGCTTAGAAGTCAGATTCAGGATCTGCTAGACTCTGACCGTATTTGCGTCACTCCTCAAGGTTGTGTTCAGATTAATGATTTTCCGTCTTCTAGTTGTGCGGGTTCGTCAGTTAATGTCATGGAAGACTCCACAGGAAGTGTGTGCTCTGAAGATTGCCAATCAGAAAGTTCGGTGGTATGGGAGAAATTTCTAGAGGTTTTCGCGTCGGATGCCGCATCTGTTTTCTCTGCTTAACCCGTTTAGCTTTTGTGCATCAGTATTTGCTGACCACCACCAGGATTGTTGGCTGGGGTCACTGTATTCGTACTCATTTGTGCTTACCTGCTGATTTTGTTGGTTGTACATTTATGGGAGATGTTCGTCTGTTTGCTTATAGCTTGGGTTTCTCTTTATCTCGTTGTGAATGTGTGTTTGCTTTCTGCGCTGCATTATCATTTAACAGGTATATCAGAACCGTGGGTCTTATTTCTTCATCATCCAGTTTGTTGCAGGAATTCCTCCAGAGATATGGAACAGAATCAGGTTGAATTGACCGAAGTCCAAAGCCAGCTGGGGCAGATGATGAAAGACATGCAAGAGTTGCGTCTGGAGCAGAAGATTCTCAAAGAGGAGAACAGTCAGCTGAAGACCCAAATGAGTTTGATCATGGAGGTAGTCAAGAATGTGCTTAGGAAAGAAGACGATCAGCTATTCGAAGCCGCAATGAAGAAGCTCGCGCCACCTGTGCAAGTGGAACCTGAGCAGCAGCAACAGAAGATACAGCCGGTTCAGCGGGGGATCCAGGAAGGAAAGCCAAGGAGAATATTTGAAGCACCACCTATGACATATGCTGAACTCTTGCAGATCTTACTGAGGTTTAATCTGGTGGAGAAAAGAGCGTTGACACAACCAACAAAAGCGTTTCCTCAGGGATACGATGCCAATAAGCAATGTGATTTTCATTCCGGGGCATTCGGACACGACATCGAGGGATGTCATGCTTTCAAACACAACGTTCAAGACCTGATTGACTCGCACGATATTGAATTCACGCCGGGCGGCGTAGCTGTGCATATTGCTCCTGTCTCAGTCGATGCTAAGATGACAGATGTTTCCAAAGCTGTAGTGGGTCAGAAGCGTATCCTGGACTCCATGGTGTCAGAATCTCCAGGCCCACAATTGTTGCCTATTCCTGGGGCAGATCTAAGAAAGAAAATGGTTAAGCATAAGGAGAGTGTTCAGTATATTGAAGGTCAAGAAACCAATGTTGCATTTGATACAAAGGGTGTTCAAGGGTCAACCCGATACCAGCAGCAGCAGCCTCAGCAGGGGGCACAGCAAACTCAAAGAAGATTCCAGGGCGGCAAGTCGAGAAGAGTGTTTGAGAAGCCTCCCTCAACATATGTCGAGTTGTTGCAGACATTGTTGAGATTGAATCTGGTAGAGACAAGAACTCTGGCACCAATAACGGGAACTCCCCCGTTTGGTTATGACGCAAGCAAGCACTGTGAGTTTCATTCTGGAGCCCTGGGTCACGATATAGAAGGCTGCCATGCTTTTAAGCACAAAGTGCAGGATTTGCTTGACAGTGCAGCAATCAGCTTCGGGCAGAGAGGTCCCCACATCATCTGAATGAAGGAGAAAGGGCTCTATAATTTGGCTGGGTCGTTGAAGCAGATCAGGACAGCATCAGATTGCCTCTAATAAAGATAGCTGGTTCAGCAGCAGGGTAGATGCAAAAGCCCAGTTCTCGGGAGCTAGCATATTTTCTTTGTTTTAGCTTGTCATTTCTTTGCATTTGTAATTGCTTTCCTGTTTGAATTTGTAAACTTGTTTGTAAAACTTGGTTGTTTTCATTCAAATCGATGATAATGAAATAAATGTGCATGTTTTGATTGAATCCATTCGTGTTCACTAACTGTTTTGCAAATATCCACTGCTTGGTTAAGTAGAATTTGGGGAGGATGACGAAAATGACCGACATGCAACTACCGATATTGTATGCTTTTGAAATAGAACCTGTTGATGATGTACAGGCATTGTTTCAAATCCTTAAACACCGGAGATATAAGGAAGATAATCCCTTGTCAACCCCTTTGAGCCTTGTAGTAGGAGTTTCTTTCTGTGAACGAAAAAACCCTCAATCTTAACCTGGGGCAGGGTAGGTGTTAGCTAATTTGACCGAGCGTCCAAATTGCAAAAGGAGTGTCCGTTCGAGGATCAATCACACCCCTAGAGGTCGTACCTAAAAGACCACAGTGGTTCAATCAAGAGTGGGACAGCCACATCATTCCCAAAGATTCAGGCAACCAGTGTCACACGACTTGTTCGAAAGGAAAAAAATGAAAGAAAAAGAATCAAAAGCCCGCTAAGTCAAGAAAATTTCAAAACAAATGACTTAGGCAAAAATGAGGGCATCCCGCTGGACTAAAAAATCCAAAGAAACTCAAAAGGAGTCAGTCCAGGCAAAAGTTAGGGATATGAAAAGAAAAAGTGAAAAGGATCAAAAGAAAAATCCTCGATGAAAATACAAGTCGTGTGACCACAAATGTCAAAGACGAAAAGTGAGTGACTGTCACTCCAAAATCCAAAAGTTTCTCGAACTATCATTCCTATTTTCTTTCAGCCTCTGAGAGGTGAGCGCTAAGGTCGAATTAGCTGAACATAGGATCGGAGAACATCAAGGAGAATGGGTGGGTTAAAGTAAACTTTGAGCCTTTATCCTTTCCTGTCAAAACCATGAACCTGACCATGTTACAACCTTCGAAAGTCCTAATTGAAGCAGGTTGTTTCGAAAGCATACTCCGGTAAAGGTCGTGTCGATTCTGACTCTTAAAAAGGTTCCTCTTACCATGTTGATACTGATGTCGACAAATGTTTTGTGCATTATATGCCATAAACTGTTTTTCTTTTTCCCAGTGAACAGATTGGATGTCAAAGCTGTCATATGTGTTGCATTAATACATCTTTTATGCATAACAACTTGTTTTACTTGCGAGTAAGCGCTTGACAGCAGAAAAGTTTCCGGCAATGGAAAGTATGATCAAGATAGAATGAAGAGCGCCCGAATATTCCGAGAGCAGGGGCAAGCTTTTATTGTGATCCCCAGTCAGGTCAGCTTTTCGAAGTCAGTTATTATGGGGCAATCAGGTTGAGATTCGGTGAATGCGCCGTAGTCAGGAGGTGCTACTCTGAATCAGATAATCAAGGAGTTGCAGTCAGGGGCAGACCACCTTAAGCGCGCAAAGGTTTGTGCGAGGAGCATTCAAGGTGAAGTATCTCAGAAGTTCAGAACGCTGAGGCATGTTATATCAGACCATCGGGGCAACAAATTTGCAGATTCTCTTTCAAGGGCTATCCCCACAAAGGTCCCGTAGGCTGAGACATATCAGAAGCGAAAGGATTGTTGTTCTCTGTATCAGCAAGGCCATTCAGGGTTATTCGAGCAGATGCAGTCGATTTTCGAGAGCGAGAGGAATGCGGGAGGTCGTGTCACCATCCCTTGACTCTTCAAGGCTGTGTATTCAGGAAGAATATTTTCCAGCGTCAGGTGTACCTGACCCAGTAAGATGGCTTAAGAGCTCAAATCCAAGTTTGCGATTACTGTGAAGCCCATCTGTGTTGGCGCATCATTTTCCAGATCCGAGCTTCGTCAGTACGCGGGAGGACTCCCTCCATTGTCTCCAGCAGAGACCAATTTGTCATTGGTATGGATAAGCTATCCCCAGAGGAGTCCAATCATATTCAGCACGTCTGCTATTTCACAGAGGAGTTATATACCCCAGCAGGGTATTACTTCGTCAAAGTGTTCGGTTAAGTTCCCGGTATCCCCAGCAGGGTTGATTTCACTCTCCCAGCATTTATTTTGCTAGGACGATTCAGTGATATCCGGGTTTATCTCCAGCGAAGTTGGCCTCGCCTTCAGCATTTATTTTGCTGAAGTGGTTTTCTGTACCCGGCCTTCTCCGGCAGCTCGAGCCTGCTAACATATTGCATGCATCATATTTGCATCATACCTGCATGACATTGTCAAAATGCGTAGCATTTCCATCTAGAATGGAGCATTACGCCATAGAAAGACTAAAGCATTTGCATAAGCATACAAAGCATAAGTCAGGTTTCTGTCAACCTCATATGGCGCGTGAATTACTCTGTGATCAGTTCAGGGACATTTATTCAGCAGCAGTATTCAGACAGTTCAGCAGGTTATTTGTATCATATCAGGCAGCAATTATGCTTTGATCAGTCAGTCATCTGATGTTGACAAGCTTTTCTTCCCGTCAATTCATATTGGCGATGTGTTCCCCCAATAAGTGGATTTCTCCGTCTAGCATTAGACGTCTTGAGTATGAATGGGGTTTTCTTTCCGTCTATCCATAGACGATGTGAAGTTGCGGGTGATCGCAGTGAGGCTTCAAGAAGGGGTTCCCCCAGGATGTGCTTTTCTTACCGTCTATCAGTAGACGATGTGAAGTTTTGGGTTGATTTTCAATGGAGCTCAAAATAGAACTGTTCTAATAAGTAGCTTTCCTTTCCGTCTGTCAGCAGACGATGTGAAGTTTCGAGCTATTGTTCAGCGGGTTTCTTATTGCCAGATCATACATATGATGAGGTGTTTCCCCAGCGAGCCTTCTCCGGCTATCCTTAGTTGTTGAGGGGTTTCAAAATGATTTTGGATATTGGTTCTCTTTCTGGTTATTGGATATGATGACGTTCAAGAAAGACTTTTCTGACCATCAATCCCTATTGATGTCGAAGCTCTTCGAAGAATGTTCAGTTTTCGTGATTGTCGATTCTTATTGACGACATGTTTCTTAAAAGGTGGTTTTTCTTCCCGTCAGTCCATACTGACGATGTGGCCCCTTCAAGGATATTGACTTCTCCATCAATTCCCGTAGACAGAAGGATTCTGAAATTCAAAGGATGGTGTTGAATTGCGTTATGGTGACTTCCCGTCTATCTTTAGACGATGTGTGTATGGAGATTCTGGTGTCTTTCCGTCTATCCTTAGACGATGTGAGTATGAAGATTAAGGTTTTCTCCCGTCTGTCAGTAGACAGCGTGAATTCAGAGATTATTTCTTTCCGTCTACCCCTAGACGATGAGAATAATGATTTGTTCATCAATCAGGATGATACCGTCTACCCTTAGACGATGAGAATAATGAGTTGTTCATCAATCAGGATGATCCCGTCTATCCTTAGGCGATGTGAATTGATCTGAATATCAATCAAGATAATTCCGTCTATCCCTAGACGATGTGAGTTTGGAGATTCATGGTGACTTCCCGTCTATCCTTAGACGATGTGAATAATGATTTGTTCATCAATCAGGATGATACCGGCTACTCTTAGACGATGTGAATATTGATTTGTTCATCGATCATGATGATGCCGTCTACCCTTAGACGATGTGAATGTTGTCTTTCCGTCTATCATTAGACGAAGTGAGTATTCAATCAAGGTGTCTTCCCGTCCATCTTTGGGCGATGTGAGTATATTTCTTCCTGCCTATCAGTAGGCAATGTGAAAGAATCAAGTATGTTGTTGCAACCATCAGGGTTTGTTACGTGGGGTATCACAAGTAACGGGTATTCAATCAGGAGTTCTTTATCAGATGATTAATCAGTTTGGTACCGCAATGACTGGGCTCGGTTTTCTGGACTTTATTCTCCAAGCAGTTAACAGTATATGCTCGCGGTTGGCAAATTTTCGGGTTTTATTTGTATTCAACCGTCTCGTACCTCTGAATGTTTGAAGGCTGAGCGCTCTTCAAACCCTTCAGGTCCAAGTCGCTTGAATAGGGGCAGCTGTTGCACCCTAAAATTTGACCAACCAATTCTCCTATCTGACTCATGGTTTAAATTCATATTCACAGCTCAGATGTATGATTTTTGTGCGCAAGCAGGGGATATCAGAGTTTACAGCTTGATTTTTGTCTA
This sequence comes from Lathyrus sativus, assembly GCA_963859935.3. Lineage (NCBI taxonomy): Eukaryota > Viridiplantae > Streptophyta > Magnoliopsida > Fabales > Fabaceae > Lathyrus > Lathyrus sativus. The sequence goes on from OZ012738.1 coordinate 534,379,472, forward strand.
TCAGACATGGCAGATCCAGTCCAGATTGCCAGGGTTTTATTTTCAGGAAATTGTGCGCTCCTCGGTGATTTTTCAAGTGATTTGGAAGATATTCTGATGCCCGGGGATCTCCGTTCGATTCGATCTGGTCTCGTGCGCTTTTATGGGAGTCATTTGCATTCATCTGCATTTTTAGGATTTTTATAGACTTTTTGTGAATTTTTAACAGGCTTTATAGATTTTTCTGGAATTTAAATAGGGTTTTAGAATATTTTAATAGCTTAATTCTCTTTTTTTAGAATTTTATAGAATATTTTAAATAGAATTTTAGAATATAAATAAGATTTTAAATAGTTTTATCATTTTAGAATAATATGGTTTTTCTTTTAAATCATTTTTAGGAATTTTTCTATAGAAAATAATATAGTTTTCTTTTATTAATAATAGGTTTAATTGTTTTTAAATCATTTTTAGAATTTTAATAGAAAATTAGGATAATATAGAATTAATATGAGTTTAATCATTTTTAGAGTTAATTAGAGGTTAATTGACTTTTTAGAATTAATTAGGATTAATTGAATTTTTAGAGTTAATTAGAGGTTAATTGATTTTTTAGGGTTAATTAGGATAATACAGAATTAATTAGGTTTTAATGACTTTTTAGAGTTTTAATTAGGTTAATCATGTTTTAGATTTAATTAGATTGATTTAGTCAGTTAATTAGGTGTTAATAATTGATTAGAGTTAATTAGGTTTAGTTAACTGTTTTTTTTTACTCAGTTTTTTTTGCAGTCTTTTTGGTGATTCGTATGGGCCCAGGGTTTGTTTTTGTCAAAGCCCAATTCTCAATTCAGAAGTCCAATTCAGTCCAAGTCTCCCACCAGCTTCCAGCGCACACTAGGATATTCTAGAAGGATCCACGCGTCCTCAGTGATATAAATAAGGCTGACACGTGTTGCGCAGCAAACGGCCCCACCTTTTCGTTTCCCAGCATCCCACGTGTCCCCCACTCACTCTCTCTCTCAGTGCATGCACGCCACTTGGCGCCCCCACACCATTGCCTGAGTTCCTCACCGGCGGCCATGCATCAGCCGTAGCCCCCACCGCCGGCCACCGCCAACGGACTCCGGCCACCGGAATCTGCAAATACCAAGAAATCACCAGATCATCTCCTTCTTCCTCCGATCTCCTCCATTGAACCTTCATACTTTCATCCCAGTTTTTCCAGAAACATCAGTCCTCCATCAAAACTTTTCCAGAAATCATCTTAAACATTCATACCTTCAACAAACTTTTCCAGAAATCGTCTTAAACATTCATACCTTCAACAAACTTTTCCAGAAATCATCTCAGACGTGCATCCTCCTCCATCAAATTCTCCAGAATCCACTCAGACATCCTACAATCTTCAAGCAAGAATTCCAAGGAACTTCAAACCACGTTCAACCTTCATACAGTTTTTTTTCCAGAACGCCATTGTTCTTCACGAAGTTTTTCCAGAAACAACTTCAACCAACATCAATCTGCGTCCAGTTTCTCCAGAACGCCATCATCAATATCCAGATCTTCATCAGCCAATTCCAGAAGCTTCAAGATTCGTTCGAATTCCACATCCAGGTGCGTTGATTCTTCGATCCTCGTTTGCGTCTCGTTTTGATGGTTATAGCGTAAGGATTTAATCTTGGCTTGAACTGGATTTGTGTTGGATATAGTCTTGAATTGAAGTTCGTTTAGATGTAGGTTAGGGTTCGATTTCAGGTTGTTGTGAGGGTTTGTTGGATGTTTGAGAGTTGCAGAGAGAGATGAGGGAGAGGAAGAAGATGATGGAACGGCTAGGGTTAGAGAGTGAACAGTGCCAGAAGCATTTGGGAGAAGAATTGGTTTTGATTAGGTTGTTTGGATTAGGGTTTGACGTTGGGCTTAGGCCCAAACGCGTCCTCTGATCACGCACACCCAAATTGCTCAATTCCCCCCCCCTGCGTGAGAGACAGAGTAACTGGAGTTGGGCCTTAGGCCCCAAATTGATATCAACACCCCCTGGGCGTAGCCCATTATGGATATCAACGGAGGAATTGCTAATGTGACACCCCCCCTCTGGTTTCAATTCAATTCTTTTGTTTTCTGGATAATAAGACTTGGGCTCAGCGCCCTACTGCTAATGGCACCCCACCATTGAGGGCCCAATGAATTGAAAGCTGAAATTCTTTGCTGTTTAGACCCCCAGCTCTATTCCATGTTGTTTCTTTTATTTTGATCTTTCTTTTATATTTCCATTAAATAAATCATAATAAATTGTAAATAATTGTTTTTAATAATTCTTTTTTTTCAACCATTTCATAAAAAATGTTAGGAAAATCAAATAAAAATAAAATTGTCATTTTATTTTAGTTTGCTATTTTTTGCATATTTTCCATTTTAATTGATGTGTTTTTTTAATATTTTTAATGCATGCATATCATTAGAAATTCATAAAAAAATAGTAGAATTAGTCAAATAATCCCGTTCTTTTTTCTGTAGACTCGTGATTCAGTGTAGAATTTTATAGTGCAAAAACATTAGCTCAATCATGCATTTTCATTCTAATTGCATTTTTTCACTATTATTGATGATGAATAATTGGTCTGTTGATATATCTGTGTTGCTGAGTTTAATTCTTTCATCTGGTATTGAATTTTGTTTTGATTTTTCAGTATGTTATCCTAGAGCCATGTAGGTCTCCCATTAGATTTTTGATAGATTTTCATAGGATGTTCTGCTGTGATTTGTCTGAGCCTGAAGATAGGAGAAGTCTTGATGACTTCTGACTTTGAAGTTCAACTGTGGTTGAACTTCAGAGATAGTCTCCTGTGGTTTGTTGGCCTGTGGGTTCTTCTTGAAGGTGGGAGCTGATGGGAGTCCTGTTGGAGCTTGCAGAGTTGCATTGGACTGAGGCTTAGTCTAGGAGCTTGTTTGTCTGTTTGTGAGGTTCGAGATCCTGAAGTTTGAAGGGAGTTTATGGTACTTTCCTGAGGAAGGCACTATGAATGACCTTCATTCTTTCTTCTCACCTCTTTCGTAAGTATCCAATGATGTCGGAGCCGACTTGTGAGTTTAATTCCTCCTGAGGAGGAATGTAAACTGATCACATGTTGTTGAGCCACATGGGATACGATTCCTAAGTGGAAGCCTCCTAGCACTTTCCTGAGGAAGGTCCTATGGGTCTATTCACTTAGTTCCAGCAGTTTGTCTAGGACTTCTTAAGTGTCCAGTGATGTTGGAGCCGACTTGTGAGTTTAATTCCTCCTGAGGAGTAATGTAAACTGATCACATGTTGTTGAGCCACATGGGATACGATTCCTAAGTGGAAGCCTCCTAGTACTTTCCTGAGGAAGGTCCTATGGGTCTATTCACTTAGTTCCATTAGTTTATCTAGGATTTCGTAAGTATCCAGTGATGTCGGAGCCTTCATGTGAGTTTAATCTCTCCTGAGGAGGGATGTAAACTGATCACAGTTGTCGAGCCGCATAGGATACGACTCCTGAGGAGTAACCTCCTGGTGCTTTCCTGAGGAAGATACCATGAGCTTGTCTGCTTAGCTTCCTTTCTCTGGTAAGCTTATTCTGAAGCTTGGAGAATGGGATTGATTCCTCTTGCCTAGGAGTTTGTTTAGATCCTTGCTTAGGGTTTTGATTAGATTTGTTGCTTAGATCTTTGCTTAGGTTGTATAGAGTTTGTTTAGAGAGCTAGATTAGGAGCTTGTTTCAGGTTTGTTAGAGGCCCTGCTCAGGGTTAGTCTCTTTGTGTTGATTGACTTGTGTGATGTTATGTTGCATTAGACTTAGGTGTCCATCTAGATAGTTCTGAATAGGTGCATCTTAGAAGTAGACTTTGTGTGCATGAGAAGTTGAGGTGGTCCTCCTTCTGCTTGTTTGTTATTGCGTGGCTTTGCTTGTTGGTATTCGGTAGAGCTGAGCTCCCTTGCCTCTGTGCCTTGTTCGTCTAGTTGTTGCATTCATGCATATTTTCAGTATTCTTTACGTTGCAGTTTCTTGTGTGTAGTTTAGTCCTGTTGCCATGATCCCCTAGGAGCTCTGACTTCTCCGCTGCGGAGTTGTTATGATAGACATTAGGATGGTCAACCCGGTGTGATAGCAGTAGGTAGATTCCCCTGTTTCTCAGCTATAGTTCTAGGGTTTCCCTTTCCTTTCTGTAGGAGTTTTTGAGTAGCTTGACCCGTAGTTAGCTGAACTACAGCTGCTCTGATTCTTCGTTCCAGACGAGGATATGTAGGCATAGGATGCGATATCCTAGCGAGCACACTAACGACTAACCTTTGTTCTCTCGCGGCTGTGCGATCGAGACTTTCCCGCTAACGACTAATTGCTATCCCTTTCTCTTGCCTGAGCGCGTTTGAGACCAGATCGTAGTTGTAGGTTCCCGAGCCTTAGAGACTAGTTTGTTTTCTCACTGTTGTGTGAGAACTCCTGTTTACCCGTAGTTAGCCGAACTACGTTTGCTCTGATCTTTCATTTCAAATGAAAGTACGTAGGCACAGGACGCGATGTCCTGGCGAGCAACCTTTCCCCGTTTAGACGTAGGCAGTCGAACTACGTTGACTCTGACTTTCCCATTGCACGAGGGAATACGTAGGCCCAGAATACCGTATGTTCTGTCGAGTCCTGTCCTTTTATTTTCTTTTCAGACCAGCCATTAGCGTAGATAGATAATACACCCTTTTACCTATAAACATCAAGCGTGGATCCCATCGAGTACGATGGACGTGAGGGGTGCTAATACCTTCCCCTTGCGTAACCGACTCCCGAATCCAGGTTTTGGTTGCGATGACCATACCTTTTCCCGTCTTTGCGAGGTTTACTTCGAGCGTTTCCTTTCCCGCTCTGAGGGATAAATAACGCACGGTGGCGACTCTCCTGTCAAGCCGGCGCCGATTTTCGCAGTAGCGACAGGGGGGGGGTTGAATAAGTATGAAATATTAAGACTTAAAAAATAATCACACAATTATTTTTATCCTGGTTCGTTTAAACAATTACTCCAGTCCACCCTTCCTAGAGTGATTTGCCTTTCTCAACAAGGACTTAATCCACTATTAAATCAAAATGATTACAATAGTAACACCTAAGAACAACAGTTCTTAGTCTTCTCAAGAGCTACTGATTCCAACTGAATCCTCTTAAGGAAAAACCTTTACAATCAATGTAAATTAAATACAAGAGTATTAATGCTTCTATAAAGCTTTTATCACAACAGTGATTTTTCTCTTAAGTTTAAGTACAATAAGATTCTAAGAAGAATATGAAATAATGAGAGCTTAGAATAATATGATTTCTTTTCAGCAAATTGTGTAACTAAAGAATGTGGTGAAGTTCTCCTTTTATAGGCAGCTGATCCAAGGAAGCTGAGCGTTGAAAAGAGAGTCCCAAAAAGGTCTGAGCCTTTTTGTCTTCACATCAAGTGACCTTTCCTAGAAGTAGATGGCACAGAAAAATCCTTTTTGTCTGTGTAATTGTGTCTAGCACAAATGAGGAAAGAGACGTTGAATAACTCCAACGAATATATTCTTGAATATTTCTTCTTCAGTTTTCAGCAAGTTCTTCAGAGTCTGAATGGATCAGAGTCTTCTAAAGATAATCAGAACTTTGCTATATCAGAGTCTTCTGCAGCATGTGTGCTTTCAGCGTGTTGATCATCAGAGCATATTTGACACAAAACTTCTGTACTTGGCAGCATTGGTACTTTCAGAAACTTCTGTAGAATTATGCTTTGAGAAACTCTTCAATCAATATTCTTCTATGCTTTAGATGCTTCAGCTTCAGATGCTTCTGACTATCTTCAGATGCTTCTGACTCAGAATGTTCTGGAGCTTCTTGCTTTAGATTCTTCTGGAGCCTACGCTTAGGATCTTCTGTAAGGAGCAGTCAGATTCTTCTATAAGATGCATCTGGCGCTTCAGAGTCAGGATAACTTCTTGTATCTAAAACAGGTTTTCTTCTAGAGAGTTAATTTCGTTTCAATCTGCAGTAAAACTCTCAAACAAATTTTAGAGTATATAATTCTTAAATATAAATTTCCTAACAGTTATCATCAAAACAAAGAGTTATTATTAAGAACCAATCTGTGTTCTAACAAAAGTTTGGTGAGTTGATGCTATTTTTAGGTTTTTGAAGAGAAATGGTTCTTGATTAGGATTACACAAAAGAACTTTGGATAGAGATGAATGTTTCGAATAGCCAAGTCGAGCGCCTTGTATCCAAAACATTCGAAACGAGTGTATGAGGATTCCATTCTCATTCCTTCTCCACCACCTTAAAATCCATGGTGTATAACCCTAACCATATATTTAGTGTATTTTGGATTTTTTTATGAGAAAAAGGATCACTTGATGTTGGATCAAGGTTTATTATTTGTAAAAATGTATTTGAAGTGATACGAACAAGGTCGATGGCGATGCACAAGGCAATCGACTAACAAGGTTGAAAGTGGCTCGATAAAATCGAGAGTTTGCTTTTGAAAATGATTTTGGAACAAAGGTAAAAAATGACCATAACATTCACATACAAAAATCATACAACCATATGGGCTTAGTTGGCAAAAAAAATCAAGACTTGCAAAAAAACATGAAGGAGTTCGCCGTGCGAACTCCTTGAAAAAAAATTTTGGAGCTAAAATAGCAAAAAAAAAGTTAAAATACCAGGGGCCCGACACGGCTGGTCGTGTCGTGTGACACGGCCCGTGTAAGAAGGTGCCTACAACATAGGTTTTTGAGGCAAGACAGTGGTGTGACACGGCCCGTGTCAGAAGGTGCCTACAACATAGGTTTTTAAGGTGAGACAATGGTGTGACACGACCCGTGTTAGAAAGTCTGGGAGATACGTTCCATGAAAACTCAAACAGCGGGTTGACACGGCCGCCCGTGTCGTGTAACACGGCCCGTGTCAGCCTTGCTGGGTAAAAAAAAAGAACTTTTTCTTTGTTTTTCTTTCTTTCTTGTGGTTCGTAAAAAGGATTTCTTGGTCCCCCTTGGGACCTTATACAAGGTACACAACATAAAAAACACTTAACAAAGATAATAAATGACAAGTGCAAAGTATAAAAAGAGAAAAGTTTGAAGGAATGGATACCAAAGATGTTCTCCTTCTTTGTTAGGCCTCCACTGATTTTGGTTGGGTGCCCTCTTCCTTCTTCCCTCTATGTTTTAAAGGTGATTTTTTCTCAAAGGTTCTCTTATGTTTCTATGGACTCTCTTGATTTTTGTTGGTTTTCTTTCTCTCTATTTTTCTGGTTTTTAGGGTTTCTTGCTCTCTCTATTTTTTTTGGTTTTCAATGTGTAGTGAATGTGTAATGACTCCCCTTTTTGTTTACAGCCTCTTCCTTTCTTATCTCTCCCTCTAGGGTTTTCCCTTTTCTCAAGATATCAGATTTTTTCATGGAGAAATGTTTCTTGCCACCTTTTCTCATGTCACTCTCTTTCTTTCCACTTCCATGCATGTTGCTATGATGTATTTTGCTGTTGCACTTTGCATATGCTGTTTTTTCTGCAGCACATTGTGACTTGCACCCATTTTGTTGGCTTGTGCTTTGACAGCTCATCTTGGTCAATGCTACTACTTTTGACAGCATTTTGAAAATCTGATATTTAAATACATTATCATATGGTATTCTCTTGATCTTGTGACATGTATAGATTTTGTGACATGAGGTAATTTGTCACCTATTGCATGGGATTGTTTTGGATTACATTCAAATAGCCCATGGTTAAACATGCATAGTCTTGGTCTTGAAACATTCCAATGTTGATTTAACTCTTACATATTTTCCTTAGATGTTTGTGGGCATAATGTGAAACATGAAAACTTGGTGGGGTATGAAGGGTACCATAACATGAATTTGATTAGAGACTTGAGTGAAGATTAGAAATATATTAATTTCTAAACATTACTTAGAGTTGTAAATTTTGTAACACATGACATTCTTGAATTTTGCATGATGGATTTCCCTTGTACCATTAAACTTGAAATGAATGAAATCTTGAATTATGCACTTGTGATCTTGACTCATGCTTTGCAAATTTGAACTCCACTTGATCAAGAATTTGAAACAAAGTTGGATGAAGAAATCATGAATTATTCCTTGCATTTCATGTTCATTAGGAATTTTATTCTTGATATCCTAATATTCTTCAAGTAACCTCTCTTTGAAGGAATCTACATGAGTAGACTTTCCAACTTAGATCAAACCTTAGATGATGAACATTTTCTTCCATGTATTCCATGATAGGCAATTTATCTCATTTGAAATGAAAAACAAACGAACCAACCCAATCCTTTCCTCGTGAACCCACATGCTAGATATGCGATAGAACGATGTATGATATGACGAATGTAGGGTATAAAGGCTAAAGGTGAAAATGAGGGTGTGACACCTATATTACAAAGGAGGTGCTGTTAACTTCATCCTTGCCAATATCGCCCTCGGGTACGTACTCGAGAAGCGATGCACATGACGAAGCGATGACGATTGTTGAAAGTGAAGTCAATAGTATAGGTCCATTGTATCGCTTAAGGATCCTGTAAACCAATCATGTTATTTTGAAGAACAAAACCAACAACTAGTGAGAAAACTAAAAGACACAGTATATTATGTAGTGAATTCTACATTAAAGTATCATGAAAGCAGTTCTTATACAAATAAGAAACTACAGCGAAAGAAAGTCAAAAATTCATTCCAAAGACAAAACACGGCTCAAGATAATTTTATGAAAAAGAATTAACAGAGTTTTATGTTGCCAAATAAAATGATTTGTTTTGGATAATCACAAAAGATTTTTTCTTCAACAATTCAAAACCTTCCAAAACAAGTATCAAACATGTCATGGAGGAAATGGAAAGAGTTTACTACCATATCCCAACAAGTTAACTCTGCTTCCAAAATCTAACAAGCACAATCTTCTGCATTCATTTGGAGATCAATATGGTAACCTTATTTGGGCACTACAAAAGAATACACAGGGGAGCATAAAAAAAACATACAGAGGCAACATTACCAATCCAAAGGTTTCATCACATCAAAAGATTCACATATATACACATTCAATTTAACACACAACACCAGAACAAAGGAGGATTATCCTTGTATCTTTTGTGCAACAACTGGATTTTACATTTTGCAATGTGACGCGTTTTAGTGCCTAACTAGAGATCACATTAAATCGCGAGTGTAATTTGGGGCCACATGGAGTTTCAAAACCTTTATTCATGCCAAGGTGGTCATTAAGCTTTACTGACACGCCGTTAGTTTTTTATTGATTTTTTTTAAATATTTAGATTTAATAAAATATACATCACTAGTCCTTGAGCGTATGACATTTATTTGAATTGTTGAGAGTGTGGTTTTGTTTGTACTATGTCATGCAATGCGATTGGTGGTAAAATGCCCCCTTTAGATCAAAGAAAGAAAAAAAGGTTTTGTAAATACCAAAATTTCTTGGGTCATAAAACCTCTCAATGTTTTCTTTTCAGGGATCTTGTTCAAAATGCTATCCTGAAGGGAAGGCTCAAATTCGGGGAGAAGTCCAAGAACCAGATGAAAGTTGACATGGTAGAAGTGACTGAAGATTTTGACAATGTAGTCAACATGGTGGAAGTCACTAAAGATTTTGACAATGTAGTCAACATGGTTAAAGTCACTGAAGACTTCATTAATATGGCTGTTTCGGTCCAGGTTACTGAAAATTTTGACAAAAAATTCATGAAATATTTTGTTCGTGAAGCTACTGAAGGCTTCATTAAAGAAACTACTGATAGTTTCGATTGTGGAGTTACTGATGGCTTTTCCAATGGAGTTATTGAGGACTCCAACCTTATGATGATAACGAAGGAAATTGCTGACGATTTCGTTCGAATGGACAAGGTCGTTGATGGCCTTCAAATGAAATCATGTAAGATGGATATCACTGATGATGTCAATATGGACATCAACATGGTGGAGATCTCACAAGAAACCCCCATGGAAGTCGATGAGGAACGCCAGCAAGAAGAATATAACAATGTTTCTTGCTTAAAGAAGAAGGAAAGCCTTATAGGTTTTCTCTACAAGTGCCAGAACAAAATGTCTGAAGTTATGTTGTGCCCAAGGTGCAGTGTTGTGTTTGACAAAAAGCCAGCATGCAACATAGATAATGTGAGGAAATCCAAAGAAAGGCGTGAGCACAGAGCTTCCTACAGGAAACGAGGTTTCGACCCAAGTAGATTCTTTTCAAGGCAGGATGAAACCAAGCAAAGGGTGTCAGGAGTTAAGTCCTCTACATTCAAATCAACGGCTGAGGCTTGAAAAGGAATTTGGATGAAACCAGTCGAAGGCAAGCATCAGGGACAACATAAATTATAAGTTTTCGAGGTTGATAGGGGCTCATCGATAGATAACTGCATGGAGTTCCAAGCTTCGAAAAAGACAGCCTACGTCTCAAAAAACTACAAAGGAAAAATCCAATGTCTAGATCCTAGTGGAGAAGAGAGCATTTTGACTCTGGGTCAGAGGCCTCATTGGATATCTGATGCGTCCGCAAGTGCACGGAAATATCGAAGTAATATAAAAGATTTGTCAAACCCACAGAGACCAATGTCAACCTACTGTTATCTATTGTCGTGGTGTAAAGCTAAGGCTAATTGAATTAGGAAAGTTAAATGCGAATGAAATTAAATTTAAAGGAAATAAAGGTTATTGGTTTAAGGAAAAGCGGTAAAGGGATATCGGTATGTAATGCCTTAATTATCAGGGACTCAACATGTTGCCGATGCTTTTTTAGTTTTCGCAAATGGTTTTCAGGAGAAAATACTCGTTTAAAGACCTTTGTCTCATGCTGGTTGTTGACTCCGGTCATAATTCTAAGGCGGAATGTACGCTCTTGTAGTCCCATTCGGGGTTTAAATTACTTTTTGAAAATAAATAAATTCTGATTTCTTTTAAAGCGCTTTCGCTGTATTTAAAATCAATGCCTAGTTTTTACTATCTGGTTCAAACCCCACGCTTTCACGTACCGGCTCGAACCTTAATAAGTTTCCCACTCTCATGGCAAAACTGTTGTAAATAGCTTCTCACTGTCGTGACAAAGGTTTATTTAGAAAATTAGATTAAAAACTACGGCCAAAAGACTGTTTGTAAAAAGGATAAGGTGCACCGGGTATTGTCGAATCTCGTCCTACTAATTTGCTTACATACCGATAAAACTAATTTATCTAGACATGATAGTTAATGCAAACGGAAATAAACATAAACAGCTAAATGATATAACAAGCATAATGAAGGAAATAAAATAATAATTCAATTAATAAGAACCTGGAAAGTAGTACTGAAATTGAATTCTCGACTAGTCCTCCACAATGTCGGCAGTATTCTACTATGGCGAAATAAAAGTGCAGAAAGAAATACAATGCTCTGAACTAAGGAAAAAGGAAACGAAATAACAGCAAGACTGAAAAATATCTTAAATAGAAATTTTGGCAGCACTTCGATACGTCGAAGGCTCCCCCTAAAACTCTAATCTAAGGCCTATTTATAGGAGATATTTCATTTCTCAACTTCCAGAGATCATGCACGAGTTATGGAGGAAGTGGGAGTAACTTCCTGCAGTGGGCAGTTAGTGGAGAAAGTGTAGGAAGAAGTTTAGTTGAGGGTGTTCATGGCCACTTCTGTTTTGAACGTTATTCTAATCTTTGATGCATGACGACCGTGATGGAGATGTGACGACCGTGATGGTTGTGACGAGCGTGATAGTGCATGACGACCGTGATGGTCGTGACGGGCATCATGGAGTTGTGACGAGCGTCACACTCACAAAGTCTATCTTCCTGCTACTTTCTGGCTTTTTTCCCCATTTTATGTCTTTCTTCTTTCTTTTCCTTCCATTTCTTCTTCTTTTATTTATTTAATCCAAATTCTCCACAATCTGCAAAACAAAGTAAATTAACTGTATAATAGAACATAAATCAAGATAAATTAACAATAATCCCAAATAAATTCATGTAAGTCGAGTCAAATAAATGATATGATTTCGCGTTATCAATATCATAGTAAATATGGTATCAGGTTTTCCTAGCGAAGTCGACCAGATAACTGAGGTCGAAGATTTATACATGTATACAGAAGCTGAGATGGCAACATATTGCACCCTAAAATTCGCCCAACTCTTCTTTACCTAGCTTGTGTTTCATTTCATTCACATTAGCATTATCATTTGCATTTCATTGACATGTATGCAGGAGATCAAGAGGTATGATTACCAATCAAGGGTTATGCAAGACTATGAAGCTAGCCAAGAAGGTTGTTCAGATGATTAAGGCTTGATATCCTTGTCAGAGAAGTTAGAAGATCCTCAGAGAGAGTGGTTGAAACCAAGAGTGTGTGCCTCCTAACTTGAGAGTTGTGGAAAGACCTCAGATGATTCTGAAGCCATGAATGTAGAATTTAAGCCTTGAGAGAGCTCATGAGATGTCTTGAAAGCCATCATAAATCCTAGATAGGTCATTGTGCAAGATTAAGAAGACTCAGCCATGAGTGGTGCAATTAGGGTTTGACTGGGTCAACCCTAGGTCAACTGATGATTTGGAGAGGGTTGAGACCTAATCCAAGAGCCATGTGATCATGGATTGATGCATTGAGATGCTATAAGGATGATTCCAAGGTCAACTCATCATGATTGAAGAGTTTGAGAAGTTTCAAGCTAGGGTTTCTAAGGCTTGACAGTGTAAAATCCCCTAGTTTGACCCCTATCTTCAGGGCAATTTAGCTCAAGATGTGATTGTCATCTCATCTTTCCCCCAACATGAATGTTGTAGAGATTGCTCTTAGCTTTAATTTGAGTACTAAAAGTCCTTGATAGGATTTGTAGAACTCAAGTTATGACTTTCACAAGTTACAGGTCATCTGAGGTATGTGAATCTGGGGCCTTGAAAGTTACCCAACTTGCATCAAACGTTTTCCCAAGAAGGATGATTCCTATGAACTTTTGGTCAACATGAATGTTGTTCCTTATCCTCTTAGCTTTCTAGAGAGTACTAGAAGTCCTTGATAGGATTTGTAGAACTCAAGTTATGGCTTTGACAAGTTAAGGGCATTTTGGTCATTTGGAGATTACAGGTCATTTCAAACATAAGGCCATAACTCCTATTTCCAAGCTTCAAATGGAAAAATCTTCAACATAAAACTTGTTCAAAATGATGTTTTAAGGCTATTAAGGAGGTCATGAGATGTTGGAAAGGCTTGTAGCTCAAATTTGCAAAAATGACCTAAAATAAGGGCATAAGTTAAATAAACCAAAGTTGGAAATTGATATTTTCAACCTACACATCCAAACCATGGCATGTAATATATCATTTTGACTCTAGAAAACATTTTAAGAACATTAGTTTAGCCACATTTTTGAGTTGAGATTCAATTTATGGACTTGCTTTGGAAAGTGGTTACTTGCATATTAAGCAACATTTGCAAAACTCAAAATCAAGGCATGAGCAAGGCTTTTTGCAAGCTAAACACCTCTAATATCTCACTTGGGGAGATTTTGGGATGAGAACAAGCTGTTGTACCAAGGGAAACAGAATTGGGGTGAGTATGGCATGAGATGAGATTTTGGATGACATGAGAAACTCAACTTCTCCTTGGATGATTCCAGAAGGATCTAGAGAGGTCCAACATGTTCTATATATTGATTAGAAGGGGTTTGAGAGAAAGGTTGGTGAGAATTGATTGAGAGAAGAGGTTTTGCAATTGCACTTTGTTCATTATAAGTTGGAATCGATTTCTGCATTCTACACCACTTTAATCATTTCTTTTGATCCTAACAACTTTCTTGAATGTGTGTGAGTGTTTCCATAGCAAATCCCAAGCAAATCCATGGCTGAATCGTGTATGAGCAACTGATTTTCAGCATCTGCAAGTCATCATCGAATTTGGAGTTCCAGGCATTTTCCATCAAGATTATTGCATACAGAAGCAAGAACGTGATACACTGAATGATTTTGGAAGGTTTGAGAGCTTGAAGTGGAGGTTTCGTGCATCTGTTCATCCAAGATTGTCAGGTTGGTAACTTTCTTCCTATAGCATGATTTAGGTAGAACCTAGGTGAATTAAGGTGTTAGATTTATTGTAGAATGGTGTAGGATGGATTTCAGATAGTTAATTGGAGAATTAGAGACAAAATAGGGGAATTACCATTTACGGTTGAGGATTAGATATGGTGAATCTTGAGGTTTCAGAGGAAGCTAAGGGTATGGTTGAACTCGTGGCAAGATTTGGGATGAGTTTCATGTTTTGACCATTTGCAATAGAGGCTCCTAGAGAGAACTAGGGTTGAGGATGGTGACCGGAGCTCCACCGGTGGTGGCCGGAGCTGGGCGCGAAGCTCATATGTTCAAAAGGTAGGAGATGATGAGGATAACATTGGATCATGGTTGGACCTTTGACTGAGGAAGCAATCCAACGACCACGTTTTAAACTTGATTTGTGAAGGATCTGAAGAAATGAAACGCAGCGTTTCATTTATTCAGTGTTTTGGGCTTAATGAATTAAGTGATATTCACACCCCCTGATGGCCCAACCCATAATTTGAACTGTGTTTTGTTGCTATCCACACCGCGCGTGTTATTATTTTAATTGGATTTTCTTTATTTTTTCATTTTGTTCATGGTTCTTGAAAAATTCATAATAAATTGAAAATTAATCCAATTAATCCCATTCTTTTTGCATTTTACTCATGATTGAGTCTAGTATTTTTTAGAGAAAAAATATTTTCATTTCATGCCTTTCTGATTTAATGGGAATTTTACATTTTAATTGATATTAAAATGGTTATGTTTGATACCTAATTTTGTGGAATTTTGTGTGATCATGTGGTGATGATTTTGAGCCTAATTTTTTGTGTGTGATTAGGTTAGACATGTATGCTCCCATAGCATTTTTCTCACATTTTTGTGATGAAAATAGGTGTGCTTTATAGATTTATATTTAGGCGCTTCCTTTTAGGGTTTAGGTTTGATACCTTGTAATGTAGGGTTTATTTCTAGGTCTAATTTGATGGTTTGATCTCTGAAATTAATATGGTAGAGTCATGATTGACCTAGGTTCCCATAGATATTTTTGTAGGATTTTATAATTGGTTTTAGTATTTTAGTTAGGACTAACTTTAGTACTAGGTTTTAGGTGATCCTAACTTACTAATTCAACTAGTTTAACTTCTCTAGTTCCCCTTAGATTAGGGTTTTTGCTTGGTTTGCCTTTGGTTGAGATTGAAGACAAGTTGAAGACAAGGTGAGGATGCTTGAAGTTGCTTGGAGCTTTGGAATTGTTTGTGCCTGAAGGTGTCTGATGAAGATGTAGGAAATAGGAGACATAGGGAGAGCCTTATAGTTAGAATGATTTCTTTCACAAATATGGAAAGCATCTTGTGCTTCCATTCCTCCCAATGACTAAAAGTCCTTTCAAGATATTCACATCCCTCCTTTGGAGGGATGAGTGGCTTTATCTGGGAAGTAGAACTTTGAGGGAACCAGTCTCTCATAATGATGAACCCTTACAGGCTTCCTTTGGTTGTCAGTAAGTTGTTTATCATTTCCCCTCATCTTGTTAAATCAATGGTCTTCTGGTTTGAGTATCTTGAAAGATGTTGGGCTTGAGTCTGAAGATGAGAACTTCATTGAAGAGTGTGGAAGAGGATGATTCCTTGAGCATTGCCATTGCAGCTGAGGCTTGAAGAGCAAGAAGAGCAAGTTGATACTTGAAGACCCAATGGAGATTGAATGAAGAGCTGAGGCTTAAAGAATTGAAGGATGAAGTTGACATTCTCATATGATTGAAGACTACTCTGAGAAGCTGAAGCTTGTAGGAGAAGATGACCAAGTTGAGACTGGTAAAGCAAAGAGAGCTGAAGCTTGAAGACTAAGTTGATACTTATAAGGAGGATTCAATTGAGATTGAGTGTAGAGCTGAGGCTTGAGGAATAGAGGATGAGTTGATACTTACATTGATGCTTTGAGAGCTTGAAGGAATCAAGTTGATACTTGTAGTTAAGAGTGAAGCCTGAAGGTGGAATTGAATAAGGAGCTGAAGCTTGAAGAAGGAGGATAAGTTGAAACTTATGTTGATGGGTTGAAACCTGGAGAAGCAAGTTGATACTTTCCAATGAAGCTGATATCCTTGAAGGGTGGTTGAAGTCTGAAGACTGGATTGATGTTAAAAGAGCTGAAGCTTGAATTGAAAGTAGGAAGCTGTTGATCTGTTTCTTTCTTGTCTGTTTTCTTTTCTGTATTGCTGATGTGCCTTGTTTGACTTGCTTGATGCATTAGAATAAGTCCATGATTAGACTGACTTTAATTAGGAGCATGATTGCACTAAAGGTTGAGTTGCTCCCTCTGCTTGTATTGTTACTGTATGGCTTTGCTTGCGGGTATTCGGTAGAGCTCTGCTCCCTTGCCCATGTGGTTTATTTTGCTTGTTAGCATTCCATTTTCTTCTGTATGATTACAGTCATTTATATCTTGCTTGATAGCACTTTATTTCCTCTGTATGATTGCAGTTATTCATCCTGGCTTGAGGTTGAGATGAGCTTGTAGAGGCTGCTGCCCCACACACATTTCCTCCCTCACTTGCATTGCATGCATTTTACAATTGTTTACTATTTACTGTTTAAGCTGATGCTTTATCTGTTTCTGTGTATCATTGACATGATCCCCTAGGACTCTCACTTCCTTTGATAAGGAAATGATGATTAGAACTTTAGGTTGAAACCTATGCATGATAACTTCTAGGAGTTCCCTGTTTCAAACCTCAACTATAGGATGAATCTTTGGCATGACAACAGTAGGACTTGATAGTATCCCCGTAGTTGAGTCTGTTCTCTTCTCATCTCAAAACAGCTTAAAATACAGTAATCATGAATGATTTCTTTCGTACGTTACGAGCCTTAAGCTATCTGAGAAAGGATTGTTGGAGAGCTTCTTTTCAACAGTCTGGATGTTTAGTATGGCACCCTTTGGGTGACATGTGACGCATTCACTCTCAG
Source organism: Lathyrus sativus (assembly GCA_963859935.3). Lineage (NCBI taxonomy): Eukaryota > Viridiplantae > Streptophyta > Magnoliopsida > Fabales > Fabaceae > Lathyrus > Lathyrus sativus. Next base: position 534,396,498 of record OZ012738.1, read on the forward strand.
GTCATAGTCTTTAGTGCGATTGAATTGCAAACACAATAAAAAACACTTCTTCCGTAAAAGACAAAAAACAAACTTCAAACCTTTTTGCCCCGTGGGCCCATAATTCAAAGGAAGCTTTTCTGAAGAAAAGAGTGTCGTTAAACTTCAGCGCCAACGCAAACAGGCCTTTTCCCTAACTGCGAGAACTACTGTTTAACCCTACTCGATAAAACAGATGAATCTGAATCCCCGTAATCCTAAGTATCCCGAACTACGTAAGCTCTGATCTCTCATACTTGTTAAGAGTACGTAGGCACAATACTGATGTATTGGCGAGCCACCTTCCCCATAACCCGTAGTAGGCCGAACTACGTTGACTCTGATTTCTCATTCTCTGATGAGAATACGTAGGCATAAAGTGCGACGCTTTGCCGAGTCATTTTGTTTTCTGTTTAAACCATCCTTGATAGGTAGATAGATAAACCAACTCGTCCAGTAAACACAACAAGCGTGGATCCCTTCGAGTACGACGGACGTGAGGGGTGCTAATACCCCTCCCTTGCATAACCGACTCCCGAACCCAGACAACGGTTGCGATGACCTTGTCTTATACCTTTTCGTCAGGTTTTTCCGATCGTTTCCTTTCCCGCTCCGAGGGATAAATAACGAAAGGTGGCGAATTTTCTGTTTTGCCGGCACCTTATTTTCGCGGAAGCGCCAGCTGGCGACTCTGCTGGGGACTTGATAGTTTCCTGGGATCCAACGTCCCGTATGCGAGTCAGTTTGGGGATCTGACGTCCCCTGCGAGAGTCAATCCTAGCGCTTGTATGATTACTTGTTAGGTTGTGTTTATTTATCGCATTTTATTTCCCGCATTTTATTTTCAGTATGATATGATTATCTGTGCTGTTGTGGGAGGGGCATTCTGATGAGTGAGAAGCCAGGCCCAGGCTTGAGTGAACATAGAATTAGTTGTGGAAATTAGTGGGCGCGTGCTTGCTTGGCAGGCACTAGTGTCTCATGAAATCCACGCTCAGACGAGGTTCTCCCGGTTGACTTCTTTTTCAACCCTTTGGGTTGAGGGGGTTGTTGGTTTGGAGGATTGTCGACTCTGGGGACCGATCATTTGTGATTCAGCCGAGTGAGGCCGCTTCATGAGCTGGTGATGCCACACCTTCTGGGTATCGTATCACCCCTCTTGAATGTCTGTGACGCTGACGAACGCATAGGATGCCGAACATGAGTCAGTTTAGGTCCATACCTATGAGCAGGGTTGGGTTCATTGCAGGAAACTTTGACCTTAAGACCACCTGGTTTTCTTGATAGTGGATCAGTTTTGTTGGGATCTGAGGATCTCATCTGCAGATATATGATTGTTCTTGACATAGCATGTTTTTGATTGGGATCAGAGGATCTTGTCATCAGATATGTATTTGTTCTTGATAGAGCATATTTATGATTGGGGTCTGAGGATCTCATCAGCAGATGTATGGTTGCTCTTGACAGAGCAGAGTTTCGGTCATCAGATGTGTGTTCTTGACAAAGCAGATTTTTTGGTCCTGTATCAGAGGTCCTTATTATCATATGTTTGTTCTTGACAGAGCAGATTTATGGTCCTATATGTGTGTGTTCTTGACAGAGCAGATTTGTGGTCCGATATCAGGGTTTTCTTCTCATCAGAGAAAGTGGTTGTTCTTGACAGAGCAGCGTCATAGTTTTGTTGATACAGAATCTCCACAGCACAGTTGCCTTGATCTCCTGCTGCATGATTGCATTTTACATTGCTTTGCATACCCATTTGCATTTCATTAACATGTGTCTGTGTTGCAGGTACCGTTTCCCCCGATTAAGGATTTCTTGCCTCCTATTGTGTTATTATGGGTTCTCTGAGGAAGACCGTGGCTTACAAGCTCCCTGCCCCTGATGTGGTTCAGCTGACTGGTTTGATTGCTTTAGCAGATGCTTCTGTGAGAGATGAGTTCAGAAAATCTTACGGCAAATTGCTCAGTTTGGTTCGTAAACCTTCTTCGTTCGAGTTGAATGGGTTGCATGCTCTGCTGCAGTTCTACGATCCTCCGTTGAGATGCTTTACTTTCCAGGATTTTGTTCTCGCGCCCACGCTGGAAGAATATGCTGATTTGTTAGGTGTGCCTATCAAGAGGCAGATGCCTTTTGTTCATATGGATGTTGAGCCTGATCTGGCTAGTCTAGCTCCTTCACTTCATCTGGATGCCTCCGAGTTGGTATTGTCTAGTTGGAACAAGGTTCCCGGGTTCTCCTTGCATTTCTTAGTGGGTAAGGCTCAGCAGTGCGCCAAAGACGGATGTTGGGTCATGTTCAACGCAATTCTCGCTCTGTGCATATATGGCATCATTCTATTCCCCAATATGCCCGATTTTGTAGACTTCGACGCCTTCCGCATCTTTGCTTCAGGGAATCCAGTCCCTACCTTGATAGGAGATGTCTACCATTCTATCCACTACAAAAACGAGAACAGAAGAGGCAAGGATGTCTCATGCTGTGTACCCCTGCTTTATAAATGGCTTGATAGTCATCTGCCCAAGAGGGGTCCCTTTGTTTCGTCTGCAGCCACAACTGAGTGGTCCGAGCGTTTGATGAGTCTATCAGCGTAGGATATTGACTGGTTTGACAGAGATAGGTTGGGTAATGAGATTATCTGCAGCTACAGCGGGTTTCCGAACGTGCCTTTGATAGGCAGGAAAGGCTGTATAAACTATAATCCATCTTTGTTGGTCCGACAGTTTGCGTATGCTTTGAGAGCTCCGCCGAAGGATGAAGAGGTGCAGGAATCTCTGTACCTCACTGGCCTTCTAGAGGGGGATCTGTTATCTAAGCTTCAGCGCGCTTGGAATGGCATCAGTAAGAGGGGAAAACCCTTGCTGGGGAGAAGCAATAATCAAGCCTACCCTCCGTACGTGACTTGGATCAGAGCCAGAGCAGATGCTATAGGGATGTTGTTTCTTCCTGCCAAGCCAGAAAGCCCTCCAGTGATTGAAGAGCCTACTACCGTGCCCATTCAGCGACATAATCAGGTGTTAGCTGAGCGAGATGAATTGAAGAGGGCAAATGAAGACCTGGAGAAAGAATTGGCGCAGCTCAGAAGCTAGAGAAACGAAGCCATTCATTCCTTCAAGAGGCAGACAGAGCTGGTGAACCAGCTGGGGACAGACTTGACTAGGCAGATAGCTGAGCGCGAGCGCATGGGTCGGGACTTCAAAGCTGTCAATGACGTACTGGCTACTAAGAAGCAGCACTTGGACGAAGCGTATCGGAGGATATCCAAGTTCAACCAGCACTGGAAGGCCTCCCTAGCCAACAGGAAAGAGCAGGAGGATAAGCTGATGCAACAGATCTCCAAACTGAGAGCCCAGGTGAAGGCTAGTGAGAAGAGGTTTGATGAAGAAACCGCTCGCAGATATGCCGCTGAAGGCCAGCTCAACAGGGCCCTTGCTAACCTGAAGGAGCGCAAACTGACGTTTGAATCCAAGAAGCGGAAGTTAGAAGATTGTTTCGGCGAAGGAGCATGGGAAGATTCGGTCGAAGGTCTTCAATATACCATTATGCAGAGGGAGTTGCTCGTCGAAGGGTTTCTCACTCGGCCTGATCATCCAGAAACGAAGGGGTTGTTAGAAGAGTTTCGCGCCCGTGGCCGTGCTGGACTATTTGTATTCCTTTTGTTTTGATCATTGTTGTAGGCTGACCATCACCAGGCTTGTTGGCTGGGGTCATGCTATTGATTCTTCTTGTACTCACTGATGTCGTGTACTGCCTTAATGGGCTTTCTTTATATATGAGATTGTTATTTCCATGACTGGACTCAGACTTTTTATTATCATCACTGGCACTCAGGCACTAGGATCGAGGGAGATCTCCCTAACGCACAGACACACATTTGCATTTGCATGAAGCATTCGCATAACGAGCACTTTGTCGTTTTTTCCTAACCCTTTTGTGTTTTCAGGTTGTTTCAGGTTGTTCCAGGATTGATCAGAGACCTATTCACCGCTGTCCGACCAGAGAAAATCAAACCAGAATCATAGAGCAGGTGCAAACTGATGTTCAGGAACTCCGCGAAAGAATGGATCGCTTCATGGAGCTCATGCAGGCGGTCGCCAATGGCCAGGATCAGCTCAGAACCTTGGTCCAACCTCTGATTTCAAGGGTCGATAGCAATGGCGTACTCCATGGTGGGACCGTGCCTACCCCTCCACCAGTTGAAACTCCTCAGAATGGCGTCCCCGTGACCGGGGGGAATGGCAGTGCCAACGGCAATGTGATAGCTAACATGGGACTCAACGGCAATACGACGGGTGTCGGTAATGGGATTCTGGAAGCTAATGTCAATGTTGGGCTGGGCAACAGCAATGCAGGTGTTGGGCATCTGTTTGGGCCTCAGCCGTGGTTAGAAGACCGTCAGGACGATGTGTTCTCTCAGAGAGGTGCTGAAGGGGAGCTGACTGCTGAAGCACGGCTAGGGTTCAAGGCACTCAAAGATAAGATGAGAAATATCGAGAACCAGAACACCCTGGGTTTTGATATGTCCAAGTTGGGACTGATTGCTGATTTTAAGGTGCCTCCCAAGTTCAAGGTACCTGACTTTGAAAAGTATAAGGGCACCACTTGCCCTCACGTCCACCTGAGATCGTATTACAGGAAAATGTCAGCTCATTCTGAGGACGAGAAGTTGCTGATGCACTTCTTTCAGGACAGTCTGTCCAGACCATCCCTCGAATGGTACATGAGTCTGGAACCTACCAGTGTGCGCACCTGGAAGGACCTTGCTGAAGCATTTGTGCACCACTACCAATACAACAGCGACTTGGCCCCGAACCGAGTCCAATTGCAGAATCTGTCGCAAACGAACAACGAAGGGTTTAAGGAATACGCCCAGCGGTGGCGTGAATTGGCAGTCAGGGTTCAGCCGCCGATGGTTGAACGCGAGCTTGTGCAGATGTTCGTAGCCACCCTCCCAGGGGTTTACTATGAGAAATTGGTCAGCGGTATGTCCGGAACCTTCTCAGATCTCATTATCACAGGTGAGCACATCGAAAATGGGATCAAACTCGGGAAAATTCAAGGTGATTCATCCTCAGCTGGAGGAGGCGGAAAGAAACCTTATGGTGGCAAAAGACGGGAAGGAGAAACGAGCGATGTGTCCAACGCTCGAAGGAAGGGTAAAGGCCCTCACCAACAGGTGGCCAGCATAACTATCCCGGCAGTTCAACAGCCGCAGCAGCAGCAACCGAATCAACAAGGGTATAGAAAGTATCAGAATCGGGCACCTCTGTCGAGCCGTCACCTCGAGACACCGCCCATGTTGTACGCGCAACTATTGCAGACTTTGCTTCAGCTAAAGTTGATCCAGAAGAGAACCTTGGCTCCCTTGACAGGGGCACCTCCGCCAGGTTATGATGCGAATACAACTTGTGAGTTTCACTCAGGGGCACCAGGCCACACAATAGAAAACTGCAAAGCCTTCAAGCACAAGGTGCAGGACATGGTGGATGCCAAGATCATCAACTTCTCAGATAATGTGCCAAACATCACGAAGAACCCTATGCCGAACCATAGGGGAGGTGGAGTAAACGCCATTATTGAGGACGAGGGTTTGGATTTGTTGACTGACGTCAGAGATCTGAAGACGCCGCTTAGCTTCGTTAAAGCTAAGCTGATGAAAAGAGGTTTCTTTCCAGGTTGTGGAGTGCTGTGTATGGGCTGTGCGACAAGTCCTGATGGATGTGAACAGCTGATAGAGGGGATTCAAAGTCTGATGACTGAAGGGATTTTACAGTTCAGCCGGAGGGCCAAAAGCGGATCGGGAGAGGTAATGCTGAAGCAAGATGATGAGGTTGCCACCATCACCATCCCTCGCCAGACGATAACTGTTTCTGCACCCAAACCGCCCACGATTACCATCACCAAAGCTGGGCCGATACCCTTCGAAAGCACTAATGTTGTCCCATGGCATTATGGGGTTGAAGTCTACTGCAACGAACAGAAGTTGGAGCTAGAACCGTTTGGGTCGTCTGTGGAAAACCTTGCGGGAATCAGTGGTATTACTCGCTGCGGAAGAGTGTTTGCACCACCTGAGGTCGTGGCAGACAAAGAGGACAGAGCTGATGCAACTGATAAAGGGAAGAGTAAAGTCATCGAAGAGATCCCGCGTGGGGTAGAAAAAGACTTACTTGTTAAAGACGCCGAGGAGTTTATGCGGTTGATTAAAAAGAGCGACTACAAGATTGTGGATCACCTCCATCAAACACCCTCAAAGATTTCCATCCTGAATTTGTTGATGTGTTCTGAAGCACACCGCAACGCACTGCTGAAGGTGTTGAACGCCGCATATGTACCCCAAGAAATATCGGTCAACCAGCTAGAAGAGGTCGTAGCCCACGTGAATGCTGGAAATGGGTTAGGGTTCACTGATCTAGAGCTGACGCCGAAAGGGAGGAACCACAATAGCGCCCTGCACATCTCGATAGAGTGTAGGGAAACGATTATGTCTCACGTGTTGGTGGACACGGTGTTGCACCCTAAAATTTGACCAACCGGTGCCAACTTTCGGTTTATGCTTCGACGCATTTTCGCATTCGCATTCGCATATTGCATATAGTGCATTTTCTCAATCATGGTGAGTTTATCGGGGCTTACAGCCATATGTTCACGTTTCAGAGGTTCCAGGCCATTTTGATTACTCGGAGGTTATTTTCGGGAAGTTGTGCGATTCCCGGGTGTCTTCAGCTCGTGCTGGGTTGTTGAGGACAGTCAGCTGTCCAGGGTTTTGCCGTTGGGTCCGCCCCGGTCCCGCCTTATTTTTTTAATAGGATTTAATTGCTTTTGTAGGGTTTATTATATTTAAATTGCATTTGAGAAATTAAATAGATTTTTAAAGAGATTTTTAGAATATAATAAATAGAATTTTAGATGTTAGTATGGTTTATTAGGTTTTTAGAAAATAGCTTTAATAGATTTTCTTGTTTCTAAATAAAAAATAGTTTCTTCTTTTTTTTAATAATAATAGGTTTTTCTTAATAGAAATTAATAGATTTTTTAGTTTAATAGTTTTAATTGATTTTGTTAAATAGATTTTAATAGTGGTTTTAATATAGGATATAATAGAATTTCAATAAATAGATCTCTTTTAGGATTTTAGATTAATATAGATATTAATAGAGTGAAATATTAATTTGATTGTTTTAATTGATTAGAATTTTATTAGGTCGTTCCATTTTCGTTAATATATTAATTCATTTCCATTTGTTAATCCATTTTTAATCATCACGTTTAGTATCATTGTCTCATGCTAATCCATATTTGTCCATTTCATTAGTCTATCATTGGGCTTACTATCCACGTATCAGTTCACAAGGCCCATTAAGCAAAGTCCAAAAAAGGTCCAGGTGGCGTATAAATAGCCAGCACACGTGTTTGATTTGCAGCTAGCCACATCACTCTCTATCGCTCAGAATCGTGACAACGCATATCCCACTCACAAACCCTCTGTAACACGAGTGCTCCATGCACCACTCCCTCTGCCACATACCGTGACACTCGTCACCTCACCACCTCCTCACCGGGAACGCCACCGCCGGCCATGCAAATCCGGTGACAACTAACTCCGGCCACCGCCAACAACTTCCGGCCGCCGTCCAAATCACCGGAAAATCCCAGAAACTCATCACCTTCATTCTTCTTCTCTAATTTCCATCATCTCTTCCGATCCAACTTCATCTCTCCGATCAACCATCAATCTTTCATCCAGAAATCCTTCAACCATCATCACGTATTCTTCCTCATCATCAATAATCAAGACACCAGAACGTTTGTCTCTTCATCAAATTTCCATCGTGTTCATCCCTTTTCCAGAAAAAAAAGATAAACATCTTCATCAAGGTTTATTCGGAAGCTTCGAATCCTCCGTAACGTCCTCAAGTCAATCTTTATCGTTACTCCTGGATCTCCTTTAATATTCTCGGAAAGCGTCAATCGTGAACGGCTTCGTGCATGTTCATCTTCGACAAATAGATCATCAAGTTCTGGCAGTGAAGTTTCCAGATCGCTGCGACAAGCTTCGTCAGCAAACAACAAGCGTCTCATAAAGATTTGCAAAGATTCTTAGCCGTCGTCAACGAACACCTTCATCTACTTCGCGTGAATCTCCAGAAGTTGCCATCGCCGAATACTTCCGCTTCATCCAGGTTGGTACTCGTTCTCCATCCACTTCTTTTGCAAGATTCGTAGAATATAATGTCAGTTTGAGTAGGATTTCTTGAGACGTCGTTTGGATCTGAGGGAAGGAGTGAGCGTCGTTGAGATGTGTTAAGTTCTCCGGCTTGAGTTAGGTTGTGCTAGGATTGATAGCGGTATTTTTGTTCGTCTGGAGATTTCGTTGATAATGTTAGCTTTAGATTAAAAGTTGGCTGGAGAGTTTAGGTTGAAGGATTCTTGGTTTGGAAGTTCAGAGTGCACCGAGAGGTTGAGAGAGAATGGCAGCGCCGTTTAGGGTTAAGGTTAGAAGTGTGAACAGTAGCTGATGTTTGTGATGAGGTATTGGTTTTGGTTGCTGAGACTTTGGACGTGGTTTGGCAATGGGCTTAAACTTTGAGCCCACGAGTTTATTTGCTTAGCGTTTCCCCTTTTCCATTCGTACACCCCCCTTGCATTTACTAATTCTGTGGTAAACGGGCTTAGCAATAAGCCCAAACGCATTGCCTATCATACCACCTTTTTTTTTCCTGCTTTACCACCCTTGTTTGGCTGAATACATAACACATGGGTTGGGCCTGTTTTTCCCATGGCTGATAAATCCCCTGTACTATTTGTTCACCCCTGGCAGTTTTAATTTGTTGCTTTTATTTAGCACGTGCTATATCTTGTTTGATTTAGATTAATTAGTATAACTTAGGACTAATTCTAGTATAGTTTGAATTTTAATAGTTAGTTTGAAAAAAGAGACAATAAAATGTTAGAATAAAATCTTAGAACAAAAATGCTATAAAAAAATATATAGTTAGATGTTAGAAAATATTAATAATATAGGGTAGATATTAGCATATACTTTAGCATTAAAAAAATCTTAGAATACAAAACATGGAAAAATATTAACAAAAACTTTAGGTTAAAAATCGTAGTGATAAAAAATATTAGGATAAATACAATAAAAATACTAACATAGTGTAGTTTTTTTTTTAATTTTCTTTAGGATAAGAGACTTAGATAAAATTGTAGTCAAAATAGTGTATATATAAAAAATAAAAGAATGTTTTTTTTAGGATAGTTTTAATATAGTTTAATGCATAGATGTAGCATGACACTTTATTTCGGGGTATTTTTTAGATTGAATTAGGATATGGGATATATAGGGGTACTATGGGTAAGTGATAGATCCCTTAGAAAATGTTAGACTTCCCCCTATTATATTAATACTATTAGTATATTCTTGTAATTGATTGATTGTATGGTGTGCCCTTTCTAGGGTTATTATTTGATTGTGTGGGGTATTGGGCCTGCTTGGGGGTTTGGGTTTGAGCTGAAGACTTTGTTGATGAAGCCATTGAAGACAAAAGGAGTGAAGATCAATTTCAAGAGTTGATGAAGAGTGTAGCTTGCTTGCAGCTGTTGAAGAGTTATAGGAACTAGGAGCTAGGTAGAGTTTAGAATAGAAATTTGATTCTTAAACATGGATGGCATTGTTTGCCTACATCCCTCTCTATGATTCAGGGTCTCTCTAGGATACTCACCCCCTTCCTTTGGAAGGCTTGGTGACAGTATCTAAGAGATAGAACTCTTGAGAGAAACATTCTACATTTTGTTAACAGTCTGTTTGCCACCTTTGGTGGTCAACTAACTGTTTAACATCCCAATTCATCCTCTTAATTGTTCCTCATCCTAGAGAGTGTGGTTTGAAGAAAAGCCATGAAAGATTAAACATAGAAACCTTGCTTGAAGATGAAGATTGTGTTGTTGAAGCTGTGCATTTGACTGCTGCTGTTGAAGCCCTGCTGTTTGAAGCTGTTGAAGGTGTTTACTGTCAGAGTTTCTTTCCTTGATGATCGATGCTTGCTTGAAGCTTGTAGATGTTTGAAGATGACTTGAAGATAGATGTTGATGGAGCTTGCTGTGCAGATTTGCTGTTTGCTGTTTATTTTTGCTGTTTATAAGTTTTTGATGTATTGTTTGAGTTTCCCGGACTGTATTGTTTGCCAATTAATCTGTTAGGTTGAAAGCGAATTTTGTTCGCTTTTGCCTGTTGTTTTCTAGGTTCGAGGTTGAGTGGGACTCCCTTGCCTCGCTTGTACTGCTGCATTCATGCATTTTACTGCTTTATTGTATATATGCTGTTGTTTCTGTTTCTGTTTATCCCTTAGGATCTCTGTTTCTCTCTGCGCAAGAGAGAAATATGATAGACATTAGGTCTTAACCCATGCATGATAACATTAGGTTAGTTTGATTCCCTTTTCACCCGTAGGTTAGAGTTCTGTCTCTTCTTTCTCAAAACAAACAGAAAAACACAATAAATATTTCAAACACCATAAATGATGCTTCTTCCGTAAAAGAATGTGAACTCATCAAAACGTCATTTTTGTCCGCTTGGACCAGTAATCAGAAAAACCCTTTTTCAGAAGGAGATAAAAGCAATCAAGACAGACTTGTGTCGTACATGTCCCGAACTACGTTTGCTCTGATCTTTCATGCTGTATGAAAGTACGTAGGCATAGGATGCGATATCCTAGCGAGCAACCTTCCCCTCCTTTCTAGTAGGTAGGCGAACTACGTTGACTCTGATTTCTCGTTCCAGACGGGAATACGTAGGCATAAAGTGCGATACTTTGCCGAGTCCCTTTCTTTCTTTTTAACCCAGACCTATAGAGTAGACAGAATAACAATCCTTTCGACAGAAAACAAGCGTGGATCCCGTCGAGTACGACGGACGTGAGGGGTGCTAATACCTTCCCCTTGCGTAACCGACTCCCGAATCCAGGATTTGGTTGCGATGACCATTCCTTTCCCGTCTTTGCAGTAGGTTTACTTCGAGCGTTTCCTTTCCCCCCATTGGGATAAATAACGCACGGTGGCGACTCTTCTGTTCAGCCGGCGCCGATTTTCGCAGTAGCGACAGCTGGCGACTCTGTTGGGGATCCAACGTCCCCTGCGCGAGTCAATCCTAGCGCTTGTTTTCCCGTCGAGGATTTTGTATGGATTTACATTTATGTCATTTACTTTCAGCATTATATTATTGTTATTATTGTTGTATTGGGGTGTGACGGGTGTTCTATGATTGAGAGATAAGCCGGACCCGGGCTTGAGTGCACCTAGAATTAGAGTGGAAAGTAGTGGGCGCGCACATGCTTTGCATGTCCTAGTGTCCCGCGAAATCCACACTCAGACGAGGTTCTTCTGGTTGGCCTCCTGTCCTACCCTTTGGGTGGCTCGGGTTGCTGGTTAGTTGGATTGTTGACTCTGGAAACCGATCATTTGGAAGTTGGCTAAGTGAGGCCTCTTCAGGATTTGATGATGCCACTCCTTCTGGGAATCGTATCATCAACCCTGAAAGTCTGTGACACCGACGACCGCATAGGATGCCATACCATTGTCAGTTACTAGGACACCTACCTGTGAGAGGGTTTGAGGGCTATGCAGGTAACTAGACTTCCAGATACCGGTTTGTTTCTTGATCTGAGATTCAGGCTACCTATGGACAGTTATTGGGGTCTGTCAGAGACCAAGTTGGAGTGATTATTGGGTCTGAGGTTTGATTGGAACTTATATATGGGGTCTGTCTGAGACCATGGTTTGGAGGGTCTGTTGGAGACCTTGTTCTTGGTATGGTTCAGGCTTCTCAGCCATGGCATTTGGTCCCTGTTGCATTTTATTTGCATTGCATTGTTTGCATAACCATTATTATCGTATCTCATTAACGTGTGTCTGTGCTGCAGGGGCATTTGCATATTCCCTGATTCTAGTGTCTGGACTTCTGATTATTGATCATGGCTGGTTTGAGAATGACAGTTGCCTACAAGTTACCTATCCCTGATGTTACTCCCCTACTGGGTTTGATTTCCCTTGCTGATGAGGATGTCCGGAGAAGCTTCAGGCAGAGTTACGGAAGACTGTTGAGATTGGTTCGCAAACCAACTGATGTTGAACTGAATGGGCTGTATGCATTGATGCAATTCTATGACCCTGCCTTGAGATGTTTCACATTTGCTGACATTATTTTGGGGCCTACCATGGAAGAGTACGCAGAGTTCACCGAGCTGCCAGTACAGAATAAGGTTCCTTTCATTCACTTTGACGCTGAACCCAAGTTAGAGGAATTAGCAGTGGCTTTACACATGGACGCTTCTGAGCTGTTGGTGACTTCTTGGCGCGGGGTTCCAGGCTTCTCCCTCCAGTTTCTGATTAGTAAAGCCCAGGAATACGCCAAGAATGGATGCTGGGTAGTCTTTAACGCTGTTTTGGCCCTGTGCATCTATGGGATAGTGTTGTTTCCCAATTTCCCGAATTTTGTGGACTTTGATGCATTTCATTTGTTTGCTGCTGGCAACCCTGTACCCACATTGATCGGGGATTTCTACCATTCGCTGCATTACAAAAATGAGAATAGGAGAGGCAATAACGTCTCTTGTTGTGTGCCTTTACTGTACATGTGGTTTAAGAGCCACCTCCCCCTAAAGGGACCTTTTGTAGATGGTGCAACTACAGCTGACTGGCCAGAGCGCCTGATGAGACTATCTTCTGAAGACATTGAATGGTTTGACCGAGACTTGCTGGGGTCTGAGCTTATTTTCAGTTGCTCTGGGTATCCGAACGTGCCCTTGATAGGGAGGAAAGGGTGCATCAATTATAATCCATCTCTGTTTGTTCGCCAGTTTGGATATGCATTGAAGAACCCACCTAGGGGGGAAGAAGTACCGGAATCTCTGTACTTCACCGGTGACTTGAATGGAGAGTTACTAGCCAAGCTTCAGCACGCTTGGATGCGTATCAACAGAACAGGGAAACCACTATTGGGGAAGAATGATTGTCAGGCTTATGTACCATACAAAGTTTGGATCCAAGAGAGAGCAAAACAGTTGCTAATGCCATTTCCCGCTGCACCAGTCCATGTTCATATTCCAGTAGAGGAACCAACCACCGTTACTATGGAGGTCTACGAGCGAGTTGTAAAAGAGAAGGAAGCCTGAGTTAGTAAACAGGCTAGGTGTTGAACTGACCGAAGAGAAAAAGAAGCGTGAACGCCTGAGGAAAGAATTCAGAAGCTCTCATGATATGTTGGAGTCCAAGAAGAAAGCACTCAATTCCGCCCACTGGGAAATCTCTTCTTGTAACAAAACATGGAATGCTACGCTAACCAACAACAAAAAGAGGGAAGACAAATTGAAGCAGCAAATTTCTGAACTCGAAGAACAGTTGAAGGCTAGCAATAAGAAGTATGAAGAGGAGGTGATGGCAAGATATAGTCTTCAGAATGCATTGAACAAGGCCATCGAAGGCAAGAAAGAAGTTGTGTCTCAGAAGCGGAAGTTAGAGGATCGCTTCGGAGAAGGGGCATGGGAGGAATCTGCTGGTGATTTACGACGTGTTCTGAAGCGAAGAGATCTACTTGTTGAGAGTCTGCTTACCCGACCAAGTCATCCAGAGACTAAGAGGTTATTAGAGGAGTACCAGGCATATGGGAGTACTTGACCGTTTCATGTATTAATGTGTATGCTTTATTTGCATTGTGCTGACCATCACCAGGATTGTTGGTTGAGGTCATGCCTTCTTATTGTACACTAATTGATATTGTATTCCTGGCTTAGTGGATTTCTCTGCAATATATGAGGTGTTTTCTATGATTCGGCTCCGAGTTTCGTATTGCTGTCACTGTCACCACACTGACACATTCGCACTAGAATCGGGGAGTGATACGCCCTAATGCACAGACACATATTACATTGCATTCACATTCATATTGCATTACAGGTGATTATTGAACTGTATCTCATTTCCTGCACCGTCCAGGTCTTTTCAGGATTGAAAGTCAACGCCCGCACCGATACTCCACTCGTACCAACTGCAGAAGAGTTATGGATCAGATGCATAATGAAATGCAGGACATGCGTGAGAAGCTGGCGCTATTCATGCAGACAATGGAGACCATTGTGAAAGGCCAGGAGAACCTGCAAGCTTTGGTGCAGCCTTTGCTGATGAGAAATGCTGGGCACGAAAACGAAGACCATAATTCTGTGCGAGTTGACACTATTCACGGGGATGGCACTCCTACACCGGTAGCTCCACCTGTGGTGAACATACCTGCTGTCAATGTGAACAACGGCACTGCCGCCGGGAACGGTAACGCAGGAATCGGTAACGAGACTGTCGTCAACAACGTTGGGTTCGGAGATGTCAATCTGGGTGGTGATAATATGGGAGGTAATGGCTTCAGTAACAACGGATTTGGCTTTAATGACCAGGGGTTCGATCATGCTGGGAAGTACGGCTTCAACGCTCAAGGCTTCGGACAGGACGGATTTGGTATGACTAATCAGGGTTATGGCAGATTCGGTAATGGGAATGGCGCTGGAATAATGTCTTTTGGACCTGCTGGGGTCGCTCCGGGGTATGGTAACAGGGGGCGGGGCCCTGTAATGAAGCAGACTAGATTTGGCCGTAACAACGGGTACGATGGATACGGAAATGGGAACGGTAATTGGCTAGAAGATCAGCAAGAATATGCTTTCTCGGGTGGAGGTTTTGAAGGTCCTATGGATGATTCTCAGAGAATCAAGATGCTCGAGGAGCAGATGAAAGGGGTCGTGAATCAAAGTGCTGTTGGTTTAGATATGACCACAATGGGTCTGGTGCCTGGCCTGAGGGTACCACTAAAATTCAAAGCTCCCACGTTCGACAAATATAAGGGGGATACCTGTCCAAAGGTGCATGTGCGATCATACTACAGAAGGATGTCGGCTTATTCAAACGATGAGAGGATGTTGATGCATTTCTTTCAAGACAGCTTGTCTGGTCCTTCCCTTGAATGGTACATGGGGTTGGAGCCAACTCAGATAAAGACTTGGAAGCAGTTGGCCGAAGCATTTGTGGCTCATTATAAGTACAATAGTGACTTGGCCCCCAACCGGGTCCAATTGCAGGGGTTGTCCCAGAAGAAAGATGACAGCTTCAAAGAATATGCGCAAAGGTGGCGCGACCTGGCTGCACGAGTTCATCCTCCTTTAGATGACAAAGAAATGAATGATATGTTCATAGGAACATTCACTGTTGTGTTTTACGACAAGCTGTTTCACACTTCCTTGGGCAGTTTCTCGGACTTAATCTCGATGGGTGAGAAAATTGAAAGCAACATTAAACTGGGAAGATTCCAAGCTGAGGAATCCGCTTCAGCTGGCAGTAACAGAAGGGGCTTCGGTGGTCGTCGTCAAGGTGATGCAAGTGCAGTATTCGGGGGCCGACGCCGAGGCCGGGGCAGAGGTCGAAATCAGTATAATCATCCGCAACAGGTGGCAAGCGTCACAATTCCATTTCAGCAACAACCAATACCACCACAGCAGCAGCAGCCACAACAGGGGGTGCATCCTGCCCAGCGCAGAATCCAGGGGGGCAAACCAAGGAGGGTGTTTGAAACGCCTCCTTCAACGTATGCAGAATTGCTACAGACGTTACTGGGTTTGAACTTGGTGGAAAAGAGGACTATGGAGCCAGTAACAGGCACTCCTCCGTACGGCTTTGACGCGAACAAGCACTGTGAATTCCACTCCGGGGCTCCTGGCCACGACATAGAGAATTGCCACACGTTCAAGCATGTGGTACAAGATCTGTTGGATAGCAAGGCTATCAATTTTGGACAAGCGGGTCCGAACATAGTGCAAAAGCCCATGCCCAACCATGGGGCAAATGCTATTTTAACCGAGGAGGGTTTGAACTTGATCATGAATGTTGATGACCTCAAGACCCCGTTGTGTGAGATAAAGAGCAGATTATTGAAAGGAGGTGTATATCCGGGCTGCGATGAGTATTGTTTAGAGTGTTAGACCCAAGCTGGGGGTTGTGCTGAATTGAAGAAGGGTATTCAGACCTTGATAGATGGAGGCACATTACAATTCGACAGAACGGCAGTTGAGGAACTGGCAGAGGTATTAGCGGACGAGCAAAGTGACGTAGCTACCGTGACAATCCCCCGGAAAACAATAACCATAATAGCGCCAGCCAGGCGACCGCCGATCACTATCGCCAAGGCAGGACCAATCCCTTATGAGAGCACTAAGGCAGTACCCTGGACCTATGGGTTGGAAGCATACTGTGATGGGCTGAAAATTGATGTTAGTAAACAGCCAGTTGAGGTTGTAGACAATGTCGTCGGTATCGGAGGGATGACAAGAAGTGGGAGAATTTTTATATCGCCGGAGGTAGAGGCTGAACGACTGGCGAAAGGAAAAGGAAAGATGAATGAGAATGTCCCTGTGCAGAGGAACGAAAAAGAAACGTCGTTGAAGGATGTAGAAGAGTTTATGCGCCTTATTCGTAAGAGTGATTATAAGATTGTTGAGCACCTTCAACAGACGCCATCAAAAATATCCATACTGTCGTTGCTATTGTGTTCCGAAGCCCATAGAAATGCATTGTTGAAAGTTCTGGATACGTCCTTCGTACCCCAAGATGTTTCTGTGAATCAGTTGGAGGGGGTGTTGGCGCATGTGAACGCAGGCCATAGCTTGGGGTTTACCGACTTTGATTTGACCCCAAGGGGGAGAGAGCATAATATGGCGTTGCACGTCTCACTTGAGTGTAGGGGCTCAGTCATGTCTCATGTACTGGTAGATACCGGATCTTCCTTAAACGTGCTGCCAAAGAAAGCAATGATGAAATTGGACGTCAGGGGAGTCATTTGTACGCCTAGTGACTTGGTGGTCAGGGCATTTGATGGCACACAAAGAACAGTCTTTGGATCCATAACGTTACCTCTACAGGTGGGGCCGGAGGTTTTCGTAACTGAATTTTACATTATGGACATCCAGCCAGCATACAGCTGTCTTCTCGGACGACCATGGATCCATGGTGCTGGGGCAGTCACATCTACCTTGCATCAAAAGCTGAAATACATGGTAGGGGACAGTGTGGTCACGGTTTGTGGAGAAGAAGATATATTGGTTAGCCATCTGTCATCATTCAAGTACGTAGAAGTCGACGGAGAAAATCATGAAACACCCTGTCAAGCCTTTGAAGGGTTGCGCATCAAAGACAAAGTTCCAGGGCCGAGTAAAGCGTCAGAGGTGGCCGTCTCGTCATACAAGGAGGATCAAGCTCTAGTGAAGACTGGTGAGACAAAGGGCTGGGGCAAGGTTCTGGATATTCCCGTGAAGATGGACAGATTCGGGCTGGGATATCAACCGTCGTCATCAACGCCTGCTGCTGGGGCACCCCGTTTCAAAGGACCGATAACAATCACAGCTAGTGGAGTGTATCACGAGGCAATCAACGCTGTTTCAGACTCCGAAGAAGGAGACAGTAGCTGCGACATGGACGTCTGGATTCAGCCGAGCGTGCCAGGACAAGGATTATGCAATTGGTCTATTCAGGAGATTGTTCCTGTGACTACCAAACAGTAATACTTTGTTTTCTTAATTGTTGAACAATCTGGTGTCTTACCCGGGGCATCGTGATTCTGCTTAGGGCCGTGCTGTTACGTACATTGCGTTGTTTAATCATTAAATAAAAGGCGTTTTTTCATGTACAAATATTGTGATCTCTGTTTTTCCTGTTTTTGTGTTTTACAATAAAATGGCAACGTGGTTATTCGCTTTATACATATTTTGAAGCATTTAACCATTCCTTTTGCAGGATAATATTTTCAGATGACATCATCGAACCGCCTATGACTCATTTCGACTTTGAGCACCCGGTATTTCAGGCCGAAGAAGAGATTGTTGAAGATGGAGACGTTCCCGAAGAGTTGTCTTGGTTGGTAAAGCAAGAAGAACGAGTCATTCTGCCTCATGAGGAGGTCATTGAAATTATTAACCTGGGGTCGGAAGGGGTTGAAAAGAACATCCGTATAGGAGCCGCGTTGCAGAGCGACGTCAAGTGAAGACTGGTTGAAATGTTCATAGAGTACAGTGATGTGTTCGCTTGGTCGTATGAAGACATGCCTGGGCTGGATACGGATATGGTTGTGTACCGTCTGCCGCTAAAAGAAGAATGCCCGCCGGTTAAGCAGAAGCTTCGCAGAACTAGACCTGATATGGCAGTGAAAATTAAGGAGGAGGTTCAAAAGCAGTGGGATGCTGGTTTCCTAGCTGTTACAAAATATCCCTCATGGGTCGCTAATATCGTGCCAGTGCCAAAGAAAGACGGTAAAGTGAGAATGTGCGTAGATTACCGTGATTTGAACAAAGCGAGCCCGAAAGATGATTTTCCGCTTCCTCACATCGATGTGCTGGTTGACAACACTGCTCAATTCTCTGTATTCTCCTTCATGGACGGCTTCTCGGGCTACAATTAGATTAAAATGGCGCCAGAAGACATGGAGAAGACTACCTTCATCACACCTTGGGGAACATTTTGTTACAAAGTGATGCCCTTCGGATTAAAGAATGTTGGGGCAACGTATCAGCGTGCAATGGTGACTCTTTTTCATGATATGATGCATAAGGAGATCGAGGTTTATGTCGATGATATGATTGCCAAATCCCAGACAGAGGAAGAACATTTGGTGAATCTGCTGAAGCTATTCAAAAGGCTTAGGAAGTTCAGGCTGAGTCTGAACCCTAATAAATGCACCTTCGAGGTGAGATCGGGTAAACTGCTGGGGTTTATTGTGAGTGAAAAAGGAATAGAGGTTGATCCTGCAAAAATAAAAGCAATACAAGAGATGCCGACGCCTAAAACAGAAAAAGAAGTACGTGGGTTTTTAGGGAGGTTGAACTACATCGCTCGGTTCATATCTCACCTGACAGCTACGTGTGAGCCATTGTTCAAGCTATTGAAAAAGGACCAGGCTGTAACATGGAATGAAAATTGTCAAAAGGCGTTCGATAAAATAAAACAGTATTTGCAAGAGCCTCCTATTTTGATACCCCCAGTGGCAGGGAGACCCTTGATTATGTATTTGACGGTTCTTGAGGGAAGTATGGGTTGCATTCTCGGTCAACACGACGAGACAGGAAGGAAGGAGCATGCAATATATTACTTGAGTAAGAAGTTTACTGAATGTGAATCTCGATATTCAATGCTCGAAAAAACTTGTTGCGTGTTATCCTGGGCCGCCAAGCGTTTGAGGCAATACATGCTGAATCATACAACCATGCTCATCTCGAAGATGGATCCTATCAAATACGTATTCAAAAAGCAGGCATTATCGGGGAGAATTGCCCGTTGGCAGATGGTTTTGACCGAATACGACATCCAGTATGTCTCACAGAAGGCTATAAAGGGGAGTGTATTATCTGAGTACTTGGCAGAGCAGCCTATTGAGGACTACCAATCGATGAGGTTTGATTTTCCTGACGAGGATATCATGTACCTGAAGATGAAAGATTGTGAAGAACCATTGCCGGACGAAGGACCAGAATTGGGTTCCAAATGGAAGTTGATCTTTGACGGAGCTGTAAATTCCTACGGTAGCGGAATAGGGGCAATCATCACTACTCCACACGGGTCGCACATCCCGTTTACTGCTCGATTGACCTTTCCGGTTACCAATAATGAAGCCGAATACGAAGCTTGTATCATGGGGCTTAAAGAAGCCATTGATGTGCGAATCAAAAATCTGGATGTATATAGAGACTCAGCTCTGGTGGTGAATCAAATAAAAGGAGAATGGGAGACACGTCAGCCTAATTTGATACCATACATGAATTACGCGAGGAGATTGTTGCCCTTCTTTGACAAGGTTGAGTTGCATCATGTACCGCGAGCAGAAAATCAGATGGTTGACGCCCTGGCCACATTGTCTTCCATGTATAAAGTCAACTTCTGGAATGAGGCTCCCAGAATTGTTATCTCCCGGCTTGACAGACCCGCCTTCGTATTTGCCATTGATGAAGCATCTGATGATAAACCCTGGTATTTTGACATCCATAATTTCCTGAAAAACAAAGAATATCCGGCTGGGGCATCCAGTCACGATCAGAAGACTCTCAGGAGATTGGCGGGTAATTTCTATCTGAATCTAGACGGTGTCTTATACAAGAGAAATCACAACTTGGTGCTACTACGTTGTGTAGACGAGAAAGAGGCGAAGCTGCTCATGGAGGAAATACATGAGGGTACATTTGGTACGCATGCTGGTGGGCATGCTATGACGAGGAAGCTGCTGCGGGCAGGTTATTACTGGCTAACTATGGAAACCGATTGTTTCAAGTTTGCGAAGAGATGTCATAAGTGCCAAATCTATGCAGATAAGATCCATGTGCCTCCGAGCCCTCTGAATGTAATGTCGTCACCGTGGCCGTTCTCAATGTGGGGAATCGATATGATTGGAAATATTGAGCCGACGGCTTCTAACGGACACCGGTTCATTCTGGTAGCAATCGATTATTTTACCAAATGGGTGGAAGCGGCATCCTATGCAAATGTGACCAAGCAGGTGGTAGCCAGGTTCATCAAGAGAGATATCATTTGCAGATATGGAATCCCCGAGCGGATAATTACCGACAACGGTTCAAACCTGAATAACAAAATGATGAAGGAGCTGTGTCAGAGTTTTAAGATCGAGCATCGCAACTCCTCTCCTTATCGACCCAAGATGAATGGCGCTGTTGAAGCGGCCAATAAGAACATAAAGATATTGTTCAGAAGATGGTGGTGACCTATAAGGACTGGCATGAGATACTACCTTTTGCTTTGCACGGTTATCGTACGACAGTACGCACATCAACCGGGGCAACCCCGTTCTCGTTGGTATATGGAATGGAAGCAGTGTTACCACTGGAAGTTGAGATTCCTTCTCTGAGAGTATTACGAGATGTCCAACTAGACGAGGCAGAATGGGTGAAAGACAGATTGAACCAGCTGAGTTTAATGGATGAGAAGAGGCTAGCTTCTCTAGCATATGGTCGGTTGTACCAGAGCCGAATGAAGAAAGCATATGATAAGAAGATACACCCTCGGAGCTTTCAGACGGGCGACCTTGTGCTGAAAAGGATTCTCCCGCCACAGGTAGATCACAGGGGAAAGTGGACCCCCAACTACGAAGGGCCATATGTTGTCAGAAAAGTCTTTTCAGGAGGAGCTTTGTTGTTGTCCACCATGGACGGTGAAGACTTTACGTCTCCTGTGAATTCGAACGCAGTTAAAAAATACTTTGCTTGAAATTGACCCGCTGGACAAAAAAAAAAGAGAGTCCAGGCAAAAAAGGGGCATCCTGGCGAACCAAAAACAGAATGAAAGGGTTCGGGCAAAAGTTAGGGATAAAATTGAAAAAAATGTACACCCGCGAAGTCGAAAATCTACACTGGGCGGCTTCGGCAAAAAAGGGTATCCCGGTGAACTGAAAACCCGTAAAGGGCGGTTCACGCAAAAGTTAGGGATTTGAAAAGCAAATGACTGCGGTCCGAATTTGATACTGCGGTGCACATTGGTGCGGGAGAATATACTTGAGGGGACGATTATCAGATACAATCTCTTCGGAAGTGTGAGTACCGGGAAAGCACTAGAGTCAGGCGAGTCATAGGAGGATCAGCTCATGATGTTCGTTTGCATCCCGTTGCCGACATGTGCACAAATTTGATTTGTCCTTATATTTATGATTCTTGTGCATACTTGTATATTTGTTGTGCGTAGCTTCCTCTTTTCAGGAGTTACATCCCGTGTACAAAACTCTGCCCATTCAGGGGCCCAATCAATAAAACATGTTATTCAGTATTTGATGCTGGTTCTTTACTGTTTTGTACATGACAAACGCCAAGGTTTAATAAAACTAGCAAGTGTATAACTTTGCTGGCCCTTGCCAATAATTGCTAAAACTCTGAATTAACTGAAAATAATGTCACGAACGCTAACCTGAATAGATTTGGTTGCATAGACTTGTCTTGTCTCGTTTGTGGTGTTGCAGGGTTCTTGACCATATGAAGTGGACGATCAAAAGATTGCAGTACTGACCAGAAGCTCGTAACGGAAAGACTCGATCCCCACGCAGGTCGCGCTTCTGAGATGACAATGTTCCTTACTGAAGAAGGATCAAATTCCCCAGCTAGCCGTAGCTTATCCAAAGGACATTCTCCAGCAAGGTTGTTTACCCTCAGCAGAATTGATGACTCCAAGATCGAAGGTTGTATTCAGGTAATGTATCCCGAGCAGAGTGGTTTAGCCTCAGAAGACTAATATTTCTTAACTTGTGAGCTGTACTCAGATAGTCTACCCTTCCCAGTAGGGTCATTTACTCTCCCCCAGCGGAGTCAGTTGATTTTCCCCAAGAGGGTCGTTTCTTCCTCAGCGGAGTTCTCTCTTTTTTCAGCAAGTGTTTTCTTTCCTCCCAGTGGAACTCGAAGATTAAAACTCTTCCCAGCAGAGTTGGTTGTATGTCCCGGCATTTATTTTGCCAGAATACCGTGTGATACCCGTTCACTCTCCAGCAGAAGTCCAATCATGATTGGCGCATTTGGTTATTTCTCAGCGAAGTTGGCTTCACTCTGTCAGCATTTATTTTGCTGGAATAATTCTGTGACGCTTGGTTATCCCCAGTGGAGTTGGCGTTGTCTTCAGCATTTATTTTGCTGAAGCGGTTTTCTGTATCCCAGCAGTTCGAGTCTGCATTTGCATCGGCATATAGTGTCATATTTTCATCTACCGAATAAAAAAACGCGCAGCATTTCCATGTCGAATGGAGCATTACGTCATTGTCAAACATATGCATTTTGAAACATAAGCCAGGTTGGTTAACCGTTTGTTTTCAAGTGTTGTTTCCCTTGCAGGTGGAGAGAGCTCTTGCTCAAATTAATTACCAAACATTCAAGATCTCGGCGTGAGACATGTAATGATAATGTCGGTTTTGGCATTATTCCCCACAGAGTTGCTTGTTTAAGTTTCTCGTACCCATCCAGCGGAGTATTTCTTCAAGGTTGTTGTTGTGACAACATCAAAAGATTTCGTGAATCGATTTGTAGAAGTTGTCTGGCAGTGTGGATTCAGAAAATCCCCAGTAGAGTCCTTCTCAGATTTGCTGCCATGTCAGCACTAAAAATTGGAAGACTAGACTCATATTGTGTTACCCATGTGATTGATGGAGCTAGCTGCTGCAAAGATAGGCAGAAAAGCTGTATCAGAGTTATTTCCCGCAGTGGTGGCGGAGTTATTTCCCGCAGTGGTGGCGGAGTTATTTCCCGTAATGGTGACGGAGTTATTTTCCCGTAGTGGTGACGGAGTTATTTCCCGCAGTGGTGGCGGAGTTATTTCCCGTAGTGGTGACGGAGTTATTTCCCGCAGTGGTGACGGAGTTATTTCCTGTAATGGTGACGGAGTTATTCTCCCGTAGCGATGCCGGAGTATTACCCGTAGCAAAGGCGGAGTTATTTTCCTGTATTTGGCAGAGTATTTACCCGTAGCGATGGCGGAGTATTACCCGTAGCAAAGGCGGAGTTATGTTCCTGTATTTGGCAGAGTGTTTACCCGTAGAAAAGGCGGAGTTATGTTCCTGTATTTGGCAGAGTGTTTACCCGTAGCAAAGGCGGAGTTATTTTCCTGTATTTGGCAGAGTGTTTACCCGTAGCAAAGGCGGAGTTATTTTCCTGTATTTGGCAAAGTTATCGTCCCGTAGCAAAGGCGGAGTTATTTTCCTGTATGACAAGACAGAAGTACTTCTCCCAGTGAAGTCAATAAGTTCATTCCAGTATTGACAAGATAAGGTTGAAATCAGATTTGTAGATAGTGTTTCCCAAACAGTTGCGCAGTTTATTTCTGCGGTTGGCAAATTTCCGGGTTTATTTTGTATTCAACTGTCTCGTACCTCGATTGTCTGAAGGCTTCGGGCGTTTCACCCAGTCGGGTCCAAGCCGTTTGAATAGGGGCAGCTGTTGCACCCTAAAATTTGACCAACGGGTGCCAACTTTCGGTTTATGCTTCAACGCATTTTCGCATTCGCATTTGCATATTGCATATAGTGCATTTTCTCAATCATGGTGAGTTTATCGGGGTTTACAGCCATATGTTCACGTTTCAGAGGTTCCAGGCCATTTTGATTACTCGGAGGTTATTTTTGGGAAGTTGTGCGATTCCCGGGTGTCTTCAGCTCGTGCTGGGTTGTTGAGGACAGTCAGGTGTCCAGGGTTTTGCCGTTGGGTCCGCCCTGGTCCCGCCTTCTTTTTTTAATAGGATTTAATTGCTTTTGTAGGGTTTATTAGATTTAAATTGCATTTGAGAAATTAAATAGATTTTTAAAGAGATTTTTAGAATATAATAAATAGAATTTTAGATGTTAGTATGGTTTATTAGGATTTTAGAAAATAGCTTTAATAGATTTTCTTATTTCTAAATAAAAAATAGTTTCTTATTTTTTTTAATAATAATAGGTTTTTCTTAATAGAAATTAATAGATTTTTTAGTTTAATAGTTTTAATAGATTTTGTTAAATAGATTTTAATAGTGGTTTTAATATAGGATATAATAGAATTTCAATAAATAGATCTCTTTTAGGATTTTAGATTAATATAGATATTAATAGAGTGGAATATTAATTTGATTTTTTTAATTGATTAGAATTTTATTAGGTCGTTCCATTTTCGTTAATTCTCATATTAATCCATTTCCATTTTTTAATCCATTTTTAATCATCACGTTTAGTATCATTGTCT
The DNA here is from genome assembly GCA_963859935.3 of Lathyrus sativus. Lineage (NCBI taxonomy): Eukaryota > Viridiplantae > Streptophyta > Magnoliopsida > Fabales > Fabaceae > Lathyrus > Lathyrus sativus. The sequence goes on from OZ012738.1 coordinate 534,421,286, forward strand.
CATGCTAATCCATATTTGTCCATTTCATTAGTCTATCATTGGGCTTACTATCCACGTATCAGTTCACAAGGCCCATTAAGCAAAGTCCAAAAAAGGTCCAGGTGGCGTATAAATAGCCAGCACACGTGTTTGATTTGCAGCTAGCCACATCACTCTCTATCGCTCAGAATCGTGACAACGCATATCCCACTCACAAACCCTCTGTAACACGTGTGCTCCATGCACCACTCCCTCTGCCACCTACCGTGACACTCGTCACCACACCACCTCCTCACCGGGAACGCCACCGCCGGCCATGCAAATCTGGTGACAACTAACTCCGGCCACCGCCAACAACTTCCGGTCGCCGTCCAAATCACCGGAAAATCCCAGAAACTCATCACCTTCATTCTTCTTCTCTAATTTCCATCATCTCTTCCGATCCAACTTCATCTCTCCGATCCACCATCAATCTTTCATCCAGAAATCCTTCAACCATCATCACGTATTCTTCCTCATCATCAATAATCAAGACACCAGAACGTTTGTCTCTTCATCAAATTTCCACCGTGTTCATCCCTTTTCCAGAAAAAAAAAAGATAAACATCTTCATCAAGGTTTATTCGGAAGCTTCAAATCCTCCGTAGCGTCCTCAAGTCAATCTTTATCGTTACTCCTGGATCTCCTTTAATATTCTCGGAAAGCGTCAATCGTGAACGGCTTCGTGCATGTTCATCTTCGACAAATAGATCATCAAGTTCTGGCAGTGAAGTTTCCAGATCGCTGCGACAAGCTTCGTCAGCAAACAACAAGTGTCTCATAAAGATTTGCAAAGATTCTTAGCCGTCGTCAACGAACACCTTCATCTACTTCGCGTGAATCTCCAGAAGTCGCCATCGCCGAATACTTCCGCTTCATCCAGGTTGGTACTCGTTCTTCATCCACTTCTTTTGCAAGATTCGTAGAATATAATGTCAGTTTGAGTAGGATTTCTTGAGACGTCGTTTGGATCTGAGGGAAGGAGTGAGCGTCGTTGAGATGTGTTAAGTTCTCCGGCTTGAGTTAGGTTGTGCTAGGATTGATAGCGGTATTTTTGTTCGTCTGGAGATTTCGTTGATAGTGTAAGCTTTAGATTAAAAGTTGGCTGGAGAGTTTAGGTTGAAGGATTCTTGGTTTGGAAGTTCAGAGTGCACCGAGAGGTTGAGAGAGAGTGGCAGCGCCGTTTAGGGTTAAGGTTAGAAGTGTGAACAGTAGCTGATGTTTGTGATGAGGTATTGGTTTTGGTTGCTGAGACTTTGGACGTGGTTTTGGCAATGGGCTTAAACTTTGAGCCCACGAGTTTATTTTCTTAGCGTTTCCCCTTTTCCATTCGTACACCCCCCTTGCGTTTACTAATTCTGTGGTAAACAGGCTTAGCAATAAGCCCAAACGCATTGCCTATCATACCACCTTTTTTTTCCTGCTTTACCCCCCTTGTCTGGCTGAATACATAACACATGCGCTGGGCCTGTTTTTCCCATGGCTGATAAATCCCCTGTACTATTTGTTCACCCCTGGCAGTTTTAATTTGTTGCTTTTATTTAGCACGTGCTATATCTTGTTTGATTTAGATTAATTAGTATAACTTAGGACTAATTCTAGTATAGTTTAAATTTTAATAGTTAGTTTGAAAAAAGAGACAATAAAATGTTAGAATAAAATCTTAGAACAAAAATGCTATAAAAAAATATATAGTTAGATGTTAGAAAATATTAATAATATAGGGTAGATATTAGCATATACTTTAGCATTAAAAAAATCTTAGAATACAAAACATGGAAAAATATTAACAAAAACTTTAGGTTAAAAATCGTAGTGATAAAAAATATTAGGATAAATACAATAAAAATACTAACATAGTGTAGTTTTATTTTTTAATTTTCTTTAGGATAAGAGACTTAGATAAAATTGTAGTCAAAATAGTGTATATATAAAAAATAAAAGAATGTTTTTTTTAGGATAGTTTTAATATAGTTTAATGCATAGATGTAGCATGACACTTTATTTCGGGGTATTTTTTAGATTGAATTAGGATATGGGATATATAGGGGTACTATGGGTAAGTGATAGATCCCTTAGAAAATGTTAGACTTCCCCCTATTATATTAATACTATTAGTATATTCTTGTAATTGATTGATTGTATGGTGTGCCCTTTCTAGGGTTATTATTTGATTGTGTGGGGTATTGGGCCTGCTTGGGGGTTTGGGTTTGAGCTGAAGACTTTGTTGATGAAGCCATTGAAGACAAAAGGAGTGAAGATCAATTTCAAGAGTTGATGAAGAGTGTAGCTTGCTTTCAGTTGTTGAAGAGTTATAGGAACTAGGAGCTAGGTAGAGTTTAGAATAGAAATTTGATTCTTAAACATGGATGGCATTGTTTCCCTCCATCCCTCTCTATGATTCAGGGTCTCTCTAGGATACTCACCCCCTTCCTTTGGAAGGCTTGGTGACAGTATCTAAGAGATAGAACTCTTGAGAGAAACATTCTACATTTTGTTAACAGTCTGTTTGCCACCTTTGGTGGTCAACTAACTGTTTAACATCCCAATTCATCCTCTTAACTGTTCCTCATCCTGGCGAGTGTGGTTTGAAGAAAAGCCATGAAAGATTAAAGATAGAAACCTTGTTTGAAGATGAAGATTGTGCTGTTGAAGCTGTGCATTTGACTGCTGCTGTTGAAGCCCTGCTGTTTGAAGCTGTTGAAGGTGTTTACTGTCAGAGTTTCTTTCCTTGATGATTGATGCTTGCTTGAAACTTGTAGATGTTTGAAGATGACTTGAAGATAGATGTTGATGGAGCTTGCTGTGCAGATTTGCTGTTTGCTGTTTATTTTTGCTGTTTATAAGTTTTTGATGTATTGTTTGAGTTTCCCGGACTGTATTGTTTGCCAATTAATCTGTTAGGTTGAAAGCAAATTTTGTTCGCTTTTGCCTGTTGTTTTCTAGGTTCGAGGTTGAGTGGGACTCCCTTGCCTCGCTTGTACTGCTGCATTCATGCATTTTACTGCTTTATTGTATATATGCTGTTGTTTCTGTTTCTGTCTATCCCTTAGGATCTCTGTTTCTCTCTGCGCAAGAGAGAAATATGATAGACATTAGGTCTTAACCCATGCATGATAACATTAGGTTAGTTTGATTCCCTTTTCACCCGTAGGTTAGAGTTCTGTCTCTTCTTTCTCAAAACAAACAGAAAAACACAATAAATATTTCAAACACCATAAATGATGCTTCTTCCGTAAAAGAATGTGAACTCATCAAAACGTCATTTTTGTCCGCTTGGACCAGTAATCAGAAAAACCCTTTTTCAGAAGGAGATAAAAGCAATCAAGACAGACTTGTGTCGTACGTGTCCCGAACTACGTTTGCTCTGATCTTTCATGCTGTATGAAAGTACGTAGGCATAGGATGCGATATCCTAGCGAGCAACCTTCCCCTCCTTTCCAGTAGGTAGGCGAACTACGTTGACTCTGATTTCTCGTTCCAGACGGGAATACGTAGGCATAAAGTGCGATACTTTGTCGAGTCCCTTTCTTTCTTTTTAACCCAGACCTGTAGAGTAGACAGAATAACAATCCTTTCGACAGAAAACAAGCGTGGATCTCGTTGAGTACGACGGACGTGAGGGGTGCTAATACCTTCCCCTTGCGTAACCGACTCCCGAATCCAGGATTTGGTTGCGATGACCATTCCTTTCCCGTCTTTGCGGTAGGTTTACTTCAAACGTTTCCTTTCCCCCCATTGGGATAAATAACGCACGGTGGCGACTCTTCTGTTCAGCCGGCGCCGATTTTCGCAGTAGCGACACACGGGGTCATCACTCAATGTTCTTCCGAAGAAGGCATTAATGAAGTTAGATACTCGCGGAGTGATTTGCACACCCAGTGATCTGGTTGTGAAAGCGTTCGATGGAACCAAACGCCATGTTTTCGGGGAGGTGACCCTGCCAATCCAAGTCGGGCCGGAAACGTTCGACGCAATCTTTTACATTATGGATATCATGCCTGCCTACAGTTGTCTCTTGGGCCGGCCGTGGATCCATGCTGCTGGAGCCATGACCTCCACGTTGCACCAGAAACTCAAGTACGCTGTCGGAGGTAGCATCGTGACTGTTTTTGGCGAGGAAGACATAATGGTGAGCCATTTGTCGTCCTTCAAGTATGTTAAGATGGATGGGGAAATCCACGAAACCCTATGCCAAGCGTTCGAAGCTATTAAAGTGAAGGACGTAGCTCCTGTAGTCACTGAGAAGCCAGAGATGACTCTCTCTTCATTCAAGGAAGCCCGGGCTGTTGTCCAAGCCGGATCTACCCCAGGCTGGGGGCGAATTTTGGAGATACCTAACAAGCAAGACAAGTTTGGGTTGGGATACTCTCCTGGAGCTGAAGCCTTCTCTTCTAGCAGTGCGTCTCGAGGTAAAGGGCCGATCCAATTTACCAGTGGCGGGGTGATTTTTGAAAGCGTCAACGCGGTGTCTGAAGACAATGGAGATAGCGACTGTGACCTCGACTCTTGGATCCAGCCAAGCAAGCCAGGCGAGAGCCTCAACAATTGGTCCGTCAAGGATATCATCCAGACAACAATCGAAGAGTAATGATTTACTTTTTCCAATCATTGTACAACCCTATGTCCTACCCGGGGCATAGTGGTTTTATTGTCAGGGCCTCGTTTGATTATGTACATGCATTTTATCAATAAATCAAAAGGCGTTTTTCTTCGTATTCAAATATTGTGATCTCTATTATTCCGGTTTTATATTTGTTTTGAAAAACAATAAAATGGCAGTGGGGTTTGTGCTAACCTGCATATCCTTGTTTTAAGCTTAACCCTTGTTATTGCAGGATCCACATAACAGATGACATCGACTCTGGACCTTCTACGACTCACTTCGACTTCGATTGCCCGATCTATCAAGCCGAAGAAGAGATTGATGAAGACGAAGACCTTCCTGAAGAGTTGGCCCGCTTGTTGAAACAAGAAGAGAAGGTTATTCTGCCTCATGAAGAGGAGATCGAGATTGTGAATCTGGGTTCTGAAGAACTCGTCAGGAACGTCAGGATAGGGGCTGCACTGCAGAGTGATGTCAAGCAGAGATTAGTCAAGATGCTGAGAGAGTATAGTGACGTCTTTGCTTGGTCATACGAAGATATGCCCGAACTTGACACTGACATCGTGGTCCACCACTTGCCGTTGCGAGAAGATTGTCCTCCCGTTAAGCAGAAGCTTAGGAGGACGCGACCAGATATGGTCGTGAAGATCAAAGAAGAAGTGCAGAAGCAGCTTGATGCTGGCTTCTTAGCGGTCACTACTTACCCTCCGTGGGTTGCCAACATAGTGCCTTTACCGAAGAAGGACGGTAAGGTACGCATGTGCGTCGATTATCGGGATTTGAATAGGGCGAGCCTTAAAGATGACTTCCCGCTGCCTCATATTGATGTGTTGGTCGATAATACAGCTCAGTTCTCCGTGTTTTCGTTCATGGATGGCTTCTCCGGTTACAATCAGATCAAGATGGCGCCGGAGGACATGGAGAAAACTACGTTTATTACGCCTTGGGGAACATTTTGCTATAAGGTAATGCCTTTCGGTCTGAAGAATGCAGGGGCCACTTACCAACGAGCAATGGTTACTTTGTTTCATGACATGATTCATCATGAGATTGAAGTCTATGTTGATGACATGATTCCGAAGTCCCAAACGGAGGAGGGACATCTGGTCAATTTGCTGAAGCTTTTTGAGAGACTTAGGAAGTTCAGGTTGAGGCTGAATCCTAACAAGTGTACTTTCGGAGTACGGTCCGGAAAGTTACTGGGGTTTATCGTGAGTGAAAGAGGCATCGAGGTTGATCCTGCGAAGATAAAAGCGATACAAGAAATGCCAGTGCCAAAAACAGAAAAAGAAGTTCGTGGTTTCTTGGGCACAATAAACTACATTGCAAGGTTTATCTCTCAGCTCAGGGCCACGTGTGAACCGATGTTCAAACTGTTAAAGAAAGATCAGGCGATTATCTGGGACGAGGATTTCCAGAAGGCATTTGATAAGATAAAGCAGTATCTACAGGAACCTCCAATCTTGATACCCCTAGTGGCCGGAAGACCCTTAATCATGTACTTGACAGTTCTTGAGAATAGTATGGGGTGTGTTCTCGGTCAGCACAACGAGACAGGAAGAAAGGAGCATGCCCTTTACTATTTGAGTAAGAAGTTCACAGACTGTGAATCTCGTTACTCGATGCTGGAGAAGACGTGTTGTGCACTAGCCTGGGCTGCCAAACGTTTACGACAGTACATGCTCAATCATACAACCACGCTAATTTCGAAGATGGATCCGATCAAGTACGTCTTCGAGAAGCAAGCGCTTTCGGGCAGGATTGCCAGATGGCAAATGGTGTTGACAGAATATGACATTCAGTACATTTCCCAAAAGGCCATCAAGGGGAGCATATTGTCTGAATACCTCGTCGAACAGCCGATCGAAGATTACCAGCCGATGAAATTTGAATTCCCTGATGAGGATATCATGTTTCTCAAAGCGAAGGATTGCGATCAACCGTTGCCCGACGAGGGTCCAGATAGGAAATCCCAGTGGAAATTGATATTTTACGGGGCGGTTAACTCTTATGGGAGTGGCATTGGGGCGATCATCACGACTCCCCACGGATCCCACATCCCGTTCACTGCGAGACTGACGTTTCCGGTCACCAATAACGAAGCGGAGTACGAAGCATGCATCATGAGTCTAGAAGAAGCAATTGATTTGAGAATCAAGAACCTAGATGTATATGGTGACTCGGTGCTTGTGATCAACCAGATTAAAGAGGAGTGGGAGACTCGTCAATCGAATTTGGTGTCGTACATGAACTATGCCAGAAGGCTGCTTCCGTTCTTTGATCGAGTGGAACTCCATCATGTGCCCAGGGCTGAAAATCAGATGGCTAATGCCTTAGCCACGTTGGCTTCGATGTATAAAGTCAATTTTTGGAATGAAGCTCCAAGAATTGTCCTTTCTCGTCTTGATAGACCTGCATTCGTCTTTGCGATCGAGGAAGCCTCCGACGGCAAGCCATGGTTCCATGATATCCAGACTTTCCTTATGACTAAGGAGTATCCCGCGGGAGCGTCAACCCAGGATAAGAAGACTCTGAGGAGGCTGTCTGGAAATTTCTATCTCAATCCTAATGGAATGTTGTATAAAAGAAACCACGATCTCGTGCTACTCAGATGTGTAGATGAGAAAGAGGCGAGTATGCTCATGGAAGAAGTCCATGAAGGCACATTTGGTACGCATGCCGGCAGGCATGCTATGACAAGAAAGATCCTGAGAGCAGGATATTACTGGCTGACGATGGAATCAGATTGCTTTAAATTCGCGAAGAGATGTCATAAATGTCAGATTTATGCTGATAAGATTCATGTCCCGCCGTGCCCGTTAAATGTCATGTCCTCCCCGTGGCCGTTCTCCATGTGGGGCATCGACATGATAGGCAAGATCGAGCCCACTGCATCTAACGGTCATCGCTTCATTCTAGTAGCTATCGACTACTTCACCAAGTGGGTGGAGGCAGCCTCATACGCTAATGTGACCAAGCAGGTGATGGCTAAATTCATAAAGAGGGATATCATCTGTCGTTACGGAATTCCCGAGCGGATTATTACGGATAATGGTTCGAATTTGAATAACAAGATGATGAAGGAGCTGTGCCAGAGTTTCAAGATTGAACACCACAACTTATCTCCTTACCGGCCAAAGATGAATGGCGCCGTTGAAGCGGCCAATAAGAACATCAAGAAGATTGTTCAGAAGATGGTTGTGACCTACAAAGATTGGCACGAGATGCTGCCATTTGCATTGCACGGTTATCGTACGACGGTACGTACGTCAACCGGGGCAACTCCTTTCTCCTTAGTGTATGGTATGGAGGTTGTTCTACCGTTAGAAGTGGAGATCCCTTCTTTGCGAGTTTTGGTTGACGCGAAACTCGATGAGGCAGAACATATTAAGAACCGACTGAACCAACTCAGCCTGATGGACGAGAAGAGGTTAGCATCGACTGCACATGGTCGTTTGTACCAAAGCCAAATGAAGAAAGCTTATGATAAGAAGGTGCATCCTAGAAGCTTTCAGACGGGTGATCTCGTCCTGAAGAAGATTCTTCCTCCACACTCCGATCACCGGGGTAAGTGGACTCCCAATTACGAAGGTCCGTACGTCGTCAGCAAGGTCTTCTCGGGAGGAAATTTGTTGTTTTCCACGATGGATGGTGAAGATTTTGCATCCCCGGTGAACGCGGACGCGGTTAAAAAATACTTTGCTTAAAAATGACCCGCTGGAAAGAAAAAGAATATCCAGGCAAAAATGGGGCATCCTGGCGAACCATAAAAAAGGAAAAAGGTTCGGGCAAAAATTAGGGATATAAATTGAAAAATGTACACCCGCAAAGTCGAAAACCTGGAAGGGCGACTTTGGCAAACAAAGGGTATCCCGGTGAACTGAAAACCCGCAAAGGGCGGTTCACGCAAAAGTTAGGGATTTGAAAAAGCAAATGACTGCGTTCCGCGTGTGGACTTTCATTGTTTAGTGGTTCGGAAGACCTGAGGCCCGTTTATCTGAATCAATCTCTTCTGAAGCTGAAGCGTCGGAGAAGTATCGAAGTCGAGTGGGTCATAGAGGGATCAACTCATGGTGTTCGTCAACGCCTCGTTGCCGACATTTGTATATACTGATGTATATTTATGTTTTTACTTTTTTGTGCAGCTTCCTCATTCCAGGAGCTTGCATCTGTTGTAAAACATTTTTACCCATTCAGGGGTTCGTTATTAATAAAATGTATACTATTCAGCAATTCTGTTTGTCTGTTTAGCATTTATCTGTTTTGTTTTCGAAAAAGAACGCCGATGTTTTTGACAAAATGCGCATACATAAACTTACTGGCCTAGGCCACTGATTGTTGAAACAATGAATTACTCGAACATTGTCACAAGATGATAACCTTGATAGGTCCCTTTGAGAAGGGCATCTTGTCTGTTTTTTTATGTTGGTGCAGGTGTAGCATGTACCAGACAGTACGCCGTATGCGTTCCCCAAGCAGGATGATTCCTCCTTCTCCAGCAAAGTTCAGCAGTCTCTCCCCGCAGAGTCTGAACGTGAGATCATAAGCATTGACATGTGTCTCCCCAGGAAGAGAAGATTCTCTCCCCAATCAGATGCATCCTGAAGGAATGCCATCTCCCCAGCTGAGTCATACGCTGAAGTGTGCAGCAATTGATAGTTCCAGACTGAAGTCCCCAGCGGAATTGAGATTCCCCATAGAGTCATACTCTCCCCTGTAAGCAGGATGATTCCTTCTTCTCCAGCCGAGTTTGCAGATCCCCAAGAGAGCCGAGTCCTTGGAAGCCGTTTGGGCCATGAGTGATTTTCCCCAGTAGAATGTTGAATAGCTGATGTCGTATTTCCCCGCCGGAGTCGTTACCTCCAGGAAGGTTAACCGTGAAGGTCGTGCAGTTTATCTCTGCGATTGATATCGCTTTCCTCAGCAGGTCGGGGTTCTCGTAGAGCTTCGTTCCCCTGCAGCAGTCAACTGAAGTTTGCTTCCCCATGTGGAGTCTGTTTGAGATTGGTGTGACCTTTTCTCCGTGGCAGGATGATTCCTTCCTCCACCAGAGTGGTTCTTTCTCCTTGACAGGAGGATTCTCCCTTCAACATTTATTTTGCTGACGGGATTGTAGCATTTTGCATGATTACATAGCATTTATCATAAACGCGTAGCATTTCCACCGTGTGGAACATTGCGCCATTGCTGAAGCATATGCATACTAAACATGAGCTAGGTCGTTACTGTTCTTGTTTTGCAGGTGTTCCTCCGTAGAGTCGCTTGCCCAAGATGATTCTTGAATTCCCCAGCAAAGTCGTTTGCCCAAGATGATTCTTGAATTCCCCAGCAAGGTCGTTTGCTTAAGATGATTCTTAAAATCCCCAGTGCAGTCGCCAGAGTTGGTTGCTCAAGTTGATGCTTAGAGTCCCCGACAGAGTGTTTGTCCAGGATGATTCCTGAAATCTCCAGCAGAGTTATTGCTCAAGATGATTCTTGAAGTCCCCGGCGGAGTTATTTATCCAAGATGATTCTTGAAGTCCTCAGCAGAGTTAACTCACCCAAAATGATTCCTGGGACCCCGAAGCAGAGTTACTTGATAGTTCTCCAGAATCCCCAGTGGAGATGCGTCATCCCCAGCAAGTTTCTGAACAGCAAAGTTGAAACTTCCCTTGAAGACTTGATGATTGAAGTCCAACCATATTAACGAAGCAGTTCTCTCAGCTGAAGCAGAGTGCCTGATGGTAGAAGTTGGATATCTCCAACTGGTTCTTGATTGACCGAGAATTCTATTCCCGACTTACTGATGAAGTTCGGCTGATGCCCGAAAGACTTCTTTGAATGCCCGATGGCATGATCAACGTGGTTGTTAACCTGATGAGTCCCAAGGAATCCTGATGCCTGACGGCATGATCGACCATGTATTATCGGTTACCGTGTGACCAATTCCCCAGCTAGTTGTCATGCAGCTAGTATTTCAATTTTCGAAGATTTGTTCCCATCAGAGTACCGTGTACTTGTGCAGTTGGCAAATTTCCGAGTTTATTGGTATTCAACCGTCTTTTACCTTGATTGTTTGAGAGCCGTTCGCTTCTCACCCAGTCAGGTCCAAGCCGCTTGAATAGGGGCAGCTGTTGCACCCCAAAATTCGCCCAACTCTTCTTTACCTAGCTTGTGTCTCATTTCATTCACATTAGCATTATCATTTGCATTTCATTGACATGTATGCAGGAGATCAAGAGGTATGATTACCAATCAAGGGTTATGCAAGACTATGAAGCTAGCCAAGAAGGTTTTTCAGATGATTAAGGGTTGATATCCTTGTCAGAGAAGTTAGAAGATCCTCAGAGAGAGTGGTTGAAACCAAGAGTGTGTGCCTCCTAACTTGAGAGTTGTGGAAAGACCTCAGATGATTCTGAAGCCATGAATGTAGACTTGAAGCCTTGAGAGAGCTTATGAGATGTCTTGAAAGCCATCATAAAGCCTAGATAGGTCATTGTGCAAGATTAAGAAGACTCAACCATGAGTGGTGCAATTAGGGTTTGACTGGGTCAACCCTAGGTCAACTGATGATTTGGAGAGGGTTGAGACCTAATCCAAGAGCCATGTGATCATGGATTGATGCATTAAGATGTTATAAGGATGATTCCAAGGTCAAATCATCATGATTGAAGAGTTTGAGAAGTTTCAAGCTAGGGTTTCTAAGGCTTGACAGTGTAAAATCCCCTAGTTTAACCCCTATCTTCAGGGCAGTTTAGCTCAAGATGTGATTGTCATCTCATCTTTCCCCAACATGAATGTTGTAGAGCTTGCTCTTAGATTTAATTTTAGTACTAGAAGTCCTTGATAGGATTTGTAGAACTCAAGTTATGACTTTGACAAGTTACAGGTCATCTGAGGTATGTGAATCTGGGGCCTTGAAAGTTACCCAACTTGCATCAAACTTTTGCCCAATAAGGATGATTCCTATGAACTTTTGGTCAACATGAATGTTGTTCCTTATCCTCTTAGATTTCTAGAGAGTACTATAAGTCCTTGATAGGATTTGTAGAACTCAAGTTATGGCTTTGACAAGTCAAGGGCATTTTGGTCATTTGGAGATTACAGGTCATTTCAACCATAAGGCCATAACTCCTATTTCCAAGCTTCAAATGGAAATATCTTCAACATCAAACTTGTTCAAAATGATGTTTTAAGGCTAGTAAGGAGGTCATGAGATGTTGGAAAGGCTTGTAGCTCAAAGTTGCAAAAATGACCTAAAATAAGGGCATAAGTTAAATAAACCAAAGTTGGAAATTGATATTTTCAACCTACACATCCAAACCATGGCATGTAATATATCATTTTGACTCTAGAAAACATTTTAAGAACATTGGTTTAGCCACATTTTTGAGTTGAGATTCAATTTATGGACTTGCTTTGGAAAGTGGTTACTTGCATATTAAGCAACATTTGCAAAACTCAAAATCAAGGCATGAGCAAGGCTTTTTGCAAGCTAAACACCTCTAATATCTCACTTGGGGAGATTTTGGGATGAGAACAAGCTGCTGCACCAAGGAAAACAGAATTGGGGTGAGTATGGCATGAGATGAGATTTTGGATGACATGAGAAACTCAACTTCTCCTTGGATGATTCTAGAAGGATCTAGAGAGGTCCAACATGTTCTATATATTGATTAGAAGGGGTTGGAGAGAAAGGTTGGTGAGAATTGATTGAGAGAAGAGGTTTTGCAATTGCACTTTGTTCATTGCAAGTTGGAATCGATTTCTGCATTCTACACCACTTTGATCATTTCTTTTGATCCTAACAACTTTCTTGGATGTGTGTGAGTGTTTCCATAACAAATCCCAAGCAAATCCATGGCTGAATCGTGTATGAGCAACTGATTTTCAGCACCTGCAAGTGATCATCGAATTTGGAGTTCCAGGCATTTTCCATCAAGATTATTGCATACAGAAGCAAGAACGTGATACACTGAATGATTTTGGAAGGTTTGAGAGCTTGAAGTGGAGGTTTCGTGCATCTGTTCATCCAAGATTGTCAGGTTGGTAACTTTCTTCCTATAGCATGATTTAGGTAGAATCTAGGTGAATTAAGGTGTTAGATTTATTGTAGAATGGTGTAGGATGGATTTCAGATAGTTAATTGGAGAATTAGAGACAAAATAGGGGAATTACCATTTTCAGTTGAGGATTAGATATGGTGAATCTTGAGGTTTCAGAGGAAGCTAAGGGTATGGTTGAACTCGTGGCAAGATTTGGGATGAGTTTCATGTTTTGACCATTTGCAATAGAGGCTCCTAGAGAAAACTAGGGTTGAGGATGGTGACCGGAGCTCCACCGGTGGTGGCCGAAGCTGGGCGCGAAGCTCGGATGTTCAAAAGGTAGGAGATGATGAGGATACCATTGGATCATGGTTGGACCTTTGACTGAGGAAGCAATCCAACGGCCACGTTTTAAACTTGATTTGTGAAGGATCTGAAGAAATGAAACGCATCGTTTCATTTATTCTGTGTTTTGGGCTTAATGAATTAAGTGATATTCACACCCCCCTGATGGCCCAACCCATAATTTGAACTGTGTTTTGTTGCTATCCACACCGCGCGTGTTATTATTTTAATTGGATTTTCTTTATTTTTTCATTTTGTTCATGGTTCTTGAAAAATTCATAATAAATTGAAAATTAATCCAATTAATCCCATTCTTTTTACATTTTAATTGATATTAAAATGATTATGTTTGATGCCCAATTTTGTGGAATTTAGTGTGGTCACTTGGTAATGATTTTGAGCCTAATTTTTTGTGTGTGATTAGGTTAGACATGTATGCTCCCATAGTATTTTTCTCATATTTTTGTGATGAAAATAGGTGTGCTTTCTAGATTGATATTTAGGTGCTTCCTTTTAGGGTTTAGGTTTGACACCTTGTAATGTAGGATTTAGTTCTAGGTCTAATTTGATGATTTGATCTCTGAAATTAATATGGTAGAGTCATGATTGACCTAGGTTCCCATAGATATTTTTGTAGGATTTTATAATTGGTTTTAGTATTTTAGTTAGGACTAACTTTAGTACTAGGTTTTAGGTGATCCTAACTTACTAATTCAACTAGTTTAACTTCTCTAGTTCCCCTTAGATTAGGGTTTTTGCTTGGTTTGCCTTGGGTTGAGATTGAAGACAAGTTGAAGAAAAGGTGAGGATGCTTGAAGTTGCTTGGAGCTTTGGAATTGTTTGTGCCTGAAGGTGTCTGATGAAGATGTAGGAAATAGGAGACATAAGGAGAGCCTTATAGTTAGAATGATTTCTTTCACAAATATGGAAAGCATCTTGTGCTTCCATTCCTACCAATGACTAAAAGTCCTTCCAAGATATTCACATCCCTCCTTTGGAGGGATGAGTGGCTTTATCTGGGAAGTAGAACTTTGAGGGAACCAGTCTCTCATAATGATGAACCCTTACAGGCTTCCTTTGGTTGTCAGTAAGCTGTTTATCATTTCCCCTCATCTTGTTAAATCAATGGTCTTCTGGTTTGAGTATCTTGAAAGATGTTGGGCTTGAGTCTGAAGATGAGTACTTCATTGAAGAGTGTGGAAGAGGATGATTCCTTAAGCATTGCCATTGCAGCTGAGGCTTGAAGAGCAAGAAGAGCAAGTTGATACTTGAAGACCCAATGGAGATTGAATGAAGAGTTGAGGCTTAAAGACTAAGTTGATACTTATAAGGAGGATTCAATTGAGATTGAGTGTAGAGCTGAGGCTTGAGGAATAGAGGATGAGTTGATACTTACATTGATGCTTTGAGAGCCTGAAGGAATCAAGTTGATACTTGTAGTTAAGAGTGAAGCCTGAAGGTGGAATTGAATAAGGAGCTGAAGCTTGAAGAAGGAGGATAAGTTGAAACTTATGTTGATGGGTTGAAACCTGGAGAAGCAAGTTGATACTTGCCAGTGAAGTTGATATCCTTGAAGGGTGGTTGAAGTCTGACGACTGGATTGATGTTAGAAGAGATAAAGCTTGAATTGAAAGTAGGAAGTTGTTGATCTGTTTCTTTCTTGTCTGTTTTCTTTTCTGTATTGCTGATGTGCCTTGTTTGACTTGCTTGATGCATTAGAATAAGTCCATGATTAGACTGACTTTAATTAGGAGCATGATTGCACTAGAGGTTGAGTTGCTCCCTCTGCTTGTATTGTTACTGTATGGCTTTGCTTGCGGGTATTCGGTAGAGCCCTGCTCCCTTGCCCATGTGGTTTATTTTGCTTGTTAGCATTCCATTTTCTTCTGTATGATTACAGTCATTTATATCTTGCTTGATATCACTTTATTTCCTCTGTATGATTGCAGTTATTCATCCTGGCTTGAGGTTGAGATGAGCTTGTGGAGGCAACTGCCCCACACACATTTCCTGCCTCACTTGCATTGCATGCATTTTACAATTGTTTACTATTTACTGTTTAAGCTGATGCTTTATCTGTTTCTGTGTATCATTGACATGATCCCCTAGGACTCTCACTTCCTTTGATAAGGAAATGATGATTAGAACTTTAGGTTGAAACCTATGCATGATAACTTCTAGGAGTTCCCTGTTTCAAACCTCAACTATAGGATGAATCCTTGGCATGACAATAGTAGGACTTGATAGTCTCCCCGTAGTTGAGCCTGTTCTCTTCTCATCTCAAAACAGCTTATAATACAGTAATCATGAATGATTTCTTTCGTACGTTACGAGCCTTAAGCTATCTGAGAAAGGATTGTTGGAGAGCTTCTTTTCAACAGTCTGGATGTTTAGTATGGCACCCTTTGGGTGACATGTGACGCATTCACTCTCAGGTCATAGTCTTTAGTGCGATTGAAATTGCAAACACAATAAAAAACACTTCTTCCGTAAAAGACAGAAAATAAACTTCAAACCTTTTTGCCCCGTGGGCCCATAATTCAAAGGAAGCTTTTCTGAAGAAAAGAGTGTTGTTAAACTTCAGCGCCAATGCAAACAGGCTTTGTCCCTAACTGCGGGAACTGCTGTTTAACCCTACTCGATAAAACAGATGAATCTGAATCCCCGTAATCCGTAGTATCCCAAACTACGTAAGCTCTGATCTCTCATACTTGTTGAGAGTACGTAGGCACAATATTGATGTATTGGCGAGCCACCTTCCCCATAACCCGTAGTAGGTCGAACTACGTTGACTCTGATTTCTCATTCTCTGATGAGAATACGTAGGCATAAAGTGCGACGCTTTGCCGAGTCATTTTGTTTTCTGTTTAAGCCAGCCCTGATAGGTAGATAGATAAACCAACTCGTCCAGTAAACACAACAAGCGTGGATCCCGTCGAGTACGACGGACGTGAGGGGTGCTAATACCTTCCCCTTGCGTAACCGACTCCCGAACCCAGACAACGGTTGCGATGACCTTGTCTTATACCTTTTCGTCAGGTTTTTCCGATCGTTTCCTTTCCCGCTCCGAGGGATAAATAACGAAAGGTGGCGACTCTTCTGTTTTGCCGGCACCTTATTTTCGCGGAAGCGACACAACACAGAAGCCAATGTCCTACTATGTGATGAATAACAGCTGTGTCGAAGAGCAGAATGCGTTCTTCGAACAGCTAGATGAGGCGATGAAAAATCATTTAAAGCCTTTGTTTATTACCGGAAAGGTAGAAAATATTACGGTGAATAAAATTTTGGTAGATTGTGGTTTTACGGTGAATTTGATGCCACACTTTATACCGAGGAGAATCGACAAATATGATACAGATACCAAACCACACGACATGGTGCTCTCGAATTACGAAGGAAAGGTGGGCACTAGTCTTGGTGACATACAAGTTGACCTTATGGTGGGGACAATTACAAGACCTACTGTCGTTATGGTGGTTGAAACAAAGGCCAATTACAACTTGTTTTTGGGACGAGAGTGGATCCATGGAATTGGGGTTGTACCATCTTCCGTGCACCAGAGGATTACAATATGGCGACCAGACAGTATTGTCGAAAACATTAAGGCTGATCAAGGTTATTTCAAGGCCCCAATTAACCATGTCAACCGGTGCAGTTTCGATAAGCACTTGGCCAACATTGCTTCGTGCAATCCGACTGACTTTGCTTTCACCCTAGATGATGACATTTACTGTTCAGTTTATTTACATCTTGTCCATGGTTTTCGATGGGATAGAGAGGTGGTAGGAGAAGAAAACCTTTCGTACCTTAGTATATCTGGGATAACCCCAACAAGTTAGGGAAGAGAATTAATTGATGATGACTGAGTTCGAAGTGCTCAAAAAGATTTCGGCTTACATAGCTGAAAATAACTTACAAGTGGCCTTAGAGGCTGAAGTGGAAAATATTGTTGTCGAAGCCAACCAAGAATCATAGAAAGGAGGTTCTGGTGTCGCGGTGAGAATTTGATATCAAGCTATTAATTAACTTGAATCAAAAATCATAGTTCACCACCGGTCTTTAATTTATCCAAGGGGAGGGAAAAAGAGTGAATAACCCAAAATATGTAATGAAATACAAAGCAAAAGTGAATCTAAGATTCGGGGGTTGGTTATACTAAGGGAATGTGCTAGCATCCTAAGTATCTGTAGTACTCTACAGGAATCTCTTGTTTTATTCGTGTTTTTGTTGTTTGCTAAGGGTGAACCTAGGGGTTTATTTCTAAGTATGCTTGCCAAGAAGTTGCATCTTATGCCTACGTATCCTGACGGGAGTGGAATCAGAGCATCCGTAGTTCCCCTAAAGGGATTGAGGAACCATTGACTATTGTTGCACCCCAAAATTTGACCAACCGTTTCTCGTTATTTGGCTTATGTTTCGATTCATTTTGCATTTGCATTTACATACCGCATACTGTGCATTTTTTAAAGCCATATTGACTTAATCGGGATTACAACCCTTTTCCTCGTGTTCTAGACGATTCAAGTCGTTTCGGATACTGAGATTTATCGTGGAATTTGCGCTCTGTCTGGTTATTCAGTCTATGCTATTGGTTTCGGTGGTATTTCGGTATCCGGTTTTACTACTGTTTATTTTGTCGTATTCTCGCATTTTATTTTTCGTCAATTTATTTTTCTAGATTTGTTTCCTATTTTTGGCATAGTTTTTAGATAATTTTTGAATTTAATTTCTATTTTTCTAGAGATTCTAATTATTTTTTTAGATTTATTTCCTTATTTTAAATTTTAAATCTAGTTTTTAATAGATTAATTAGTTTTTTTTATTTTTAATAGTTTATTATAATGTTAATTGGTTTTTAAATAGTTAATTTTGTTTTAATATTTTCTAGAATTGTTTTTAGAATATATTTAGATTTTATTAATTCTGTTAATTTCTTTTATTAGATTTTTATTAATCTAGATTAGAGTTTTTAATTGATTAGTTGTTATTAATTGTCTAGTTGTTATTAACTGATTTTAATTAGATTTTCATTTAAGTATGTCTTTAACTTAATTATGCTTCAGCTTTGTCATTATTGTCAGCTTAATCATTAATTTGGGCATTTAATCAGAATTTTCGCAGGGCCATTTATCAATTTTGTGCAGGCCCAATATCCTCTCTGTGCCATTGTCAGCAGGCTATAAATGGCCTCATTAATGCTTGGCACGCGTCCCAAGAACACGCCACCTCACCATCGGCCATGCAAACCGCCGGAAATCCCATCTGCAAAATCAAACATATCAAACTCTTGCCGGAAAATTCATCGCCCACCGGGAAATTCATACAACCTTCATATGTTCTTCATATTTTTTCCAGAACATTCAAACCTTCATCAGTTTTTTCCAGATTTTTCATCAACCTCCAAACCATTTTCCAGATTTTTCTTCACATCTTCATCCCCACTCAAGAACATTCATCATGTTCATCCTTCATTTTCCAGAATTCATCATTTCTCCGACCTTGTTCATCAATTCTCAACAACACTTGCCAGATCCAGCTTCAGATCTTCATACGAAATACACAGATCTTCATCCTGTTTTCCAGAATCTTCACAAAACTCATACGAAATTCATCTTGTTCATGTGATGTTCATCAAACTTCATCACCAGTTCATATATTTTTCCAGATTCGTCATGAACATCAAACAACATCTCAGATCTAAATCAAACTCATTCGAACCTCATCTCAACATCATCTCCATATTTTCGTCACCAATTCAAACATCCACACGGATCTTCACAAACCTTCAACCATGCCTTCCAGATCTCCAAGGAAACTTCCAGCAACTTCATCACGTTTTTCATCCAGATCCTTTGTATATCCATCAAGACCTTCAAGGATCATCACCCAAACTTCAACAAGAAGCTCCAGATCTTCATGAATTTTCAAATCACCAACCTTTGAAGCTTGTCTTCGTTATCACACCTTTCCAGATCTTCGAATCTTCCGTCGAACAAGTTAACAACCATCTCAACGAAACATCTCCAAGTTTACATGCAACCTCCGATCCGAACTCTTGTAGATCCAATCTCCGAAACCTTCTACCAAACCTCAAACGAGCCCAGATCCGTCTTCATCAACTCCAACTTCAATGAAGTTTCAACGTCTTCCAATATCTCTAACAGAGCTCGCATGGTGTTCAACAAAAACGGAGAAAGATCATCTGGATTGCTGTTGTTTCTGTTTGTTCATTTTGTAGGTGATAAAGAAATTAAACTGAGAGGGAGAGAGATGTTATTTTGGGTGGAAAAATGTGGAAAAGGGAAACGGAAAGACAGAACGAAGAGAGACAGAGGTGATGGACGGCGGCGGTGAATAGAGAAGGAGAAAGAGCTAGGGTTTCTGAAGTGAAATTGGAGAAGATGGTTCGTGAGATTCAATGGGTTAGTGGGCCTTGGGTCCAATTTGCTTTTTACTATATCGTACCCCCCGTTATTCCTCTATACACCCCCGTTTGATTTGTTGTGTGAATTATGTGTGATGTTGGGCTCAGGGCCCAACGGATTTCCTTACTGCACCCTCCATTTCGTCCCTGCACCTCCCTCTGGATGTTCAGTGTTACGTTGGGCCTCCAGATATCCAACCCAACCAGATTTTGATTGCTGAAAACCCCTGCTGCTGTTGCACCCCCCTGTGCTTTGTTTTGGATTTTATTTTGTAAATACATTTTCAATTATGCATTGTATTATATTTTGATTTCTTTTAATATACCTTACTATTTTCTTTTAGAGTTTATAGTATTATTTTTACATAGAATATTTTTTGTATATATTATAAATATTGTATATATTAAATATATAGAATTTTATATTCTATTTTCTTTTTAATTTCTTTTAGAATTTATTTTCTTTTTAGAAGTTTATTAATTTTTGAGAGGTTGAATTCTTATTTCCATTTGTTATTGGAATTTTTCTCACCATGTTTGTTTTGTAGGTCGATGATGAGACCTCCGTAAACCATTATAAATCAACTTGTTGATGGATGATGTAGGATCCGAGACCGCTTTTTCTCTCCTCATCTTTTCTTCTTCTGATTTTATTTTGATTTTCTATTGTGCTGTCCGTGTGACATGATTCAATTGGAGAATGATTCTCAATGTCATTTCTCTATCTTGTCTTTAACACGGATATCAATACACTACTTCTTGGGGTTTGACTTCTTTTATAAGTCAAATTATGACGGTTCAGCGTCACATTGGTTCTGGTTTGAAATATCATCATCAAGGATAAAAGAGTAGAGCTTGGAAATGGAATTTGCACGCAAAAGTCAAGGGTCAACGGAACCACTCCGTTCGATAACATTGTTTCTATTTCACTTCTTTCATCTCCTTTTTTCAACTGTCGAGTCTTGTGAGTTTTCGTTTAGATACGTGGGAAATGATAAGTGGGGGGCTTTCTCTCATTTGTCTAGAGTGTTTAGTGTACACCCTTTGGGTGATATACGATGCATTTGCTCCTACGTTTAGGACTTGGCGTGTGCGTCCCGTTTCGAACCTTTGCTCTTGCGTCCTGGCGATTGAGACTTTCCCTTTTCTCTCGCGTTTTGGTGATTGAGTTCCTTTCTCTTGCCCCCGTGTAATTGAGACTGTTTTGATGTAGTTAGCTGAACTACAGCTGCTCTGATTTCTCGTACCAGGCGAGAATATGTAGGCATATGATGCGATATCCTAGCGAGCACATTAACAACTAACTTCTCTGTTCTCACGCTGTCGTGCGATCGAGACTTTCCCGCTGACGACTAATCTTTCCCTTTCTCTTGCCCTAGCGCAATTGAGACTAGACCGTAGTTCTAGTTCCCGCAGGTTCCCATACCTTTAAACCTGACATACTACGTCCGCTCTACCGCAAACAGGTAACGTCTAAGTCTCCAATAGTTGAGCAACATACACCTAACTGCTAGAATGCGCACGCTAGTATCGTCAACCTTTTCTCTCACCCCCGTGTGATCGAGAACCTCTTGTTCATCCCTTAGTTAGCCTGAACTATGTTTTGCTCTGATTTCTTATGCCAGATGAGAATACGTAGGCACAAGACGCAACGTCTTGGTGAGCAACCTTTCCCCTTCACCCGTAGTTAGCCGAACTACGTTGACTCTGACTTTCCCATTGCACGACGGAATACGTACGCATAGAGCGCGATGCTCTATCGAGTCAATTCTTTCCGTTTAGCTTTAGCAGCCGTAGATAGATTGTTTTTCACCCATAGACCAGACAATAATGCATGGATCCCGTCGAGTACGACAGACGTGAGGGGTGCTAATACCTTCCCCTTGCGTAACCGACTCCCGAATCCAAACATGGTTGCGATGACCTTGTCTTTCCCTTTTTCTTTAGGTTTTTGCGATCGTTTCCTTTCCCTCTCGTGGGATAAATAACGAAAGTGGCGACTCTTCTGTTTTTCCGCCGGTGGTTTTTCGCAGTTGCGACAACTATGGTCAGAGTTCCAGAAGGGAAGTTTGTTGATTGATTTTAGGAGAAGAGATGAGTTGCCGTCCTAGGGAGAATACTCGACTTAAACCACCACAAACATATAGAAGACGGTTTTTGCATTGCATTGAGAGAAGGGCTCCAACTCGAATCTATAATCGACGAGTATGCCACATACCTCTCTCATGTTGAAAAGAATCTACATCCTTCTCAAATATGTCTTGGATAGAAGAATCACATCTCATCTACATAGGTGACTCATGTTTACTTCTCTCATGGGAGGAAAAGGGAACTTAAATTGTAAGTTGTCTAATCATCTTAAAGGAAGTTATCCTAGCTATTCACTTAAAAAAGGCATAGAAGCCACAAAAGGGAAGCGGAGAAATGCGAATGAGATGCAATGTATATGACATAATAGTCAAAATCAAGTCTTTCCCTTGGACACGAACATAAGCAACATAAAGATTCAATAGCCACAGGTAAACAACAAACAAGATAGACATCATAATGATAGTATACAATGAGCAAATTACAAAGTCTCACGCAACAAAGTTAAGCTAAAAAACAAATAACAATATGTGTGCAAAGCAAAGTTTAAGTCATGTGATCAAAACAATATAACCTAAATAAGAAGATCCAATCTACAAATGATAAGCTAGAAGTTAAGCTGATAAAGGAATTAATTAATAGAAAAATACAATCTAAAATTATTGAAAATAAATCCTAAATAATTATTCCAAATATGAACTAGAATTCAAACTAAATAAGAAAAATATTTTTAAAAAATTAATTACAAAAAAAAATAAACAAAATAATATTAACAAAATAATAGTTAACAAAATTATTAATAAATATAATTAACCAAAATATTAATAAAAATAATAATAAAGATAACTAACGAGATTTTTAGCAAAATAATTTAAAAGAATAAAAATGAAGATCCAAAGAGAAAGAAAATTGGGCCAAAAGTGAATACATTTAAATATAAATTTTAATAAAATTAATTAATAACTTAATTAATAAATATCATATAAAATATCTAAATCAATTAATAATTAACAATATATTTTTATATTTTTATATTTAAAAAAAACTAAAAATTAAATTAAATAAATAAAAAAGATTGAAATATCTTTTGGTCTTCTAAAATGTATTTTCAAATTAAACCTAAAATAAAAGGTTAAAATAAAATTTATCTTTTTTTTAATATTAAATATAATAGTAAGTTCTACAAGTTATACTACATATTAAGTTCTACAAGTTATCCTACATATTAAGGGCAATGAAATTAAAATAGAAATTGACCAAAAAATGATTATAACAACTACTAGTATACTACTATCTAACAAAAGTCGCAATTAATTCACGTGAAAGTAACGAACATACGCATTCTTAACACCTTATCTTTTTTTCCAATTTAATTGGAACAACCTTCATCTTCTTAATAAGCTTTGCATTTGTTTCTTAAAATGCAACAGTGCTAGATACACGCACACACAAAGAAGAAAGAAAGAAAAATAAAACTGCAGCAAGTGTATTTACACACTAATTACAAGCATACAATTGCGGTCTACTTTACGGTTTAGAAACAAAAACAAATAATTAAGTAACTAACTAAATAAAAAATAAATAAAATTTTAATACCAAATTAAACTAAATAATAGAAAGAAAGTGCAGTTAGCAATTAAAATAAACCCATGAATAAGATGAAGCCTAAAAAACTCTAATTAAAAACTAAAAAAATTGTTACTAACAAATCTAAAAATTAATCTATATTTTTTCGGTTTCACTTTTTTTTTCATCCTCTTTCCATGTTGTTCTTCTGTTTTCACCTATTGGCTTTAATTGTAAGAGAAAACATCAAGTGCACCACAGGAATTTGAGAGAACTTGGTTGGAAATTAGATTGGTCGTTTTTTTTTTCTCTTAAGTGTTGGTCACTTGCCCTCTTTTATAGACATTTTGAATCTTGACATTGAAATATTGATTTGGAAGGAATTCAAATTTGTCTATAAATACAAAAAGTAATGCAATAGGACTTGAACCCGCAACCTTATGATTAAACCTCTAACACATACCTTTTTACCAATTTTGTTATCTCATTTATTCATAATAAAATTCACTCAAGCATATGAAGGGTGGACAAAATTGGGGTATGACACCTGGTAATGACTTTGATCCAGAACCACCCGATAAGGTTCAGGAAAAGCAACATGTTCAGAGGCTCGATGCCATCAATGATGACTAGCCTTTGGGTTTCGAGAAGGATCTGTCAGCAACCAATATCAAGATGCTATCACAAGATCCACTTGAAGAAATCGATATAGGAGAGGGTGCAACAAAGAGGCCAACATACATAAGTACAAACATCAACCCACAACTCAAGGTCGAAGTAATCCAACTATTGAAGGAGTTTAAAGACTGTTTCGCATGGGATTACGACGAGATGCCTGGTTTAAGCAGAGATGTAGTTGAATTGAAGTTACCAATCAAGCCTGGGAAGAAGCCCATCAAGTAGAACCCAATGCGGTTTGTACCGAAAATTCTCTCGAAGATCAAAGAGGAGGTTCAAAGAATTCTCCGATGTAAATTCATTCGTACAACCAGGTATGTCGAATGGTTAGAAAATATTATGCCTGTTATTAAAAAGAATGGTTCTTTGAGGGTATGTATATATTTTAGAGATTTAAATGATGTAACCCCAAAGGATTAATATTCAATACCTTTGGCAAAAATGTTAGTCGATTCCATCACAGGCCACAAATACCTTAGTATGCTTGAAGGGTATTCAGGATATAACCAAATTTTCATTGCTGAATAGGATGTATCAAAGACAGCCTTTCGATGCCCTGGGGCCTTAGGCACTTACGAATGAGTAGTGATGCCTTTTGGTTTAAAAAATGTAGGGCAACGAATCAAAGGGCAATGAATTTGATATTCCATGATTATATAGAGACTTTTATGCAAATATACATTGATGATATTGTTGTTAAGTTTGTTTTAGGGAAGAATCATATCGACCATCTTCGACAATCTATCGAAAGGATGAGAAGACATGGTCTAAAAACGAATTCTTTCAAATGTGCTTTTTGTGTGCAGGAAGGAGATTTCTTAGGCCTCATGGTCCATAAAAAGAGAATTCGAAATAAACCAGAATAAGACAAGGCCATAATGGAGGGAAAAGCGCCATCGACAAAGAACGAATTACATTCATTGTTGGGTAAGATTAATTTTTTGAGAAGATTCATATCGAATCTCAGCGAAAAGACTCAAGCCTTCTTACATCTGCTTCGACTAAACAAGGAAGGGTTTGAATGGGGGAAACCTCAGCAAGAAGCATTTGATAAAATTAAGGATTACTTGAGTCATCCTCTAATTCTATCACCACCTTGTAGGATTACTTGTAGTTATATATATATTTGTATCAGATAAAACCTTAGGGATCATGTTGGCTCAAGAGGGTAAAAATGTTGTCGAAAGAGCCATTTAATATCTTAGTAGGGTTTTAAATGATGCAGAAATTAGGTATAGCATAGTTGAAAATTTGTGTTTATGCTTGTATTTTCTTGTACGAAGCTAAAGCATTATATAAAACAGTTGATGTTTATGTTTCGTGTCATTTCAATATCATTAAACACATGTTGCCCAAACCAATTTTTCAGAGTCGAATTGGTAAATGGGCGTTAGCTTTAACTGAATATTCTTTAACGTATATGCCTTTAAAGGATGTTAAAGGACAAATGGTCGCAGAATTTATAGTCGAACACTCGATAAATGAGAATAACATAAACTATCTCGAGCTTGAGCCTTGGAAATTATATTTTGATGGCTCTAGCCATAGAGATGGGACCGGTGTAGGAGTGTTGATCATTTCTCATGACAAAATTCCAACAAAATTCAAGTACAAAGTCGAATGTCTCTGTTTGAATAATGAGGCTGAACATGAGGGTTTAATATCCGAGCTTGAGATATTGTGTGAATTGGGGGCAACTCGAGTCGAAATAATGGGAGACTCAAAGTTAGTCATAAAACAAATCACAAAAGAGTACAAATATGTTAAAGAAAACCTTATTGTGTACTTTGTAATAGCCAATTGATTGGTGGAAAGATTCGAAATGGTTAATATTCGACACATACCTCGATTGGAAAATCAAGTGGACAATGATTTGGCTCAGGTTGCTTCTGGGAATAAAATTTCGAAAGAAAAATTACAAGATGCAATTGAAGTCAGAGGAAGAGTTGTGTCAGCCAGATTGTCCCCATCATTTTTTGAAACGACAAAGCTAGGGTACGTTGATAAAGAGAATTTTGATATCCTTGCAATAGATAGCTTGACGGATGGAGATTAGAGGAAACCGATAGTGGAGTATCTGCAAAATCCTACGGCTTCAACAAAGTGAAAAATTAGGTAGCATGCTTTAAGTTATGTTCTTTTGGGGAATGAGTTATTTAAAAAGACCCCGAAAGGAGTTTTACTTAAATTCCTTAGTGAATCAGAGGCATATTTAGCCCTTTCGATTGTCCATAGTGGGGCATGTGGGGCACACCAGGTAGGCCACAAGATGAAATGGTTGTTGTTTCAACTAGGTATGTATTGACCTACCATTTTAAAAGATTGTATTGAATTTGCTAAAGGGTGCCAAGTGCACGCAGGTATACAACATGTCTCTGCGAATGAGTTACATTCCATAGTCAAACCATGGCCCTTTAGGGGTTGGGCTTTGGATTTGGTTGGATAAATTCGACCAACGTCATCAAAAAATCAAAGGTACATTTTGGTAGGTATTGATTATTTTACAAAATGGACCAAAGTTATACCTCTGCCAAATGTCGACCAAGAAGACGTAATGGAATTCATCAAAAGACATATTATTTATAGATTTAGAACCCCAGAAACCATTACAATAGATCAAGGATCAGTTTTTATTGGTAAATATATGCACGAATTTGCCAAAGAAATGGGTTTCAAATTGTTAACTTCCACGCCCTATTATGCTCAGGCTAATGGTCAGGTCAAAGCAGCAAACAAAATAGTGATTAGTCTAATTAAGAAACATGTGGGGAAGAAGCCTAGAAATTGGCACAAGACTTTGGATCAAGTGCTTTAGGCATGTCGAACTTCTCCAAAAGGATCCACTAATGCAACTCCATTTCAGTTAACATTTATCCATGACATAGTATTGTCGGTGGAAATTTACTTACAGTTAAAAAGGATCCAAAGGCACCATGAGATTCAATCAGAATCCTACTGGAACATGATGTTGGATGAGTTGGTTGATTTGGATGAAGAAAGGCTCTATGCCTTGGAATTTTTAAGAAGGTAGAAGAAAAGAGTAGAGAAATCTTATAATAAGAAAGTTAAGGTCAAGATGTTCTCTCCAGAAGAATTGCTTTGAAAAGTAATTTTGCCTTTGGATCGAAAAGATATAGCCTTAGGTAAGTGGTCCCCTGAATGGGAAAGATTTTTTTCAAGTCATACAAGTTTTTTCTAATGACGCATATGAGATTGAAGAGTCAGACGAAGATAAAAGAATATTGAGGGTTAATGGGAAATATTTAAAAAAGGGGAAAAGATAATATGGTAGATAAATATACCAAAATGGCTTAATCCATTAAAGAGAAAGGCCACAAAGGGGAAAAAGTCATGATTAACAAATGAAGGAAAAAAATGCTATAGGATAACTTTAGAAGGGAAGGTAGCCTTTCATCTTTTCGTACTTTGACCTTTGGAGCATAAGGTGGCGTTTGCAAAGAGTTTTGTTGGTCGAGAGGGTTTTAATCTCTTTCCCAAGTTATTGAGCCTTTTCAAGATGTTGAAGGCCAACCTGGATCTCTTTTTCCACCTCGTCTTTGACAAAACTAAGCAGATTGGTCTTGAGTTCCTTGGCTTGAGAGATTTTAATTTTAAAAATGACAATTTGCCTCTCCCATTCTGTAATGTTCTTGTCACATTTTTCGACCTCCTTCTTGTTCTGCTCAGAAAGTTTCTCGAGGGTCGAAACTTTTTTAGTAGACGTAGAGATAGCCTCCCATGCAGCTTTTTGATTGCCAATTTTGGTGGTGAGGTTGCTCGAAAAGTCTCTGAGGATGTTTAGATCAGCAACAACGAGATCGATTAGCGTACTCAGTTCCATAACAACATTAGCCACTTCTCGGGAAACTTCCAAGGCATTAATTTGCTTCAGAAGTTTCTTAATTCCAAAACTGACAGAAACATCATCTTCTAAGATTTGGAACAAGTCCACTACAAATATTTTCTTTTTTCTGCATGAGCAAGTCACTATCAGTTTTCCTAATTAGAAGATTCCCTAAGGCGGTCGAAGTGCTAGTGCTTTTATCGCCAGAGCTGTATTGGGAACTGAGCATGGCTTTTAGGTACTCCAATGGTCGTTGTACTTTCAAGGATGTCAGCTCCTCATGTGAAAGGTTGGTTGACCGAGTTCCAATCGAGGTAGTAGTTTAAGGATCCTTGGTTTTATTCCCTTGGTCCACTTTTTCTTCATGGATCTCCACTTCAATTTCTACATCAGATGCAAATTGTTATTCTTCTTCTTCTTCAACAGGTTTGTCATCTTCGCCTTGTTGCTCCTCAAGATTACCCTCAGAAATTTGTTCTATATTTGGCATCACAGTGTCCCCTGAGAGATCAATAACTTCTCTTTTGACCAAGTCTTCTTTTGGAATGGCTACCTCGGCATGAGGAAACTCAACTGTAGGAACGAATGGTGTTTTCTTGGGAGCACCTACAGATTGGATTCCTTTGTTAGATCCTTTGGTAGAGCCTTTTGCAAAAGCCCTTGAAGGAGTTGTTGGATGATACCTAGGGTCACTGCCGGTTGTTGGAATAATTTGCTAAACCACGGTCTGTCCTCTGACAATGATGGTAACCTAAGAAGAGAAAAGTCATAATTAGAGGGATAAATGGTGAATAAAATTACGAGTTTCTAGGCAAAGTATTTACCTTGGGATCATCAGCCCCAAGACTGGAGTTGTCACTCTTAGTTTGCACTATACTTCAAGCAGGGAATACTTTCGTCGAGAGCTAGCCAGCCTTTGTTTTCTGTTAATTGAAGGCTTCCGTTATTTTGGTCTGCTTTCTCCTCCTTTTAAAGGTCAGTTCTTTAGGAGGAGATTGATCTTCCTCATCCGATTCAATTATGATTTGGCTGGAAGCTCCTTTCGATTTCTTATTCTTTGGAGTGGGGGTGGTCTTTGAGAGCTCTGAGGAGAAAAGGGTTGAAGTATTAGACAATATGAGATTATGCAGTAACTAAGAAATGAGTGAGAAAATTTACCTTAATAACTTGGATGCTTTCTTATGTCTTTTTTTTTGTTCTGCTTCTTCTTCTTGGGTGCAACTTTGATATCTGAAAATAAAACAAGACATAACAAGTAAGATGATAAAAAATGAATAAGAGAAATCTAGTTTGAAAACCTCTCATTCCACACCCTCATATATTTCGGATTCGATGCGAACATCTTCGATACAGATATGAAGAGGCCATTTGAAACTGTCTAATGTATGCTTAGTCGTAACCACTCGCTGAGCCTTCGATTTCGACTGTTGGCAAAAGATTTTTATCGAGTCCCCACAGATAAATCAGTCTGGAAATAGAGGGGCAACAACCACTCCAAAGTCAGCAGTTGGCATTCGAGGAAATTTTAGAGGAAACTTGTTGAAAGGCATTGTGTATCGTTCCCTAGGAGGAACGAATGAAGGGAGTTGTAAACTCTCCTTTTCTTTAGAAAATTTTCCTTTAGTGTAACAACTGCCTCGCAGATGGTTCAACTAAGATCATTTGGCTGATAAACAGTTTCAAAGTACTTCTGGAATGCTTGGATTTCTTTGATGTATGTCAAAATACCTTTCTTGGTATTCTCCTTCACACAGAGGAAATCTTGGTTGATAAGTTGAGTAAAGGAAGGAGCATCAAAGAACTCCTCTGTGTAATATGCTGATCACCAACTGTTGAATTCTGAGGTGCAACGAAAACATGTTTCGAAACTAGAGGGGATGATTTGAGCCTTATTAGTGTAGCGGGTGTAACGCCCCGACTCTGAATTTCCATTTTAATTGAGTCCTTTTTTATTTAATTAGATGATTATTATTTTTGATGTGGAAATTATGTGAAAATATGTTATGTTTGCATATTGTGTTATTTTTGCCGATTTTGAGAGTTTCGGGTAAAAATAGGTTGGAGGGTATTTTGGGTATTAGTAATAATGTTAAGATGGAATATTTTGTGAGAATTAATTTGGTAAGTGTTTGGAAAGAATTGGAGAGGAAAGAAAATAGAATATGAGATAAGAGAGAAAAAGAGAAAGATAGTAACATAGAAAGAAAAATAAGAGAAAGAAAGGAGGAGAAGAGAAAAGAAGAGCAAAACCTAAAACCATCAAGAATCAACACCAAAGCTTTTGTTTGATCGGGTAAGGGTGGGAAACTTTATTATTCTATCAATGTGTATGATCATGTATGCTTTGGTTGGTTTGATTTGGATTGTTGGTGAGTTTTACTCATTTTCCATTTTAGGTCGAAGACGCCCGCTAATGATTTGGATTGTTTGATCGGGAGCCCCAAATGAATTTTGGACAGTTTGGAAATGTGTTGTTCGCAGACGCCCGCTAGCATGTTCGCTAGGCGAGTAGATCGCGAACGCTCGCTAGCAGCTCGCTGGGCAAGTGCGTAGCGAATGGTCCCAGACTTGGGACAGTGGGGTTTTGGCTCCCTTCGCTGGTAGCGAATGGGATAACGAGTTGCTCGCTAGGCTTCGCTGTGGCGAATGAGGTAGCGAACGAAGTCTGTAGCTTCTGTTTTTGCTCGCTAGCAGTTCGCCAGGCGAACATGTAGAGAACATTCGCTAGGAGCTCGCTAGGCGAGCAAGCTAGCGAACGTGAAAGGATGATTTTTTTTCTTGTTTGTTTCATGCTGTATCGGTTTGAGGTTTCGGTTGCGATCGACCTCTTCTTGCATGAGTAGCTTGTATGCTAGCTTATGATGTGTTGTGGGTAGCCGTATGGCGTGAATCCTAGATTATGAATTGTGGCTGTTTGGAAAATATGTGCATTGTTTAGATTGATTAAAAATGTATGATAATTGAGATGAATGACGAATATGTCATGTAATATACATTGCGATGTATGATGATTGTATGAGATTAAATGAGATGAGAATGCATGGAAACATTATAGATATGTATGCATTTCAAGAAGTATATGGAGTCATTTTGCATGTT
The DNA here is from genome assembly GCA_963859935.3 of Lathyrus sativus. Classification (NCBI taxonomy): domain Eukaryota; kingdom Viridiplantae; phylum Streptophyta; class Magnoliopsida; order Fabales; family Fabaceae; genus Lathyrus; species Lathyrus sativus. The sequence goes on from OZ012738.1 coordinate 534,451,981, forward strand.
AAGCATCATGATATACATTCTTGTGCTGATTGATTCCGTGTAGAATCTGCTGAACGATTGTGTGCCTAAGCGAGGTGTGAGAAATCGGATTGTGTGCCCATGTGGGGTGTGAGCAATCACATTGTGTGCCCAGGTGGGGTGTGAGCAATGGGTGAACGTTGTGTGCCCAGGTGGGGTGTGAGCAATGGTTCCGGATAAGTTCCTGAGTGAACTTGAGATGATTTAGTCGGTACCGCATTTGCATCTGCATAGAGTCGTGTGTCGGTCTCTATGAGTTGAATTTATCATCTTTATATGATGTATGATGAAATAAACATGAATGTAGATGTTTATGAGGATTGGTGATGAAATAAACATGTTATGTATGTTTATTTAAATTAATGTGAATTGTGATGATTGACATGAACGAAGATGCTTGAAGATATATATGTATGTGTGAATATATATATATATATATATATATATATATATATATATATATATATATATGTGTGTGTGTGTGTGTGTGTGTGTGTGTGTGTGTGTGTGTGTGTGTGTGTGTGTGTGTGTGTGTGTGTGTGTGTGTGTGTGTGTGTGTGTGTGTGTGTGTGTGTGTGTGTGTGTGTGTGTGTGTGTGTGTGTGTGTGTGTGTGTGTGTGTGTGTGTGTGTGTGTGTGTGTGTGTGTGTGTGTGTGTGTGTGTGTGTGTGTGTGTGTGTGTGTGTGTGTGTGTGTGTGTGTGTGTGTTTATGAATTGATATAAACATTGGAGATTGCATATTGTATGTGCTTGGTGTTATATTTATATATAGATACTTGTTTAGATACATTGCGATGTATGGTATAGTTGAGGTGAGTTACGGTGAGAATGCGTAAGATGTGTATTTGATGTTATGTATATATATGATTTATGCATTGTTTAATATGATAATGTTTCTCACCCTTCTGCTGTTTTATAATGCTCTACGAGGCATTGTAGATTAGATTGCTGGAGGTCTTTTGTGAAGCGTGGCTTCAATCTTTTTGTTCAGTCGACTCTGATATGTAGCACCGGGTAGATAGGGATTGTTTTGATTCTTTTGTGATACATGATGTATGTATCTGCTGATGATTTATTGTAAATATGGATGATGTTGTGAATCAAATTGAATGATATGTATATGTGTGAATACATGTTTTGGAGATTATGCAATGTTTAGATGATTCTGCTTTTATTCTAAATATTGTGATGTGGGTGTTTGCCCCGTTGTTGCATATCTATACATGAGCAGGTGTCGTATGTGTTGAATTTTCATATAATGTGGCATGTCCCTTTTATACAGTGATTGTAATTATACTCTGATGAGATTTTGAATACGTGCCTAAATGATTATTTGTATTATTTTGGGGTATAGAAAGGGGGTGTTACAGCGGGCAAGTTGCGTCGAAGTCATCCCTTCAATATACTTCACATGATGAAGCAAAAGGGCACCTTTCTTTTTGAAGAGACGCTTGGGAAGATCTTGTCCCAACCCAAACTGTCGAGGCACTAAGTTTGGTTGGTAAGCAATCAGAGCCACTTGAGACTTCGACAAATTCATTCGAAGGGTTAGCAACCTTAGAATCATAAAAGCCTCCTGGATTTGTAAAGAATCTACTTCTTGAGCCTTGGTTGGGGCTGGAAAAGGTCTTGTAAACCACTCAGGGCCATACTTCCTTGTAGCAAATGGAGCCATGTTCGACGTGAACTCATGATGTTTGGCAAAAATCTTGACATAACTCAAGAATGTTGGCCTGAGGGATTGTCCTTCTTCACTGGGAGTAGGGCTGGCAATGAACCAAACCAACTCGAAGATAGTTCGGAATTCGACTCGACAATTAAATCGTTGAACTAGGTTCATGAACCAAATGAGTTGAGTATGAGCGAAAAATTAAGTTCGTTAACTAAATGAGTTGAACTTGAACTATACATAGTTCGACTCGTTAGGTTCATGAGTCAACTCGATTACATATGAAAAGAATTATACTGTCTTTAAGATTAGGTTTAAATATTTAATTCAAATCTTAGACAAATTTAATCTTCAATTTAGTAGTTTTTGAATTAGACTCTCAAATGTATCTCTTGAAAGTTGTGTAGGTTTTGAATTAGTAGATTTCGAAGATAAAGTTAAATTTCAATATGATAACTTTTATTTTATTTTAATATTTTATTTAAAAAATATATATTTATTTAAAATGTCAAATATACTAAAATATATATATATTTAAAAAAATAGTTTTTAAGTTCGTGAACCATGTGAGCTGAACCTAATGAGATGAACCTAACGAGTCGAACCGAACTGTTCGTGAACTTATAACGAGTCGAGTTTGAGCTTAAAAAAAAGTTCGTGTCGAACTCGAACTCGAACTCGAATTCGAACAATTCTTAACGAGTCGAGCCGAGCTGAGGTGAGTTCGACTCGACTCGACTCATTTCCAGCCCTAACTGGGAGTGAGCTGGACCAAGCGAGTACCTTCGACTCTTCTATTCTTGATGTCTTTAGTAGTTTCATTTATTGGATTTTTATTGGGGAGACTGGCTTTGAATGAGGCGTTCATCCAGAGTTGTAGCAGCCAAAAGGGGCCAGACAACAAAAGGTTCCCTTTTTCTCCCAAATATTTAAGTTGGGCCACAACTTCACTTAGAGATTGATAGAGATTCCCTAAAATCATTTCACTTAGACAAATATCACGACCTTTGTGATGTTGAGTCGCCATAGGTAGATATCTTCTAGCTACTTGGAGGGACTTTGAGAAGAAGACACAATGGGATAGCCATACAGTCAAAAAAGATATGTGTTCTCTATCATAAACATCATCAGTTGTTTTGTCGAAGTAGTGTGTTATGAAGTAAAGATATGTGGCTTTAGCAGATGAAAAACCTATGGAGTCGCCAGGCTTAAGTTTAGGTCATAGGTGTTTGCAGTGGGTTTGAGCCCTGTGATATCGGCTATGTCGAAGAGTGTGGGGGTCATCATCCCACAAGGGAGATAAAAGGTGTAATGGGTGTTATCCCAGAAGTATAAAGAAGAAAGCAACATGGTCGAACATTAATCAAGACCTGTTTTCGACAACATAATCAGGTCGTAGATTCCTAGGCTTTTCCAAGTTTGGGATTTAACTTTTTCTATTTTTGCTAGTCAGTTCATGTAATCATCAGACTCTTTGAAGGATTGGGTTTCTCTAAAAACTCTAAAGTTATTGTTCATGTACCTTAAATCTATATTATTCAATACTACTGCATCATAAGATGATTTCTCAACGCTAGACTTGTTGGCCTGCCCTATGGATTTTGATTTGTGGTAAGAGGGGAAACATTCCCTAGGTTTATGGTGATCAAAACTAAGAGCAGATAAAGGACTGCATAATGCATGTCTTTTACTGGAAACAGTAACGGGAATAAGTACCTGAGGTTCATATATCTTCCTCTTTTCTTCTTCAAACGGCTCAGAGATGAACTGCTGATTTCCCACCATCTTTGGCGTTGGTAGTGTGTCAAAGGAAAGAAGCATAGAGATCTTCTTGAGGTCTTTAGATTTGTGGCCTTTCTTAGAGTCTTTGATGTTGGTGGTTGAAGAAGCCATTGTTGAGGTTTGAAGAAAATATGGGTATTTTTTGAAGGTTTGGAAAGTGAAGAGAGAAGAAAAATTTGAAGATTTTTGGGATGTGTAAAAGTTAAAATGGATAAATTTGGAGCAATTTATAAGCTCTTGGGAGTTAAAAGGACATAAAATCAACATGAAAGAGCTGATGGTTAGTGAGACACGTGTTCCACCAGGGCCGTTTGATGGAACGTGGGCTGTTAATGCCTAGTGCACGATTTCATAAGGTCTAGGAAACATGATGATGGCTAGAGATTGTGGTGTGCTTTGATGAGATATTTCAGAAACCGCTACGATGGTCATGACGTCATGGGTTTTTTAGAATAGTAATAGACTACAAAAGCATGCAAAAGTCGTTCGAGGCATCGAATGACATTATCAAAAAATGCCTTTTTCTTCAGTGATGTCGAAAAGGACATTTTTGGGAGGCAATTTGTTGGCTCTATATTTCGATGCCTAAATTGGATTAGAAGAAAGTAATAGAATTTCTTGGAAAATCATAGGACTTCGATAGGAGCCATATTTTTGGAATATGAGTCGAAGGTGTCCTTTTTCCAGGAGAAACTATTTTGCAGACTTAGAAATTTTTTTTAGCAGTTGGAAGATTCGATTCGACAAAGCTGCTACTGAAGGAATTTCGACATGAAGATTTGAATTCAAATAAAGGAGGGAAAGCTTCATTCTTATCCATTTCTCAAAGAAGACACGTAGAGCCCTTCTAGGAATCGAAGACATGAAAAGTGCCACTTGTCTCGATTTAGTTTGCTAGCCGTTGATGACAGTTATTTTCGATTAGTATAAATAGCAAGTCTTAGTGTTAGGATTTGTGTACAAATTCTTCAATATACTCCAAGTACCCGTGTGTAGAGAAACGAGTTTGTGAGAATATACGTTGATGTAACACCATATTTTACATTTCAATGCAATTCAATAAATCTTTTTCATTAAGAATTTATCCTTTCTTTATGCAAGTTACTTTCTATATTATTTACTAGTATTTCGAATTTAATCCTTCATGTTCCCTTCCATTTACATTTGAATTGAGTTACTTTATCTTGAATTCTGTCGAAGTTTTCATCGTCTTTCTAAACTTTGTTTAAGATCAATTAGCACATGTCCTAGGATTTGTGTGGTCGATCTTGCAAGTAAAACAAATCTTTTTCGATTTGGAAGACTAGCGGTTGTTCATCAATTTTAACAGCGAACATAATGACTAACATTTTCTCTCTTCTTGTCATGATGGTTTTAATGTGAAACCCAATTACTATGATTTGAATGTAAAGCTTACTTCCATAAAAACCCTTTTCTTCTTCGTCAAGTTTTATAGGTGTTCTAATGGAGATGGTGGGGTCTCTTATTAATAAAGAAGTTTTAAGCTACGGTCATAGTGTCATTGATGATAGTGACATCCGAAAATCCACCCTAACAAACAGATGTCCTCTACCAAGAACGAAGAGGATGTCGTGCTGGAACCTTGTGTGGTTGGTGAGAAAGTTTGCATTACTCCACCAAAGGGAGTGCCAGATGAGTATTTTATTTTTACTTAGTGGTGATTGAGGATTTTAAGATCTGTATCCTCTTTACTCATTTTAAATCTGATCTCTTAAAAACCTTAAATGTCACCCCTTCTCAATTACAACCAAATGGATGAGGGCTTCATTAGAGCTTTTGAATAGGGAAAGTCATATTTCATTCCTTGTGGAAGGGTTCTCTCTAAACTCTTCATTCAACAAAGAGTTGAGTTAAATATGACTGCGGTTAATTCACAAGTCTAAGAAGAAAAGTTTAATCTTATAGAAGCTTTGAAATTTGTTAACCCATTTAAGGTCTAGTTGGTCTCTATGGATAGATCTTCTTCTTCTTCTTCTTCTTCTTCTTCTTCTACTTAGTTGTTTTGTTTGTTTTGTGTTTTATCTACGTAGCTTATATTTTTTTAATAAAGATTTATTTTTTGGATTATTTTTGTATTTCTTATTTCTCTTACCGACTGATTAATAAGCATAAGCATATATGAAGGATTTCAAAGGAAGTTTGTGACTATTGGAAAAGAAATGGAAACTTCATTCATTCATATGACATTACATGACCAATTCCTAAAAGCTATTACATTTGTCTTCAGACTTGATCATTTGTCTCCTTATATGTCTCTAGAAAAGTTTTGTAGTTTTCATCCCAGTCCTCCTCTGCATCTGGAATCTTGCTCTCTTTAGAGAGTCCACAATATGTGCCTTCTTCATCTGCTATTGTGGATCTCTGAGTTTTTTGTAATTCCCCATCCTTGTTCTTCTTCTCCTTTCTTGCATCATTTTTCATCATATCGCATATCTCTTTTAAAAAATCTCTCTTGTCTGCCTTGAATGTCTTTCTTTTTCCCATTCTTATGTCTACCCTGAGAAACTCTAGAGTTGTGTGATTTGGTGTTATTTCTGCATCTACTTTTATAGGGGTCTTATTAGAATCTCCTCTATCTTGAAGACTGTGTTCTTTGAGTCTTATGCCCCTGTGCTTATTGTTTCTTGAAAACCATGTGTCAAAGTATACCTTTGACCATCTTGAAATATATGGTACATATGCTTATCAGTCATCAGTATCTGTATTTATTATCATTTTGTTGATGATAAAAGGGGGAGAAATTAATGGGAGTATTTAAGAAGATTAAAAGTATTTTTTGAGTGCTTTTATTTTACTTGAACACTAATTATGCAATTATTTTGATATTGCTTTCATCTGAACATTATTTAATCAAAATAAGTTTAAATTAACTTGGATAGAACTTAGAAGGAGCTTTCAAAACTCAACCTTTGGACTATTAGACCCAGGGGGAGCTTACAAACCTTAGACTCTAATGTTGTCTAGTTAGTTAAAATGATCAACCATTGTTCTTAAATACATTTGTTTGTCATCATCAAAAAGGGAGATTTATGGAACAAGATTGTTCATATCCCTTGGATTTTGATGATAATAATGTATTTAGAGAATAAATGGGTATACTAACATATTATCAAGTGTGGAGGATCACGAGATTAGAATTCACTTTGAATTAATCCTATTGAAAGCATATGTGGATAAGCAATGTTACTCAGATTATGAATGATAGAATTTGGTGACTCTTAATGTGTTCATCAGCCTTTGAAGGTTCAGACTTTGGTCATGTGTTCCATCCTCTAGTGACAGCTAAGTGTTGCACCCCATAATTTGCCCTCTTTTAAAGACTAACTTATTTCTTCATCCCTTTCAAATTCAATGACATAAGGGAGGCCCATCATTCCAAATTCAAGGTTCATGAATTCAAGGCTAGATTCAAGAATATTACAAAGAGAAATTTCATGACATTTGCAAGAATGTCACATTTGTTACAAAATCCAAACTCTTGGTAATGCTTAGGAAATTAAGCTATTTCTAGTCTTAATTCAAGTTTTTAAAAATAACTTCATGCCATGGTATCCCCCATGCCCCCATCAAGTCCACATGGTCCTCTTTGTGCTTACAAACATGCAAGGAAATTACTTAAGAGTTAATTCAACATTGGAATATCTTAAGATCAAGGCTATGCATGCATTCATGGGCAATTTGAATATGGTCCAAAACAGCCCCATGCAAGAAGTGGCAATGTGTATCATATTACAAAATCATTTTATGTCAAAAAACCAAGGCTATAAGCTTATGTTGATACATCTACACATCAAAAATCAGAATTTGAAAATGATGTCCAAAAGGTAGTGTTATTGGTTACATGTGTGTGTCCAAGCATAAGCCAACCAATGGATACAAGGATGAAGGGCAAGGTAGAGTGCTGCAGAAAAAATACAACAAAAACATACTAGAAATGGAAGGAAAGTGGGGCTGCACCAAAAGGTGGTAAAAGATATTGCCAAGAATGGAAATTCTGAAAATGGAGAAGTGTGCAAGAGCTGTGGTTTTGGTACGGCAGAAAAAGGCAGCAGAAAAAGTGAGATAAGGAGGGAAGGAGCTGCAAACAAATCATCATTCACTATCATTCACTATCATACACAACACATCTTGGAGATAGAGAGATTGAGAGAAAAGAGTAAGAAAAACCAGAAAAAATAGGGAAAAGAACAAACCCTAAAAAACAGAAAAAAGGAGAGTGACATAGAAACACAAGAACATCCTTGAAGAGCATAATCTTCACAACATAGAGTGAAGAGTGAAGTACATCCAACCAAAATAAGAAGAGGCTTAACAAAGAAGGAGAATATCTTTGGTAACCATTCCTTCATACTTTTCCCTTTTTATACCTTGCACTTGTCATTTATTTATCTCTGTTAAGTTATTTGGTGTTATGTATATTGTGTGAGGTTCCAAAGGGACCAAGAAACCATTTTTAAGAACCACAAAAAGAAGCAAAAAACAAGAGAAAAGTTTGGTTTTTCACCCTGGTAGCCTGTCACGGGCCGTGTCACACGACACGGCCACCCGTGTCACATCTCTGCTTGAGTTTTCATGGCGTATTTTCCCTGAGTCCCCTGACACGGGCCGTGTCACACAACACGGCCACCCGTGTCACACCTCTGTTTAAATTTTTTGGCCCAGACCTTGTGACACGGGCCGTGTCATGCAACACGGGCGGCCGTGTCACACCTCTGTTTAACTTTTTTGGCCCAGACCTTGTGACACGGGCCGTATCATGCAACACGGGCGGCCGTGTCACACCGCTGTTTAAGTTTTTTTTGCATTTTCCCCTAGACCTTGTGACACGGGTCGGGTCATGCAACACGGGCGGCCGTGTCACGCCGCTGTTTACCTCAAAAACCTGATTTCTCTGGAACTGTGACATGGGCCGTGTCACACAACACGGCCGCCCGTGTCAGACCCCTGTTTTTCATGTTTTTTTGACTTTTTTACCTCAAAAAACGTTTTTTTTTGTGTTTTGTTTTGGTTTTTTAAGCCGATTAACCCGTCGTGTTGGTATGGTTTTTTATGCATGTTTATTGTTGGTCTTTTTTTTAACCTTTGGTTCTAAAAACTATTTTCAAGAAAACAAACTCTCGATTCTCATCGAGCCATTTTTGACCTTGTAAGCCGATTGCCTCGTGCGTCGCCATCGACCTTGCTCGCTTCACCTCAAACCTTTTTAAGCAATTAAACCCTTGACCCAATGTCAAGCGGATTTTCTCAAACGATGGTTAAGCCAATTCACCATACTTAGTAAAAGAGTAAAGTTCTCTTTGTATTGAACTAAAGAGAGGGGATTGAGTGTAGACTTCTTCCTCTCCGAGTGTCGAGATGTTCACTGTAGTGTGGGTGGTTTTGATACTCGTCTTTCAATACGAAGACGTCTTCATCGACACCTTTTTCTCCTAAAAAAACCTCGGCCCCTGTACCAAGTGCATTTTCAAAACACTTACAATAAATAAATCGATTCTCTTTGCATTGAACTAAAGAGAGGGGATTGAGTGTAGACTTCTTCCTCTCCAAGTGTTGGGATATTCACTGTAGTGTGGTTGGTCTCGATACTTGTCTTTCAATATGAAGACGCGACTCTATCTGCTACCTATCTCCTTCTACAACTTCCTTCCGCAACTTTCCCCACCTAAAATCTCGGTCCCGCACCGAGCGCATTTTCAAACTTATTTTCGTAACAAAAACTTGAATGGTCGTGGAGTGGTTAGGCATAGGCCTTCTCCTATCCCAAGTGCTGACGTTTACCGTAGGGTTCTCTATCACAAAAGCACTTACCATTCAAAACCAAAAACACTTTAATAAGAGAATGAAGTTCTCTTTGTATTGAACTAAAGAGAGAGGATTAAGTGTAGACTTCTTCCTCTCCGAGTGTCGAGATGCTCACTGTAGTGTGTGTGGTTTTGATACTCGTCTTTCAATACGAAGACGCTATGTTCGCCATATCCTTTCATAACAAAAACTTTGAGATAAAGAATTGGGTACTACCCGTAGGGGTTACTATCCGAGGACCTATCTCGCCCCTAAAAAACATTTCAACAAATCAAATGTGACATCTTGCCTCGCATGGCGAAAACTTATCTTTCGAAAAGGATATGATACATTCGTTCTACCGCAAACAGGTAATGCCTAAGTCTCCAAAGAGCGAGCAGCAATACACCTAACTGCTAGAATGCGTATGATAGCATCATCCATAAAAACATCAACAAATCGTAGGCCGAACTACGATTGCTCTAATTCTTTACTTCTTCAAGTAAAGATACGTAGGCACAAGGGCCACAATCCTTGGCGAGCACAATCCCTCATACGCGTAGTTTCCCGAACTACGTCGACTCTGACTTTCTCATATCCGTTGAGAATACGTAGGCCTAGGACCGCGAAGTCCTACCGAGTCCGTTCTTTCCATTCTTCCCCGCGTTACCTTTCTTTCCCCGTTTCTAAACCCTTTTCTGTATCTTTTGGAACACTCTTCATAGTAAAATCTTTAAGCAAATATAATCACACACGACAAACAAATGGTTCCCATCGAGTACGATGGATGCGAGGGGTCCTAATACCTTCCCTTCGCATAACCGGCTTCCGAACCCGTTCATGGTTGCGAGACCATCTTATCCGTTATTTTCTTGAGGTTTTCTCGATATTTTCCTTTCCCCTCATGGGATAAATAAAGTTCGGTGGTGACTCTTCTGTCCTTTTTCTTTTCGCCTTCCCCGTCGTTGCGCGTATTTTTCGAGTAGTGATACTAAGGCTCTGTAGGAAAAAGGTGTCTTTGATCCATACCATGTACCAAAAGTATACCAGTCTTGCCAAAGCGCCAAAATTTTAGAGAGAGTCAACTAGGGTTTTGTTTTGACAGGCTTAAAGAATGGTGATGTGTCATCTTCATCCTATTCTACCATTTGGTAGATACGTAGTACTTTGAAAGGTGTTGTGAACAATGCCATTATTCAATCAACAATTCTTCTAACTAAATACATCTTTTAACATCTTTCTTGGGATGCTTCTTCACGAATTTAGCTATTATGCCTAACCCTCCAACGACTCTTTCTCCGCCTCTATTAAAGGAAGTTGAAGACTTGAAGGAAGGTTACAACACTACAACACAATATAATATCTTGAGCATAACTCTGAGCTTTCATTTGTAACTATTATTGCACAGATTCTTAAGATTTCTTATCTTTGTATATCTTAAAAATATTAAGAGGCTAAGAACCTTTATGGTTGTTGCACAACTGCTATACTTTTGATTGTGTATTTAAGTATAGTAATAGTTTTTTACAAAACCACTTCCTAAAGCAAGCTTTTTCTTTATAAGAACTAAACTAGAAGTCTTAAATATATCATGCATGTACTATTATGCTTATGTACCTATTCTCCCTATTCTACATGCCTCTCTTTATGATATTTTATGATTTATGTGTTATGTATGTTTTCCGCCTTTTTACATATGACAAAGGGGGATAAGTATATTCTCAACTCATGTGAGGGGGAATTTAACCACTCCAATTCTTTATTTATATATTTATCTTTATAACCACCCTAAAAGATGTGTTTTCATCATAAAAAGGAAGATAATATGGATCTATGTACTTGCAAGTATGAAGTCGGTGATCCTGGTAACAACCTTCATAAGTTTAGTCTAAAATTTAGAAAATTACTAATTTTTTCGATGTATTAGAAATTATAACTCAATATCATAGAGTGGTTGGCCAATTAGAGTTCTATTATTATGAAATAGATTATTTCACTTTGACATCTACTCATATTGATGTATACAATTTAATAAATATATAAATAATTATAAAATAAAAATTTAATTTATTTTATTAATTAATTTGATCATCAATCGCGATTCCTAATTTATTTTATAAGCAATTTACATATATTAGAATTCTAATATGGAATCTTGAGAGGAGTACATTCTCAAGATCCAAACTTTCACCACTAGATACACATATTCAAGATTCCTAATTAAAAATTGGCTAATAAAATAAAAAATAAAACAAATTTAAATTATTTTATATATAGTATAAATTATTTTCATATGTTATCTTAAAAATTACTAAAATAAAATAAAATTATTTTATAAAAAATATTGTAAACTATTTTGTTAAAGATTCTTAAACAATGTCACAAAATTTATATAAATAAATAAGATAAATGAAATAAATTCAAATAGGGTAGAAAAGCTTGAATACAATTTTGTTAAATAAAATTTTTCGTTTAAATTATTCTTTATATTTGACACAAATATTGTTATTAAGAATACAATTTTATTTAGGAACAATAATTGAGCTAAATATTGATAATAACCAAGAAAAAAGTATTGTGGTATTTAACTATATCTATTATTCTACCTCATATTATTCTCATGTTTATCCAAATTTTCATTTCCAAATGATTTATTAAGTAATTGGTTGGTTAGACATATGTTACATATGTAACCTTTTCGAAATCTCATTCCTCAATACATATTTCCTTAGTTCCTTGTAATGACTTCTCTCCCTCAAACGCAAGCGCAAATCGTTCCAGATGCATGGGATTCCAAGGGTCGTCCTGCAGACAGATCCAAAACTGGTGGATGGGCATCATCTGCCATGATCTTAGGTACTTTCTTTTCTTCAAAAAAATTTATTTTTCTTCATACAATAGTACTCAGATCAATGGTTAGACACTAGCATAATAAGGAGTTTTTGGTGATATATAAAATTTCAGGATCAGAAGCATGTGAGAGGTTAACAACAATGGGTATAGCTGTAAATTTGGTGACGTATTTGACTGGTACCATGCATTTAGGAAGTGCTGCCTCTTCCAATATCGTCACTAACTTCGTCGGAACGTCTTTTATGCTTGCTTTGTTCGGTGGCTTTGTAGCGGACACTTTTTTGGGAAGGTTTGTTTTCACACATCATCAAAAGATTATATATGATTTTCTTTGTTGTTTTAAATTGTGGATGCAGCTGTTTTTTTTATGACGCCTCCATGAACGCTAATGGAAATGTTGTAGACATTGCTGCAACTGCAATTTATGATTAATTCTTTCATTGATTTCTTTGACAGATACCTTACCATAGCCATCTTTGGAACTATTGAAGGAATTGTAAGACAATATTACTAATAAAATTTATGTAAAATAAATAAATTAAATTTATTTTTTGGATATTTGATATAAAATTTGTATTGATATACATATACCAGGGTGTTATATTATTGGCAATATCAACAAAAATTCCAAGCCTTCATCCACCAACTTGCTCACAAAACAATCCTAATTCTTGTGAACCTGCAAACAACCTACAACTAACGGTTTTATACATAGCTCTTTACGTTATCGCACTTGGAATCGGTGGTATAAAATCAAGTGTCTCTGGTTTCGGTTCAGACCAATTTGACGAATCAAATGAAGGAGAGAAAAAACAAATGGTGAAATTCTTCAGCTGGTTCTTCTTTTTCATAAGCATGGGTTCGATACTCGCAGTGACGGTTCTTGTCTACATTCAAGATCATCTTGGAAGAGCTTGGGGATATGGTTTATGTGCGTGTGCTATCATTGCGGCTCTTCTTGTGTTCTTGTCGGGAACAAAGAGGTATCGGTATAAGAAACTTATGGGGAGTCCTTTAACTCAGATTGCGGCCGTTTTTATGGGGGCATGGAAGAAGAGGAAGTTGGAGTTGCCATCTGATTCATATTTTTTGTATAATGTGAAAGATATTAAAGATCCACAAGATGTGAGAAACAAGAAACTAATGTTGCCACACAGCAAGCAATTCCGGTATGAATTTTATTTTCTTTATAATTATTTTTATACAACAATTATTTCCTACGAAGCACATACATTTTGAACACGGCTCTAACAATGACAAAACGACATCGGTTTGAATATTTTGTTGAAAATGTGAAATAGATTCTTGGACAAGGCAGCAATAAAGGATCCAAATACAAATGGTAATGTGGCAAGAAAATGGGAACTGTCATCGTTAACAGATGTTGAAGAAGTAAAATTAGTAATAAGAATGTTACCAATATGGGCTACAACAATAATGTTTTGGACAGTACATGCACAAATGGTGACGTTTTCAGTATCACAAGCAACAACATTAAAGCGTCACATAGGAAAATCGTTTCAAATCCCGCCAGCATCTTTAACTACTTTCCTCACAGGTAGCATCCTCGTAACAATCCCAATTTACGATCGAATCATTCTTCCCATAAGAACAAAACTATTCAACAAATCACAAGGGCTAACACCTTTACAAAGCATTGGTCTTGGCTTAGTGTTGTCAATTTGTGGAATGGTTGCAGCAGCACTCATTGATTTAAAACGTACAAGGATGGCACATTTGCATGATTTGACACATAATACTTCTACGTTGGTGATTCCCATGAGTGTGTTTTGGTTGGTCCCACAGTTCTTCATTGTGGGGTCGGGTGAGGCTTTTATTTATGTGGGACAACTAGATTTTTTCTTAAGGGAATGTCCTGAAGGGATGAAAACTATGAGCACATGATTGTTTTTGAGTACTTTGTCTTTAGGATTTTTCGTTAGCTCTTTGTTGGTAATTTTGGTTCAGAAAGTGACAGGTCACCATCACCCATGGCTTACAGATAACATTAATCAGGGGAAACTTTATAACTTCTATTGGCTCTTGGCTTTCTTGAGTGCTATAAATTTGGTAATTTATTTGTTTTGTGCTAAGCGGTATGTTTATAAGGATAAAAGACTTGATGAACAAGTCATAGAATTAGAGAAAGACATAGATAATGTTGATCATGCATAGGTTTTTCTTTTTATTAACTATGTATGTAAATTGGAATATTTATTTTATAGTATCATAAATATTATATATTATATAGAGATGCCACATATTAGAAAAAAATCATATATATATATATATATATATATATATATATATATATATATATATATATATATATATATATATATATATATATATATATATATATATATATATATATATATATATATATATATATATATATATATATATATATATATATATATATATATATATATATATATATATATATATATATATATATATATATATATATATATATATATATATATATATATATATATATATATATATATATATATATATATATATATATACTAATAAATACTATTTGGTTCATCTCCCTGAAGCAGCTCAGATGAGATCACATATGTGTTGTCTTAGGGTGGTAAATTTTGTCCGTCCTTCTTCCTACAGTGGAAAGCCTTTTATACTAGTCTTCGATATCTTAGACCATTAAGAAGTGGCTCTTCAAATCCCATGATAATGATATTCATAACATCCACGACTCTAATTAATATCTTGTAACATTTTGTTGATGATTTTCTATAACTCCTAGTCTTATTATCAGCGACGGAGGATCGCATTTTATATCAAGAATCTTCGAAAAAATTTTAAGAAAATATGGAGTTAAGCATAGGATAGCGACACTTTATCACCCACAGACTAGTGGCCAAGTAGAAGTATCTGTCGCACCCTAATTTTTGACCATAAGATCCCGTTTCCTTGTGATTATTTTTTTTTATATTATTTTAAACATGATTAGTATGGCTAACCAACATGTGCAGATTGCAGTAATTTCAAATAGAGATAGTACTCATTCTCGCATTTAGGCGGTCTTAGGACGTGATTCAGTGAATTGGGTTCAGACCGAAATGACAAAGTATTCAAGAGTATAAATTGGTCCAAAATAATGTCAAGCATTGATCTAAGCTCATGGTAGATTGGTTTCAAACTATGTTCATTAAGATGAGAAGAGTTGTGCATATTCAAGTACTACATCAACGTCCAAATTATGATTGGGTTTATAGGATTTAAAAGTTTCATTCAAGAAGATTCTAATTTCAAATTCCTCATATTCAAGCCCAAGATTAAATTCACGCTACTAAAGTTGTCGCATGTTTTAAAATTATCACGGGCTGCGCGAAGTAGAGTTTCACAAGAACCACATCAAATTTGACACTTTGGTGGATGTAACCTTTTGTTTTCATGAAGATAAGTTTTCTTTAGCATGAAGAAAGACTCTTTAATTACCAGTTGGACTCTTTGATGATTAGTTAGGAAAAATGTCTACACGCTACGCATGTTGGTGCAATTGTTACTAGCTTTTCAAATCTCAACCTCATTTAAGTACACAGAGTTTTTCTACAAATTACCACAGGCTGTCTACATGAGATAATCTAGTTGCTTACATGAACTAATCAAGTTGGTTACATGAGTTTACACAAGTTCTAAGATCATTAAATACATAACAGTCAGGTTCTGCTATGGCACTAGGAGTGTCAAATAGGATGTCCCCGCCGGTAATACGCGTAACGGCCGGTAAGCATCGCTAGCACCTGTTCTATAATGAGGACGCCTCGTTATATCAGACTACGCAAGGTTTTCTTCTGCATATAAGATCAAAGTCGAAAGCTCTCTAAACCCTTTTTCCGTGCCTTAAGCAAGGGGACTTTTGTGCGACTTCATGGAACCAGACCTGTATAATAAAGGGGAGCTACAACGATGTTAGAAGGCAAAT
Source organism: Lathyrus sativus (assembly GCA_963859935.3). Taxonomy (NCBI): domain Eukaryota; kingdom Viridiplantae; phylum Streptophyta; class Magnoliopsida; order Fabales; family Fabaceae; genus Lathyrus; species Lathyrus sativus. Next base: position 534,468,060 of record OZ012738.1, read on the forward strand.
AAACTAGGCCCTCAAATTTGACGGAATTTGGTTTTAACCCTTTCCTCTATAAGGCTCGAAATCTTCCGTGAGGCACTTCCATAGTCTTTGCCCCGAGCAACTAAGCGGAACCGACGGTAACTCCCCATATCTGAATCCGGCAGCTGCAAAACTGAAAGAAGAGAATGTTAGTAAGAGACCAAATACGATCCAATCAACTCCCCTTTCTGACTACGGTTTATTGTCAGGTTTCAAGCTCCAATCTTCGGAACCATAACGTTGATGTAATCTTCGTCGATACCACTTGTCCTACATAAAATTCAAGTCACCATGAGTTTCATCAATTTGACTAGCAATTTAAAGTAACGAGAATGAGGATAGCAGGGATAAGTACCGGTTTTCTTTTTTTGGCAGGCAAGCCAAAGCAGTAAGAGCATAAGTTTGGCTATATCAAACCCAACTTGCACCAGGATCTTCAGCTACACTCGCTTACCCCCAACAGGCAGCATCCTTAGCTGCGGTAATGTAATGAAAACAAAGGAATCAAGAATTTAGAACGGAATGATCGCCAAACATAGTCAGTACATTCCTTAAACATGTTCCATAAACAGAACAATTTCAACTTGCCAAACAATATCCAGCTTGCCCAACGAAGTACATAGTGAAGCAAGCTCACCTGGTAAAGAGTTAATCTCGGTTGTATCATTATTAGACAGCAAATCACACCGCTCGCGAATCTTCGGCATCAACCTTGTCTCTCACTCTCTCTTCTGCACCGCCATGAACTTCAGGAGAAAATATGAGCTGCTACGACACATGATAAGAAACTAAACCGATCTAATACAAATTCTGGATATTAAAATGAAGAAGCTCAAAGCAAGTCGTACTGCATCGCCGCAACTTCAGACTGACTCAATCCCAGCCCCTTTACTCTCCGAGACGTTCCATATGTTGCTGCAGGCATCTGAAATGCAGAATGCAAGAGTTATCTATCACCAAAGCAGAAAACTAATTCTTACAGGTAGCTGCAGATCAGAGTCGGAATAAATCCAAATTGAATTGACATACGGTTTTCATCAGTAAATCAGCGTACCTCGAGAACCAATCATGACCACAACATCCTAACCTCACTGAAGTCACTCTGAGAGAACTATATGCGAACCTGACCGCTGCAAAGCCAAAAGAAGACGTTAGTGAAATTCAGATGTCATCCATAAACTCAAAGGTGAGGAATTGAACCATCAGCCAACATCTGGGTATTTATCCATAGCAACTTTTGAAAGGTATTCTAAAAACGCAACAAAACACCATTAACGGAGATTATGGGAAATCAAGTACAAAAAGAGTAGGGGCTAATTTTCAGCCCTCAGTTTAATTCATCATCAGGCTGAATTTCGAGCAGTCGGAAGGGTGACAATCAGGTTTGTCGCCAACTCCCTACCAAGCATCGAAAGCAACAATCATGAACCAGCCCACACGGTTCAGACCATCAAGTCATCATCACCAATTGAACCTGTCTCGCCATTGGCATACGACCGACACTCTCCAAACTCAAGGACGGACCCTGAAAGAAGAAGAAGAAAGGTCAGTTCGCTTCCAAACAACTCAAGAACTCGCCACAAGAAAATCAAAATAACAGCATTTATCAGAACCCAGCATCTCAACATAGTTCACAACAAGTATCGCACCAAGCCACAAGAGGCAACTTCAACCGGTTTAAAATAATTCACAGGGCGAATAAACTATTAAAACCTCGTTGTCCCCGACAATGCTTAACGCATTGGTAAGAGACTCAACGAACGGCAGCAACCATTTGGCATAGTAATCCCATAACAGCTCTCAAACTACAAAGAGGCTATAGCAGTCGCAAACTCATGGCTCAGACTTGGTACCATCATCATTGCTCCGAAATTTCTCCAGCAATAGTAGTTTCTGAGTGACACATAGGCTGCAAGCAACAACAAGCGGTGTCAGTTACAAGCAACAACAGGACAACAACAACAATCTTAATTCCTCAACAGCAAATATTAAACCCCAAAGCAATTCGAGGCCAAGGACTAAGAATGGAGAATGAGTTGTACTTTCAGCCCTCAGTTTAATTCATCATCAGGCTGAACTTCGAGTAGCCGAAAGAGCAACAGAAAGATTTGTCGCCAACTCCCTACCGGCTTGAAAGCGTTAACATACATCCGAAAGCAACGACAACCATGGTTTCGTCCAGCTCAGACTAAGCGTCATCATCGCCGGTTGCAATACACTTCTCGGCAGGCATCAAACAAGGCAACTCCTGAACTATAAATGTAGGTTTTGACCTGCGAGGAAGAAGAAGAAGAAAAACATTAATTCAGAGCGACCAAGTCAACAAACACGTCATACAGTTCCTAAATTCAAGAAATCAACACGGAAGAGGAAATTTTCGGACTTCCCTAAATCAGAAAATAACCTCCCTCGACAGAATACGATGAAAAAGGTAAGAGTGAAGCAAATCACCAAAAGGGAATCAGATAATATTCGCCCAGAAAGGAAGGTTTTAAAAGAATTTCTTATGGAGGCCCATCTCCTTCCTCTATAAAAAGCTGCGGAACCCTCATTGCGAAAAAAAGGAAAAAATCCTCATCGCAAAGAGAACCGACACACTCAAAGCTCAGACCAAAGGAGACTTGTCATCACCGTGAAGTTTGAATCCTCCTCAGGAGTCATCATCGCCTCACTGACGCCATCAACAAGTCATCATCGCCTCACCACCGCCGTCAATAAGCCATCGTCGACTCTCGTTCGTGGGTAAAAGCTTGTTCTTTAGTCATTGTGCATGTTTGTTTGTATTTTTTACAGGTAATCGAAGGCGAAGAACGAAGGAGAACAGATAAGGAAGAAGATGGGAGCCGCGATCGGAGAGAAGGATAAGACTGAAGGAAGGGATTTGGTTTTTAGGGTTTAGTTTCGTTTTTTTTAATTTTTTTGTTTGTTTATTTCGCTGTAATAAGATAATGTACACATACGGTAGTCACCGTACCCCCTTCACAATCACAGACACCCGATCACCATCACACGGCCAACCTCACACTTGACCACCGTAAACCCACGCACCTGTACCACACACGATCACGCGCCCTATTAGCCTAATTAATCAACCTAATCCTTTAATTAACCCTTTAATATGAATTAACTTAACCTTAATCAACCTTTTTTATAAAAAAAATTAACTAATACTTTTTTAATTAACTGTTTTGCTATTAATTGGTTTTTTTTTAATCATCCTTTTTTATTTAATATAAACTAATAAATCCTTTTCTAAATAAATAATAATAATGCATTTATTTGTTCTTTCTTTCTTAAAACCCTTTTTTATATATACTTAAAATAACCTTTATAAATAATAATAAACACCCTTTTTCAATTTAAATTAATTTCGATCTTTTATGATAATATCTAAAAACTATTTTATTTAATAAATCCTATTTATTTAAAATCAATCCACATCTAAAAACCTTTTACTAAATAAAATCAACTAATTCATAATTTAATTTCGTAATTAAAATTAAGTCACCTTTTAATATAATCAATTAAGTCAATACAACTTTTTCCCTTTTACTCAAAATCAACTTCAATCAATAAATCAACTTTCATTAAAACTAATATAATTAGGTAAACTAATTCACCCCTTTTTATAATAACTTAAGCAAAATAAAACAATTTTTATAACAAGGTGTAATTTAAATAATTTATACTCACTTATTAACTAAATTTTAATAACTCAAGAAAACCTTTTAATTAGCAACTTAATTTTTATTAAATAAATAACTAGCAACTTTTCTAAAATCAATCTCAACCTTTTTAACTAATTCAACTTTTCTTAAATCAATTCAACTCCCCCCTAAAATTAAATCAACGTCACTTAATCAATCGTGCACGCTTCCACATTCACATACACCATTCACTTTCACACACTTAGCGCTTTCATGCGTGTGTATGTCTGTATTTATCTGCTTTATCCGCAATTTATATTCCCGCAATTTTCATTATCGCAATCTATATTTCTGCCTTGCATTCCGTCCAAAGGAAAAACCTACACATGAGTCAACACTTGTGTGTAGTGCACATCATTTGCATCATACTCCCCCACGATCCTTGATCCCATTCAAGTCGATCTTTTAGGACAGATCCTACCCCATAGGAGGACCTTTGTCTTTACTTTACAACGTAGAAAAAAACAACCAACTCAAAACAACCAATATTCAAACACAATAGAGAAATAAGATGTTAATCATCTTAAGCGAGATAGAATCTCCACCCCACATCAATACAATCAATACCGTAGGGACTTTGCCTTAAGAGAGATAGAGGCGTACATCGTCGAACAATATTCGAGTACTTGAGCCCTTCTCTTAAGACGATGCAAAGACTATTTTCCTACAACTTGTGGCGGTTAAATCTCCCTTAAAATGATAACGCATCTCTTCTCCTAAAATCAATCAATCAACTACCCTAAACCCGTAAGAACTTTGACCACAATCAAAGAACTCTTCAAACCCTTTAGGAGAACTATAGATACTCTGATTCCACTCCCGTAAGGATATGTAGGCATAAGATGCGATATCTTATCGAGTATACTTAGATATAAACCACTAGGTCTTTCAACCATTAAGCAGCTAAACACTTAGCAATAAACAAACATAAAACAAGAGGTTCCTGTAGAGTACTATAGAAACTTAGGATGCTAGCACCTTCCCTAAGTTTAAACGACCCCCGAACCTATAACTCTCTAACCTTGCATTTGCATTGCATTGTGGGAATTTCGATCTTTATCCTTTCCTCTGGACAAATCAAATTTCGGTTGCAAAATGAATTAAAGATTCAAACTAATCAATAGTTTGGTATCCGATTTTCACCGCGACAGAAATGGAGACTTCACTAGGGACACTCAGTGGGCTTCCCTACCTTGCTTTACTTGTTTATTGCTTTATATATTTGCTTACTTGTTTATTTGTTTGTGTCCTTTATTTCTTTTGGGCTATTATCTTTGAGTGGTGAGACAAAGTCCTACACCGGGACTTGAGAGAAATTATGATAGGATGGTGATATATTCGATGAGGCTTATAGGGAGTGAGTCCCGACTAAGTTGACTCGAGAATCCCGCTTAGTTGAGACCCTTTTGAAAATAGTTCGGTTGAACGAGTTTAGTCGTGAAAACTTTTACTACTTTCAATTGGATTCCATGATACTAAGGACCGTAGCTACCTTTAACCCCACTTTGGCCTTTATTAGGACGTAGTGCGAGGCTATGATGGAGTAAGTCCCGAAATAGTGCTACGCGATGTTACACTCAAAAGAAGTTCTCTTGAGAATATTATTAATCCCTGAGTCAGTTGGGAAATTGATAATATCTGATAGATGGACTAATGACTTTGGGACCTCCTTAGAACCATGTTCTGCAGGTACCATCCACCTCTAGTCCTTGTCCTTTGGGAATGGGTATACCCTTGGCTTCATGCTCGTTGCAAACCTAGGACCTCTGTTTGTTTATCTTTGTATGCCCTTATGTGCTTACTTGTGTTTGTTGCATTCATATAGCATCATACTACATTGGACTTCATGAGATTTATCCTTTATTTATGAACATTGTAGGACATTATGGATAGACGAAATACTCTAAAATATACTTTTAAGAGTCCCAAATTGGATGACCTAAGGGAATTGGGAGCTTTGATTGAAGACCAAGAGAAATTCAAGGGTAAATATGGGAAGTTACTTTGTTGATACTAAGGCAAATGAAGACCTCTTTTCCGCTCTATTACAATTCTATGATCCGATGTATCACTGCTTTACTTTTCCAGATTATAAGTTGTTGCCAACTTTGGAAGAATACTCTTTTTTGTTAGGTCTGCCTATTCTAGAAGTATCCCCTTTTCGTTTCTTGGAAAAGGACCCCGAAGAAAGAGACATCGCTAAGGCCCTTTATCTCAAGGTATCTGACGTTAAGGCCAACATGGTTGTTAAAAGTGGGACTTTTGGTTTGACTACAGATTTTTTATTCGAGAAGGCTTCATTTTATACTAATTTTACGAACAAGGCTCCATTCGAGGCAATCTTCGCTTTACTTATCTATGGGGTGTTTCTATTTCCAAGTTTTCAGGGGTTTTGTTAACCTTAACGCAATTAAGATCTTCATGAAGAACAATCCAGTGCCGACTCTATTGGGTAATACCTATCATTCTATACTTCTCTGAAACCTTCATGGTGGAGGAATGATTACATGTTGTGTGCCCTTATTATACAAATGGTTCCTTACCCACTTGCCCAAGTATGTTTCTTTTTGGCATCTTAATGATAAGCGTTGGTCAGAAAGGATTATGGCTTTGACCCATTCTGACATAGATTGGTATAGCCGTGAGTATGATGGGATTCTAATCATTGATGGATGTAGAGATTTTGCTAATATATTGTTGCTCAGCTTTGAAGGGGGGATCAGTTATAATCCGGTTTTAGCTCGCCGACAGTTGGGATATCCGTTGAAGGGACCACCTAAGAGCATACAAGTTGAGAGTATTTTCTTCGAGGATAACCCAGAGCTCAAAGAGAAGATTGTGGAAGCTTGGAAATATTTGCATAAGAAAGATAGGAATAGTTTGGGAAGGCCCAACTGTGTGTCTTTGGAACCGTATCTTCAGTGGGTAAGGAATAGGGCGATCAAGCTGAGGATGCCTTACTCTCGTCAAGATCCTATACCTCCAAGAAGGGAGCCCACTTATGTCTTTATGTCCGAAACTGATAAGTTAGAGGTTGCTTTGAAGAAGTCGCAACATGAGTTAGAGTCATGGAAGAACAAGTATCTAGTGTATGTTGTAGAGATTGATGAACTTCAGAAAGAGAAAGACGAACTCTAGAAGCAGCTACAGTTGAAGGATGAGGAGTTACTCCCCTGCAAGAAGAGGAAAGTCATGGAGGATTTATTTTTCTCCGACCCACAATGCATTATTTGGAAGCTGATTATAGACAACCTTATCCGTGAGAAGACGTAATTAGAAGAGTAGCTCAAGCGGCAGAATTCAAAACTTCCTTAGTGTCTTTACTAGCTTTTATTTAGCTTTTATTTGGGACTTTTAAAAGCAATTATTTGTATTCCGTTTCAAAATTAATAAAAACATTTTCTTTTACCACAATGTTTATAAATAGTTGGGATCCCATGAATTCCTACTCATCTTGCATTGTATTCTTTCTTTATTCATTTCAAGAAACTCAATTTTATTTCCCATGTATTGTAACAATGGATTTCAAGAGAGAAGCATTGAAGTACACTTTTCAGAGTCCTAACGTTGAAAGCTTAAGAGAGCTGGCAGATCTCATCGAGAACCGTCACGCCTTCGCAACGAAATATGGAGAAGTCTTCCGTTTCCTCGAGCTCAAGATGAAAGAAGGGCTGTTGGAGACTCTTGTTCAGTTTTATGATTTATTGTACCATTGTTTCACTTTTTCGGATTACCAGTTGATGCCGACTCTGGAAGAGTATTCTGACTTCTTGAGGATGCCTGTGATGGCCCGACCTATATTCACCGGCCAGGAGGACGTACCCAATCACCAAGAGATTGCAAACGCTACTCATCTCAGCTTAGCAGATGTTCAAGCGCACTTAACCACCAAGGAAGGAGTCCTTGGATTCCCAGCTGACTTCTTGATTGAAAAAGTCCGTTACCATGCTGAAAGAAAAGAAGTCCTTATCTTGGAAGCCACCTTTGCTTTATTGGTCTATGGGATCTTTTGGTTCCCTAAGGTTAATGATTTCGTTGATATGGGTGCGATTAAACTATTCATACTCAAGAATCCGGTTCCTACTTTGTTAGCTGACACATACTATTCAATCCACTTGAAGAATGCTGAAGGAGGAGGACATATCGTTTGTTGTACCGCTCTGTTGTATTCATGGTTCATTGCTCGCCTGACTCAACATCTGTCTATTTGGGAAGAGGTAGAATCACCCTGTTGGTCCGAGATAGTTATGGCCCTTACTCACTCTAACATTGTGTGGTACGACTCTACCTATGGAGGTATATGTATGATTCCTACCATCGGAGGATTTACTAACATACCACTTATTGGGAGAGAAGGATGCATAAGTTACAACCCTGCTTTGGCTCGTCTCCAATTTGGGCATCCTATGATCGAAGTATCTGACCAAACTCTGTTATAAGGGATCTTTCTCAAAGAAGGAGAATATCCAGACCTGAAGACCGTCATAATTTATGCATGGAGATACATGAATAAGGAAGGAGTGATTACTTTAGGATACCCCAACTGTGCTGTCTCTGAAGAATATCTACATTGGGTGCGAGAAAGAGCTCTCGACCTCAAGATGTCGTTTCCTTTCCATGAACCTATAGTTTTGGCTTTTCATGATCCTGATTAGTTTGATGTGAGCGAAGTAGATCAATTGAAGGCCGCTTTGGATGAGGCTCGAAAACTGAAATCCGCTTGGAGAAACAAGTTTTTCACACTCAAGGTAGAGAAAGAGAAGTCCCAGAAGCTGCCAGAAGTAGAACTTGCAAGGAAAAGGAAGGCGCGAGAGGATTTATTTTCCTCTCACACCTCTTCAAGAGAGGTCACCAGTGATGATCTTCCCCTAGATACTGTGGCTTGGAAGGAATGTGTCGATCGACTCATCAGAGAGAAGGCCGAGTTACAAGAACGCGTCAGTCAGCTAGAAGGAGAACTTCGCACACAGAAGGAGCGTAAGGAGTAGATCTCCGAGTTTCTCTTTTGCTTTTGGTTCAATGTAATAAACTCTTAAAAGAGTACTCTGCTTTGTAATGCTTCAATTATCAAAATAAAATAAGTTTTTCTCCAACGTTACAATACCAAAAAAATTTGAGTTTCTTGAAGTTTCATACTCATTTGCATAAGCATAGCATCGTTTGCATTCCAGGGTCTCACTCTTGCTTCATCTCCGCAGACAAGCTGAATCACCGATACAACACTCGAGCTAGTCAACGCCAGAAGATGGATAAACTAGAACAAGAGAACAGAGTGCTCCGTGATGAAGTTGCAGTTCTGAAAGAAAGTTTGAAGAGGTTGAATGGTCTAGTGGAAGCTTTGTCCAATCAAGCCTCGATCAACAACCAAGAAGTTCCAAGGACTGTGATCTCTGAAGTGACGCCAGCACCGATCCCAGTGGTGTCTTTTGTTGCTGAAATGTCCTACAGTATACCTCAAGGTTTCCCGTGGGGATTGTCTCCCAATTTCTTTTCAACCGGTTACCGTCCGCCTGTTTTTGAGATCCCTGCTATGACCACCGTTCAAGCTGCACCTGTAGTTTCTGCTGTGATGACTACTGCATCTCCACATGTGAACGTTGTTCCGTACATTCTGGATGAGCCGATCTTACAAGGGTCTCCGACCGAAACGGTGGGCTTGGAAGAAAGAATGGATGGTTTTCAAGAACAATTTTCTGAAATGCAAAAGGAGTTGAAGGCTCTTCGTGGGAAGGATTTGTTTGGAAAGAGCGCTTCTGAGCTATGCTTGGTCCCAAATGTCAAGGTTCCGCCAAAGTTCAAGGTCCCTGATTTTGAGAAGTACAAGGGGAATACTTGCCCTCAGAGTCATCTTATTATGTATGCCAGGAAAATGTCTTCCCAAACTAATAATGATCAACTGCTCATTCATTACTTCCAAGACAGTTTGACAGGTGCTGCACTCAAGTGGTACATGGGGCTGGATAGTGCGAAGATTCGAACTTTCAATGATCTAGGGGGAGCCTTTGTCAAGCAGTATAAGTATAATATGGATATGGCACCTGACCGTGATCAATTGAAGGCTATGACGTAGAAAGATAAGGAGAGTTTCAAGGAATATGCTCAACGTTGGCGTGAGTTGGCCGCACAAGTCACACCACCATTAGAAGAAAAAGAGATGACCAAGATTTTTCTGAAGACCCTTGGTCTTTTCTTTTATGAGAAGATGGTAGCCAGTGCACCCAGTGACTTTACTGAAATGGTTAACATGAGAATGCGCTTAGAAGAAGGTGTTCGTGAAGGAAGATTGGCTAAAGAAGAGATTGCTCCTAAGAAGTATGGAAGTAGTTTTGTGAAGAAAAAAGAGCAAGGTGTAAATGTCGTACAGAAGGGACAATTTAGAAAAAGGTATTCGCCATCACACCAAGTTGCTGCCGTATCACCAGTGTTTAATGCTCCAGCTTATCAGCCTCAACAAAATCCACAGCCGTATCAGCAACCTCAGTCCCCCAGTGCTCAACAGCCACAGCCTCAGCAAAATCTGCAGTATCCTCAGCAGAATCGGCCATTCAACAATCAGGGTCATGTGTATAGAAAGATAAAGTTTGAGCCTATTTCTATGAAATATGCTGATTTGTTTCCAGCCTTGGTCCAGAAAGGTCATATTCAAACAAAAGCTCCACCTATGGTTCCTGCAAATCCTCCTCCTTCTTATAGAGCTGACAAGTTTTGCCCCTACCATCAGGGTGCTCCGGGGCACGATATTGAGAGGTGTTTTGGTATGAAAGCAGACGTCTAGAGGCTCATTAAGTGCGGAATCCTGTCCTTCAAAGATTCCGACCCTAATGTGCAAGTTAATCTGTTACCACCGCATGGTTTACCTTCTGTTAACATGATTCAAGACTGTTTGGTAGATGATGATCAGAAAGTTTCATATGAAAGGGCTGAAGAAGTTTGTGTTATAGAGCCTCACTTTAAGGAAGTGGAGCGTATTGAAATCATTTACAATAGCAGAAAGTCGGTTGTTACTCCTTTGGTGATCAACGTGCCTGGACCCGTACCTTACACTTCTAGTAAGGTTATCCCCTATAGGTACAACGCTACAATGTTGGAGAATGGAAAGGAAGTGCCTTTGCCCACTGTACCTTCAGTAGTTAACATTGCAGATGTCAGCAGAGTAACAAGGAGTGGTCGAGTCTACCCGACTATACCACCGAAAGAAAAGGAGGTCTCATTGGAACAACCAGGCTCAAAGGATCCAATTGTGGGGCAATCTGGTGGATCCAATTTGTCCAATTCAGATGAATGACTAAAGGTGATCAAGAGGAGTGAGTATAAGGTTGCAAATCAGCTCCTACAAACCCCGTCGAAGATTTCTGTGTTGCAATTGCTGATGAGTTCTGAGGCTCATAGAGAAGCGCTCCAGAAAATATTAGAACAGGCGTATGTTGAACAAGATGTGACTATGGAGCAGATTAGCAATATCATTGGTAATATCACTTCATGCGACAATCTGGGTTTTGATGACGATGATCTCCCAGAGGAAGGAAGGAAACATAACATGGCTTTACATATCTCTGTGAACTACGGGAATGATTCTCTGTCCAGTGTGTTAGTTGACACTGGATCTTCTCTAAACGTGATGCCTAGAACTACTCTATTTAAGCTGTCTTATCAAGGACCGCTGATGAGGCCAAGTCATGTTATTGTTAAGGCTTTTGATGGGTCAAGGAAGATTATAATTGGTGAAGTGGATTTGCCGATGACTATTGGATTACAGACCTTTATGATCACGTTTCAAGTCATGGACATTCGTGCCGCCTATAGCTGTTTGTTAGGGAGGCCATGGATACATGAAGCTGGGGCAGTTACTTCTACCCTGCATCAGAAATTAAAATATGCCTTTGAGGGAAAAGCAGTTACAGTTTGTGGAGAAAGTGCCCTGGTGGTGAGTCACTTGTCATCATTCTCGTATGTCGAAGCTGAGGAAGAGGTTGGCACGCAATTTCAAGCTTTGTCTATTATGGGCGAGGGTGTCCGAAAATCTCAGGCATCTATGTCATCGTTTAAGGACGCGCAACGAGTAGTGAACAGTGGTCATCAGACAATTTGGGGAAAGGTGTTGTCTTTGCCAGAAAATAGAAATAAGGAAGGTCTCGGTTTCACCAGCAGTTCTGCTCAACAAACTACCAGAAGCCCAGGGTTTCCGTTGATTACTGAAGTGTTCCGTAGTGGAGGAGTCGTCCATCATCCTCAGGTTAATGTTGTGTCAGAGGATGAGCTCGAAGGATACATATCAGAGGGTTCTGCAAGGTCCTCCATTCCTTACGAAAATTATGAGCCCTATATGGAATATCCAAGCTATGTTTCAGACGAGTTTGACTATACCTTTGGAGTTTATGCTATTACCGAGGAAGATTCAGATGAGGATATTCCAGACTTTATAACCCCAGGCGTTTTGATTAAGAACTGGAATGTGGTTGAAGCCCCTACTGTCGTTCATATATCTAAGTAAAGCATTTGTTCTTTTAAATTTCCGCTCTGCCCAAGGTGAAACTGCATTTATTAGGGCTTACATTAAAATAATTCCCTTTGCTCTGCCCAAGGCAAAGGTGACTATGTTGGGCGTGTCTTTTGGTTTTGCTATCATCAATAAATTACTTTCATTTTCATTTCTGTTTTTATATTTATTCATGATGTTGGAAAATAATAAGTAGCATCTCGCGTACACACACTTTCCACTTTACAAAAACTTATTAAAAATCACATCACTTGCGCAGATTGCTGCATAAATTACATCCTGGGAATAATGATCCACTGCCTTCTCCAAATTTTGAGTTTCCTGTGTACGAAGCCGAAGACGAAGAAGCTGATATCCCAGAAGAGATTTCCAGACTGCTTGAGAAAGAAGAGAAAGCTATCCAACCTCATCAGGAGCCGGTGGAAGTAATCAATTTGGGGACAGAAGAAATCCGTAGAGAAGTGAAAATTGGAGCTCTGCTCAAACTTGATGTGAAGAAACAGCTGATTGATTTGCTTGGAGAGTTTGTTGATGTGTTTGCTTGGTCATATCAAGATATGCCTGGGTTGGACACTGCTATAGTTGAACATCGTCTACCTTTGAAGCAAGAGTGCCCGCCAGTAAAACATAAGCTCAGAAGGACTCGACCCGACATGGCTCTAAAGATTAAGGAAGAAGTACAGAAACAGATTGATGCTGGTTTCCTTGCCACTGCCGAATATCCGCTCTGGTTGGCTAATATTGTGCTCGTTTCGAAGAAGGATGCTAAGGTTCGCATGTGTGTAGATTACAAGGATTTGAACAAAGCTAGTCCAAAAGATGATTTCCCGTTACCTCACATTGACATTTTGGTTGACAGTACCGCAAGATATGAGGTGTTCTCCTTTATGGATGGTTTTTCAGGTTACAATCAGATTAGAATGGCTCCCGAGGACAAAGAGAAGATGCCATTCATCACACCCTGGGGCACCTTTTATTACAAAGTTATGCCATTTGGATTAAAGAATGCAGGAGCAACATATCAGAGGGCTATAACTACTTTGTTCCATGATATGATGCACAAAGAGATCGAGGTTTATGTGGATGATATGATAGCTAAGTCAAAAACTGAGGATGATCATGTTAAACACCTGTCTAAACTGTTTGGTCATTTAAGCGAATACAAGCTCCGCCTGAACCCCAACAAATGTACATTTGGAGTGCGATCAGGGAAACTATTGGGTTTTATTGTCAGTCAAAGAGGGATCGAAGTGGACCCCAACAAAGTGAAAGCTATTCGGGAAATGCCAGCTCCTACCACCGAAAAACAAGTCAGAGGATTTTTGGGACGTTTGAATTATATCTCCAGATTTATATCCAATATGACTGCTACATGTAAACCTATTTTCAAGCTTCTGAGGAAAGAACAAGGGTATGTTTGGACTGAAGATTCTCAAAAGGCTTTTGATAGTATCAAAGAGTATTTGCTTGAACCACCTATCCTGATACCACCAGTTGAAGGACGACCTTTGATTATGTATCTGACTGTTTTAGAAGATTCGATGGGTTGTGTACTCGGTCAACGAGATGAAACAGGAAAGCAAGACCATGTCACTTATTACTTGAGCAAGAAATTTTCTGATTGTGAAACAAGGTACACTATGTTAGAGAAGACTTGTTGTGCTTTGGCATGGGCCGCCAAACATTTGCGCCAGTATATGCTGAATCACACCACTTGATTAGTTTCAAAGATGGATCCTATCAAGTATATTTTTGAGAAGCCCGCTTTGACTGGGAGAATTGCTAGATGGCAGATGTTGTTATCCGAATATGATATCGAGTACCATACTCAGAAAGCGGTCAGAGGAAGTGTTTTGGCTGATCATTTGGCTCACCAGCCTATTTTGGACTATCAACCCTCAAATGATGACTTTCCTGATGAAGATGTTATGTTTCTAAAGATGAAAGATTGTGAAGAACCTGTGCATGGTGAAGGACCAGAACCCGGATCTCAATGGGGCTTAGTTTTTGATGGAGCTGTCAACGCTCATGGAAAGGGGATAGGTGTTGTTATTGTGACTCCTCAAGGGTCTTGAGGAAGCAATCGATTTGAGAATTAAGAATTTGGACGTATTTGGTGATTCTGCAGTGGTAATCAACCAAATCACTGGAGAGTGGATAACTCGACATGATAATTTGGTCCCATACAGAGATTATGCTAGAAGACTGTTACCATTCTTTGATAGGGTCGAACTTCATCATATTCCTCGTGATGAGAATAGAATGGCAGATGCGTTGGCAACTCTGGCCTCAATGATTGTGGTAAACTTTTGGAATGAGTGTCCTCGGATTGAAGTAAAACGTCTTGACAGACCCGCATACATCTTTATCGTCGAAGAAGTCGAAGATAGCAAACCCTGGTACCATGACATTGAAGTTTTCCTTAGAAGTCAAGAATATCCTTCGGGAGCTTCCAACAAGGATAAGAAGACTTTAAGAAGGTTGGCTGGGAATTTTCTTTTGAGTAACGATGTACTATACAAGCAAAATTTTGACATGGTCCTGCTGAGATGTGTTGACAAACAAGAAGCAGATATGTTGATGACGGAAATTCACGAAGGATCCTTTGGCACCCACGCCAATGGACATGCCATGGCCAAGAAGCTTCTAAGAGCTGGTTATTATTGGATCACGATGGAATCAGATTGTTACAAGTTTGCTAGAAAATGTCACAAGTGTCAGATTTACGCAGATAAAATCCATGTGCCACCGACTTTATTGAACGTTATCTCTTCCCCGTGGCCCTTCTCTATGTGGGGAATTGATATGATTGGTATGATAGAGCCGAAAGCATCCAATGGACACCGATTCATCTTAGTGGCCATTGATTATTTTACCAAGTGGGTCGAAGCAGCTTCCTATGCTAATGTAACTCGACATGTGGTTGTCAAATTTATCAAGAATCAGCTTATCTGCCGATATGGTGTGCCAAGCAGGATTATTACAAATAATGGGTCCAATTTGAATAACAGAATGATGAAAGAACTATGCGAAGAATTCAAGATAGAGCATCATAATTCTTCTCCTTACAGACCAAAGATGAATGGGGCTGTTGAAGCCGCCAACAAGAATATCAAGAAGATCATTCAGAAGATGGTTGTTACTTATAAAGACTGGCATGAGATGCTCCCGTTCTCCTTGCATGGGTATCGTACGATGGTACGCAAATCGACTGGGGAAACTCCATTTTCACTTGTCTACGGTATGGAAGCAGTGCTCCCGATAGAAGTTGAGATTCCTTCTATGAGGATTTTGATGGATGCAAAGTTATCAGAAGCTAAATGGTGCCAGAATAGATATGATCAATTGAACTTAATCGAAGAAAAGAGGATGGCTGCACTATGCCATGGGCAGTTATATCAGCAGAAGATGAAGAAGGCTTTTGACAAGAAGGTTCGACCCCATGTATTCAAAGAAGGTGACCTCGTTCTCAAGAAGATTCAGTCTTTCCTCACCGACGTTAGAGGAAAATAGGCCCCGAACTATGATGGACCGTATGTGGTAAGTAAGGTTTTGTCAAGAGGCGCCTTGATGTTAGCAACAATGGATGGAGAAGAAATCACTCGCTCTGTGAATACGGACGCTGTCAAAAAGTATTTCGCTTAAGGAAGTTCTCATTCACTTAGGGAGAGCAAGTTGTTATTCCCTTTATGTAATCTCTATTATTTTCCAACACTGTAATATTGGGGTCACGCCTTTCTGCTGACCGCCATTCAATAAAAGTTTCTCATTTATCAAAATCTTTTTCTCGATAGCAAAATCCAAATCGATTTAAACTTTTACAATACTTCGTGTTTTACTCGATATATGAATAACAAAAGGATGACCATGGACGCTTATTTCATCCATGGAAGAACGTCGATCACATATGTTTCCAGAAGCAAAGGATATTTATTTTATCCAGAGACGGGGTCTGTTTATGTTCTAGATTTCTTTGCAGGTGGTACGAGGTCTGTGGAGATTTTTCTTAAGTACCTTTCCGTCTAAGATGTTTATTTTCGCCTTTCCCGGTCTGTCAGCATACGCACATCATATAGATAGATAGCATATGCATTTTTTCATCCTTTTGTTTACTTGTTCTGTCACTTTGGTTTTGGTTATCCCCAAGTGACTGGGTTTGTCTTGTCCTTCCAACTAGAGTTGTCAGCCCTAGGCAGAAAAGAGCACAATGTTTGTACGTTCCCCATGAAGTTCGATCCTCGTGGAAGACGGTTATGTTAGTACATCCCATTTGAGTTCATACCTCAATGGTCGAGTCTTACTTGATAGTTTTCTCTTCGGCTACTCCCCAAATTGAACTTCAGCCCTCGACAATCGCAGTGTGGATAATCTCCAGTATTCGAACATGGAACAGGTGTGCATTTATTTTGCACTCTATTCGCCAGGGATAATATTTTCGAAGAATCTTTACAAAGACAGATATTCTTCCAACAACAGTATCACAAGATTTTCTCGACCATCGACATCGGGACTATAGATATTCTCTTTATTTGAGCAACTCGTTTTGACTAATATCTTATTCAAAATGACAAACGATAGTTTCTACAAGACAGTTCATTCACCCTCAACGGTTCTTCAACATTATCAACTCGTCAAATGGAATCGCTTTGTCGATCCATCAGAAAGGTCCGCCAAAGACATTACAAGACACTTATCTTATTTGAAAATTCCCACTACAAATACTTCTCTTCAGTTGAGAATCTGTAATGATATATATTTCTACAGCTACAACAAAGGTACTCCCCAGGAATATATTCCCCAATGAGTTCATTACACAAGATTAATCCCATCGAGCGACATTTCCCCAAAGAAGTCGAAGAAATTTATCACACTAGTCTCTCTTTACTTGAGAAAACATACTTTACAATTAAACCGACTTACATCTCTTCTGAATATACCTGGTGAAGCTATACAATCTCCATTACAGATTACATTACAAATTACAGTCTACAAAATTCTACAATTTACAATACATTATGGCTCACAGCCAAGAAGTTCTACAACATCTACAATCTACAAATTACGTCTGCAACGAACTACATCTACAATTTATAATGATTCTACAAACTACAAAATCTACAAACCCCTGTGAAGATGCTCTCATGAGTTTTCATCACTTCAGGTAGAGACTGAGACCAGCTCATGATTCCCATATCATGACGCTCGGGGAGGTTCTACATCAGATACTGAGACCAGCTCATGATTCCCATATCATGACGCTCGGGGAGGTTCTACATCAGAGACTGAGACCAGCTCATGATTCCCATATCATGATGCTCGGGGAGGTTCTACATAAGAGACTGAGACCAACTCATGGTTCCCATACCAGGACGCTCGGGAAGGTTCTTCATCAGATACTGAGACCAGCTCATGGTTCCCATACCAGGACGCCCGAGGAGGTTCTACATCAGAGACTGAGACCAGCTCATGGTTCCCATACCAGGACGCTCGGGGAGGTTCTACATCAGATACTGAGACCATCTCATGGTTCCCATACCAGGACGCTCAGGGAGGTTCTACATTAGAGACTGAGATCAGCTCATGGCCTTACCATGACGCTCGGGGAGGTTATACATTTTACTATTTTCGGTTAGATTTCAATATAAATATAGGGGCATCTGTCAAGACGCAGATGTCAATCTCCATACCTCCGGATAGAAGAAACTTAAATAGGGGCATCTTTCGCACCCTAATTTTTGACCATAAGATCCTATTTCCTTGTGATTATTTTCTTTTTTATTATTTTAAGCATGATTAGTATGGCTAACCAACATGTGCAGATTGCAGTAATTTCAAATAGAGATAGTACTCATTCCCGCATTTAAACGGTCTCAGGATGTGATTCAGTGAATTGGGTTCAGACCGAAATGACAAAGTATTCAAGAGTATAAATTGGTCCAAAATAATGTCAAGCATTGTGTCGCTACTGCAAAAAACGAGGCCGGAAATGACAGAAAAGTCGCCACCTTTCGTTATTTATCCCTCAGAGCGGGAAAGCAAACAATCGGAAAAGGTATAAGACAAGGTCATCGCAACCATTGTCTGGGTTCGGGAGTCGGTTACGCAAGGGAAAGGTATTAGCACCCCTCACGTCCATCGTACTCGATGAAGTCCATGCTTGTTGGTTTGTCTACGGGTGAAAAACAATCTATCTACGGCTGCTAAAGCTAAACAGAAAGAAACTGACTCAATAGAGCATCACACTCTATGCCTACGTATTCCCTCGTGCAATGGGAAACTACGGGGGAAGGTTGCTCGCCGAGATATCGCATCTCGTGCCTACGTACTTTCACACGGCGTGAAAGATCAGAGCAAACGTAGTTCAGGCTACTATGGCTAGATAGGGTGTTCTCGATCACACAAGGGTGAGAGAAAGGATTGACGATACTAGCATACGCATTCTAGCAGTTAGGTGTATGTTGCTCGCTCGACGGAGACTTAGGCGTTACCTGTTTGCGGTAGAGCGGACGTAGTATGTCGGGGTTTAAAGGTATGGGAACCTACGGGAACTAGAACTACGGTCTGGCCTCAATTGCGCTAGGGCAAGAGAAAGGGAACATCAGTCGTTAGCGGGAAAGTCTCGGTCGCACGGAAGCGAGAGAACAGAGAAGTTAGTTGTTAGTGTGCTCGCTAGGATATCACATCCTATGCCTACATATTCTCGTATGGTACGAGAAATCAGAGCAGTTATAGTTCAGCCAACTACAGCAAAACAGGGAAAAAGGAAAAGGGAGCTCGCTAGGATATTGCATCCTATGCCTACGTACTCTCGTCTGGTACGAGAGATCAGAGCAAACGTATTTCGGCGCACGGCGGGAAGCAAGTCTTGATTGCACAGGGGCAAGAGAAAGGGTGTCTCAATCGCCTGAATGCGAGAGAAAAAGGGTTTCGATCGCGCGGGGCAAGAACAAAGAGGAAGCAGGACTAACGCCTAAACGGGAAGGAACTCGGGACACAGACGCAAGAACCTAAGGCGTAGGAGCGAATGCGTCGCATGTCACCCAAAGGGTACCATACTAGACATCCTAGACGATTGAGACGAAACCCCTCAACTGTCATTTCCTACGTATCTAATGATACAGCCCACAACACTCGACGGTTGCACGAAGACTTGAATAATAAAGATGATGTTGAGCGAAGTGGCTCCATTGGCTCCTGACATGTGCGCAAGCTCCATTCGAATCTTCTCCTCTCTGGATCCTTGATGAGGACGTCTGAATCAGAACCAATGTAACGCTTAGACCGTCATGGTTCGACTTATACGAGAAGTCAAACTCTAAGAGGTAGCGTATTGATATCCGTGTCAAAGACAAGATAGAAAAATGATATCGAAAATCATTCTCCAATTGAATCATGTCACACGGCCAGCCAACAATAAAATCGGAGATAAAATCGGATAGAAAAGAAAATAGGAGAGGAATCCAACACTAAAATGGAAATAAAAGTCTACTCCTAAAATACGGCAATTAATTTCTAATGGAAAATACTCTAAAGAAATCTAAGGAAATGCATACAGAAAATAGAATAAAATCCTATGCACAACATTCTATAATATCCTATAAGGAAAATAAAATGAAAAATTCTATACTAAAAATCTCTATAATATCCTATAAGAAAAAATAGAACATAAATTCTATATTAAAAAGGTAATAATATTCTAAACTAAAAAATATGCAATAATATCCTAGGAAAATAAAACTATAATCCTAAAAGAAAATAGGAAAATAAAATTACTCTATTACAAGAACACCTCCAATACAAAAGAAAGAAAAATTAAAAATAAAGGGGAGGGGGTACGTCCTGAAAACAGGGGTGTAAAGCAGTAAAAACAGGGCCCAACCCACAATACATCCAGAAAAAATAAAGAACAAGGGAAATTGGGGGTGCACGCGTGGAATGCAGGGTGTGCAGCCTGAAATTCACTGGGCCTATTGCTTCAGCCCATCATCAGAAACAAAGCAGAAACAAGGGGGTGGCACGAGCGAAACAGAGGGTGTGAGTTCAACAAACACACCGAAACAATTGGGCCCAAGGCCCAACGTCTCAAGCCCACGAGACTTCTCGTCTCCTTCGTCCAAAATCCATTTTGAAACCCTAGTCCCTTCCCTCACACTCACCGCCGCCGCCGTTACCTCACCTTCTCTCACTCGTCTCAACACCTCCTCTGTCGTGTCTCCGTTTCCTCCGACCTTAACCAAACCTCATCAATCCAGTTCAGCTCCTTCGCCTAAGTTAAACACCACACAATCTGTTCATCTTGAAATCAAACTAACCGAAATCAAAATACCGGTTACCTCCAGAAACTCGTGTGGATCGTAGATCTGTTAGTGAAGAGTTGATTCTTGTGGAGTTCGTTCATGCGTGAATGAAGTTCAATCTAGAAAAGAGTGTGAAGAACATGATGATGAAGGGGGAAGATTGATGAATCTTGTGGCGTTTCTGGAGATTTCTGAGGAGGATCTTTGTGGAGGAACTGATGAACGAACGTCCTTCAAGATCTGGAAATCTGGAAACAGTGGAGTTCTTGGATCTCGTATGAAGATGATCATGGAGATTTCTTGATTAACTTACGAAGAACACGTGGTAGTTGCTATGAACAACGATGGATCGATGAAGTTCCTGGGAGTTTCTGATGAACGTTCTTGTTGAACATTGATGCACCTTCACGAGATCTGGAAACGCATGAAGATTTAGATGAAGTTTGGACGAAGATGATGAAGATCATGGATCTGGACGAAGATCGTGAGGATTGATGAATCTCTGAAGTTTACTGAAGATTCTTGAAATTTCCTAGAGATTGACGATCTGGAGAAGTTCTGAAGAAATCTGGAATCAGTTAATGTTGGATGTTCTTGAGGATCTTCACGAAGAAGATGAAGATCTTGAGGATCCATGAAGATCTGCGAATTTCTGGAGAATGAACCATGAACACGATGAGTTTATTACGGTTTTCGGCGAGGAGTTTGAAGTTTCCGGCGACGGTTACGGTGGCATTTGATTTCTCCGGCGAGGCTTAACGGTGTTTGCATGGCCGGCGGTGAGGAGAGTGAGGGAGGTGGGACACGTGGCACTATGCATGCAGAGGGAAAGTGGGGACGTGCCACGTGTGGGAGTGAGGTGTCAGCGAGGTGTGATGTGTCCTGGAGAAAGAACGAGGTGGGACCTTTATAGCGTGACATGTGGCGTGCATTGGACCTGTGGGCCTCCAAAGAACAATACCTGGTCCACTAAAGACTTAAACTAAATCAATTAATCTGATTAAAGTCTAATTAACGAAACTGCTTCAATTAACTTCAAATAAAGACTATTAGACTCAATTAATAAACTCAATTAATGCAAGTGCTGATTAATGACTCAATTAATTCTACTAAACCGAAAATTAATACTATCATGAACCTAATTAAAAACTGCTAATTAAGACCATAATTAAAAAATGATTAATGACTAGAGACCTGATTAAAATGGAGCCTAACCTAATTAACATGATTAAAATCAAAATTAATATCTAATTAATCCTAAAAAGAAATTATCTTCTTAAAATCTAATAAAACTAATAACTCTATTAACTTCTAAAACCAATTAAAATCTAGAAATTAAAATCTATAAATTCTAAAAGAATTAATATCTAGAAATTCATTTAAAATCTATTAAAATCTAAACAAACCAAATAATATCTATGTTAAAATCTAAAAAGAAATAGAAACTATTTAAAATTAAATTTAAAATCTATTTAATATCTAGAAAAAGCAATTAAATCTATTAAAATCTATTTAAAAATTCTAGAAAAATAAGGGAAAAATCTAAAAATGCAATAAAACCAATCAAATCGATTAGAAAAAAAATGCACGAATACAGCAAAATAAACGGTAAAAAGCGGACACCGAAATATCCTCAAACACAACAGCAAGAGCTGAAAACACCGGGACGAGCACCAATTCCCAAAACAAATCCTCGTATTCGAACTGGCCTGAAATGCATGAAATGTGAGAAGAGGCTGTAATCCCGATAAAGCCAATCTGACTGAAAAAATGCAACGTACGCGGTATGCAAATGCAAAATGCAAAATGAGTCAAAACATAAGCCAAATTGCGAGAAATGGTTGGTCAAATTTTTGGGTGCAACACATTGATCTAAGCTCATGGTAGATTGGTTTCAAACTATGTTCATTATGATGAGAAGAGTTGCCCATATTCAAGTACTACATCAACGTCCAAATTATGATTGGGTTTATAGGATTTAAAAGTTTCATTCAAGAAGATTCTAATTTCAAATTCTTCATATTCAAGCCCATGATTAAATTCACGCTACTAAAGTTGTCGCATGTTTTGAAATTATCACGGGTTGCGCGAAGTAGAGTTTCACAAGAACCACATCAAATTTGACACTTTGGTGGATGTAACCTTTTGTTTTCATGAAGATGAGTTTTCCTTAGCATGAAGAAAGACTCTTTAATTACCAGTTGGACTCTTTGATGATCAGTTAGGCAAAATGCCTACAAGCTACGCATGTTGGTGCAATTGTTACTAGCTTTTCAAATCTCAACCTCATTTAAGTACACAGAGTTTTTCTACAAATTACCACAGACTGTCTACATGAGATAATCTAGTTGCTTACAAGAACTAATCAAGTTGGTTACATGAGTTTACACAAGTTCTAAGATCATTAAATACATAACAGTCAGGTTTTGCTATGGCACTAGGAGTGTCAAATAAGATGTCCCCGCCGGTAACACGCGTAACAGCCGGTAAGCATCACTAGCACCGGTTCTATAGTGAGGACGCCTCGTTATATCAAACTACGCAAGGTTTTCTTCTGCATATAAGATCAAAGTCGAAAGCTCGCTAAACCCTTTTTCCGTGCCTTAAGCAAGGGGACTTTTGTGCGACTTCATGGAACTAGACCTGCATAATAAAGGGGAGCTACAACGATGTTAGAAGGCAACCAAACTAGGCCCTCAAATTTGACGGAATTTGGTTTTAACCCTTTCCTCTATAAGGCTCGAAATCTTCCGTGAGGCACTTCCATAGTCTTTTCCCCGAGCAACTAAGCAGAACCGACGGTAACTCCCCATATCTGAATCCGGCAGCTGCAAAACCGAAAGAAGAGGCTGTTAGTATGAGACCAAGTACGATCCAATCAACTCCCCTTTCTGACTACGGTTTATCATCAGGTTTCAAGCTCCAATCTTTGGAACCATAACGTTGATGTAATCTTCGTCGATACCACTTGTCCTACATAAAATTCAAGTTACCATGAGTTTCATCAATTTGACTAGTAATTTAAAGTAACGAGAATGAGGATAGCAGGGATAAGTACCAGTTTTCTTTTCTTGGCAGGCAAGCCAAAGCAGTAAGAGCATAGGTTTGGCTATATCAAACCCAACTTGCACCAGGATCTTCAGCTACACTCGCTTACCCCCAACAGGCAGCATCCTTAGCTACGGTAGTGTAATGAAAACAAAGGAATCAAGAATTTAGAACGGAATGATCGCCAAACATAGTCAGTACATTCCTTAAACATGTTCCATAAATAGAACAACTTCAACTTGCCAAACAATATCCACCTTGCCCAACGGAGTACATAGTGAAGCAAGCTCACCTGGTAAAGAGTTAATCTCGGTTGTATCATTATTAGACAGCAAATCACATCACTGGCGAATCTTCGGCATCAACCCTATCTCTCACTCTCTCCTCTGCACCGCCATGAACTTCAGGAGAAAATATGAGCTGCTACCACACAAGATAAGAAACTAAACCGATCTAATACAAATTCTGGATATTAAAATGAAGAAGCTCAAAGGAAGTCGTACCGCATCGCCGCAACTTCAGACTGACTCAATCCCAACCCCTTCACTCTCCGAGACGTTCCATATGTTTCTGTAGGCATCTGAAACACAGAATGCAAGAGTTAGCTATCACCAAAGCAAAAAACTAATTCTGAAAGGTAGCTGCAGATCATAGTGGGAATAAATCCAAATTTAATTGACATACGGTTTTCATTAGTAAATCGGCGTACCTCGAGAACCAATCATGACCACAACATCCTAACCTCACTGAAGTCACTCCGAGAGAACTGTATGCGAACCTGACCGCTGCAAAGCCAAAAGAAGACGTTAGTGAAATTCAGATGTCATCCATAAACTCAAAGGTGAGGAATTGAACCATCAGCCAACATCTGGGTATTTATCCATAGCAACTTTTGAAAGGTATTCTAAAAACGCAACCGAACACCATTAACGGAGATTATAAGAAATCAAGTACAAAAAGAGTAGGGGCTAATTTTCAGCCCTCAGTTCGATTCATCATCAGGCTGAATTTCGAGCAGCCGGAAGGGTGACAATCAGGTTTGTCGCCAACTCCCTACCAAGCATCGAAAGCAACAAAGTTCGGACAGAGGCAAAAGCGATTAATTTCGGGCAATTTCCAATATAATTCAAAACATCATGAACCAGCCCACACGGTTCAGACCATCAAGTCATCATCACCAATTGAACCTTTCTCGCCATTGGCATACGACCGGTAGTCTCCAAACTCAAGGACGGACCCTGAAAGAAGAAGAAGAAAGGTCAGTTCACTTCCAAGCAACTCAAGAACTCGCCACAAGAAAATCAAGATAACAACATTTATCAGAACCCAGCATCTCAACATAGTTCACAACAAGTATCGCACCAAGCCACAAGAGGCAACCTCAACCGGTTTAAAATAATTCACAAGGCGAATAAACTATTAAAACCTCGTTGTCCCCGACAATGCTTAACGCATTGGTAAGAGACTCAACGAACGACAGCAACCATTTGGCATAGTAATCCCAGAACAACTCTTAAACTACAAAGGGGCTATAGCAATCGCAAACTCACGGCTCAGACTTGGTACCATCATCACTGCTCCGAACTTTCTCCAGCAATAGTAGTTTCTGAGTGACACACAGGCTGCAGTCAACCTGAGCTACAAACAAGCAACAACAAGCGGTGTCAGTTACAAGCAACAATAGGACAACAACAACAATCTCATATCCTCAACAGCAAATATTAAACCCCAAAGCAATTCGAGGCCAAGGACTAAGAATGGAGAATGAGTTGTACTTTCAACCCTCAGTTCAATTCATCATCGGGCTGAACTTCGAGTAGCCGAAAGAGCAACAGAAAGATTTGTCGCCAACTCCCTACCGGCTCGAAAGCGTTAACATACATCCGAAAGCAACGATAACCATGGTTTCGTCCAGCTCAGAATAAGCGTCATCATCGCCGGTTGCAATACACTTCTCGGCAGGCATCAAACAAGGCAACTCCTGAACTGTAAATGTAGGTTTTGACCTACGAGGAAGAAGAAGAAGAAAAATGTTAATTCAGAGCGACCAAGTCAACAGACACATCATACAGTTCCTAAATTCTACAAATCAACATGGAAGAGGAAATTTTCGAACTTCCCTAAATCAGAAAATAACCTCCCTCGACAGAATCAGGTGAAAAAGATAAGAGTGAAGCAAATCACCAAAAGGGAATCAGACAATATTCGCCCAGAAAGGAAGGTTTTAAAAGAATTTTTATGGAGGCCCATCTCCTTCCTCTATAAAAAGCTGCGGAACCCTCATTGCGAAAAAAAGGAAAAAAAACCCTCATCGCAAAGAGAACCAACGCACTCAAAGCTCAGACCAAAGGAGACTTGTCATCACCGTGAAGTTCGAATCCTCCTCAGGAGTCATCATCGCCTCACCGACGCTGTCAACAAGTCATCATCGCCTCACCGCCGCCGTCAACAAGTCGTCGTCGACTCTCGTTCATGGGTAAAAGCTTGTTCATTAATCATTGTGCATGTTTGTTTGTATTTTTTTACAGGTAATCGAAGGCGAAGAACGAAGGAGAACAGATAGGGAAGAAGATGGGAGCCGCGATCGGAGAGAAGTATAAGACTGAAGGAGGGGATTTGGTTTTAAGGGTTTAGTTTCATTTTTTTTAATTTTGTTGTTTGTTTATTTCGCTATAATCAGATAATGTACACATATGGTAGTCACCGTACCCCCCTCACAATCACAGACACCCGATCACCATCACACGGCCAACCTCACACTTGACCACCGTAAACCCACGCACCTGTACCACACACGATCACGCGCCCTATTAACCTAATTAATCAACCTAATCCTTTAATTAACCCTTTAATATGAGTTAACTTAACCTTAATCAACATTTTTTATAAAAAAATTAACTAATACTTTTTTAATTAACTATTGAGCTATTAATTGGTTTTTTTTTATCATCCTTTTTTATTTAATATAAACTAATAAATCCTTTTCTAAATAAATAATAATAATGCATTTATTTGTTCTTTCTTTCTTAAAACCCTTTTTTATATATACTTAAAATAACCTTTATAAATAATAAACACCCTTTTTCAATTTAAATTAATTTCGATCTTTTATGATAATATCTAAAAACCATTTTATTTAATAAATCCTATTTATTTAAAATCAATCCACATCTAAAAACCTTTTACTAAATAAAATCAACCAATTCATAATTTAATTTCGTAATTAAAATTAAGTCACCTTTTAATATAATCAATTAAGTCAATACAATTTTTTTCCTTTTACTCAAAATCAACTTCAATCAATAAATCAACTTTTATTAAAACTAATATAATTAGGTAAACTAATTCACCCCTTTTTATAATAACTTAAGCAAAATAAAACAAATTTTATAACAAGGAATAATTTAAATAATTTATAATCACTTATTAACTAAATTTTAATAACTCAAGAAAACCTTTTAATTAGCCACTTAATTTTTATTAAATAAATAACTAGCAACTTTTCTAAAATCAATCTCAACCTTTTTAACTAATTCAACTTTTCTTAAATCAATTCAACTCCCCCCTAAAATTAAATCAACGTCGCTTAATCAATCGTGCACGCTTCCACATTCACATACATCATTCACTTTCACACACTTAGCGCTTTCATGCGCGTGTATGTCTGTATTTATATGCTTTATCCGCAATTTATATTCCCGCAATTTTCATTATCGCAATCTATATTTCTGCCTTGCATTCCGTCCAAAGGAAAAACCTACACATGAGTCAACACTTGTGTGTAGTGCACATCATTTGCATCATACTCCCCCACGATCCTTGATCCCATTCAAGTCGATCTTTTAGGACAGATCCTACCCCATAGGAGGACCTTTGTCTTTACTTTACAACGTAGAAAAAAACAACCAACTCAAAACAGCCAATATTCAAACACAATAGAGAAATAAGATGTTAATCATCTTAAGCGAGATAAAATCTCCACCCCACATCAATACAATCAATACCGTAGGGACTTTGCCTTAAGAGAGATAGAGGCGTACATCATCGATCAATATTCGAGTACTTGAGCCCTTCTCTTAAGACGATGCAAAGACTATTTTCCTACAACTTGTGGCGGTTAAATCTCCCTTAAAATGATAACGCATCTCTTCTCCTAAAATCAATCAATCAACTACCCTAAACTTGTAGGAACTTTGACCACAATCAAAGAACTCCTCAAACCCTTTAGGAGAACTACAGATACTCTGATTCCACTCCCGTAAAGATATGTAGGCATAAGATGCGATATCTTATCGAGTATACTTACATATAAACCACTAGGTCTTTCAACGATTAAGCAACTAAACACTTAACAATAAACAAACATAAAACAAGAGATTCCTGTAGAGTAGTACAGAAACATAGGATGCTAGCACCTTCCCTAAGTTTAACCGACCCCCGAACCTATAACTCTCTAACCTTGCATTTGCATTGCATTGTGGAAATTTCGATCTTTATCCCTTCCTTTGCACAAATCAAAGTTCGGTTGCAAAATGAATTAAAGATTCAAACTAATCAATAGTTTGGTATCCGATTTTCACCGCGATAGTATCCAATAGGGAAATAAAACAAATTTTAGAAAAGACGGTCTCTGTATAAAGAAAAGATTGGTCTCAAAAGCTGCAAGATGTGCTATGGGCATATAGAACCGCCTTCAAAACCCCGATTTGAACAACCCCTTACCAACTAGTCTATGGAAAATCTTGTCATCTCCCCTTTGAATTAGAACACAGGGCCTATTGGGCCATAAAACCCTAAACTTTGATTATTTGACCGCTGGACAAAACCGCGTCCTTAATTTACATAAACTAGAAGAACTCTGCCAATCCGCCTATGAAAATTCCATTATCTATAAAGAAAGAACCAAAGCCTGGCACGACTAGAAGATCATAAAGAAAGATTTTCATATAGAAGACCTTGTTCTCCTGTTTAACTCTAGATTACGACTCTTTCCTGGCAAGCTCTGTTCGAGGTGGACAGGTCCCGTTACAGTTACTAAAGTTTTACAATCAGAAGCAGTCGAGATCCAGAATCAGTCATGTAGTCCATTCGTTGTGAACGGGTAAAGATTAAAACTCTACGAAGGAGGAGAGAGTTCCGACGATTACTGCAGTCAAACCTTGATTGATCCACCATTGCCTACTTCGGACATATAGGTTTTGTTCGTCAAGCTAACCACGTTAAACAAGCGATGCGTGGGAGGCAACCCATGGATTTCTTTACCCTTTATCTTTTTTATTTTATTTTATTTTTACTTCATTTTATTTTTCTTTTATGTGTCAACTGACGATTTATGATGATTATGTTTTCAGGTTTTCTAAGTTTTATTTTTCAGGATGCAGCAGCGCGATGACATGCACGTCGCCTTCCGAGATGACAAGAAAAGAGAGAAGTACTCAATTCTCCGACAACGCCCCATGGCACCGACCTGATATCCGGATCAAGCTTTCATGGAGGCTCTAGGGATCAAGCCCAGCATACGATTCCTCTGTCATCAGCTCCAATGGGGCCAATATGCTAACGAACTGCACCATACTTATAGGAACCTCACATTAGAGTTTCTCAGATCATTCCACTATGAGCCATACGTCAGTGAGGAAGGGTTGGCTACGTTCAGAATTTTTGGAAGAGAATACGCCTTCACCAACAAAGCATTCGGAGACCTACTTGGATTTTTGACCACTCTTGATTCTATTCCTGACCTTCCGATGGGCTAATTTATGAGCAGAGACATTGATCAGTTCTGGCAAGACATCATAGGAGGAGGAAGCCTAGATCCATCGACTCAGCTGTCTCTGGTGATTCATAACCCGACAATGAGATATTTTCAGATGACTATGGCTCACACCTTCCTTTGAAAGGAAGATTCTGACATGCATGTTATCGAGAAAGAGATATTCTTCATATTCTGCGCTATCAGGTTGCGTCCAGTAGCATGTGGGAATTTCTCGCTATATAATTTTGAAGGCCAAGCTAGATCATTCGAAGGACTTATTCATGTCGGAGGAACCGTTACACACATAGCCATTGCATTGGGACTGACCAATCAGTTGTTACATCTGACCCCTTATTATGGACCTACCTCACTTGATATTGATTTCTGTTTGGATCGTGGGCTGACAAGGAGAGCTTCCTTCCAGCCTAATGCTTTCAAACTTCTCATCGATTACCAGACGGTCCATTACTTCACTCTACCAGACCCAGTTGTGACTAGTGTGCATGATCCATCCAATTAGAATTATGCATTAGAAGGGTATGGTGAGACGATCGACGACCCACATACACCGCCATCATCGGAATACCATCCCTCTCCACCTTCTCCGAGGACGATTGTGCTTTCCAATAATCATGCATTACGAAGACCTGACTTATATACCCAGATAGATGAGCTACGTTCAAAGATATCTCACCTTCAGCAGACAGTAGCAGATCTTACTCTACAGATTTAGATTTCTGATATGACCCATGCCACTAACACAAATGTTCTGTATTAGGAAATTTCAGATTTACACAGAGAGCTGAATTCACTCCGTCATCCCAATCCGTCGAACGAGCAACGACCTCCACGATTACACTTTTTCGCTGCTTTCAGGTATCTATTTCATTTCCTTTTTGCATTTACTGACTTATTGCATTTCCGATTTTGTTTTTATTTTTCATAACATTATACTCTATATTTATATTTATAATGTTTGCTATGTCATTTAACTTTACTTTAATCATATTTTTTGTTTTTGTTCTTTTATGTCGATAAATATATATATATATATATATATATATATATATATATATATATATATATATATATATATATAAAAGAAAAAAATTATTATTAGTATGCAAGGCCAGATGGTTTTTTCTACAACACACCCTCAAATATCAAAGGAGGAGAACCAAGGTCCAAAGCAAAGCATAAATCCGGCCCAACTCCCTTTTCAAAGGGTGGCGCCCGCCATATAGTCCATGGCGCCCGCCACGGGGTCTGGACTATATGCGGGACAGAAGTTGGGAAACCACCATTTTTGTCCCCAAAAACCTCCAAAACCGATTTTTGGCTACACGAAATTCCTCCCTAACCCACCAAAAGTTCACAAATTTATCTGCTACTCACCAAATCCTTAACCATTCCAACATCCATTTTTAATTTCTCTCACAAAAATCCATCCAAACACTCATCTTTACAAAAACCCAAAAAATACCCAATCTTCATCTTCCTCAACCTACAACATTCATCCATGGAGCACGATGGCTAAGTTTTGCGTCAAGGAAAACCCGGGGAAAGACAACAGAAAATAACTGTCTTTACTCTTTAGGTATCTATCACAGCGTATATCATTTGTTAGACACTCTGGGCCTGTATGAAATATTTGCCAGGCGTGATCCCACTTTTGACCGGCTGACCAGGGAATTCTTGAGTTTCCTGATTTATATTGTCAGACCCGACACTGCTAGCACAGTCGGCATGGTCCAGTTCCTGATGTTTAATGCTGAGTATTCGTTTAGTACTGATGAACTTGTGGAAAGGCTTGGTTTTCCTTTTGGTGCGGGTGCTATTTGTGAGGCACCTCTGGATTCTGAATGGTCTGTGGAAGCATTTTCCTTCTGGCACAGGTTGTCAAATTTCACTATTTCATCTTTTAAGGGAATACTTGCTTCCCAGATTCATAACCCAGCCATCTCTGTGTTCCACTACATGTTAGCCTGCACTATATTTGGCCGGGAGAATCCTAACAAGGTGAATGCCAAATTTTGCGGTGAAAATTGGATATCAAGCTATTAATTAACTTGAATCTTAATTCTTTTACAACCGGACTTTATTTTATCCAAAGGAAAGGTCTAAAGAAAGAAAAACCTTTTTCGCGATGTAACGACAACGCTTAAGAGATTCGGGGATCGGGGGTTGGTTATACCTAGGGAAGGTGTTAGCACCCTAAACATCTGTAGTACTCTACAGGAACCTTTTGTTTGATTGCTTGCTAAGTGTGAGATATGTACTGTGGATTGGGATTGGGAAAATATATGATTTGAAACCTAAAGCTATATACACTAAGTTTGCTCACAAAGACATCGCATCTTCTGCCTACGTATCCTAACTAGGATAGAATCAGAGCAATCGTAGTTCACCTCACAAGGGATAAAGAACACCTGATTATGATCAAGGTTCAGGGGGGAACAAGCATGACAATGTTTGTGTGGAGTTTGACAAAACTCCCTAATCTAAGTTGTAATATTCAAAAAAAGGGGAAAGTAAGAAATCATGACGATGATTTTTAAACAGAGTTGACGAACTCTTTCCTAGGGTTCTAGTTGAAGAACAATCCTAGTATAGGTGGGTCTCTTAGATTCAAAGAAAAGTCTAACGGTTTCTAAACTAAGGTTAAAATGACTTAACGAAGTCAAGGGAGGGTGAATGAATTATTCTTGACCTGAGGGTCAAGTGGGCAGACCTTCCTTTGGAGGGAGACTAGGGAGGCAACTGGATGAAAGCTAACAAGCTTCATCACTTGGGGAAAGAAAAATAAAAGGGAAAGGTACAACATAATAAAACATTTTCATGGTAACAACCAATTAAACAAACATGTGAAATGATAAGGATGAAAGCACATTGATAATAATCAACACAGATGAAAATAACGAGAACTGTAACGACAGATCACATTCAAATACAGTCAACAGGTGGGGCGAAATAAAAATAGTTATAACTAAAAATAAAAATCCTAGCATGTTAACTAACATGTATGGACATGAGTACAAACAAATTTCACAAATAAATCCAAGTGGAACCACATAAAAATTTATCTGCAAATGCGTAAACGGACGCGAAATGCACTTAACTTGCACCCAGTCAAAAGAGGTGAAAAACTTGTCAAACATGAAAAAAATATGATATGAAAGTACACATTAAGAGGAACGCAATGAAAAAAGAACGGGTGATAAACGATTAAAATCGAGAGAGTTATGAATTTTCAAAGTTTGAATGAAAAAATGGAAAAAATGTCAAAAGAGTTGCCCTCCTCAGGGGTCGAACTCAAGACAAGGGGGTGAAAGGCGCGTTTTGGCATATGGTCTTACCACTGGGGTGGCTATACATCCGTTGATTGATGCCACCCCTTTAATTAATAAGGGATGCTTCCTTTCTATGGCTGGGCAAAAATAACACAAATCAAGTATTTACGTTTTGGTGCGTAACTTTTCCGTTGCTCAACCAAATGAGGCAAACTTTATATGTAACTGGCCTAGAAAAACATGAGGAGCATGGTGGTGGTATTTTTCTGAAATTCCTCTTCTAGTGAAAAACACGATGGAAGGTTCATTTATGGTGTTATGTGATGCATTTTGATGTGAGCAACATGATTCAATCATTTTCAATCCAAACCAAACACATACACAGACCACATAAGTGATAAAGAATGATTCTAACACTTCAAATTTGATCAATGTCAACAGATTATGAAAGTTGCTTATCAAGTGCAAGTTTTTGGTGAAAAATGCATTTTGAGGTGAAAGGCTTGTGACAGTTTGTCTTGCTACCAAATAATCATGCAAACATCTTCTAAATGACTGGTATGAAGTGTTAGAAAAGAGGTTTTGATGAGAAACAAACCAATGTAAAAAGTGTCATATGAGTTGCTTGATGTGCTTAAAGAAGTGCATTTGAAGTGTGATGCTTGCTCCAAATCTTTCTCAATCAAAACCAAGTTTGCTAACAGTTCATAGACATGATGAGAAATGATTCTATCACTTAAAGTATGCTTAATGCAAACAGGTTCTAGAAATGGTATGTCATGTAGTGATTTCATGAAAAATGCACTTTGAAAAGGGGCAATCTCATAACAGCCAGTTTTGAAGTAGAAAACCTATGTCAACAGTTCACAAATAACCAATATAAAGCATTCCAATGTGAATTTGATGCAAAGCAAGCTTGTGTGAAAAATTAGCATCTCAGTTGCTTGATGAATTTTGATGTGTTTTTGGCAAACATGTGAATCTGACTTTTATGCACAAACAAACCAAAGTGAACACATAGGTACTCTTCAACTATACATTCAAACATGCTCAGCTAATAAAAGCTGACTTTTTCAAAGCTTATGCCAGAAAATGATTTCCAACATGCTATTGATCCTTTTAACAGTAAAATTACAACTAGCTTAAACAAGGCAATGTGATTGGAATTGTTTTGCTCAAATGATGATGATGTCTCAAGGCTATAATAGTTGCAAGACAGGTTTTTGATGTAATACCAGTTTGAGATGAGAGGCATGTGAGTCTGATGATGTTTTGAAATATATTTGATGATATGCAAATTCAGTTCAACACAGTTTGAAGCTATTTCAATCACACACACATATTGTATTTATGATATAACATGAGCTTGAACACCAATATGTGGTTAAACTGGCTTGTGGGAGAAAATGATATTTTCATGTGCAAGTGAGTAAGTGGAATGCAGCAGCATAGGGTAGTTTTAACCCTGAACATTACTGTGATCATGTTCACACCAAGATCAGACTGCTGCCAAGCATGAGGTCTGACTTGCCAACAGTCTAATGCTTAACAGAGAAACAAATTAAACAAAGAGTAGTACAAAGACCCCTAAGTTACAAACTATTCCCAACCTCAGCTAAGACAAAATCCTAAAAAAAAAACTTCTGAAAAGGGATCAAGTATGACAAGCTGCTTGAGATTGCTATTTTGAAAGCTCTTGTAGTTTTAAAACAGAATGAAAATATGCTCATCAAGTACCAAATTTGAGTTTTAAGTAAGCAGCTATGAAGATGAAGTTTATGTTGGAAAATGTAGTTTGATGAAATGCAAAGTGTAAGCATGATTGTGATGCAGCTACTTGGTTAGCTCAGTTTTGAGACACAATTTCATCCACCTAATCATACATACTCACTAGAAATGCACTTTTGATTGAGTGTGTGTAGAAAAAAGGATTGAAAATAGGCTGTTGTGAAAAATGACACATAGGCTGTAACATGACTATGGACACATATATGGAAAAGTACATCTCAAGTTTTAGGCACCCTTTGATTAAACCAATGTTTCAAACTTGTTACATATTACTCATATGAAGTGTGTGCATTTCATAACTTGATCCACAATCAAGGAAAGCCAAACTGGTATGGTGATGCTTACTTATGTTAAGGAAATGCATTTTGAATGAAATGCCCTAGCTCAGATGTAAACAAGTTATATCAAGCCTTCACACACATTGCAATCATGGTTTTAAAGACATTTGAACCCATAAAACAAACACATACCAAGCAAAGCAATATCTTGGTGGTTGATGCCAAAATCAAACAATTTTAAAGGCAATAACAGGGTTGTTTTCACAAGAATGATGCCATTTCATGGTAGCTATGGTTCATACATGCTAGATCCATGGTAAGAATAATATTTAGAACCATCAAGTGGACATGCTCAAATAGTGTGAAAAATGACATATGCATCAAAATAGTGAAAAACAAACTTCATGGCCAAACACCTTAATGCAGTTTCATAACTTTGTAATGGATGAGATGAGTTTCAAATGAGACATACCTTTAGCAAACAAGTTTAAGCCAACAAAGGACAAGAAAATCCAGAGATTCCTCCTCAACTCCTAGTTTTGAGCTTTTTCTTCTTTTTGAAGCAAAACACAACTTCTATGACAGTTGAAGAAATAAACTTCCCCTGTCACTTCTAATTCTTTGAACAGCTGAGTAACAATATATAAGAGGTATTTGAATGTTTAAAACCTCAAGGAAGTTCTTAGAACAAGACTTGGTGGAATTTGTGGCTTTTGGTCAAAGTAACTTAGTGAACAAGTTGACTTTTTGATTTGTGAAGTTTTTGGGTGATTCAATGGTCTAGACACCTTCTATACCATATTTGGAGAGTGTGTGGATGGTTGTTAGGATATTGGAGTGTATAGAAATGGATATGGCAGCCTTGGTAGCAAGACAACTTTTGGTGGTTTTTAGTGAAAAGTGAGATTTTGAGATTTTTGGGATTTCTTTGAGTACAAGCCAAGAACAGAGCTTCTTCTGGTTTTTAGAAGGTGTATTGTGTGTTGTATGAGGTGAGGGAAGCCTCCTTTTATAGGCAAGTGAGAGTGAGGGGCTGTTTTGAAGGTTTCTTCATCTTGAAGAAAGGTTTAGATATTTTGGAAGAAAGCTCCCTTGGAGGGTTTTCTCTTGGCTGAAGATCCAAGCCTCAAAGGTCAAGTTAAATGATGGATTTCAGAAGCTAGATGCAGGCTAGAAGTGTAGGAGTGAGGCTGGTTCAGATTGCACTTTCCACCTCATGCTTCACTTTTTCACTTTTGGTGCAACTTGCATATCCACTTGCAAGGCAATGGTACAAGCTCCTTTCCTTTGATTTTTATGCATAACTCTTTGGTTTCTCATGCCACATACTCCTCACATATCAGAAACAACATGTTTGATCAATTGATTTTGCCAAATTTGATGAAAGAAGTGATTTTGCAAATATGGTGAAACCCCCAACTTTGCACACATGTAACTTTCTGCTCATAACTCCTCTTGAGGACTTCTAATACTTTTTGGAAAGCCCTCATGTAGCTCTACAACATTCATGTTTGTTAGGAAGCCCAACTCCAAAAAGTCCCTTCTTGTCAAAAAATCTCCCCAAAGTTGGCTGCATATAAGCTTTTAAGGTGAAATAACTTAGAAATTTTCTAAGTTATTTTCCCTTCTTGTAATGTTTTTGCTTCTAACTCAAAAAGTATGCATTTTCTGGTTGTGGACTAGTATGGGACTTTTGTAGGAATTGTTAAAAGCTTTCCAATGAGCTTGGAACCAACTCATTTGGATGTGTGTTTAAGGAGTTAGGGATTTAGCCCCTTTCGAAACCCTAATTTCCTGATTTTCCGATTACTTCCTCATCCTTGATCCAATGATCATGAAAATTGATATGAAAGTCCATTATGACATAAGGGACAACTTTGCTTCACAACTTGAAGTCCAATTCTTAAAATTTAAAGAGTTGACTTTTCGGTCAACCGTACGATCGATCGGTGCCTACCGAGTCGCCTGTTGACATTCTGGACATCCTGAGACTATGACACTTCTTGAATGAACTTTATTAAGCTATATGAACTTCATGAATCACAATCCCACCATTTAAACATCTTCCAACATCAAAGTCAAACTACAGTTGACTTTTACTGGTCCAAAACCCTAATCGGGTGCTCTGAAATGTACTGCTCTGAATTCTGGGGCAACAACCTCACATTGGCTTCTCAATTGACATTATGCAATATCCTTGACCTTGTTTCCTATTTGAATGAGCCCAAAACATTGACTAATCACAAACCCTAAAACTTTTATTTTGACTGCACGAAACCCTGATTCATCTGCAATTTGACAAAGACAGACTTGTACTGGGTTAAGGTTAGAAAATTCATGAGTATGCTCCTAAAATGATAATGAGAATCTAAGGGGTCAAAATTTGGGGTGCAACAGTTGCCCCTATTTAAATATCTTCACTAGATGGAACTGAGAGGTGACAATCCTCGTAGAATCGCAGTGAAAGGTATTTAAATATAGAAAACCGAAAATTTTGTCCCTTAGATACGATGATATGCAAAAGGAAAGGTCATGATATGTCATGAATTCTAAATGATGCTTTTATGATGCTTGGATGCAAGACATATGCAGCAAATAGAAAAAATAAATAATGAGTAACTACTCGTGGGGACCTGGCAGTGTGGATCCGACACTGGGGAATATCGAGGTATAACACTCAATAGTTCAAACATGACTAGTGATAACTGAGCGGGAAATTTTCACATGAGGATGCGCAAGGTCTAATGAAGATGACAGTCTTACTGGGAAAAGCAAAACACTTCACCGGGGAACAAGGTAGCTTTCTACCTGGGACACGAGCGACTTTTTACTGGGGAAATTAAAACTCGAACCTCACTGGGGATGATCAGATGAGGAACTTCCTATAGTTAAGAGTTCAAACGGGATCTTCAGGAGTGGACTAGAAACAAAGACAAAACATGATGGGAAATACTAGTGACGACTAGATCTCCGAGACTTGTCCGGAGGGAAGGTTTCACTGGGGATAATGATGTCACCCAGTTTTAACAGGTGGCTCAAGCAGTGCTAGTAACTACTAGACTTCCTGGAGGTAATGGTAACGACCAACCTGAGATAACAACAAATGAAATTTCAAATCCAATCGGTAATACAGGACTTCGACTGGGGAAATTGGTGACGACCAGATTTCAAGTAATGCCAGTAACTACTGGACTTAAAGGAGATTGGTAACGACCACGTCAGGGTACCAATGACGATTGGATTTCAAGCAATACCAGTTACGACTAGACTTTGGGAGAAAACATGGTGACGACCTAACTCAGGATATACCAACGCATGTGGTTATGAGAATGCTAGCAAGCTGTTAGGCTTTAGCTGGGGAGGTTGGTAACGACCAAACCAGAAAATACCAATAACGATTAGATTCCAAGTGATGCCAGTTACGACTGGACTTTCATGGGGACGGTTGGTAACGACCAACAAGATACCAATGACAATTGGGTTTCGAACATCTGCCAGTTATGACTGGTTTTAAACGGAAATCATTTAGTAACGACTAGATTTCACAGGGGATTTGCTAGTGACGACTAGACTTCAAAGGGAAGGGTTGGTAACAACCGAACCAAAAGGTAATAACAAGTGAAGTTAAGACAACGTCAGTTACGACTGAACTTCAAAGGAACATATGGTGACGACCAAAAGAATACCAATGACGATTGGATTTCAAACACTACCCGTTACGACTGGACTTTAAAGGAAAATAGGGTAACGACCCAAACAAGGATACCGACGAGTGGAATTTAAGACAATGCCCGTTACAACCGAACCTTAAACAGAAGTTCACTAGTAGTGATTAGACACTCACGGGGGATCAAAAGATAGCACTCTGAACTCGAGAGACCGAATGAATCAGACTGAACCCTGGCTGAAAAGGTGTATGCAGTCTTTGACAAATATATCCACTCTCAATAGGGGAAAAGAACTTTAAAACAAGTTATTCAGAGATGACACAATGCTCAGAAATGTTCTACTGGGGACCAGTCCTTATATCATCATAAGAGGTTCTTTGAGAAAATAGTCTTCTAGGTTTGACACCTACACATGACCAAAGGAGAATTGGCAGTTCGACCTGTTTATACTTCATTGGGGAATGTAATCGGATCCCATATCAAAGCTTTCGCTACCCAGAGGTTCCGGGGAAGTATGATTTTCCTCGACTTTCCATGAGCTGGAGTTTTTACGCTTGTCAATCGTTTCAAGTTTTATTCAAATAATTTGACCCTAATGCTTTCAAAAATTTTATTGATCAACAAACAATATTTTGCATAACAAGAAAATAAAGGAAATGATAATTTTGCAAAGGAAGGAATGGCTCAAAACTGATTTTATTCAAGAATGAAATCTTGCAAATGACAAAATTCCATAGAAATTTTTACAAATGAAAAATGGCAACGTGGATAAGGTTACATTGAATCCCATGACCATCCATTCCAAAAGACTAAAATCCCCCCAAGTCCTTGCTTCTGACGAGAGCAGTTGGAAGTGGATCTCCTGTACAATCTTCCATAATGGTGACAACCTTTTGAAGTAGTGACAACTCTTCTGATGCAGTGAAACGCCTTTGCCCCTAACTTTTGCCTGGACCGCCCTTTCGGGTTTTCAATCCACCGGGACGCTCTTTTCTTCCTAAGCCGCCCTTTCGGGTTTTCAACTTAGCGAGGTTTTATTTTTATTTTTACTTCTTTTTTTCTCTCTTCTCTTTTCTTTTCTTCAACCCTAACTTTTGCATAAGTCGTTCTTGTGAGCTTTCGACTTATCGGGTTTTTTTTAAGCGTAATATTTTCATACTGCATCAGAATTTACTGGATGAATAAGCTGTTCTCCATCCATGGTCGTGAGAATTAATGAGCCTCCTTAGAAGACTGTTTTTACAACAAACGGGCCATCATAGTTAGGCATCCACTTTCCCCGTGCGTCTTTATGAACTGGTAAAATCTTTTTAAGTACAAGTTCCCCCTCGCGGAATTCTCGGACACGAACTTTCTTGTCAAAAGCTCTCTTGATCCTTTTCTGATATAACTGACCATGACACATTGCAGACATGCATTTTTCATCGATAAGATTCAGCTGATCAAACCTTTCTATTACCCATTCTGCTTCTTCAAGCTTAGTTTCCATTATAACTCTCAAAGAAGGTATCTCGACCTCCATGGGAAGCACCGCATCCATTCCATATACCAAAGAAAAAGGGGTTGCCCCTGTTGAAGTGCGGACGGACGTTCTGTATCCATGCAAGGCGAATGGCAGCATCTCATGCCAATCTTTGTAAGTTTTAACCATCTTTTGCAGAATCTTTTTGATGTTTTTATTTGCAACTTCTACAGCTCCATTCATTTTGGGACAATAAGGAGAAGAATTGTGATGTTCAATTTTGAAGTCATCGCACAACTCTTTCATGACTTTGTTGTTCAAATTGGTGCCATTGTCCGTTATGATTCGGCTCAGAATTCCGTAACGACAAATAATCTCCTTTTTTATGAAACGGGTCACCACTTGCCGAGTAACATTAGTGTAAGATGCAACTTCAACCCACTTCGTGAAATAGTCAATAGCAACCAGAATAAACCGGTGTCCATTAGAAGCTTTTGGTTCAATTTCCCCAATCATATCGATGCCCCGCATAGAAAAAGGCCATGGTGATGACAACACATTTAGCAACGTTGGAGGTACATGCATCTTGTCTGCATAAATCTGACATTTGTGACACTTTCTGGCATATTGAATACATTCAGTTTCTAAGGTCAACCAGTAATAACCAGCCCTCAAAATCTTTTTAGACATAGCGTATCCATTGGCATGAGTGCCGAACATTCCTTCGTGAACATCTTGCATTAACAACTTTGCTTCTCGTTGGTCAACACATCTAAGCAGGACCATATCATGGTTCCTTTTGTAAAGCACATCATTGATGAGAAAGAACTTGGATGATAATCGTCTCAGAGTTTTCTTGTCAAGTGATGTAGCATCCGCTGGATACTCTTGTTTCAACAGGTAATTCTTTATGTCATAGAACCATGGCTTATCATCAGTCTCTTCTTCAATCATTTGACAGTAGGCGGGCTCAGTCTTGCGTTCAATTCTGATGAGATTGGCATCATTGGCATCCCTGACTTTCCACGTCGAGGCCAACATGGCTAGGGCATCGGCAATGTGATTTTCAGATCTCAGGACATGCTTGAAAGTGATTTCATCGAAATATTCCATCATTTTGACAATATAGGCTCTATAAGGAATCATGTTTTCATGTCTAGTTTCCCATTCTCCAGTAACCTAATAAATGACCAAAGCTGAATCCCCACTAACTTCAAGAAGTTTGATTTTGAGGTCAATAGCTGCCTCGAGGCCGAGAATGCAAGCTTCATATTCAGCAATATTGTTTGTGCAGTCAAAAACCAACCTGGCTGTAAATGGAGTATAACCACCTTCTGGATTCATTAAAACGGCGCCTACGCCATGCCCACTGTAGTTGGAGGAACCGTCGAACATCATTTTCCACCAAAGACCTTCCTGTGGCATTTCATCGGAACTTGGCTCTTCAAAATCTTTTACTAACATAATTGATCGGGAAAATAGAAAGTGTACTATTTTTACCAATTGTAGTAATAAGGGAAAATTCCCAAGTATCGATCTCGAGGACTGCGTAGTAATTAACGGAATTTTTAGGATTCAAATGAACAAAAGGTCTAGTGGTTTGTTTGGTAGCAGAGTAATATAACAAGTAAATACGGACTTAATGAATCAATCTAAGAACAGTGTTAGGGGAGTGGAGACGATGCGAGTAAAGACCATGTATGATTATTCTACCATACTAGTTATTAATCTTAATTTATCAGTTGGCCACTTTAGTTGCCTTAATTCCTTAATGAAAACCCTTTGATGATTTTCCTGTACACTAATTCCTCAGTGTCCCTGAAAAGCATCAAGCAATAGTTCCGACCATAAAATACGTGATACGGGATATTCTCATTTCTAAGCAATATCGACCGTGATAATATTTTGCAAAAGTGTTAGGTTGACTTTCCAGACTAAAGCCTAAGCACGATTTGAATTCTACTTTCCAATATGAATACGATCAAGATTGATGCAAAATAAAATATATCAAGGCAAAAACATAGTTCTCATAGAATAATTAAACAAAAGTCATTACATCGCACTTAGGAACACCCCCTAACAACTTGGGGTTTAGCTGCTCATGTTCTTGGTAAACATACAAGCAATTAGAAATGAAAAGGAGAAGATCATTACAATGCAAGTTGAAATCCTTGGATCATCAATTGCTTCCGCTTTTGATCGATCCTCTGTTTCCAGCCGAACACTCCTCTCAGTTGTCAATCCTAATATCAGTTCAAAAGTCCCCCCTACTTTCTAAAATGTGCCTCTTATATCTAAATTCAAATTACATCACGAAATGTCTCAAATGCCCTTCGAAATAGGTCTGACAGCAAAAATCAGAAAACAGAGAAATTTCACTTTCAGTGGCCCTGACACGGGCCGTGTTGTGCAACACGGGTGGCCGTGTCAGGCTGCTGACTTCTTCAGGGCGTGTCTCCTCTCCAAGGGCTGCAACACGGGCCGTGTTGCATGACACGGGCACCCGTGTTGCAAGTCTGAGTCTTCTTTTCTTCTGCTTTGGTCCACCCGTGTCTGCCAACCGTGTCCTCCATGACACGGGCCGTGTTGTGCAACACGGGTACCCGTGTTGTAGCTCTGATTTCCCTTTTTCGACTTTTCTTTGCCTCCGAATGCGGTCCGATTGTCGAGCTATCCATTCCTGCCAAAAACACACTAAAAGAAACCAAATCAAACGCACCAGCGGCAAAAGTAACATAAACTTAAAAATAAGACTCGAAGACACACAACTACGAGTAATGCAGATAATCACAACTAAAGCTTCGAAAAACAAATAAAAACATTGCGAAACTAACCACAAACAGTGTTTGAAAACACAACTGAAATCCACCGATAAAACTCCCCCGAACTTGAACTTTTGCTTGTCCTCAAGCAAAAAGCTCACCAACCCGAACTTAATATCTTTTTTTCGTAACGGAACCGTCCATAGAATTGTGAGTTACGGTGATAATACTCATACTTGAACTTCTCATTCCAAGTCCCCTAGGATTAATCTCAGCTTTTCCCTCAAAACAGGTAACATGCAAACACTAGACTGCGGTAAACCATAGACCTCAGTCTCCCTATGGGTAACCTCTCCGACTATGCTTTTTACTTAAGTCTTCTTTTTCGATTTTCCTCCCTTTCATTCGGACAATCACTATACGGCTTTGATGATTTTCCTCGTGTGCACAAGATTTATCAATGACATTTTTTCTTTTTCTGGCACTGTTATTCTTTTTGAATGGCTTTCAGGTTCGACCGCCGTTGGGCTGAATAACCGGGTGAGGGTTACCCAACTTAGAAGGATTAGTCGCCTAATTGCCCCTTTTTGTTTGTTTTTTTTTCTCTGTGCCTTAGCTCAATATTTTTCATTACCCTTGCACACACGGTTATTTTTTATGGAACCTGATTGTCAAAATAAACTACTCAGGGGTACTTCTCAGATCAAAGCACTATGGTACAAATCTACACGTCGAACTCGTTCCTATTTGGGAAACCCAGGGTGTTGGCCTTTTACCTATCTCTCAAGATTATCCCGATTTCATCCTCACGGTTCTTTTCTGAGTATTCTATATACTTTCTCATCACCTCACTCAACATCTTCACTAAACAGTTCCCCCAACCACCAATGTCAGGGGGGGTCTTCCTGTGGATCGCTATCATGTTCTCAAACTAACACTGGAAATTAAATAAACAGATAACTGCAACAGAATTGAAAACACACGAATAACATAAACAACTAACATAAAAACACAAATAAAATAAAATAAAAACACAAATAAAATACCCCCACACTAGAATTCAACAGTGTCCTCACTGTTGGAACACTAGTAGCAGAGGACTCACAGATTTCATGGTTGCGGAGGTTGGGCGTGCATCATCATCTGCCGCATCCATTCATGCATCTCACCGATCAACCTGCCTTGTCGGATTTGTTCGTTCCCTTGTCTTGTCTGCTCCTCGCCTTGCCTCGTCTGCTCACTTCGGAGATGGCACATCTCATTTTCCATCCACTCCCATTCTTTTTTAGATAAGCTCCAAGAGCCTGAGCCGGATTCCTGATGGGGTGAGAATCGAGTAGGCGGTATAGGCACTTCTTCTACCTCATCGCCTTCATCCTCAAAGAATTCTGCACCTGTACCATCATAAAATTGGTCTTCTTCATCCTGCATGGGGCTCTCATATAGCCAGTTATTCACATTTTGAATACTAATAAAGTCAGGGGCAGGTAAAGCAAGGAGATGACTATTTCGGCTTA
The DNA here is from genome assembly GCA_963859935.3 of Lathyrus sativus. Lineage (NCBI taxonomy): Eukaryota > Viridiplantae > Streptophyta > Magnoliopsida > Fabales > Fabaceae > Lathyrus > Lathyrus sativus. The sequence continues at coordinate 534,512,147 of OZ012738.1, forward strand.
CCAAGGAGTAGTAATTATCAAAGACTCGAATCATACCTTGGGCAGTTAGTGTGATAAGATCTATTTTTGTCTTACCTGCAACAGTGGGTTCCTCTCTCAAGAGAGCACCGTGGCCAAAGTGATTCGCAATTTGAGTAATCATACCGCCTACACTTATTTCGCCTGAAGGCGCATTCACAACCCTCTTCAGGTGATCAGCTGCAAAGGTAGCTACATTAATGAGTTCGTGATTGGCCATGCCGTACATGAAGTACAACTCCCTCTGAGTCGCCACGCCTGTGCTGTCACCCCTGCCGAACAGTGTATATGCCAATCCCTTTTGAGCGTACCTGAAACAAGGGTTATGGACACAAGAGGCTTTTGCCGCTTTCGCGACATAATCAATTCTGCCTGTAATAGCTTTCCAGAAGTCCCCTGCACTAAAATTTCCCGGGGGGGCTCCGGGACCAAAATTGGGGAGCTTCAGAATATCTCCCAACTCGGCTATGGTCAGTCTCAAATAACCTAAACCTCAGTGTACCATAATATTCTTCCTCCACCCCTGTCCACTTGTGCTTCAACTGAAATTCTAAAGTGCTCAAGAATTCAACAGTTATGCGCTCATAAGTTGGCGCTTCTAATTGCATAAATTCTAACATACCCAGAGTGTGAAACATCCTATGTACCTCCATTCTCATCCCTAGATTATCAAGCGTAGTGTTACAGATATACCTTGTGGGCGCGAGTTTACGCTTGATGATGTTAGAGTACTTTTTCTGATGATCCGGGTCTTCAAAGAGTATGCCGTGAGGGTTCGCCATACGGTGTGCTCTCTTTTTGGGGCGTGAAGTTTCCGCCACTGCTTTTCCGGTATCTCTACGAGGAGGCATTCTTAACCTGCAAAACACAAACAACACAGATGATTCGAAAAATTTCGAAATCACTGTTAGTGAAAAACGCAACCGTAGAATGAATCACAATGATGAGTAGAATGTTTTTTATGAAGGACGGAAGTGGTTCCGGTGAGTGGGTGTGATAGATAATGAAGCTTTTGTGGAGAGAGGGTTATGGAGGTTAAGGGTTTTGTGAGGGAGAAGAAGGATGAAGATGAAAAATGATATGAATTGTGTGGTGGGTAATGATAAGTGGGGGTTAAAGTGCTGGGCCCCACGGGGTAAAAATTTTAAAAATCTGAACGCGCCTTGCAACACGGGCCGTGTTGCACAACACTGGCACCCGTGTTGCTCCTCCTGTACATATATTTTTTTTCAAGCCCACGCACCTGCAACACGGGCCGTGTTGCACAACACGGGCACCCGTGTTGCTCCACTGCTCCACCTTTTTTTCCAAATTTCTTATCTCTGTCATGCTGGGCCTGACACGGCCCGTGCTGTACAACACGGCCACCCGTGTCAGGGTGCTGTTTTTCAACTTTTTCCTCTCCTCTGGTCTCCGACATTCTTCTTTCACCGATGAACTGCGAGTTGATTAAAACCTGTTAAAACAAAAACAAAATAAAATCGTGAATGTGAAATACGTGGGTTGCCTCCCACGAAGCGCTTCGTTTTACGTCGCCTGGCTCGACGGTCCGTCATCGTATCATGTGAGATGAACGACATCGTTTCGATCTTTCTGCTGTCCCTCGTAGTAAGGTTTCAGACGCTGACCATTTACTTTAAAAATGTCTCCATTTGATGGATTTTTCAGCTCGACTGCTCCGTGCGGAAACGTCTTATGTACTACAAATGGTCCAGACCATTTTGATTTAAGCTTTCCCAGAAATAGTTTCAGTCGGGAGTTGTACAACAGTACTAATTGTCCTTCCCGAAATTCTTTCTTCTGAATACGTCGATCATGCCATTTCTTTGCTTGATCCTTGTACATTTTTGCATTCTCATATGCCCGGTTCCTGAATTCCTCTAGCTCATGGAGTTGGAGGGTTCTGGACTCTCCTGCTCTGTTGAGGTCTAGGTTAAGGACTTTTGATGCCCATAATGCCTTGTGTTCTAACTCTAAAGGCAGATGGCAAGCTTTACCATAGACCAGTTGGTAAGGGGACATACCAATGGGTGTTTTGTATGCAGTGCGATACGCCCAGAGAGCATCGTCCAGCTTTACTGCCCAGTCCTTACGGGATGCACGCACTGTTTTCTCTAATATATGTTTGAGTTGTCGATTTGACACCTCGGCTTGCCCGTTGGTTTGAGGATGGTACGGAGTAGATATTTTGTGCTTCACATTATACTTAAGGAGTAGCTTTTCCATGAGATGATTTAGGAAGTGAGTTCCTTCATCACTTATAAGGGCCCTTGGTACTCCAAACCGCGAAAATATGTTCTCCTTCAGAAATCTGACCACTACTTTAGCATCATTTGTTGGTAGTGCCACTGCTTCTACCCATTTCAAAACATAATCAACTGCTACCAGTATATAGTGTTTTCCAAATGATGGTGGGAATGGTCCCATAAAATCAATCCCCCAAACATCAAACAACTCTACTTCTAACATGGAATTCTGCGGCATCTGGTTTCTTTTCGAGATATTTCCAGTCCGTTGACATCTGTCGCATTCCTTAACTACGTTCTGGGCATCCTTGAACAAAGACGGCCAATACAACCTGATTGGAGGACTTTGGCTGCGGTGCGGTCGCCACTGAAATGCCCTCCATAATCTTAATTATGACATGCTTCGAGTACCTTCCTTTGCTCGTTTTCCGGAACGCATCGTCTGATCAGTCCATCCACCCCTTTCTTGTAAAGAAACGGGTCATCCCATAAGTAGAACCTGCAGTCATGAACAAACTTTTTCCGTCTGTTAGAATCAAAATTGTCGGGTATGAGACCCCCGACTAAATAGTTGGCGTAATCCGCAAACCAAGGAACACCATGAATAACTAGGATGTATTCATCAGCAAACTCATCCTTTATCGGGGGCTTTTCCTCGTTTTCTTCAATCGGTGACATTCGCGAGAGGTGATCAGCTACAGTATTTTCACATCCTCTCTTATCCCAAATCTCCACATCGAATTCTTGGAGAAGAAGGATCCATCTCAGCAGCCTGGGCTTCGACTCCTGTTTAGCAAAAAGATATTTTAACGCAGCATGGTCAGTATAAACAATCACTTTAGAACCCAACAGATATTGCCTAAATTTGTCAAAGGCATACACCACCGCTAGCAACTCCTTCTCGGTAGTTGCATAATTCATCTGTGTCGGGTTCAAAACGTGACTCGCATAGTAAATAACATGCAAAAGCTTCTCTTTCTGCTGCCTCAATACAACCCTTACTGCGATGTCACTGGCGTCACACATGATCTCAAACGGCAGCGACCAGTCTGGGGCTATCACAATTGGTGCTGACACTAACTTATTTTTCAGGTTCTCGAATGCATCAGCACATTCCTTATTGAACACAAACGCCGTTTCCTTGACTAACAAGGACGTCAACGGTTTAGCTATCTTGGAGAAGTCTCTTATGAACCTGCGGTAGAACCCTGCGTGACCCAAGAAGCTTCGGATACCTTTCTCGTTTACGGGTGGTGGTAACTTGGATATTACTTCCACTTTTGCTTGATCAACTTCGATCCCTTTGTGTGAGATTTTGTGACCAAGGACGATGCCCTCTCTCACCATGAAATGACATTTTTCCCAATTCAGGATCAAGTTACTTTCCTGACATCTCTGCAAAACAAGTGACAAGTTAGTTAAACAATCATCAAATGATGACCCGAAAACCGAAAAATCATCCATGAAGACTTCCATATGTTTCTCGAGCATATCCGCAAAAATAGAAGTCATGCATCTTTGAAATGTGGCTGGAGCATTACATAACCCGGATGGCATCCTCCTATAAGCAAAAACTCCATACGGGCATGTGAAAGCTGTCTTCTCTTGATCCTCCGGCGCAACCGCGATTTGGTTGTATCCGGAGTATCCATCTAGAAAGCAATAGTAATCGTGACCAGCCAATCTTTCTAACATCTGATCAATAAAGGGCAACGGGAAGTGATCTTTTCTGGTGGCTAAATTAAGTCTCCTATAATCAATGCAGACCCTCCCACCAGTGACGGTACGCGTAGGAATCAACTCATTCTTGTCATTAGTCACCACAGTTGTACCTCCTTTCTTAGGCACCACGTGAACAGGGCTCACCCATGAACTGTCTGATATAGGATAGATAAGTCCAGCATCCAATAATTTCACCACTTCCTTTCTTACGACTTCCTTCATAACGGGGTTCAGTCTTTGCTAGGGCTGCACAACCGGTTTATGGTCCTTCTCCATAAGGATTTTGTGCATGCAAACTGTAGGACTTATACCCTTTAAGTCTTCGATTTTCCAACCAATAGCACTCTTAAATTTTTTAAGAACCCCTATCAGTTGTTTCTCTTGGACACTTTTCAAACTAGAGCTGATAATGGCGGGACACTTTTCCTCGGTGTCTAGAAACACATATTTGAGATTTTCCGGCAGTTGTTTCAATTCTGAACCTTTAGGCTTTTCGTCATTACCCTCCAGCGCTATAGGTTGCCGTAAGTCCTCCCATCGGTGTGGTCCGGATCCCCTTTGGAATGGTCGAGTGTCCAACATTTCGACTACCTCTCTGTCATTCTCATCTACTTCTTTGTCTTCCTTAAAGATTGACATGCTTAGCACTCTGTCCAGGGTAGTTGGGTCACACTCTCCAAATGTTCGCTCTCTACGACCTGTTCTAGCACTTGTATGTTGCTACTGGTGCCACGATCCTGTTTATGCTTCATGGTATTACTAACATCAATTTTTAATTCCTCGTCATATACTTTCAAGGTCAGGGTGCCGCCTTCCATATCTATCATGACTCTCCCGGTTTCCAAGAATGGTCGGCCCAAAATTAACGGCATTTCTTCATCTTCCGGCATTTCTAGGATCACAAAATCAACCGGAAACACAAATTTATCTACCTTAACTAGTACATCTTGAACCACTCCATATGGCCGCTTAACTGAATGATCAGCAAACTGGAGGGTCATCCGAGTGTCTTGAACCGCACCGATATCCAATTTTTTGTAGATGGACAAGGGCATGAGGCTAATACTTGCTCCCAAATCAATTAAAGCTCTGTTGAATGACCTATCGCCAATAGTGCATGGGATAGTAACAGCTCCACTGTCTTTCTTCTTGACCGGAATCTTCAGACCCTGCAAAATAGCACTACAAGTTTCCGTTAGAATAACAGGTTCGGACTCACTCGTCTGCTTCTTAGCAATGATGTCCTTCATGAATTTTGCATATGTGGGCATTTGTTCTAGTGCCTCCAACAACGGAATGTTCAGCTCCAACTTTTTAAACAGCTCCAGGAACTTCTCGAAATTCTTCTCTTGCTGTCCTTTCTTCTTATTTCTTGAGGGGTATGGCAGCTTGATCACCGGTTTTGGTTCTACCACTTTTTCTTTAGTTACCGGTACCGGTGTCACCACTTCTTCCTCGACTATTTCATTCTCTTTAATTTCCAGCTCCACTTCAATCATCTGATCATTTAGTTCCGTTTCCTCTTCTCCTACTTCCTTGGCTTTTCCACTTCTTGTTACTACCGCCTTAATTTGGTGGTGATCCTTCGGATTTGGTACTGTGGCACTTGGAAGTGTACCCGGCGCTTGTGAACTTGCTAGCTGTTGGGCAATTTGACTCATTTGTACTTCAAGATTCTTTATGGATGCTCCAGCATTCCTGAAGTTACTCCTTGTCTCTTCTTGAAATTGAGAACTTTGGGCGGCCATTTTCTCAATGGCCACTTCCCAATCAGCTTTTCGAGGCGCTTGTGGTTGATATTGAGGTTGGTATGGTGTCTGCTGGTACTGCTGTGGCTGAGGTTGATACGGTTGTTGGCCTTGAACAGGTTTTTGCACATTACCTTGTTGATCTTTCCATGAAAAGTTTGGGTGATTCTTCCAACTAGGATTATATGTGTTGGCATAAGGATTGTTCTGCCTCAACATATTAATCTGTTCCACTTGCTCTTGAGTTGCTACACAATGCATTGTAAAGTGTGGCCAACCGCATATTTCACAAGGTGCTGCTTGAACTGGCTCAACCTGTGCCACTACCTGAGTTTCAACATTCATTTTCTTTAACCTTCTCTCTACCTCAGCGGTGATCTGATCCTCCATTTTAACAACCTGGTCTGCCAGCTTCAGATCAATCTTACCTTCCGGTTGGTTAACCGTGCGATCATACAACTCAAGGTGCTCGTTCGCGGCGATTGCTTCTATGATCCTTCTGATACCTGTGGCCGTTGAGAAGTTGGTTGAACCACCGATAGCAGTATCTATGAGCTGTTTCGTTTTGAGTCGTAATCCATTCACAAAGTTTTGCATCTGCTCCGTGGCGTCCATGTTATGAGTAGGACATGCTGTAAGACACCTCTTAAACCGCTTATATGCATCCCCTAAAGATTCTCCTTCTTTTTGCTTAAAGTTGACAATGTCGTATCTTTTTCGGATGAACACTGAGGCAGGGAAATACTCATTCAGGAACGCAGTTTCCATCTCTTGCCATGTTGTGATACTCCCAGCGGGAAGCGAGTAAAACCATTCTTCTGCATCATCAGTGAGTGTGAACGGGAACATAACTAATCTCTTGTCCTCTTTGGAATGTCCTTCTATTTTCAGCGAGGTGGTGGTTATGAGGAATCTTTGAAGATGTTTATTTGCATCTTCGTTGATTCTTCCGGCGAACGACTTGCTCTCCAACTGACGGATGGTGGAAGGGTGTAGCTGAAAATGCACAACATTCACTGGTTGATTCACAATGGTCATCCGGTTTGGTTGAGCATTGGCCCCTCCATAGTCTCCTAGCAGTCTTTCGGGCTGAGGTGGATTTCCAGCCATTTGAACAGTTTCAGGTGTTGTCTCTCTCTCTTCGGAGTCGCTCTGCACAGATATAATTTCCTCTATTTCTTCCAGTCTTTTAACTTTAGCTAATCTCCGTCTTTCGTGTAATGCTCGTTCTGGTTCTGTCTCAAAAGAATATTTAGCTGAGGCCTGACCTCGCATACACAATTAGACAAGCGTTAGATAATAAGCGGATAAAAGTTATGCAGTAAACAATAAAATTTTAGTCGCAGAGCAACAAAATTTCTTTTGGATTCTAAAAACAATGTTAATTTGGCAGTCCCCGGCAACGGCGCCAAAAACTTGATCGGGAAAATAGCAAGTGTACTATTTTTACCAATTGTAGTAATAAGGGAAAATTCCCAAGTATCGATCTCGAGGACTGCGTAGTAATTAACGGAATTTTTAAGATTCAAATGAACAAAAGGTCTAGTGGTTTGTTTGGTAGCAGAGTAATATAACAAGTAAATACAGACTTAATGAATCAATCTAAGAACAGTGTTAGGGGAGTGGAGACGATGCGAGTAAAGACCATGTATGATTATTCTACCATACTAGTTATTAATCTTAATTTATCAGTTGGCCACTTTAGTTGCCTTAATTCCTTAATGAAAACCCTTTGATGATTTTCCTGTACACTAATTCCTCAGTGTCCCTGAAAAGCATCAAGCAATAGTTCTGACCATAAAATACGTGATACGGGATATTCTCATTCCTAAGCAATATCAACCGTGATAATATTTTGCAAAAGGGTTAGGTTGACTTTCCAGACTAAAGCCTAAGCACGATTCGAATTCTACTTTCCAATATGAATACGATCAAGATTGATGCAAAATAAAATATATCAAGGCAAAAACATAGTTCTCATAGAATAATTAAACAAAAGTCATTACATCGCACTTAGGACCACCCCCTAACAACTTGGGGTTTAGCTGCTCATGTTCTTGGTAAACATACAAGCAATTAGAAATGAAAAGGAGAAGATCATTACAATGCAAGTTGAAATCCTTGGATCATCAATTGCTTCCACTTTTGATCGATCCTCTGTTTCCAGCCAAACTCTCCTCTCAGTTGTCAATCCTAATATCAGTTCAAAAGTCCCCCCTACTTTCTAAAATGTGCCTCTTATATCTAAATTCAAATTACATCGCGAAATGTCTCAAATGCCCTTCGAAATAGGTCTGACAGCAAAAATCAGAAAACAGAGAAATTTCACTTTCAGTGGCCCTGACACGGGCCGTGTTGTGCAACACGGGTGGCCGTGTCAGGCTGCTGACTTCTTCAGGGCGTGTCTCCTCTCCAAGGGCTGCAACACGGGTCGTGTTGCATGACACGGGCACCCGTGTTGCAAGTCTGAGTCTTCTTTTCTTCTGCTTTGGTCCACCCGTGTCTGCCAACCGTGTCCTCCATGACACGGGTCGTGTTGTGCAACACGGGTACCCGTGTTGTAGCTCTGGTTTCCCTTTTTCGACTTTTCTTTGCCTCCGAATGCGGTCCGATTGTCGTGCTATCCATTCCTGCCAAAAACACACTAAAAGAAACCAAATCAAACGCACCAGCGGAAAAAGTAACATAAACTTAAAAATAAGACTCGAAGACACACAACTACGAGTAATGCAGATAATAACAACTAAAGCTTCGAAAAACAGATAAAATCATTGCGAAATTAACCACAAAAAGCGTTTGAAAACACAACTAAAATCCACCGATCAATAATGTCCTCATCTGGGAAATTAAATTTGAGAGGCTCATAATCTTCCACTGGTTGATCTGCAAGATATTCTGACAAAACACTACCCTTGATAGACTTCTGAGCTACGTACTGGATGTCATATTCGGATAACAACATATGCCAACGGGCGAGTCTTCCAGTCTGAGCAGGCTTCTCGAAAATATACTTTATTGGATCCATTTTTGAAATCAACAAAGTGGTATAACAAATCATGTACTGCCTCAAACGTTTAGCAGCCTATGCCAAAGCACAACAAGTTTTCTCCAGAAGTGAATATCTGCTTTCACAATCAGTAAACTTCTTACTCAAATAATAGATCGCATGTTCTTTTCGTCCAGATTTGTCATGCTGGCCTAACACACAACCCATTGAATTCTCAAGCACTGTTAAATACATGAAGAGAGGTCTTCCTGGAACCGGAGGTATTAATATTGGAGGCTCTTGTAGGTAACCTTTGATTTTATTAAATGCTTGCTGACAATCTGAATTCCAAATAACCGTCTGGTCTTTGCGTAACAATTTAAAGATGGGCTCACAAGTAGGAGTCATATTGGAAATAAATCTGGATATGTAGTTCAGTCTTCCAAGAAAACCTCTGACTTGCTTTTCTGTTTGTGGAGCTGACATGTCTTGAATGGCTCGGACTTTGTTTGGATCTACTTCAATCCCTCGATGGCTGACAATGAAACCGAGTAATTTCCCAGATCTTACCCCAAAGGTGCAGTTGGCTGGATTTAGCCTCAACTGATATTTTCGGAGTCTCTTAAACAATTTCAAAAGATGTTCCAAATGGTCCTCCTCGCTTTGAGATTTGGCTATCATATCATCAACATATACTTCTATCTCCTTGTGCATCATATCATGAAATAAAGTTACCATGGCCCTTTGATACATAGCACCTGCGTTTTTCAACCCAAACGGCATAACTTTGTAACAATAGGTTCCCCAAGGAGTGATGAATGTAGTCTTCTCCATATCATCTGGGTCCATTTTGATTTGATTGTACCCGGAGAAACCATCCATAAAAGAGAATACTTCAAAACGGGTTGTGTTGTCTACCAAGGTGTCAATAGGTGGCAGTGGAAAGTCATCCTTTGGACTGGCTTTATTCAGATCTCGATAATCCACGCACATCCTAACCTTCCCATCTTTCTTCGGCACAGGAACAATGTTGGCTACCCACTCAGGGTATTTGGAGACTGCTAAAAAACCTGCATCTATCTGTTTTTTCACCTCATCTCGAATTTTGAGAGCCATGTCAGGTCTTGTTCTTCGGAGCTTTTGCTTAACCGGTGGGCATTCTGGTCGAAGCGGTAATTTGTGAACTACTATATCAGTGTCTAGACCCGGCATATCCTGGTAGGACCAAGCAAATACATCCACATATTCTTTCAAGAGTTCTTCTAGTTGCTGCTTGACTTCTGCCCCTAGAGCTGCCCCAATCTTGACTTCTTTCTTGTTTTCTTTGGTGCCAAGATTAATGACTTCTACCTGTTCTTTGTAGGGTTGAAGCTTTGCATGCTCATGGTGTGCCAATTTTACCAGTTCATCAGGGATTTCAAAATCTTCATCCTCATCTTCCGCTTGGTATATTGGTGAATCAAAGTCTGGAGGGAATGCAAAGTCACAGGATTCAATGGGTTTTAGGACATTGCTGCACGTTGGAATGGCTTATTTTATTAAAACACACAAAGACAAATGCAACACATAACAGATAAAGAACGTTTTGGTTTTTTAAGATTTCCATTTTTCGTTTAAAATGAAAGCAAAAGTAGTAAAGGCAATAACACAAGGAAATTAACAAAATAGTTCATTTTTCATTGATTTTCTTGAAAGCTCGGGGCCCTTACAAAACATTCCTATAGCCTTGGGCATGGCTATGAAGATTTAAAACAAAAAAAAAACAAGAAACGAAAGACAAACAAATTACTTTGACTCAGGAAAAACCAAAGGAATCTCAATTGCTTCCCAGTTGCTCAAGGCAGTGTTGCAATGATATACTAAATGCTCCAGATCTTCATCTTTAAAATCTTCTTCCACAACACTGACTTGGAAACCTCCACTGATGAATACTTCTTGTATAGTCTTCAGACGCCCTTTGTCATGTGCCGGTGCTTCATCATGAGTTGGTTTGTAACCCAACCCTTGGCGATCCATCTTTGGTTTTACCTCAATGACCTCTCCCTAACCTGTAGGAGTGCCTTCCTCTAGCGTAGACTTGATGCTCTGAGCGGATGCAAAAGACGAACCACTTTTAGCCACTGTTTCTTCCAACATCACTGCGTTAACTATCTCAAGTTCCTGAAAGGAGGTTTCTAACGCGCCTTCATCTGCTTCAATGTACTAGAATGATGATAGATTTCTAACCATTAGTTCTTCTTCACCATGTACAATTACCAGTTTATCATTTACTACGAACTTTATTCTCTGATGCAGGGTGGAAGTCACTGCCCCAGCCTCATGGATCCAAGGACGTCCTAATAAACAACTGTAAGCCGGATTAATGTCCATCACTTGTGTCATACCCTAAATTTGTCCTACCATCCCATTCTATTCCATTAGGTATCTACAGGGATGTGTTTCTTGTTCCCCAATGATCGTCTGGCTTACGGATAAGATGTTCTAAGACTTTGCTCATAGAGACCTGGGTGTACCTTTTGCCAATTATAATTCCTAGTAGGATGTATACGATTATGGTGAAGAGTAGGTTTCCATTCTGGTGGGCGATTATCTAAAATAATATCCGTCTTGTCAAGTCATAAGCCATTTGTGAACCATTTTAAGGATGGTCCTATCCTTATAATCATTCACTTATAAGACGGTATTAGTTTATATTCAGGCCATGAGATTCAAATTAAGAAGTCTTGCTTCGAGCTTATGTGAAGGACAAGAAATCTTGTTTGGTCGAATATTGAGAATTACTCGGTGATCATTGGTGTTGAAACTGGGCGAGCCGTGAATAAGATTTGTTTTACGCTACGAGCCTTTATTTGGATTATGTAAATCTAGATCAGGTTAGAGTTGAGTTTTCAAATAATGCTTCAAGTCGAGTGGGGGCCATGGTTTTATCTCATTTCATGTTTGAAATTTGCTCAATTGGATTCTAAGCATCACTTCAAGCCCGTTAGATCTCATAACAGATTTAAGAGGCCGTGAGATTAATTGTGTATATACTAGAGATCTCTCAATATTCCATTTGGGTTTATTGACTGCGCAAGTATAGTCATTAAAAGCAATGTTTATTGTAAAAGGGCCAATCACGCTTAAATGCAGTTACGATTACAAAATTGTTTACAAAAGAAGCTTATGTTGCAGTTTACAACAGGAGTATTTGAGACTGTTGGAATCCTTTTGATGCTTGAAGCCAAACACGTGTAATTCATACTGTAACAGGATTTGACGCCTTCAACCGTGCTTATCAGTTTGCGACCCCAATTTACCTGTCAACATCAGTTCGCATCACACTTTCAAACCTGGCATTCAATAAAAAAAGGGATTTGTCAAACTACAAGTTTTCTTCATCTTCCGGTCAGCAATATAATGTAGAAGTAACACTTCGGCATAATATGCTCAAGCCATGATTGGATTAAAAATTCATTTTAAAACAACAAGACATGTGAAGATTAAGGTTTTATTCAATCATAAGGAGTGCAAAGAGTAACAGGAAACAAGGAATTACAACCTGCAGCTAATACCCGCAAACTCTCACCCCTGCTGCAACAACAACGACGACGGTCGAAAACCATTTCGCACCACTATCCTTCATTCTAGACCAAGGTCTTCCACTGCCTCGACATTTTCGATTCAGAATTATGCGATGCACGTCAAGAATGAATCAAATTTGACTTTGGTCTATGTTTGGTGAAAAGATTGATAGCTCCTCGATTATTTCGCTTTCCTCAGCAGAACCCACCACATAATTGCATACACCGGCTATGGAACTTCAGCTTCTGCATCAATGTCTCCCTGAGACATAGGGTGCTGCATCCGTACCTGCGTGACGTGCATACAAATGAAGGCCCATCTTATCACAAAATGAACAAAAAATGCAAAAAGAAGAGTTTAGACACCAAGTCTTCATACCATTTAAAGCTTCAGCCCTGGCAATAATGAGTAATTCGTAGCAGCATGACCCACCACCGGCTAAAAGCAAAAGCTGTGGTTTTCCATACAATCCAAAATGGTCCTACGACTCACGCATAAAAACCAGACCTGCAAACAACATCATCAAAACGGAAACACATAAAAAAATAAGAAAGCTGCAAACATATATGACTCAAGATCAGTATGAAGTTTTGATGTTTTGTACAATATCGAGAAGCGGAAGCCAGGAGCTCTTTGTTGATGCAGTCAAGACACATAAGGAAAAGATGTTGCGAGAGCGTCGGTGGTTTTTATCCTCACCATATCAAACCTTTATTATGCCAAGTCCCCATGAGTGCTCACATGAAAAAAAGAAGATGAATGATGGTTAATGTAAATTTGTAAGCAATTTACAAAGAAAATCGGTCACACAAGCCATTCATCAGTCACAGACGGCGAAAGTTCTATATCTGCAACAGTGGTGATGTTACCAAATTTGGTCCATATGCCCAAAATAGTATACCTGCGTAGGGAGTTTCCATTCATCAGTCACAGATGGAGAAAATTTCGTAGCTTCCCTAATCCGATTGATCATATATTCGACTTGAAAAAGTATCAACAAAATGAAAAAAGAAATCTGCAGGTGTTGATGGTTGCATCGGACTATCAGAAAATGAAGGGGATATTAAGTGTTGTTTCAAGAGTACCATTGGATCACATGATGACAAAATTGATTTCCTGAGGACCGTCGATCTATTGCCGCTGTACGAAAGTGTTTCCCACCCAAATGTGTACCTGCAGCGCGACAAAAAGAATAGCAATCATATGACCCCATAAAATTGTACGATTTGCAACGCATCGTATAAGCGCAAGGTTTTTCACGCACCAACACTGCAACCTGCTGCCAAGACGCGTACCAGCTGTGTAATACCAGAAACATTGCCATCCAAATTCAACAAAGCCTGTTGCTTTTTCTACAAAAGCCATGTTGTGATTACAAACCAAAAGAAACAAATTAAGACCCTAAGACCAATCCAAATTTGCACGTAGGCCATGCGAGGTGAGGTGATTTTGTATTGCAAGAATAATGAGACCTGCAAGCTACATGAAACAGGGTGATACAAAGACCGCCGCGGCATCCCGTACACTACGCAATTGTTGTTACCACATAACTCCAAGCAAGATATGTTGTGGAAAGGATGGAGGCTGACCTCTGGGAGAAAGTTCTTGATCCTGAGAATGAGTTCAAAAGACGGTTGATTGATCAAGTGGTGTCCACTGCTTTTGCCTGAAAGCAGGAGTCCTGAACAAGTTTCAGCTGCAGTGAAAGCTTTTATGACTGTTGATCTCCCCCATGAGTTAATTGAGCTTCTTGAAAAATTGTGATAACAAATTTCTGCTTTTGATACGGAAACGATTTCAGCAACTCAACCTGCACATACAATAATAATAATTGTGATTTGAAACCAATGTAATACGATAAAAAGGAAAATAACAGAAGATACAGTCAGCATAAAAAACAAATTTAGAGACAAGAAAATAGGACAACAAAGGACAGCAGGGCCAGTTTCACTAAAATAGAAAAACATAGTCTTAGCATCAAAAGGTGATAGCAGAGATGATGCGCTATCATGATTCACAAATAAAAAACCCTAATGCTACACTATAAGAAACAAGAGATATTGGTTCAGAAAAGAGGCTGGAAAAAACCCTAGAACTTATGTTGCGCAGCCCAAAACCCTTTACAAAAAAAAATCATCATCAAACACCCATTCTCACCTTCACAACTTGCATCTTTCTTTGAAGAAACAACTTTCATTCACCATTGAACAACCACCTCCATAATTGTAAAACCGTTCAACCTTCAACCCAGATTTCTACCTTCCAATCCAAAACGAAAACCATCTACAAAACTTCACCACCGTTAACAAACTTCTTCTTCTCACAACACAACTAAATCTTCATTAACCTCTTCACCTTCCCCTTCACATTCTCTTTCAAAAAATCTCTCCTAATCTCCAAACTCTAATCACTGAAAAATAATAAATACCCAAGATAAGGACCTCGTCACTCTTCTTCTTCAACATAAACATTCAAACCATTTGTCCAAAATCACCCCGACAGTAACCGTTTGAAACGCAACAACCGACCACCATTCCAACCTTCATCTTCACCATTGAACTTCCACTTCCATCTACTGAACACCAAAACTCCATGAATAAAACTTCATCAAAAAACCTCAAACTTCAAGCCTCAAACCTCTCTCCACCTTCTCCATTGTCCTTGAAGTTGTAGCTTTCGTTTGCCTGAAGCCTTCTTCCCCATTCAACTGCCATCAACAAACCACAATATTCAACCTTCATAATACCAACACACACAAAGCTGAAGACAAAAGATTGAAGTCAACTTATCTGTTTTCGGTATTGGCAATCTGGTGGTACCGGTCCAACAAAAAGCTTTGCATCGCAGGCTCAAATCTCCATCACCCAAACTCCTCGTTGCTAGCGTGGGAACTTGTCGGATTTGCTCTAACTCTGTAAGTATTCTATTGTTTTTTCTGTCTTCATAATCTTAAGCTGTTGTTGATTTGTTTCCTGGCGGTGAGTTTGCGAGAGAGAAGAAGAACAAAAAGAGGCTCTTCAGAGAGCCAAACCTTCATTAGGAGATTATCTTAACGCAAAAACCTTGAACATAAACCTTCATGTGACCATATACACAGCAACAATGTTCACATCTTAATCATTAAAATTTGCAACACAACTCCGAATCACTCCCATCCTTAACTTTTTCTGTAGTCTCCAAACAGCAACAAACGAAATCACCCCCTTCAATCTTCTCCTTCAACACTTTCAGATTTCCTCCCTAACCCTCAGATCTCACCGCTCAAATCCATCACCAACATCTTCAGAAACAACCCCTCCATAAAACACCTTCACAGAAAACCCGTTTCAAAATAACTTTGCAAACCCAGTTCACGACTTCATCTTCAACCCGTTCCATCAATACCCTTCAAATCCCAAAAACACCCCAAAACTCCTCTAAAACCGAACAAATCTTCTTCAACACAACTCAGAAAATCATTAATACTCGATAACAATCCAGATCAAAGACCAACTCCGGTAAACCCAACCTTAATCTCCGACCTCCCTCACTTTTTCGATCTTCACCTACCTTCACAAACTATCACACGAACTTCTTCTTTAACCTTCTCGGGCCTCACATAAACCCACACAAACTCGTATCACTCACCATCACAGCATCTTCGAAATCATCATTACCCAGATTCCGCCGTCCAAACCCACGTGAAATTCCAATCCCTCACGATTCCAACGCCGTCGTGAACCCTTTCTTTCCGTTTCCGAAAACCCCAAAACGAACCGCATTCTAGAACCTCCATCTCTGAAAATCATCTTCAACATAACCGTATACACCTTTTCAATCTCAACCCTTCTTGATTCCCTTCGACATCCTAAATCTACCCACAAATCAAAAACAGAAGAACTAAAATAGAGGGATAAAGATGATGAATTTGGATTTGAAATAGAACAAAAGTTGAGAGAGAGAATGAGGATTTGAGTTGGTGTGAGCCATGAACAGTAAGAATGAGAGCAGAGAGATTGGTTTGAGCGTGTGGAGAAGACTTTTGCGTCTTTTTATTTTGATTTTGATTTTCTTGATTTTTTTATTTTTGTGCTTGTGTTTTGGGCTTTAGAGCCCGTCTCCATTGGTTTTACTACACTCACCCCTTGTTTCATTAGCAAACTTTTTCCTGTTTTCATTTCCTATTTTATAATGTCTACTTTTTTTATTTTTGTTAATATATTAATATCTATTTTATAAATAAATTACGTATATTATTATTTTATGTAATATTATTATAGTTCTAGGTATTTAGAGTCTATTTAAATATATTTTATTTAGCAGTTTTTATCAACTTTTCCTTTTTATAGAGTTTTAGAAGTTTATTTCATTTTTAAAGTTGGATCTTATTGCTCATTTGTTATTGGGCTTTTCTTTGCCTTTAGGGTCGATGACGAGACCATCTTCGATTCTCTGTCAAATTATTGATGAGAAATGAAGGATCTGAGACCACCTTCTTTCTCTCGTCATTTCTTTTCCCGATTCGATTCATCGACGCTATCAAACCTTCCTAAAATCAATCATCTTTGTATTAAACTAAAAGAGGGGATTAAGTGTAGACTTTCTTCCTCTTCGAGTGTCGAGATGCTCACTGTAGTGTGGGTGGTTTAGACACTCGTCTTTCAATACGAAGACGTCTTTCTTTCCATTTCTCTCCATTATCAAACCACCTTCAATAAAGGAATCGAGTTATATTCGTGTTGAATTGAAAAAAGAGGATTAAGTGTAGACTTTCTCCCTCTCCGAGTGTCGAGATGCTCACTG
This sequence comes from Lathyrus sativus, assembly GCA_963859935.3. NCBI lineage: Eukaryota > Viridiplantae > Streptophyta > Magnoliopsida > Fabales > Fabaceae > Lathyrus > Lathyrus sativus. The sequence goes on from OZ012738.1 coordinate 534,529,213, forward strand.
TAGTGTGGGTGGTTTTGACACTCGTCTTTCAATACAAAGACGCTCGTATTCTCCACACTCATCCATATCCTTCTCTCTTAAAAACCTCGGCCCCGCGCCGAGCGCATTTTCAAAATCCCTTTCAATAAAGAATCAACCTCTCTATGTATTGGATTAAAGAGAAAGGATTAAGTGTAGACTTATTCCTTTCCGAGTGCCGAGATGCTCACTGTAGTGTGGGTGGTTTAGACACTCGTCTTTCAATACAAAGACGCGACTTCTTCCACCACCCCTCCTTTCACATCTTCTTTCTGAAACCTATCCCACCTAAAACCTCGGTCTTGTACCGAGTGCCTTTTCAAACTCTTTTTCGCAATAAAAATTGAATGGTTGTGGAGTGGTTAGGCGTAGGCCTTCTCCTATCCCGAGTACTGACGTTTACCGTAGGGTTCCCTGTCACAAAAGTACTTACCATTCAAAATCAAAAACATCTTTAATAAGAGAACGAAGTTCTCTTCGTATTAAATTAAAGAGAGAGGATTAAGTGTAGTCTTCTTCCTCTCCGAGTGTCGGGATGCTCACTGTAGTGGGGGTGGTCTCGATACTCGTCTTTCAATACGAGGACGCTACGTTCGCCACACCATTTTCATAATAAAAACTTTGAGATAAAGAATTGGGTACTACCCGCAAGGGGTTACTATCCAAGGATCTATCTCACCCCTAAAAAACAATCTCACAAATCAAATGTGACGTCTTGCCTCGCATGGCGAAAACCTAATCATTTCAAAAAGGATATGTTACGTCCATTCTACCGCAAACAGGTAACGCATAAGTCTCCTCACATGCGAGCAGCAAAACACCTAAACTGCTAGAATGTGCACGATATCATCATCCACAAAACATCAACAAACCGTAGGCCGAACTACGACTGCTCTGATTCTTTACTTCTTTTAAGTAAAGATACGTAGGCACAAGGGCCACAATCCTTGCCGAGCACATTCCCCCCATATTTGTAGTTCCCCGAACTACGTCGACTCTGACTTTCTCATATCTATTGAGAATACGTAGGCTTAGGACCGCGAGGTCCTACCGAGTCTGTTCTTTCTCTCTTCTTCGCTCGTTACTTCTCTTTCCCCGTTACTGCTCTCTCCTATCTCTAACCCTTCTTTTACCCCGTGGAACACTTTTTATAGCATAGTATTTAAGCAAATAAATTCACACATTCAACGAACAAATGGTTCCCATCGAGTACGATGGATGCGATGGGTGTTAATACCTTCCCCTCACATAACCGGCTTCCGAACCCGTTCTTGGTCGCGAGACCATCTTATCCATTTTATTTTCTTAAGGTTTTCTCGATATTTTCCTTTCCCCTCATGGGATAAATAAAGTTCGGTGGCGACTCTTATGTCTATCTCTTTCGCCTCCCCGTCGTTGCACGATGCATTTTTCGAGTAGCGACAACTTGAAACACAATCTTGAACTCATGGGGTCCTACCAAAATTGGTAACTCTACCTCACCAATAACTGTTCTTCTTGAACCACCGAAAGCTTTTACGATCAATGATGTCGGTTTCATCTCTGCCCCTGCATATGCTAATCTGGCGAGTGACCTTACGGGTAGTACATTTAATGAGGATCCTGTGTCGACCAGTACTCGGGCCAGAGTTTCTTCTTGGTATTTGATAGAGATGTGCAGCGCACGGTTATGATTACGTCTTTCTTTCGGCAATTCAGCATCGCTGAAACTCATCGTGTTGCATGCTGTGATGTTGGCCACTACCGAATCAAACTGACCGAGAGAAATATCTTTCGTTACATGGGCCTGTCTCAACACTTTTTGTAATGCTTCTCTGTGAGCTGGAGAATTTATCAAGAGTGACAAGATTGATATTTTTTGATGGCGTTTGATGAAGCTGATCTACCACTTTGTAATCACTTTTTCGAATAATTCTCAAAAATTCCTCATCATTTTCTTCTTCTGTGCTCAGAGCTTCTTTTTCTTTGGTTATCGTGGCGGGAGTATCTTCTTTGGGAATAACTACTGTCACTTTCGGTTCATAGATCCGACCACTACGGGTCATTTTGCTAGTGCCTACAATGTTTGTTACATCCATCTGATCATCTGTCTGAACAACCCTTCTTGATTCTTGGTCTATCACGGTCACGTTGTATTTCCACAGAACGACCCTTGTGTTATCGTAAGGAAATGGTCTTAGTTTTAGGATTACAATTGGTCGAGGCTGACCAATAGCAGTTTTGTTAAAGATAGGCTTCACACTTTTGTTGAATACCAGAACTTTCTCTTTTCTCTTGGACAGATAAAAAACGGGCTCAATCACAGAAACTTCTTATTTCCTCAATGGACTACATACTTGCAATATCCCTTCATTCATCAATATTTGTATATCCTTTCGTATCACATCACACCTACTAGAGTCAACATAACATTCTTTACAGTTATTATGCCTGCTTTCAAACAGCCCTACTTTTGACAACTTCTCGTGTAATGTTTTCAACGGTGTTCTGATCTTCGTCACATCATCGATTATCTTCTCTTCTGACCCTTCTATTGCATTGACCCCTCCATGATTTGGTAGTGGATTACTTTTAACATTGGGTGGTACATCATCAAAAGACAAGATTTTCTTCTCCGTCAATTCTCTCATAAGATGTTTCAAAGTAAAGCACCCCTCTAGGTCGTGGCCAGCGGCACCCTCGTGAAAAGCACAGTGAGCATTTGGGTTGTAATGAGGAGATGTTGTATCTGGATTCAGTGGCCTTGTTGTTATCAAACCATGGTGAACTAAAGAAGGGTATAATTATGTGTATGTCATTGGTATTTGTGGAAGTGGAGGTTTTGTGGTTGGCCTCCGGTTTTGATAATTCTGTCTGGGTTGTTGAACTCTCTGCTGATGGTTTTGTTGATAGGGCGGACCGTTGGGCGCTCGTTGATACCCTTGTTGATTTGGTTGATATGCGGGCGCTGGCTTCCCTGACTGATAACTTGGGCCAGAATGGTTAAGTGTTGGGGCTACAGCTGCCACATATTGTTGTTGGGCATACTGTACCGGATATACTGGTCGCTGTTGCTGAATTTGCTGAGCATAATTTGGCTGAACTTGCTGAAAAAACCCTTGTTGAGGCTGCTGGTAATGCTGATGTGGTGGTGTCAAAATACGATTCCTTCTTCCCATTATTGCATTTGTCTCACCTTCTATCTTTTTGTGAAAACCACTACTAACCTTCTTGACATTGCTGTTACTGGAACTGCTGGTGCTGCTGGCCACCTTCCCGTTCTTCATTCCCAACTCTACTCTTACTCCCACGGCTACGATATCAGAAAAACTTGCGGACACACTAGTGATCATCTTTTCATAAAACTCTGGTCTTACTGTGTCAACAAACCAGTCTGTTAATTCTTTTTCATTCAGAGGAGGTTCTACCTGAGATGCTGTCTCTCTCCACCGTTGCGCGTACTCTTTAAATGATTATGTACTTCTCTGTGTCATACTTAACAATTGTCTTCTATCCGGGGCCATATCCATGTTGTACTTATAGTGCTTCATAAAAGCGTCAGCTAAGTCTTGGAAATTGTGAATCCTTGATTGGTCTAAACTTAAATACCACTTGGCCGGAGCCCCTTTCAAACTATCTTGGAAACAGTGGATCATTAACTTGTCGTCTTCAACGTGCGCAGCCATTCTTCGATAATACATGATCAGATGCGTGCGAGGACAGGTTGCACCAGAGTATTGATCGAAATTTGGAACTTTGAATTTCGGCGGAATTACCAATCCAGACACTAGGCACATATCTCTGGCATCAGTACCAAAGATATCGTTCCCTTCCATTGCTCGGACCTTTCTTCCGATAGTCTCTACACTTTCTTTCAACTTATCATGTCGTCCGCTTTCTTCTTCATACCCATCAAGACCTTTGTACACTGGTGGAGAATTATGAAAAACAGGGCGCGCTTGAACCGGAACATAGGGTTGAGTGTAAGTAGGGATAGCTTGAGGAACTTCTGGCCCCAAAGGAACTGCTTGTTGATTGACTATTGGTGGCGGTACAAAACCAGGTGGCAACCAATATGGTGGAACATTTGCAACAGTGACCGCCGTTGGGATCGGCTCTGCAGCTATACTAGTGATCTCAGAAACAACAGTGGCTTGAGTGTCCAACATTGCACGGATGACTTGTAAGGCTTCCCTGATCTATCACATGCCTCCTCGTAGCTCTCCAAGTTCATTGTCGATTCTATCCACATCCAAATTTTGTCCCTCCATTCTTAGGCGAGCTTGGGCTCGGGTGTTGTATCGGTGTTGGCGGTTCAGTGTGATTCTTTCTGGAGACAAGACAGCGAGATGAGACACAACACAAGAACATGCACATGCAATGTAAAATGCAACAATGCAAAATTGATCATTCAAGGAATCCAAAGAAATATTTGCAAAAATTATAACAATGGGGAGATAAGCAAATTCAAAAGTTATCATAGATTAATAATCGAGAGTTTTTACAATAATGATTCTGAAACTGAAATACAAGTCTTCAATACAAAATACATGATGAAATGAAACAGAAAACAAAAGGATTCTAAATCTTCTGGCGCCGGCTATGACAGAAGAGTCGCCACCGTGCGTTATTTATCCCACAAGAGGGAAAGGAAATGCTCAGAGTAAACCTAACGCAAAGAGGGAAAGGAATGGTCATCGCAACCAAATCCTGGATTCGGGAGTCGGTTACGCAAGGGGAAGGTATTAGCACCCCTCACGTCTGTCGTACTCGACGGGATCCACGCTTGTTTTCTATCTAAGGGTATGTTTATCTATCTACTCTAAAGGTATGGGTTAAAAAGAAAAGAAAATGACTCAGCAAAGTATCGCACTTTATGCCTACGTATTCCCGTCTGGAACGAGAAATCAGAGTCAACGTAGTTCGCCTAACTACGGGTTATGGGGGAAGGTTGCTCGCCAAGATATCGCATCTTGTGCCTACGTACTTTCATACGGCATGAAAGATCAGAGCAAACGTAGTTCGAGCTACGAAAAACACAGGTTTGTTCAGCAATTTTTATCTCCTTCTGAAAAGGGTTTTCCTGATTAAAGGTCCAAGAGGACAAAAGCAGAGTTTGAATGTTTGTTTGAATTTTTTACGAAAGAAATGTTTTTTAGTCTGTTTGTAACTTATACTGCACTAAAGACTTGTGATCTGAGAGAGACTATGTTGCATGTCACCCTAAGGGTACCATACTAAGCAGCCAGATTACTGAAGAGTGACCCTCCAGCAACCTTTCCTCAAATAGCTTAAGGCTCGTAACGTACAACACGCGTTATCCTTATTACTGTGTTTTTGAATTGTTTTGAAATGAGAAGAGAAAAACGCTCTAAAAAGCCTATGGTTGAAAGGGAAACTAGCCTAATGTTATCATGCATGGGTCAAAACCTAATGTCTGTCATAATTTCCTCTTGCACAGAGGAAATCAGAGATCCTAGGGGATGAACAACAAAAGACAGCAAGCAATTACAGTAAACAATAGAATGCATGCAATGCAGCAATATAAGAGAGGCAAGGGAGAAGACAACAGGAAAGAGGAGACCAGCTCCCCCTCAAAACTATAGGTAATCAAAACAAGCAAAAAACAATACAGAGAAAAACAAAAGACACAGAGGAGGCAGCCCAAGCAGCAACAATAAACTCTTACAGCAAACAGCAACAGCAGCTTTAAACAGCAAAGTTGGATAGACAGCAAAGTTGACAGCAAAGCTTCATCTTCAAATAAGCTTCTAACTTCAAGCCTCCTCAACCTTCAAGCTCCAACAAGCACACTCCAAGAGGAGGATTAAACATCAAGATCAAGTTATAATTGTTAAGAAACTTAATGACAACCAAAGGAAATCACTAAGAACTCAACATTGCAAATGAAAGGTATCCTCAAAGTTCTACTCACTCGGGCATACCACTCATCCCTCCTAAGGATAGATGGAGCTTCCCAAGAAGGACTTTATGTCATTGGATGGAATAGAGGAAAATAATGCACTCTATGTTTGAAGAAAGAATCAAAACTAAGTCTAAGGCACTTCCTAAAACCCTAATTTCCTAAGCTCCTAAAAAAGCTCCACAAGAGGAAAAAGCCTTCAACTCCAAGATCCAATATTCAATCCCAAGCATCTTCAATGAAGTCCAGAAGATCTCCCAAAAAGGATTCCAAGCCAAGCAAGCTCCAAAGTCACCAACCAAACCAAACAAGCAAAGATACTCAAGAGAGAACAACACAAACACAAGCAATTTGCAAAATTCAACAAAAATAGCAAACAAAATTATAAAATTCTAATTAAATTCCTGGGGGAACATACATGTTTGAGAAGCCTAGGGTTAAAATATTAAAGCCTAACTCAACTTCTATGTCACCTAAATAAATTCTAGATTGAAATGTATTAAGGTAATCCACATGTTTGGGAAGGCTCTAATCTCAACACCTAAAACAGAACCTAAAGATGTTTTAAATTCTAATAAAAATCCTGACGGAACATGAATATCTACCCTAAAACATAATAAAACATAAAAGCCAAATTCATCACCAATTGGAATAACAAAATTCTACAAAACAGATGGTCAAATATGCAACACAATGGATGTTAGGACAAAAGAAAAATCATAACTAATTTAAATAAAATCCTAAAAATGTAAAATCAAAGCCTAAAAATTCTTAAGACATTCAGAAACTACAAAAAAAAATTTCATAATTTTTTGATGATTTTTCCTATTTTTAATGTAATTAAAACTAACAGGCAATAAAACAGAAAAATAAAAATAAAATAAAAAAATAAAATGGAAATGGAAATTGCAAGCTAATGAAAATACAAAGCAGGAAAATGAAAACTGCATGGGGGAGGATCGAACTGGCGTGCTTCAGGTCTTCTGGCAGGCCAAAACGACGCCGTTTTGGATGACACGTGGCGCGCGCATGTTCGTCTTCTTCCTTGAACTCGCCGGAACACCATGGACGGCCAGAGCTTTTTCCGGTGAGCTTCAATCAAGCATAACTCTCTCAATTCTTATCCGTTTTGCATGTTTTTTGGACTGAAATCGAAGGATTTTTCGCAACGATTCCAAATATATCTTCAAAAATCATTAATAATGCAAGATCAAAGACAAACGAATCAATCAAAGTTTGACACCAAAACCTCAAGTTCATTAAAACTTCTCCAAATTAATTCTAAACTCATCCTTATGTCATGGAGGTTAAAGATGAAGCAAAAACTAAGCCGAATCATGCCAAAACAGTCCATATAAAATCTCACAAGTTTGGAACTCCAAATTTCGAACGTCATAAACATCAACAATTATAATCCAGAAACGATCTACATACTTCAAGGAGTGCAAAGAAACGAAAATGGCAAAGAATCATCAAGTATTAAGAGAGATATGATGAAATTCAAGTACCTGGTGAAGAACTTCCACTGAGCCTTTAATCCTTGATGAAGCTTCGCGAAACTCTCCAGAATCGTTCAATGATCTTCAATAAAGCTTTCTCAATTCACAATTTGGCCTGAAACGATCTAGATCTTGGAATTCAATTTTTGAGTGTTCTTCACTTTTTCAAGCTTGTTCTTGATCAATTCTGCTTCAATTTCCAGAACTAATGATTTGTGAAGGTTAAAAATCTTATATACAATGGATATGGATCAAGAGAAAGCCCAATCTTTGCCTCTAGGCCCAAAATGAATTTTCAAAGTTTCACCACTTTTTGCTCTTGAAGGTACACGAAAATGGCAATGCAATGGCTCCAAGATGATTCAATTCAACTAATAACAGCATGTGGAATGTGAATGGCTGAGATTTGCTCCTTGTATTTGATCCAATGGCTATTTTTGATTATGTAACTTCATGGTGAAGTAATCAAAATGACAACTCCCAAAACTTGCCCTATGCTCAAAATTCTGCCAATGCCAATGTTCTTAGAATGTGATTTCCATTCAAAAAATGCACTCACATGACATGTTTTGGTCCTCTAACTCAAAAAGTCAATTTTCCCTCCTTAATCCATTTGAAAAAATTTCCTTTTTTAGGCCATTTTAAGTGACTTTTTGCTACAAGCCAAACAAATTCCAAATGACCACTTGGTTGCACTTAAAATCCCATTTTAAGCAACTTTCATGTTAAACAAAAATCCATTTGACAAGTGCAAGTTGGAGATTTTGGCCTATGATTGAAAATGACCTATAATCTCACTTTCCCAAAATACCCCTGACTTGTAAACCTCATAACTTGAGTTCTACAAATCATATGGAAGACTTCTAGTACAATTTAGAAAGATAAGATCATGAGGAACAACGTTCATGTTGGCCAAAAGTTTAGGTGAAACATCTTTCTAGGTCAAAAATAGCTTTGAAGTCAGATGATTTTCACAGACAAATTTCAGTGACCTCTGAGGACTTGTAACTTGTCTGGACCATAACTTGAATTCTATAAATCCAATGGAGGACTTCTAGTATTAAAATTAAAGGTATTGAGATTCTTTACAAGTTTCATGTTGGCCAAAGATCCATTTGAAACTTGTATTTTGACTTATGTGGTCTTTAAGTTAGGCACTAAACAGGGGATTTTACACTGAAACCCTAACTTAGCAACTTCCCACACTCTTGATTCTTCTTGATTTGATCTTGGCACAACACCAAAAATGTCTCAACATATAATTCCATGAACTCCATGACCTAAAAGTAGGCTTTGAACCTCTTCAATTGCACAGTTGACCTAGGATTGACCCAGATGAAACCCTAATTGCTTGCACCTCAATTGTGGCTATTGCACTTGAATCAATGACTTGATTAAGCTCCAACATGGCCCTCTAGGAACTCCATGAGCTCTATACACATCTTTTATTCACAATCCATGCTTCACATCTCACTGATGGTCTTCAATTGATCCTCAAGTTAGGAGAAAACTCCATATGGAGGCATTCAAACCTCTTAAGGCCTCAAACCACCTCCTGATGACTTGGATGACTTCTCAAGCTTGGCTAAGACCTCTTGCTAGGCTTCCCTTGACAAAAACACACTTGATCCCCTGTTGGATGAATGATGTTATGATGTGTAAATGATATAGCTATGCAAATGATAATGCAATGAAACATAAACCAGTTAAAGAAAAAGGTTGGGCAAATTTTGAGGTGCAACAGCTGCCCCTATTCAAGCGGCTTGGACCTGACTGGGTGAAGAGCGAACAACCTTCAGACAATCAAGGTAAAAGATGGTTGAATACAAAAGAACCTGGAAATTTGCCAATCGCAGAAATAAACTGCGAAAACTGCTTGGGGGAAATATCCAAAAACTGAATCCAGTCGTTACGGCAACAAACTGATCAATCATCTGATAAAGAACTTGACTTTATCACCAGTTACCTGCGTGACGCCACAGATAACAAACTCGAAGGTTGGATCAACATGCACTTGATCCTCTCACATCGTCTAATGATACACAGGAAGAGAAATATACTCACATCATCTAGAGATAGACATGAAGAGAAATACAATCACATCGTCCAATGATAGACGGAAAGAGAAATACAATCACATCGTCCAATGATAGACAGAAAGACACCATCCCGAAGGAAACAAAATCCAATAATCACGACGTCTAAAGATAGACAGAGAAAATCATCCCGAAGGCCAGATCAACATGCACTTGATCTTATCACGTTGTCTAAAGATAGACAGGGAGAAACACTTGTCCGAAGAACCACATCGACAGTGAGAACTAGCGGAAAGAAAACCATATGAATTTCAACACCACCCATCAAATTTCGAATCCTTTCGTCTACAGGAATTGATGGAAAGAACAATACCTTCAAAGGGGCCACATCATCAGTAAGAACCGACAAGAAGAAAAACCACCTTCAAAGAGCCATGTTGTCGATAAGGATCAACAACTAGGAAAACCAAACATTCTTCAAAGAGCCTCGACGTCAATAAGGATCAACAGTCAGAAAAACCTCTTTTGAAATGTCATCTCATCTGATAAACAGAAAGAAAGCCAATATCTGAAAGATCGCCTTGAAACCTCTCAACGTCTAAAGATAGACGGAGAAAACCATACCCAAAACTCATGACGTCTAATGATAGACGGAGAAAAATCATAATCGAACTCATGACGTCTAAAGATAGACGAATAAAACCATATCCAAACTCACGACGTCTAATGATAGACGGAGAAAACTCGCTGGGGAGACACATCGTCAATACGAACTGACGGTAAGAAACCCGCTGAAAAATCACCTGAAACTTCACGTCGTCTAAAGATAGATGGAAAGAGAACCATACTCGAACTCACGGCGTCTAATGATAGACGGAGAAAACCATATCCGAACTCATGACGTCTACAGATAGACGGAGAAAACCAACTTCGAAACTTCACATCGTCTAAAGATAGACGGAAAGAAAACCATACCCAAACTCGCGACGTCTAAAGATAGACGGAGAAAACCATATCCAAACTCATGACGCCTAAAGATAGACGGAGAAACAACTTTGAAACCTCACATCGCCTAAAGATAGACGGAAAGAAAACCATACCCAAACTCGCGACGTCTAAAGATAGACGGAGAAAAACCAACTTCAAAACTTCACATCGTCTAAAGATAGACGGAAAGGAAACCATTCCCGAACCCGCGACGTCTAAAGATAGACGGAGAAAACCACTTGCTGGAGAAACACATCGTCAATAGGAATTGACGGGAAGAGAAGTCTGTCGATATCAGATGACTGATGGGCAAAGCATAACCGTTGTATGATCTAAAAATCAAATAAACTAATGAGCTGTCTGAATAAAGCTGCTGGATAAATGCCCCTGAACTGATTACAGAGTGATTCACGTTGCCACAGAAGACTGATAGAAAAACTGACTTATGCTTCTATGCATATGCGTATGTTTGAATTTTTCTATGGCGTAATGCTCCATATAGGATGGAAATGCTACGCATTTGAGGATGAAATGCAGATATGATGATATATGCAAGATGCAAATGCAGGCTCGGGTCGCTGGAGAAGTTGGATACAGAAAACCGTTTCAGCAAAATAAATGTTGAAGACAAAACCAACTCTGCTGGGGATAACCGGATATCACAGAATTATTCCAGCAAAATAAATGCTGGAAAGGTGAAGCCAACTCCGCTAGGGATAACCGAACGTGCCAAGTATGATTGGACTTCTGTCAGGGATAGCTTACCCGTGTCAATGAAAATTGGACTTTGCTGGGGAAAACAGACGGAGTCTTCCTGCGCACCAATGAAGATTGGATTTTGAAATGATGAGCCAACACGGATTGAGCCTCACAGTGATTGCCAATATGGATTGGGCTTTAGGAATGGCTCGCCAATGAGAATTGGGCTTTCTGAAAATTGCCAATAAGGATTGGGTTTTAGGCTATCCGTGAGGTGACGCTGGACAACCTCCTGTCTGAATTCATGGTTTTTGGTTGAAGAGTCAAGGGATGGTAACAAGACTTCCCGACATTCGTCTCAAACTTGAAGATCGGCTGAATCTGCTCAAGTAGCTCTGAGTAACTCTGATGACATGGAGAAGAACAATTCCTTCGCTTCTGATATTGCCCCAGCCTGTGGGATCTCTGGGGGGATACTCCTCAAAAGGAAATTTCAAAATCTGTACCCTGATGGTCGGATATAAACTACCCCAGCACTCTGAACCTCGGAGAGATGCTTTGGATCAAATACCCTTCAGGCAAGAAACAACTTCTGTACTTTTCTTAGAGTGGCCTGCCCCTGTCTGCGACGACTCTGCCCCTGATAGGCTGATCTGTGGGGAGATACACTAGTTGTCCTCGAGAGATTCATCAAATCTCGACTTGACTGCTTCAGAATAACTGACTTCGGATGGCTGACATCACTAGGGATTATAGCTTGCCCCAGTTCACGAAGTATTCGGGTGTTCTGCATTCTATCATGATTGTACTTTCCACTGTAGGAAACTTTCCTGCTGTCAAACACTTACTCGAAAGTAAAACCAATTGTTCTGCACAAAAGATATATTAATGCAATGCATATGACAGTTTTAACATCCAATCTGTTCACCGGAAAAGAAAAAACAGTTTATGGCATATAATGCACAAATCATCTATCAGAATATCAACATCAGTACCAACATGGTAAGAAGAACCCTTTTAGGAGTCGGCTTCGACGCGATCTTTACTGATGTATGCCTTCGAAACAACCCTGCTTCAATTAGGACTTTTGAAGGTTGTAACATGGTCAGGTTCACGGTTTTGAAAGAAAGGATAAAGGCTCAAATTTTATTTTAACCCACCCATTCTCCTTGATGTTCTCCAATCCTACGTTCGGCTAATTCGACCTTAGCGTTTACCTCTTAAAGATTGAAAGATAGGAGTGATAGTTCAAGAAACTATGAGTTTTTGGAGTGACAACCACTCACTCTTCGTCTTTGACACTTAGGGTCACACGACTCGTATTTCATTTGAGGATTTTTCTTTTGTAATCATTTTCATTTTTATTTTTCTTTCCCTAACTTTTTCCTGGACTGACTCTTTTGAGTTTCTTTTGATTTTCAAGTCCAGCGGGATGCCCTTATTTTTGTCTAAGTCGTTTGTTTTCAAGTTTTGACTTAGCGGGCTTTTGATTCTTTTTCCTTCCCTCTTTTTTTTGAACAAGTCGTGTGACAGTGGTTGTCTGACTCTTTGGGGAATAATGTGACTGTTTCACTTTTGAAATTTAACCCTTGTGGTTTTTTAGGCACGACCTCTAGAGGTGTGATTGATCCTTAAACGGAAACTCCTTTTTGTAATTTGGACGTTCGGTCAAATTAGCTAACACCTACCCTGCCCCAAGTTAAGATTGAGGGTTTTTCGTTTTCAGAAAGAACTCCTGCTACTAGGCTCAAAGGGGTTGACAAGGGATTATCTTCCTTATATCTCCGGGGTTTAGGGATTTGAAACAATGCCTGTACATCATCAGCAGGTTTTATTTCAAAAGCATACAATATCGGAAGCTTGCATGTCGTTCATTTTCGTCATCCTCCCCGGATTCCTCTTAACCAAGCGTTGGATATCTGTAAAAATCAATTAGTGAACACGAATGGATTTAATCAAAACATGCATACTCATTTCATTATCATCAATTGAATGGAAACAACAAGTTTTACAAACAAGATTGTAATTTAAACAGGAAAGAAACTGCAAATAATGACAAGATAAAACAAAGGAAAATGCCAGCTTCCGAGAACCGGGCTTTCACATCTGATTCGCTGCTGAACCAGCCATCTTCAAAGTTGTTTATTGAAACCATTCCGCTCAAAACGGCAACCGGGTGAACTGTCTCTCTGACTTCATTGGGTTTTTCCTAGCATGCAGGTTTGATCGATAACGAGAAGGCTGCTGACTTTGGAGAGGAGCTGATGTCTGTTGCAAAGACTGGACTGATTGTTGACCTTGAACAGTTGAACCACTTGGCGGTTGAGTCTGAATTAACAGGGACTCCTTTTATTCAGGCGCTTTCATCCTCAGGCTTGGTCTAGGCACAGGAAACAACTGAGGACAAGGGGATTCTGACACCATTGAGTCCAGGATATACTCCTGATCTACTGCAGCTTCGGAAACATCCATCATCATGGCAACAGCTGGAATAGGACCATTAGGTACTGTTACGCCGCTCAGTGTAAATTCAATAGCTTTTGAGTCAATCAGGTCTTGAACCTTGTGCTTAAAAGCATGACAATTCTCAAGGCTATGCCCCGCTGCTCCAGAGTGGAAGTCGCAATGAGCGTTCACGTCAAAACATGCTGGTAGGCTACCCTTAGGTGGATCCAAAGTCCGAAGTTTGACCAACTGAAATTGAAGCAAAACTTGCAACGCCTGAGCGTATGTCATATGAATCTGGTCATAAACTCTGGCCCTCTTAGGCACCTGATTTTCCCGATCAGCAATGCGCTGGAGAGCAAAATATGAAGGTCCTCGTCGTCCACGAGACATCTGAGATTTATCAACCTTTGGCACAGGCTCCAAAGGTACAGGTTCCACAGGCACAAGTGGAACAAGCTTCTTCACTGTGGCTTCAGGTAGCTGATCACCCTCCTTCCTAAGCACACTCTTTAACACTTCCATAATCAAGCCCACTTGGTTCTTCAGCTGATTGTTTTCCTCTTTGAGCGTCTTCTGGTCTAGACGCAACCCTTGCATGTCCTTCATCATCTGCCCTAGCTGGCTTCGGACTTCAATCAATTCAGCCTGATTCTGTTCCATAACTCTGAGATAATTCCTGCAACAAACTAGTGAAGAACAGGAAATAAGACCCACGGTTCTGAGGTACCTGTTATGTGAGAATGCAATGCGAAAAGCAAACACATATTCACAACAAGATAAGGAGAAACCCAGGCTATAAGCACAGAGATAAAAACCTCACACAAATATGCAAAACCATCAAAATCAATATATAAGCACACATGAGTACGAATACAATGACCTCAGCCAACAAGCCAGGTGATGGTCAGCAAATAACAATGCACGAAAGCTAAATAGGTCAGCAGAGAAAACAGATGCGCCACCCGACACAGAAACCTCTAGCAAATTCCTCCATATTCAACTGAGCTCTCAGTTGGACATTCTTCCAAACACACACTTTCGGTGGAGTCTTCCATGACATTAACTGACGAACCCACACAACTGGATGAAGGAGAATCAATAATATGAACAAAACCCTGAGGTTTGATGAAGATCTTGTTAGAGTCTAACAGATTCTGAACTTGACTCCTAAACACCTTACAATCATCTGTCGAATGCCCCTGTGTCCCAACATGGTACTCGCAGCGGGCTCTAGCATCAGAACCTGGAGGATAAGGCAGGATCATTGGATTAGTCTCTTTCGGCACTATCAATCCACTTTCAACCAAATCCGGCAACAACTGGCTGTACGACACCGGTAGCTAAGTAAACTACCTTTCAGGCTTCCTTGGCCTTTATCGGGCGTGCTGACGATAATATGACCGTTGACTTTGAACACTTGAAGCGTCTGAAAACTGAGCTTGAGATGCTAGGGATTCTGAGACAACATCACTTCCTCCTTCCCACTCCTCTTGAGGTATGAAAACTAATCCATTCTTATCAACTGAGATATAAGGAGTATCTCGGATCTTTCCATTCTGTAGTCCTCTCTCAACAAGCTCTCCTGTTCTTATCAAGCCCACAAAGCTTGCACAACTGAACATTATGTCATAATAACGGCCTTTTAGAGTACCCAAGAAGAGGTCAACCATTTCTCTCTCAAGAAGCGGTGGTTGAACATTGGCATCCAATTCTCTCCATCTCTGCACATACCCTCTAAAGGATTCATTATCCACCCGAGATAACTCCTGCAAATGCACACGACTAGGAGCCATATCCAGGTTGTAGTCGTACTGCTTCACGAAGGCATTGGCTAAATCCGACCATGACTTGATACTATCACTCTTCAACTGCATGTACCAATCCAAAGATGCTCTGATCAAACTATCTTGGAAACAGTGAATCATGAGCTTGTCATTGGTGACATGTGAAGTCATCCTTCTGCAGAACATAACCAAATGTAGCTTCGGACAACCATCCCCTTTGTATTTCTCAAAATTGGGCATCTTGAACTTCGGAGGCAACACAAGGCCTGGCACCAAACACATGCTCGAAGCATTCAGATCAAGAGTATTCTTATTCATCAGGGCAGCAATCTGATCTTCCAACATCTGAAGTCTTCTCATATACTCAACAGTCCTTGGGTTCTCAGTATTAGCCTGTGGAATAACTCTTGGAGATGGAACAGTCCTTGGAGAATCTGGCGTAGAGAAAGTGAAACTCTGATACTCTGTGTCATTGAGAGAAAATGGGTCTCTGACAGGGGTTTGCACAATTTGAGCTACATTGTTCATCGGAGTTCTTTGAACATTGTTTCCTCCTTTATTCACAGCTGTTATGGCTTTCACGAACTGACTCAACTGGTTCTTCAACAATTCAAACTCCGCCCGAGTAACAACCAAGTTCTGCTCTACTGAAGCCATGATCCTTTCCCAAAAGCTAACTCAAGTCCAATGCGAATGTCGGGAAATCAACTGACGAAGCGGACAAAAGACGGGTAAGCTCCATGTTCCGGTTGAGGATGAATATGCAAAACGAAATGCAAATGCAAACAGAAATGCAAAATGCAAAATGCACACACAAGGGATCAAGATCACTGCTGTAGCTTGAGAAGTTTGTTGTACTGTAGCTCGAGAATGACCAGAGCTTCTCCTCAAACCAAACCAACCACTCAAAAGGACCCTTGTAACCAATTCTCATTGACAGAGACAAATCAGGTGTTCTGAGGCCAGAGTTTTCCTGCAAAAAGACCCACCTACCCCTCATAGGTATGTACTTAACTCGCAGACGAGGTACGGCATCCTATGTGGGCATCAGCTTCACAGACTTTCAAGAGCGATGATACGATACCCAGAAGGTGTGGCATCATCATCCCTTGAAGCGGCCTCACTTAGCTGAATCCCAATTGATAGGTCCCCAGAGTCAACAATCCTCGGGTCAGACAACTTGTCGAGCCCTAAGGGCCAGGCAAGAAGCATCAAATAGAATCTCGTCCGAGCGCAGATTTCGCGGCTAGCTGGTGCGAGCTAAGCAAGCAGGCTAACCACTACTCTCTACTTCTAAGTCTATGTGCAAACTCAAGCCCAGGTCCGGCTTATCTCTCAATCTAACCCTCTACCCAGCACAACAACACTAATAGAGTAATGAAAGTAAAGGCAGAAAGGTAAATACATACAAAACCCCAGACGGGAAAACAAGCGCTAGGACTGACTCGCATAGGGAACCGTTGGAGTCCCCAGCAGAGTCGCCAGCTGTCGCTACTGCGAAAATTGGCGCCGGCTATGACAGAAGAGTCGCCACCATGTGTTATTTATCCCACAAGAGGGAAAGGAAATGCTCAGAGTAAACCTAACGCAAAGAGGGAAAGGAATGGTCATCGCTACCAAATCCTGGATTCGGGAGTCGGTTACACATGGGGAAGGCATTAGCACCCCTCACGTCCGTTGTACTCGACGGGATCCACGCTTGTTTTCTATCTAAGGGTATGTTTATCTATCTACTCTAAAGGTATGGGTTAAAAAGAAAATAAAATGACTCGGCAAAGTATCGCACTTTATGCCTACGTATTCCCGTCTGGAACGAGAAATCAGAGTCAACGTAGTTCGCCTAACTACGGGTTATGGGGGAAGGTTGCTCTCCAAGATATCGCATCTTGTGCCTACGTACTTTCATACGGCATGAAAGATCAGAGAAAACGTAGTTCGAGCTACGAAGAACATAGATTTGTTCAGCAATTTTTATCTCCTTCTGAAAAGGGTTTTCCTGATTAAAGGTCCAAGAGGACAAAAGCAGATTTTGAATGTTTGTTTGAGTTTTTTACGAAAGAAATGTTTTTTAGTCTGTTTGTAACTTGTACTGCGCTAAAGACTTGTGATCTGAGAGGGACTATGTCGCATGTCACCCTAAGGGTACCATACTAAGCAGCCAGATTACTGAAGAGTGACCCTCCAACAACCTTTCCTCAAATAGCTTAAGGCTCGTAACGTACAACACGCGTTATCCTTATTACTGTGTTTTTGAATTGTTTTGAGATGAGAAGAGAAAGACGCTCTAAAAAGTAAATGGTTGAAAGGGAAACTAGCCTAATGTTATCATGCATGGGTCAAAACCTAATGTCTGTCATAATTTCCTCTTGCACAGAGGAAATCAGAGATCCTAGGGGATGAACAACAAAAGACAGCAAGCAATTACAGTAAACAATAGAATGCATGCAATGGAGCAATATAAGAGAGGCAAGGGAGAAGACAACAGGCAAGAGGAGACCAGCTCCACCTCAAACCTAGAGGTAATCAACACAAGCAAAAACCAATACAGAGAAAAACAAAAGACACAGAGGAGGCAGCCCAAGCAGCAGCAATAAACTCTTACAGCAAACAGCAACAGCAGCTTTAAACAGCAAAGTTGGATAGACAGCAAAGTTGACAGCAAAGCTTCATCTTCAAACAAGCTTCTAACTTCAAGCCTCATCAACATTCAAGCTCCAATAAGCACACTCCAAGAGGAGGATTAAACATCAAGATCAAGTTATAATTGTTAAGAAACTTAATGACAACCAAAGGAAATCACTAAGAACTCAACATTGCAAATGAAAGGTATCCTCAAAGTTCTACTCACTTGGGCATACCACTCATCCCTCCTAAGGAGAGATTGAGCTTCCCAATAAGGACTTTATGTCATTGGATGGAATAGAGGCAAACAATGCACTCTATGTTTGAAGAAAGAATCAAAACTAAGTCTAAGGCACTTCCTAAAACCCTAATTTCCTAAGCTCCTAAAAAAGCTCCACAAGAGGAAAAAGCCTTCAACTCCAAGCTCCAATCTTCAATCCCAAGCATCTTCAATGAAGTCCAGAAGACCTCTCAAAAAGGATTCCAAGCCAAGCAAGCTCCAAAGTCACCAACCAAACCAAACAAGCAAAGATACTCAAGAGAGAACAACACAAACACAAGCAATTTGCAAAATTCAACAAAAATAGCAAACAAAATTATAAAATTCTAATTAAATTACTGGGGTAACATACATGTTTGAGAAGCCTAGGGTTAAAATATTAAAGCCTAATTAAACTTCTAAGTTACCTAAATAAATTCTAGATTGAAATGTATCAAGGTAATCCACAAGTTTGGGAAGGCTCTAATCTCAACACGTAAAATAGAACCTAAAGATGTTTTAAAATTCTAATAAAAATCCTGAGGGAACATGAATATCCACCCTAAAACATAATAAAAAATCAAAGCCAAATTCATCACCAATTGGAATAACAAAATTCTACAAAACAGATGGTCAAATATGCAACAAAATGGAGGTTAGCACAAAAGAAAAATCATAACTAATTCAAATAAAATACTAAAAATGTAAAATCAGCGCCTAAAAATTCTGAAGACATTCAGGAACTACAGAAAACAATTTCATAATTTTGTTGTTGATTTTTACTATTTTTAATGTAATTAAAACAAACAGGCAATAAAACAGAAAAATAAAAAGAAAATAAAACTATAAAATGGAAATGGAAATTGCAAGCTAATGAAAATACAAAGCAGGAAAATGAAAACTGCATGGGGGAGGATCGAACTGGCGCGCTTCAAGTCTTCTGGCAGGCCAAAACGATGCCGTTTTGGATGACATGTGGCGCGCGCATGTTCGTCTTCTTCCTTGAACTCGCCGGAACACCATGGACGGCCGGAGCTTTTTCCGGTGAGCTTCAATCAAGCATAACTCTCTCAATTCTTATCCGCTTTGCACGTTTTTTGGACCGAAATTGAAGGATTTTTCGCAAGGATTCCAAATATCTCATCAAATATCATTAATAATGCAAGATCAAAGAAAAACGAATCAATCAAAGTTTGACACCAAAACCTCAAGTTCATTAAAACTTCTCCAAATTAATTCTAAACTCATCCTTATGTCATGGTGGTTAAAGATCAAGCAAAAACTAAGTCGAATCATGCCAAAACAGTCCATATAAAATCTCACAAGTTTGGAACTCCAAATTTCGAACGTCGTAAACATCAACAATTATAATCCAGAAACGATCTACATACTTCAAGGAGTGCAAAGAAACGAAAATGGCAAAGAATCATCAAGTATTAAGAGAGATTTGGTGAAATTCAAGTACCTAGTGGAGAACTTCCACTGAGCCTTTAATCCTTGATGAAGCTTCGCGAAACTCTCCAGAATCGTTCAATGATCTTCAATAAAGCTTTCTCAATTCACAATTTGACCTGAAACGATCTAGATCTTGAAATTCAATTTTTGAGTGTTCTTCACTTTTTCAAGCTTGTTCTTGATCAATTATGCTCTAATTTCTAGAACTAATGATTTGTGAAGGTTAAAAATCTTATATACAATGGATATGGATCAAGAGAAAGCCCAATCTTGGCCTCTAGGCCCAAAATGAATTTTCAAAATTTCACCACTTTTTGCTCTTGAAGGTACACAAAAATGGCAATGCAATGGCTCCAAGATGATTCAATTCAACTAATAACAGCATGTGGAATGTGAATGGCTGAGATTTGCTCCTTGTATTTGATCCAATGGTTATTTTTTATTATGTAACTTCATGGTGAAGTAATCAAAATGACAACTCCCAAAACTTGGCCTATGCTCAAAATTCTGCCAATGCCAATGTTCTTAGAATGTGATTTCCATTCAAAAAATGTACTCACATGACATGTTTTAGTCCTCTAACTCAAAAAGTCAATTTTCCCTCCTTAATCCATTTGAAAAAATTCCCTTTTTTAGGCTATTTTAAGTGACTTTTTGCTACAAGACAAACCAATTCCAAATGACCACTTGGTTGCACTTAAAATCCCATTTTAAGCAACTTTCATGTTAAAAAAAAACCCATTTGACAAGTGCAAGTTGGAGATTTTGGCCTATGATTGAAAATGACCTATAATCTCACTTTCCCAAAATACCCCTGACTTGTAAACCTCATAACTTGAGTTCTACAAATCATATGGAAGACTTCTAGTACAATTTAGAAAGCTAAGATCATGAGGAACAACTTTCATGTTGGCCAAAAGTTCAGGTGAAACATCTTTCTAGGTCAAACATAAATTTGAAGTTAGATGATTTTCACAGACAAATTTCAGTGACCTCTGAGGACTTGTAACTTGTCTGGACCATAACTTGAATTCTATAAATCCAATGGAGGACTTCTAGTACTCAAATTAAAGGTATTGAGATGCTATACAAGTTTCATGTTGGCCAAAGATCCATTTGAAACTTGTATTTTGACCTATGTGGTCTTGAAGTTAGGCACTAAACAGGGGATTTTACACTAAAACCCTAACTTAGCAACTTCTCACACTCTTGATTCTTCTTGATTTGATCTTGGCACAACACCAAAAATGTCTCAACATATAATTCCATGAACTCCATGACCTAAAAGTAGGCTTTGAACCTCTTCAATTGCACAGTTGACCTAGGATTGACCCAGATGAAACCCTAATTGCTTGCACCTCAGTTGTGGCTCTTGCACTTGAATCAATGACTTGATTAAGCTACAACATGGCCCTCTAGGCACTCCATGAGCTCTATACACATCTTCTATTCACAATCCATGCTTCACATATCACTGATGGTCTTCAATTGATCCTCAAGTTAGGAGAAAACTCTATATGGAGGCATTCAAACCTCTTAAGGCCTCAAATCACCTCCTGATGACTTGGATGACTTCTCAAGATTGGCTAAGACCTCTTGCTAGGATTCCCTTGACAAAAACACACTTGATCCCCTGTTGGATGAATGATGTTATGATATGCAAATGATATAGCTATGCAAATGATAATGCAATGAAACATAAACCAGTTAAAGAAAAAGGTTGGGCAAATTTTGAGGTGCAACACCAGGCATACACAATTTGAGCCCTGTAAGCGGGATTCTTCCCTTCTTCCAAGTAAAATCTTCTCAAAAAGTCTGGATCTGGTTCCTCGTCCATGGGGTGCCCCAACTGTCGACGAGCCAGAATAGGATTATAGCTGATGCAACCATTGACGCTGATAAGCGGTACATTCGGAAAATCTCCACAGCTTTGAATCATGGCAATTCCTCCATACATAGGGTCATACCACTTAATATCTGAGTGTTTGAGTAATAGCAGCTTTTCTGTCCATGGGAGCCCATTTTGCTTATCCCAGATGGCTGGAATTTCTGACAAGTGCGAAATAAACCACTTGTGCAGGAGAACGGTGCAACATTCAATCCGTCCAACTCCATAACGGTTCCTGCGGTGGAGGGTAAAGTAAGTGTCAGCCAGCAAGGTACGTACGGGATTTTTGATCAAGAAAAGATTGATTGAATTTGCGTCCACAAAATCACTAGCAGTTGGGAACAGAAACAGTCCGTAAATGAGTAAAACCAGGATGGCCTCAAATGCCTCAATATTCTTTGACAAGGCATAGCTCTGAGCTTTTTCATATAGGAACATAGCTGAAAATCCATACAACCCTCCTTTAGCACCCATATGAGATCGTACTTCATCCACCTCCAAATACGTAGCCTCTACAACTACTCTTTCATTAGGAGTCCCTTCTCTTCCAGAAAATGGGCTAGGAGTGACGCCTACTCCCATCAGGGCGGAATATTCTTCCAAAGTTGGTAGTAACTGATAATCTAGAAATGTGAAACAATGATAGGTTGAATCATAGAATTGCACGAGTGCGGATAACATCTCTTCATACACTTGAACTTCTAGCAAAGACATCATATTCCCATGCCTCTCCCTGAATGCCTCGAGGTCTTCTACTAAACTTACCAGTTTCTTCAAGTTCTCCAACCTTGGTCTTTGGAACACAACCTCTTCTTTCTTTCCAGAATCCATCCTTATAATATCTGCAAAACAATCTTTAGTTCCTTGAATGATTAATTAATGAAAATGCAAATGCAAAGGTTTCATGGGACTCAGATCAAAACATCATTTCATTTCATTGATTTTCAAGATTGCATTACAAAACATTTAGTACATTTTATAAAAGTCCTAAATATAAGGTTAACAGTATTCCAAATAAAAGTCTTCTTTTGCTTTGAGTTTCTTGATTTCTTCTTCCATCTGAGTCTTCTCGAGAACGAGTTTGTCCACGACTAGCTTCCATAGAGTTGGCTGGGAGCTGGAAGAAGGTAAGCCTTCCTGTGTCTTCCTCTTCTTATAAGCATTCATTTCTTCATCTTTCACCTGTAGTTGTCTACGGAGTTCATCATTTTCTTCCATGGCCACTTGGTACTTGTATTTCCAGGCTATTTCAGTTTGTTGTGACTTCCTCAAAGCAATCTTTAATTTCTCCTCTTCAGACATAAAGATCATTGTGTGTTCCTCCTCTAAAGCCATGGGTTTCTGCTGAGAATAAGGCATCTTCAGCTGAATAGCTCTCTTTCGAACCCATTGGAGATAAGGCTCGAGAGAGACGCAATTAGGTTTCCCTAAGTCTTCCTTTCTTTTCTTGTGTACATGTCCCTAAGCTTTTAAAATTTCCCCCTTCACTTCTGAACTTCCCTTAAAGAAAATATTCTCCACATGAACGCTGTTTGGTTTGTCCTTCAGAGGATATCCAAGCTGACGGCGAGCAAGAATACGGTTATAACTGATTCATCCACTTGTACCCAGAAGAGGTATGTTACCAAAGCTTCCACAACTGTCAATGATTCTTATTCCATCATAACTACGGTTGTACCAATAAATATCAGAGTGAGTAAGAGCCATAATCTTCTGAGACCACCAACCTTCCTTCCAAAAAGCATGAGCTTTAGGTAAGTGAGAAATAAACCACTTATATAACAACGGGACACAACAGACAATCATTCCTCCTTTATGCAGATTTCTCAAGTGAACGGAATGATATGCATCAGCTAGTAAAGTAGGCACAGGGTTTTTCTTCAAGAATATCTTGATGGCGTTGAGATCCACAAAATTATCAAAGCTTGGAAACAAGAAGATCCCGTAAATGAGCAAGGCAAGAATGGCTTTGAAGGCATCCATACTCAAATGATCAGCATAGTATTGTGCTTTTCCAACCAAGAACTTTGCAGTCAAACCAAAGACTCCTCCCTTAGTAACCATATTTTTCTGAATATCCACCAATCCTAAACGCGTAGCTTTAGCAATTTCTTCCTTCTTAGGGTCCTTCTCCATGATTGGAAAAAGAGAGTCTTCAAGAATAGGTAAACCAATCAAGCAAGAATATTCCTCAAGTGTAGGTACCAGCTGATAATCAGGAAAAGTGAAACAATGATAGAGTGGATCATAAAACTAGAGGAATGTAGAGAGAAGTCCCAGATCCATCTTCCTTTTTACCCTCAACAATGACAATAAGTTCCCATACCTGCTCTTGAATCCTTCTAGATCCGTTATCAAAGTGCTCAACCTTTCTATGTCATCCAAGTTAGGACTTTTGTAAGTGTACTTTATGGTTTTCTTTTTTCCACTGTCCATGATGATCCTATTGTTTACAAACAAAAGACCTGAGTTCCATGAAACCTTTATGATATGATGTTCATGAATGCATGAATGCACAACCACAGGTAAGCACAGATTCACATATACACATGGATAAAATAGATAAAGGTTTTGGTTTGGAGAACATGAGTGAGGAGTCAAGGTCTACCCACCCCAAAGATATGTACTAAGGTTTCCACAACTGCAGAACAAGGTTCGAAAAGAGTTCCCAGAGTCCTCGACCCATCTTTCGGATATTATCAATTTCCCAAATACTTGGTGGTTGATAATATTCTCAAGAGAGTCTCATCCAAGTGTAGTATCGCGTATCAACTACTTCGAAATTACTTCCTTATAGTCATCACACTACATCTTAATAAGGCCATAGTAGGGAAAAGGTAATCTAAAGGTCCTCAGTGTCATGGGCTCCCATGTACAAAGTAGCATTGTTTTCACGAATACTCGATCAACAATACTAACTCTCAGAAGGGCCTCTACTGAGTGGTAGTTTTCTCAAGTCAACTTGGTCGGGAATCAACTCCCTATAAGTCTCCTTAAATATACCACCATCCTATCATAAGTACGCTCAAACACGGGTATAGCGTTGTCTCACCATTCAAAATTCCCAAGAACCAACAGAGCACATATGTAAATATTTACAAGTATTCACAAATAAGCAAGTATTCAAACAAGATAGGCTAAACCCTCAAAGCAAAAAAGTTTCCCCAGTGAAGTCGCCATTTCTGTTGCGGTGAAAATTGGATATCAAGCTATTAATTAACTTGAATCTTAATTCTTTTACAACCGGACTTTATTTTATCCAAAGGAAAGGTCTAAAGAAAGAAAAACCTTTTTCGCGATGTAACGACAACGCTTAAGAGATTCGGGGATCGGGGGTTGGTTATACATAGGGAAGGTGTTAGCACCCTAAATATCTGTGGTACTCTACAGGAACCTTTTGTTTGATTGCTTTCTAAGTGTGAGATATGTACTGTGGATTGGGATTGGGAAAAGATATGAGTTGAAACCTAAAGCTATATACACTATGTTTGCTCGCAAAGACATCACATCTTCTGCCTACGTATCCTAACTAGGATAGAATCAGAACAATCGTAGTTCACCTCACAAGGGATAAAGAACACCTGATTATGATCAAGGTTCAGGGGGAACAAGCATGACAATGTTTGTGTGGAGTTTGACAAAACTCCCTAATCTAAGTTGTAATATTCAAAAAAAGGGGAAAGTAAGAAATCATGACGATGATTTTTACACAGAGTTGACGAACTCTTTCCTAGGGTTCTAGTTGAAGAACACTCCTAGTACAGGTGGGTCTCTTAGATTCAAAGAAAAGTCTAACGGTTTCTAAGCTAAGGTTAAAATGACTTAACAAAGTCAAGGGAGGGTGAATGAATTATTCTTGACCTGAGGGTCAAGTGGGCAGACCTTCCTTTGGAGGGAGACTGGGGAGGCAACTGGGTGAAAGCTAACAAGCTTCATCACTTGGGGAATGAAAAATAAAAGGGAAAGGTACAACGTAATAAAACATTTTCATGGTAACAACCAATTAAACAAACATGTGAAATGATAAGGATGAAAGCACATTGATAATAATCAACACAGATGAAAATAACGAGAACTGTAACGACAGATCACATTCAAATACAGTCAACAGGTGGGGCGAAATAAACATAGTTATAACTCAAAATAAAAATCCTAGCATGTTAACTAAAATGTATGGACATGAGTACAAACAAATTTCACAAACAAATCCAAGTGGAACCACATAAAAATTTATCTGCAAATGCGTAAACGGACGCGAAACGCACTTAACTTGCACCCAGTCAAAAGAGGTGAAAAACTTGTCAAACATGAAAATAAAAAATATGATATGAAAGTAAAGATTAAGAGGAACACAATGAAAAAAGAACGGGTGAAAAACGATTAAAATCGAGAGAGTTATGAATTTTCAAAGTTTGAATGAAAAAATGGAAAAAATGCCAAAAGAATTGCCCTCCTCAGGGGTCAAACTCAGGACAAGGGGGTGAAAGACGCGTTTTAGCATATGGTCTTACCACTGGGGTGGCTATACATTCGTTGTTTGATGCCACCCCTTTAATTAATAAGGGATGCTTCCTTTCTATGGTTGGGCAAAAATAACACAAATCAAATATTTACGTTTTGGTGCGTAACTTTTCCGTCGCTCAACCAAATGAGGCAAACTTTATATGTAACTGGCCTAGAAAAACATGAGAAGCATGATGGTGGTGGTATTTTTATGAAATTCCTATCCTAGTGAAAGACACGATGGCAGGTTCATTTATGGTGTTATGTGATGCATTTTGATGTGAGCAACTTGATTCAATCATTTTCAATCCAAACCAAACACATACACAGACCACATAAGTGATAAAGAATGATTCTAACACTTCAAATTTGCTCAATGTCAACAGATTATGAAAGTTTCTTATCAAGTGCAAGTTTTTGGTGAAAAATGCATTTTGAGGTGAAAGGCTTGTGACAGTTTGTCTTGCTACCAAATAATCATGCAAACATCTTCTAAATGACTGGTATGAAGTGTTAGAAAAGAGGTTTTGATGAGAAACAAACCAATGTAAAAAGTGTCATATGAGTTGCTTGATGTGCTTAAAGAAGTGCATTTGAAGTGTGATGCTTGCTCCAAATCTTTCTCAATCAAAACCAAGTTTGCTAACAGTTCATAGACATGATGAGAAATGATTCTATCACTTAAAGTATGCTTAATGCAAATAGGTTCTAGAAATGGTATGTCATGTAGTGATTTCATGAAAAATGCACTTTGAAAAGGGGCAATCTCATAATAGCCAGTTTTGAAGTAGAAAACCTATGTCAACAGTTCACAAATAACCAATATAAAGCATTCCAATGTGAATTTGATGCAAAGCAAGCTTGTGTGAAAAATTAGCATTTCAGTTGCTTGATGAATTTTGATGTGTTTTTGGCAAACATGTGAATCTGACTTTTATGCACAAACAAACCAAAGTGAACACATAGGTACTCTTCAACTATACATTCAAACATGCTCAGCTAATAAAAGCTGATTTTTTCAAAGCTTATGCCAGAAAATGATTTCCAACATGCTATTGATCCTTTTAACAGTAAAATTACAACTAGCTTAAACAAGGCAATGTGATTGGAATTTTTTTGCTCAAATGATGATGATGTCTCAAGGCTATAATAGTTGTAAGACAGGTTTTTGATGTAATACCAGTTTGAGATGAGAGGCATGTGAGTCTGATGATGTTTTGAAATATATTTGATGATATGCAAATTCAGTTCAACACAGTTTGAAGCTATTTCAATCACACACACATATTGTATTTATGATATAACATGTGCTTGAACACCAATATGTGGTTAAACTGGCTTGTGGGAGAAAATGATATTTTCATGTGCAAGTGAGTAAGTGGAATGCAGCAGGATAGGGTAGTTTTAACCCTGAACATTACTGTGATCATGTTCACACCAAGATCAGACTGCTGCCAAGCATGAGGTCTGACTTGCCAACAGTCTAATGCTTAACAGAGAAACAAATTAAACAAAGATTAGTACAAAGACCCTTAAGTTACAAACTGTTCCCAACCTCAGCTAAGACAAAATCCTAAAAAAAAACTTCTGAAAAGGGATAAAGTATGACAAGCTGCTTGAGATTGCTATTTTGAAAGCTCTTGTAGTTTTAAAACAGAAAGAAAATATGCTTATCAAGTACCAAATTTAAGTTTTAAGTAAGCAACTATGAAGATGAAGTTTATGTTGGAAAATGTAGTTTGATGAAATGCAAAGTGTAAGCATGATTGTGATGCAGCTACTTGGTCAGCTCAGTTTTGAGACACAATTTCATCCACCTAATCATACATACTCACTAGAAATGCACTTTTGATTGAGTGTGTGTAGAAAAAAGGATTGAAAATAGGCTGTTGTGAAAAATGACACATATGCTGTAACATGACTATGGACACATATATGGAAAAGTACATCTCAAGTTTTAGGCACCCTTTGATTAAACCAATGTTTCAAACTTGTTACATATTACTCATATGAAGTGTGTGCATTTCATAACTTGATCCATAATCAAGGAAAGCCAAACTGGTATGGTGATGCTTACTTGTGTTAAGGAAATGCATTGTGAATGAAATGCCCTAGCTCAGATGTAAACAAGTTATATCAAGCCTTCACACACATTGCAATCATGGTTTTAAAGACATTTGAACCCATAAAACAAACACATACCAAGCAAAGCAATATCTTGGTGGTTGATGCCAAAATCAAACAATTTTAAAGGCAATAACATGGCTGTTTTCACAAGAATGATGCCATTTCATGGTAGCTATGGTTCATACATGCTAGATCCATGGTAAGAATAATATTTATAACCATCAAGTGGACATGCTCAAATAGTGTGAAAAATGACATATGCATCAAAATAGTGAAAAACAAACTTCATGGCCAAACACCTTAATGCAGTTTCATAACTTTGTAATGGATGAGATGAGTTTCAAATGAGACATACCTTTAGCAAACAAGTTTAAGCCAACAAAGGACAAGAAAATCCAGAGATTCCTCCTCAACTCCTAGTTTTGAGCTTTTTCTTCTTTTTGAAGCAAAACACAACTTCTATGACAGTTGAAGAAATAAACTTCCCCTGTCACTTCTAATGCTTTGAACAGTTGAGTAACAATATATAAGAGGTGTTTGAATGTTTAAAACCTCAAGGAAGTGCTTAGAACAAGACTTGGTGGAATTTGTGGCTTTTGGTCAAAGTAACTTAGTGAACAAGTTGACTTTTTGATTTGTGAAGTTTTTGGGTGATTCAATGGTCTAGACACCTTCTATACCATATTTGGAGAGTGTGTGGATGGTTTTTGGGGTATTGGAGTGTACATAAATGGATATGGCAGCCTTGGTAGCAAGACAACTTTTGGTGGTTTTTAGTGAAAAGTGAGATTTTGAGATTTTTGGGATTTCTTTGAGTACAAGCCAAGAACAGAGCTTCTTCTGGTTTTTAGAAGGTGTATTGTGTGTTGTATGAGGTGAGGGAAGCCTCCTTTTATAGGCAAGTGAGAGTGAGGGGCTGTTTTGAAGGTTTCTTCATCTTGAAGAAAGGTTTAGATATTTTGGAAGAAAGCTCCCTTGGAGGGTTTTCTCTTGGCTGAAGATCCAAGCCTCAAAGGTCAAGTTAAAGGATGGATTTCAGAAGCTAGATGCAGGCTAGAAGTGTAGGAGTGAGGCTGGTTCAGATTGCACTTTCCACCTCATGCTTCACTTTTTCACTTTTGGTGCAACTTGCATATCCACTTGCAAGGCAATGATACAAGCTCCTTTCCTTTGATTTTTCTGCATAACTCTTTGGTTTCTCATGCCACATAATCCTCACATATCAGAAACAACATGTTTGATCAATTGATTTTGGCAAATTTGATGAAAGAAGTGATTTTGCAAATATGGACAATGTGGGACTAAAGTGTGAAACCCCCAACTTTGCACACATGTAACTTTCTGCTCATAACTCCTCTTGAGGACTTCTAATACTTTTGGAAAGCCCTCATGTAGCTCTACAACATTCATGTTTGTTAGGAAGCTCAACTCCAATTGAAACTAGGTCAAAAAATCTCCCCAAAGTTGGCTGCACATAAGCTTTTAAGGTGAAATAACTTAGAAATTTTCTAAGTTATTTTCCCTTCTTGTAATGTTTTTGCTTCTAACTCAAAAAGTATGCATTTTCTGGTTGTGGAACAGTATGTGACTTTTGTAGGACTTGTCAAAATCTTTCCAATGAGCTTGGAACCAACTCATTTGGATGTGTGTTTAAGGAGTTAGGGTTTTAGCCCCTTTCGAAACCCTAATTTCCCGATTTTTCGATTACTTCCTCATCCTTGATCCAATGATCATGAAAATTGATATGCAAGTCCATTATGACATAAGGGACAACTTTGCTTCACAACTTGAAGTCCAATTCTTAAAATTTGAAGAGTTGACTTTTCGGTCAACCGTACGATCGATCGGTGCCTACCGAGTCGCCTGTTGACATTCTGGACATCCTGAGACTTTGACACTTCTTGAATGAACTTTATTAAGCTATATGAACTTCATGAATCACAATCCCACCATTTAAACATCTTCCAACATCAAAGTCAAACTACGGTTGACTTTTACTGGTCCAAAACCCTAATCGGGTGCTCTGAAATGTACTGCTCTGAATTCTGGGGCAACAACCTCACATTGGCTTCTCAATTGACATTATGTAATATCCTTGACCTTGTTTCCTATTTGAATGAGCCCAAAACATTGACTAATCACAAACCCTGAAACTTTGATTTTGACTGCACGAAACCCTGATTCATCTGCAATTTGACAAAGACAGACTTGTACTGGGTTAAGGTTAGAAAATTCATGAGTATGCTCCTAAAATGATAATGAGAATCTAAGGGGTCAAAATTTGGGGTGCAACACCAAAGAATTACTAATCTTGCAAGGCTGCCTCACAAATAGGAGATTTAATGTAGTTCCATTTTGATAGCCCACGTGAATGCCTCTATTAAGAGAAATGGGACCATATCCTTCGGAGGACCGATCACGTCCATTGCTAAGGCTCTAAACCTAGATGCTGAGATAGCTACTTTAGAGCCTCTCCCTCGCACAATTAATTTGAAATTTTTGAAAGATATGAAATTGTGCAAATTTAGGAGATAAGGCGGTTTTGAGCTTATGATTCATGGGAAGGCTATCTCATCTGTCGTTTTACCCTGCAATAGACGCACCGATGTCACTAACCCAGAAAACTGGACCTATGATTTAGATGTTCCACCCGTTACAGGTCCAGTACCCCCTAATATTCTTGTTGGCGAAGGCGCTGATACTGATGAAAAGTATGATCAGCAAGAGCGATCTCCTGATCACCCTATGCCGCCTCACCACACATCATAGACACACACTGCACCGTATTCCTCTTACCATTCTGCAGGTACCGCACCCAACTTTTATATATCTAAGAAGATGTGGCAAGCACAACTAGCCAGAGAGGAAAGACGCGACAGTTTGCTCAACACCATTTCGCAGCAACTGTCTGAGAATATGAGATTCATGCAAGAGTCTCAGCAGCATATGAGCCAGTTCGTACAACGCATTATGCAATCTCAAGTTGCGCTATCCACCCGATTTGACGCGTTCGAAGCTTCTCAGATCGATCGCCGTCGCAGCAGATCCCGCCGCCCCAGGTACTTCGAGCACGCTGCTGACAACACCGGTAGTATGCCCTAGGCACCTTAGGTACCTCTTCCCTTGCTTATTTTGAAACATTAGGGACAATGTTCAATTTAAGTGTGGGAGGAGAACTTATTTATTTTCCCGCTTTATCTCGCTTTTATTTCATTTATCGCTTTCAGTTATTTTCCTTTCCTTTTTCTTTTTGTTTTTTTTTTTAAAACATACTTGCGCTTAACAAATCATTTTACAGTATACCTTTACTCTCTCATCTTAGTCCCGCATTAATTTGCCCCACCAAAAACGTTTTTGACAAATAGTGTACTATCCTGAAATTTTTCTTGGGCTTTGAGGCAAGTTCGTATTACGATGCAGATGATTTGGGAAATTCTCTTTGAAAAATCGGTATCATTATGACACCTTAGGTTTCGCAAATGCAGAAATAGACCCCGATACTCTGAATACCATGGCCTTAATAGAATATCCATAGTAAGTCCCAAGTAGTTTATCCTAGCAGTCAGCTCTGGCCTAAGCGTTATCTAAGTGAAGGATCGATGAAAATAAGTGAATGATCGGTATGCTAAGAATATAAAATAAAATAATTACAAACTCGGGTATAGGTAACCCTCACAAGGTCATTTAAACCCGCAAAGTTGTAATTTCAAAAAGAAAAAGAAGAAAAAGAAAAATGATAAGAATAAGGCAAAATACCTTTCCACTGTCAGTTGGTTCAGAGTTTTCTAGTACTGAACTCGGTAGCGCGGAGCACGATCCGATCCCCACAGCTGCAGGTGGGCCAATAAAAGGGGTTACACCACTTTGTGCACCAGAACCCCAAGCTTTAGATCAGAATCACTAACTGGTCACTTCACCATGATTTCGTACGGATAACGGGCTTAATGTCATTGCACCGGAATGAAAAGGACTCAAAAAGAAATTCGAAAGTAGGCCTAGGTACAATAGGGTAGTACAGATTGATTTTTTTATAAAGAACGAAGCTTAGGTATGTGTTTTTTAAGAAGTGTCATTCTGATACCTGTGGTTCACTAAGTCATCCCCTATCGCTTCATCCCAGTTTGAACTTATAATTCCTTCTTGCCCAAGTCATTTATGGATATCACCCTGTTCTGTCTTGATGTTTTGCTTGAGGACAAGCAAAGGTTTTAGTGTGGGAGAATTTGATAGACCTAAAATATACTATTTATTTGACTCGATTTTGCGCACGTTATCTAATATTTTATTTCCATTTTCTGGTATTATGCCTCTACTTTGTTTCTTTTCCAAGTTTTTGTATTTTCAAGGATACTCGAGAAGAAATGAAGAAAACGAGCTAAAACCCTACTTTTTGAGGAAATGTACACCTGACTTCAACCATGGCGAGCGCCATAGGAGATGCCATGAGAGGGATTCAAGCCAATTGCTGTCAACTGCCACCTCCTAGTACATGTGGCGGACGCCACAAGGAGGCGGCGGGCGCCACCTTCGTACGAAAGTTTCCCTCACAAAAGGAGTTGGGGGGCATTCTAATCTTTCCCTGTACTTTCCTAACTCTATAAATAGCAGAGTTCTAATTCATTTCAAACCATCCAAGCTTAGAGAACAGAACTCAAGCCATAAATTTCACTTGTCTGTAAAGTAATAAACTTCTCACATCGAGGGGTTATTACACCGTGTAATCGAGTCTGGAGCACTTGGATAGAAGTTAAACCTGCCGCCATTTTATTTCCGCATTTACTTCTAGTTGTACAAGATTTTAAAGCCTCTCATTTGAGCAGGTTTATGTTTATTGTCTTTATTTATTTGCCTTTTTTTTTGTCACGCCTTTATTTACCTGCCTTTTATTTAGCGCACCCCTTTTATCGTACTTTATTTATTTACCCGCATTTTATTTTCTCGCATTTATTTACCATGTCCGGCTAAATTTTAAAGGGCTAGGATGCGAGGATTATAGTTATAATTAGTATTCCAAACGATTGCCGATAGAATTACTTAAGGGCTATTTTAACTTTTAAAACTTATTTTCTGCACTTAAAATCTATTGGATAAGATCCAAAGCCGTCCAACCTTTAGATAAATTTGGTTAGTGTTTACTGTTCCAAGGAAGCGAAAGCGCTCGACTCAGTTAATTAGGAATCTTTAATGTTTAAGAAAACCGATTTTAAAACTGTTTTCAGACGCATTTATGGATTTGAATTCTGGTTCGTAAGAACCTCTTTTTGTTAGAAATTCCAAGTTAAAATACTACTCAACGAAGTCTAGAAACTATATTTCTTAAAAATAGGTTTATTAGTCCTAACACAATGCGCACCTTCTTATATGTGACAATACAAGGGATCGATTAGGGATAAACTCAGTTCTGAATACGCGAAAGCGACAGCTCCTGTTAAATTATTTCTTTTCACGAGTCGAAAACATCGCCTATAATGAATCCCATCTATACACATCTGGAATACTACATAGCTATATGAATTATATCTATGCATATTGCTTTATTGTTAATTTTAATTATGCACTTTACTTTTATTTTGCACAACCAACCCATTAATTGGCTTGCCTTAGGTAAACATCGTAACAATAGTACTCGATAGATTGACGTTTGGTCTCTGTGGGATCGATAATCTTTTGTATTACTTTGACGCTATTCGTGCACTTGCAAATCGCCCATCAGAAACCCTCCAATAGCTCCTTCGTATCCGGATGATCTGGCCTAGCAATCAACCCCTGAATGAGCAACTCTCTCCTGCTAATAGTATCCTACAAGTCCTGAGCGTAATCCTCCCAAGCGCCTTCACCAAATGCTTCTTCCAGCTTAGGCCTCTTAAGATCTGCTCTAAACTTATACTCTTCCAACATTGCAAGAGCTTCATTCAGTTTTAGGTCACTCTCGCGACGGCGTGAGGATTCAACTATATCCTTTTCATCTCTCACCCGGAGCTGAGCCTTTAACATAACAATTTGTTTCCGCAGTGCATCTTCCTGCTCCTTGTTGTGAGTCAGAATAGCGTTCCACTGGGCATTGAAGTTGGATATCTCTAGTTGTGCTCTTTCTAACTCCTTCTTCTTATCCTTGAGGATGTCACTATCACTTTTCAAGTCTAGGCCCACTTGCTCTCGAGCGCGAATTTCTTCAGTTAGCTCTCTACCTAGCTTGTTCACCAACTCTGTTTGCTTCTTGGAAGAATAAGTAGCTTGATTCTTTTCACTTCTGAGTTGCATAATTTCCTTTTCCAACTCCTCGTTTTCCTTACGTAATTCCTCCTTCTCGGACCATAGTTGATTGTATCTATGAATATCAACTGTTGTTGGCTCCTCAATCATCAAAGGATACAAAGGTTCTCGAGCTAGAAATGGCAACAACAATCTCCAACCTCTTTCCTGAATCCAAACCACCTAAAGCTCATACACTCTTCTATTTCTCTTTCCCAAAGAAGGCTTCCCCTTTCGGTGAACTTTACTCTAGGCTTTCTCCACTCTAATCAGGGTCTCACTATCAATCACGCCGATGAAATACAGAGATTCCTGTATTTCCTCTTCCTTCTGAGGTTCCCTTAGAGCATAACCAAATTGCCTCACTGCAAGAGCTGGATTATAGTTAATACCACCCTTTCTTCCAATCAAAGGGACATTAGGAAAACCACCACAGCTAAAGATTATCTCTGTACCCAAATAATCCCTGTCAAACCATACAATGTCTTTAGAGGTTAACCCCATCAGCCTCTCTGACCAATCTGCAGTATCAGAGATATCAACAAAGAGACCAAACTTAGGAAGATGACTCATAAACTATTTATACAAAAGAGGTACACAACAAGAAACATTCTTCCCCCTCCTATTTTCATTCTTGTAATGCACAGAGTGATACACGTCTCCTAAGAGCGTAGGCACATGATTCCTCGAGACAAAAATGTGGAAAGCATCCAAATCCATAGAGTCTGGAATGTTTGGGAACAGAATTATACCATATATGCACATTGCCAAGATAGCATTAAAGACGACCCAATAACCTTCCTTTGCAAAATGTTGAGCTTTACCAACCAAGAAAGGTAATGAGAAACCAGAAATTCCATTCCTTTTAACCATCTTTCCTTCTAACTCAGAAGCATCCAGATGGAGAGCATTAGCAAGCTTAGTCAAATTAGGTTCATCTTCAGAGCGATAAAAAGGCATCTGATCTAGAATAGAAATACCTAGCAACATAGAGAACTCCTCCAAAGTAGGCACCAGCACATAACCAAGAAAAGTGAAACACCTCAACTGTGGGTCATAGAACTGAAGCAAGGTGTGGAGACCTCCCAATTCAAACACTGAAGCCTTATAGACACAACGCAGAAGATTCTCATACTCTTTCTTGAAATCTTCCATTACACCATGACCAGCAGCAAAAATCAAACTGAGTAGAGACCCTATATATGGTGTGGGAAACTTGTACACAACTGTCTTCTTCAAACAACTCTCCATGTCAGCAAAGGATGGTGTACTAGAATCAAGAGGAAAATATGCACTTGCAACATAAATACATGTCAATGTTAATATGCAAATGAAAATGAAAATGCAACAGGGGATCAAGATTGTTGTGTTGTTGACTGAGATGAACCGGCGCTTCGCTCTGGCGAGAAAATACTGGAATACCCAAGTATTAGAGATCAAAGGTTCGCACTGATAAGAAATCCGGTTAGGTTGAAGGTCAAGGTTTTCTGCATAACCCTCCCCACTCACAGGTATGAACCTATCTCTGACAAGGTCTGGCATCCTATGTGGTCATCAGCGTCACAGACTTTCGAGAAACGATGATATGTTCACCATTTCTAGTTTGGAATCATAGTCTAACGAAGCGGCCTCACTTAGCTGACTCCCAAATGATCGGTCCCCAGAGTCGACAATCCTCAGATCCAAGATCCTCTCAACTGTCTGAAACATACTGGAAAGGTAGTCATCAAAGAGAATCTCATCTGAGCGCGAATTTTGTGGGAACTAGTGCATGCCAAACATACAGGTTCACCACTACTTTCCACTTCTAATTCTAGGGTTATACTCAAGCCTAGGTTTGGCTTATCACGCAGCGGAACATACCCCCTCAACAACACAACAATAATGATATATAAAAATGCTGAAAATAAAATGTAAATGCAGTAAAGTACAAATGCAACACATATACGCATATGTACGCACCCAAAAATAAAACAAACAAGTATTAGGATTGACTCTCATAGGGGATGGGAAGTGTCCCCAGCAGAGTCGCCAACTGTCGTATCGCTGCGAAGGGAGGCCGACAAGGACAGAAGAATCACCACCATTCGTTATTTATCCCAAAAGAGGGAAAGGAAACGATCAGAGAAAACCTACGAAAATGGAGAAGACAGATCATTGCAAACAAATCTTGGGTTCGGGAGTCCGTTACGCAAGGGGAAGGGATGAGCACCCCTCACGTCCGTTGTACTCAACGGCATCCACGCTTGTTGTCTATCTAAAAGAGTGTTAATATATAAGATTGGCCACAGGGACAAAATAAAATAAAAGAGACTCGATAGAGCATCACCGCTCTACGCCTACGTACTCCCTCGTGCAATGGGAAAGTCAGAGTCAACATAGTTTGGGCTAACACGACCACAGGTTGGTTCAGGTGTTTTAACTGAGTAGGGTTAAACCTTTATTCCAGTAGTTAGGTGCATTGTTGTTCGACCGTTGGAGACATAGGCGTTACCTATTTATGGTAGAACCAAGAGTTAACAACACTCTTTATGAAAATAATTTTCAATAAATCCCGAAGGATAAAAAGATTTGATGTTTTGTTTGTGTTTTTTAAGAGAAGAAGTGAATTGAGTTAAGTTTGTAACTCATATTGCACTAAAGACTATGACTTGAGAGAGAATGTGTCACATATCGTCCAAAGGGCATACGTTAAACACTCTAGAAAGTTGAGAGGAAGCCCCCCAACTATCATTTCTCAAATGCTTAAGGCTCATAGCGTGCAACACTTATTATCCTTTATTAGATGTCTTGAAGAAGTTTGAGATGAGAAGAGAAGACACAAACTCTAAGGGGAAACTAATCAACCCTAATGTTATCATGCAATGTGCTCCTATGATTGAGATTAAGAGGGAAGAACTATCCTAATGTTATCATGCTTGGATTGAACACCTAATGTCTCTCCTACTCCCACCTTAAACAAATGGGACTAGGAATCCTAAGGGATCATGGCAAAGAAACCAAGTAAACACAAGATAAAATCAATCACAAATAAGATGAAAGAAAGAGATGAAGATGACTTAAACAAGTAAAGAGAAAATTCAAACATGATATGCTAGATGCAAGAGATGCAAAACAAACCAAAGACGAAAACAAAATGACTTAAACAAGCAAAAGAGAAAGTGAGATGAAATGGGAGAAGTTACAACTCCTGCAACCATTCATGCATCAACCACTAATCTCAAAAAGGTAAACACCAAAGCTTAAAGAAGAAGCCATTATCAAGATGAAGATGGGAGAATAGGCTTGGGAAGCAAGCAACATGAGAAATATCTCCACCAAATGCCACACATTGATCATGCAAGAATAAAGATCAAACAAGTTCTCAAAGTGGTTTCTCATTCAAAGCAAACTCAAAGTATGATCAATCAAACCAAATCACTTTGAATGAGTACCACAATCCAAGGGACAGAAGTGAGAACATGAAAGGAAACCAAACAAGTGTATGACCTATAAAATTAAAACCAGCCTCCTAAACATGTTAAGAATGTGAATCAAGAAGCATAGGATGCATATGGGATCCAAAGGAGTCATTTCCCAAAGGAACTAGGTCAACTAGTTTATATGAGCTTCAACTAGGGTGACTTGACTTGCAAGGTTCACCAAAAATAGGATAATTGTTCAATAAATCTCAAATAAAATGCACAAAGTACCTAAACAAGTTGGCAAGCAGAGGCCAAAACATCCAAAGCAAATTCCAATCAAGGCATCACCAAATGATTTGATCAACTAGGGTGCTCCACCTTGTGGAATTATTATCGAGGGTAAAAAAAACAACACAAAGTCAAACAAAAATTGGTCAAACCTTGACCAAAATCAGCCTTAAAGGTACCTCAATCCATCATCAATGTGGAGAAGAAACCTTATTCATTGGTGATTGAAAATGGCCCAAAAGGCAAGCATGATCAAAAGAAAACAATATTAAAAACACTATCAATTGCAAAATGAAAATAAAATTGCAAAATAAAATAAAATGAAAATTAAAAATTATGGAAAATTAATTAAGACTTTAAAGTGTTTGAAAATAGTTTTTGGGGAATTTTCTGATATTTGGAAGTATTTTTAATAATGCAAAACCAAAATAGAAAATAAAATAAAATAAAATAAGATAAAACATAAATGGACTGGGAGGTGCAAAAGTAAAACATCGCAACAAAGGAAACACGTTCAAAGCAATTGAGCTCACAAAAACGGGGGATGCGTATTGTGGAAGCAATTGAGCACACATCACATAAGTCTACAAGACATTGGTCAATACAGGTTTCGATGATGACAAATTCCCAGGATAGATTGGAAATTATAAACTCAAGATCTACTAAACAGATGCAAAGTATCACCTACCATATCCTTTTATACTTGTCTTAAAACTGCTGTAATAAATATACTATGTGTAGATAAAATGCAATCATGACCAAAGGCATGAAAGACCACAAACTGATGAATTTTTGCAGGTTTGCAGGGCATGAGTCGACCATAGGGTCGGCGCATGCATCAGAGCAATTCTCCACTAGTCAGCGCACAAGGCAATGAGTCGACCATAGGGTCGGCGCATGAGGGAAAAACTTTCCAACGGGTCAGCGCGTAAAGGCATGAGTCGACCATAGGGTCGGCGCATAAGGGAAATAGTTTTCAACGGGTCAGCGCACGCCGACTGTATGGTCGACGCATACTGATGAATTTTTCCAGATTTCCAAACAACACAGGCCATGCGTCGATGCACAGACCTGCTGCGGTCGACCGTTCGTGCGGAAATTCTATTTTTAAATGATTCCCTCTTATATTTGAAATACTGTTATGTCTAAAATTGGGTTGGCACTATATATACTTGTTTAACCACTTGTGTCATTTTAACATTTGACAATCTTTGATTCATGTGTTCAAAAACAAGAAAGAGTGAAATAGGTGTCCAAGATTCATCATCTTCATCTTCAACATCTCACAACATTTCAATTACACACAATCATTTTTGAAATGCATTTGTGAGAGATTCAAGGTGATAAGGTTCGAAGCTTAGATTGGAGAATCAAGTTCGGGTTGAAGCTTGTGACAGGTTCTTTCTTGAATAAAACTGTTGGGGTTTTATCCTCCAAGAATGGTTTGAATTTTGGGGGTTTTTGGACGAGATTCTTCATCAAGGGTCAACTGAGCGAAGGTGATTGTGAAGAGGTGTTCTTCACAAGTCTAGTAGCGGATTCAGTGATTTTGAAGAGAAGATCTCGGGTTCGATTTGTTGTTGTTGAGATCATCCGGAGCCGAAGGTTTGAAAAACAACGTGTTATTCAATAAGGTGGCTGGAGTCGGAGTTCCATCAACAACAATCGTAGGACTTGATTCATCTTGAATCAAGGGGCAAGGAGTGAAAGCAACTTTCAACACATTGAGATTTTTGTTGTATATTTGTTGCTCAATCCTTGTATAAACTGTTACATTCAACAGGTGATATCTATAAAATCTATCTCAATTCTAGTTTTAGAATTGAGGGCAGATGTACCCCAGAGCGAGGACAACGAGGGAACTGCCTCACCAAATACTTGTCTTCTCTATTTTTCAGCATTTATGTTATAGCTCAAAATAAGTGATTTTTGTATAAGCTCTATTGTCAAAATTGTGATATCAATTGAGTAAGAGGTTAAAACTCTGTGTTTGACTCCAAAGTACAACAAGACATTGTACTAGGCTAGTTGGAATCACTTACTCAACATAAATATCACTTGGAGTGTTTTGCACACCAAGTGTTTGACATATTGCTTGAACCAAAATTACCTTACTTGTGTATCTAGTTTTGGTTTGCTCTTTGAATCATTGGAACTAGGAATCCTAACAACTGAAGTAGATAATTGATAAGTGTGATTAGTGTTGTGATTCTATTTTCCAAATTTTCATTAATCCAAAGGCTTACGCATATCCGGTTTTCCAATAACCGTTCGTTTTAGACTATATTTTCCTCGGCCGCTTCCGCACTTAAAACAATTTTTAAAAACCAATTTTTAATTGGTAGCGCCGACTCAAATTTTAATTGGGGATCTATTCAACCCCCCCTTCTAGATCCATGCCATAGTCTAACAAGTGGTATCTAGAGCTCCGGTTATTCGGTGCTTCAAATACAACGTAGATAGAAAATGGCTAACGAACCAAAAGGGGCGTACAATAGAGCTCCCGTTTTCAACGATGAAAATTATAGTTATTGGAAAGACTGTATGCGGGTGCATATAAACTCCATAGACAGAAAAATATGGAACGTTATCCTCAATGGTCCAATAGAAGTTACTATGACCAATGCGGATAACGTAGTAGTGCCAAAGCCCGAAGCACAATGGATCGATGACGATGAGAAAAAAATACAATTATGATTGGAAAGCTAAAAACATCTTAATCTCCTCATTAGGTATAGATGAATACTCTCGTGTATCCTATTGTCCTACTGCTAAGGCCATGTGGGATTCACTACAAATAGCCCATGAGGGGAAAAACGATGTTGAGTTGGCTAGAATCAACACATTAACACAAGAGTTTGATCTCTTTTTCATGGAGCAAGGGGAAACCATTGCTGACATGCAAAAGAGATTTACTCATCTCATCAAACGTTTACATTCATTAGGTAGGCCTGTTTCCAATGATGTTGCTACTAATAAGATCTTAAGATGTCTTAACAGGGAATGGCAGCCTAAAGTGACCACCATCAAAGAAGCACATGATCTTACCTTATTAGACTTGACAACATTGTTTGGCAAATTACAAGAGCATGAATAGGTACTCTTGAGCCTAGACCAACGCGAAAAGATGGAAAAGAAAGACAAAACGAAGGTGAGTGAAAAGAAATCAATAGCTCTCAAGACTTCCTCCTCGAAGTCTCAAGCAAAAGAGCAAAGTGATTATTCCTCAAGCGACGAAGAAGAAGAGGATAAGAGCGAAGATATGGGGTTGTTTGGCAAACGGTATAACCGTTACGTGAGAAAGAACGGCATCCAACATTCCAAGAAGAACTTGGTAAACTTCCGGAAACAATCGAGGTACTCCAAGGATGATGACTCAAAAGGTAAAAAGACTAGACGGACGTGCTACAAGTGTGGAAAGCCCGGTCATTACAAACCGGACTGTCCGATGAACAAAAAGGGAAAGGACAAGGAATCATCAAAGTAACACAAGAAACAATCAAAGCCTAGGAGCGTACATAACGTGGGAAAGCGACAACGACTATTCCTCCTCTGATGAAAGCTCTAGTGATGAAGAAGAGTCCGTGAATCTATGCCTCTCCGCTCATCAGAAAAATAAGAAAAAACAGGTACGTCACTCTAAATATGACAAGTCCTCAAATATGTCGCATTCAGAATTACAAACCGCATTTAATGCCTTACACAATGAAGCAGTTGAAGCCTTCAAGAAACTTGCCTCTAATAAGAGAATTTTTATGTATTTAGAGCACAAAGTTAAAGAGTCCGAAAAGAAATTAGAGGACCTTAAGGCTTCCATTGTGAAAGGCAATGAATCGGGTTGTAAGGACAATAGAAATCCTTTCAACTTTGGGTGTGATACTTGTCATATTTGGCAAGGTGAGGTTAGAAACCTCAAGGCCAAATTAAACAAGGCACTTGAGCCTAAAATTACATTTGCTATTGATAAAAAGTATTTTAGAAAAAGTATGATTAACCCATACCAAAAATATGCATATGTAATTAGGGATCAAGCAAGTGAAAGTGACTCTAAAGTCAATTTTGCATGCTTATATTGTTGCAAGAAAGGCTACTCCATTGGTAAATGCCGGTTTAGGAGATTTCTTGTTCCTAAAGGCATCTACTAATGATTGCCCAAACGCAACCATTTTGTCGCTAACCTATTAGGACCCAATATGCCATTGGGTACCTCCTTGTGCTAATTATGTTTTGATAGGTGAAATGTGTCGAGACCACCGAGAGAAGATGGGTTCTCAACAGTGGGTGCTCAAGACACATGTCTGGAGACATATCCTTATTCATAGACTTTGTGGCTAAGAAGAAAGGGTATGTAACTTATGGTGATAAAAACCGCGGAGCAATACTTGGTAAAGGTAGTGTAGGTAATCCCGCCTCTACTATGATTTCCGACGTGTTGCTTGTCGAAAACCTTAAACATAACCTGCTTAGCATTAGCGAATTATACGACAAAGGATACAATGTATCTTTTTCAAAAGATTGTTGCAAAATTGTGCATGAAAATGATAAGAAGAATATGTTTAATGGTTTTAGAATAAACAACGTATATATGCTTGACTTAAATGAAGTATCATTAACAAGCGACAAATGCCTCATAACTATGAGTGAAGACTCATTGCTATGGCATAGGAGTTTAGCGCATGTTAATTTTGACTTACTCAATAAGGTAGTCTCAAAAGGCCTAGTCTTAGGACTTCCCAAAATAAAGTTCACCAAGGATCACCTTTGTGATGCTTGTCAAAAAGGGAAGCAAACGAGGATCTCATTTAAATCCAAGAAGATAATTTCAACAACGAGACCTCTTGAACTTCTACATATGGACTTGTTTGGGCCGTCTAGGATCAAAAGTCAAGGAGGAAACTATTACGGGTTCGTAATAGTGGACGACTTTTCTAGGTTTTGTTGGACCATCTTCTTAGTAAGTAAAAGTGATACATTTGTCGCTTTTGAAAAGTTTCTAAGCTTTCCCAAAATAAGTTAAATACAAACATAGTGTCAATTAGAAGCGACCATGGAGGTGAGTTTGAAAATCACTTATTTGAAGAATATTGCGGTAACCATGGTATAGATCATAACTTCTCCGCTCCACGCACTCCTCAACAAAACGGGGTTGTGGAGCGTAAAAACCGTATTTTAGAAGAATTGGGAAGAACAGTGATTAACGAAAGTGGTTTACCAAAATATTTTTGGGCCGATGCCATTAGTACGGCGTGTTATGTTTTGAATAGGGTGCTTATTCGCCCCATTCTAAATAAAACACCGTATGAACTTTTAAAAGGGCGAAAGCCAAATGTTTCTCACTTGCATGTGTTTGGATGCAAATGTTTTGTATTAAACAATGGAAAGGAAAACATGGGCAAATTTGATTCCAAAGCCGATGAAGGTATCTTTCTCGGATACTCTCAATCGAGTAAAGCATATAGAATATATAATAAACGATTACTTGCTGTAGAAGAGTCTGTGCATGTTACTTTTGATGAGTCCTACCCGAGAAATGTCGGAAAGGATAGTGTTGTTCATGGTGCAGGTACATCCACTAAAGACATACTCAAAAGTGGCGAGACGGGGATTGATCAACCTGACAAAGCCAAAATTGAGGAGGATAAGGATGTACACCATGATGTAACATAGGAAGTTCATCTGCCTTCAAACGATGATCTTCCTCAAGCGTGGAAGTCATCTAAAGACCATCCAATTGAAAACATTCTTGGAGACATCACAAAGGGTGTAACAACTCGATCGAAGCTAAGTAATTTTTGTTATCACTTCGCATTTGTGTCACAAATGGAACCTAAAAACCCTAAGGAATCCCTACTCGATGAACATTGGTATTTGTCAATGCAGGAGGAACTGAATCAGTTCACTAGAAATGAGGTTTGGGACCTTGTCCCTCCTCCACGAGGTCATCGAGTAATCGGCACCCGATGGGTGTTTAGAAATAAACTGGACGAGAATGAAGTAATAACTCGCAACAAAGCGCGTTTAGTCGCGCAAGGGTATAACCAAGAGGAAGGCATCGACTATGAGGAAACTTATGTGTCGGTTGCCCGACTCGAGGCTATA
This sequence comes from Lathyrus sativus, assembly GCA_963859935.3. Classification (NCBI taxonomy): domain Eukaryota; kingdom Viridiplantae; phylum Streptophyta; class Magnoliopsida; order Fabales; family Fabaceae; genus Lathyrus; species Lathyrus sativus. The sequence goes on from OZ012738.1 coordinate 534,573,483, forward strand.
CGCCTTTTACTTGCTTTCGCTTATGCGAAAGATTTTAAGTTATTTCAAATGGACGTCAAAAGTGTGTTCCTTAACGGGTTCATAAATGAAGAAGTCTATGTTGCTCAACCACCTGGTTTTGAGTCTCATGAGTATCCTGATCATGTCTATAAACTGAAAAGAGCTTTGTACTGTCTCAAACAAGCTCCTAGAGCTTGGTATGAGAGACTAAGCAAATTCTTACTTGATCAAGGCTACTCAAGAGGAAAGGTTGATACTACTCTCTTCATTAAAAGTCAAGGAAAGCACTTAATTCTTGTACAAATTTATGTTGACGATATCATATTTGGATCCACTAACATGAATCTCGTAAGAGAGTTTGCTGAGCTTATGCAGGGTGAATTCGAGATGAGTATGATGGGTGAACTCACATACTTTCTCGGTTTGCAAATCAAGCAAATGAAGGAAGGAACACTCGTGAGCCAAACAAAATATTGTTTGGATCTTCTCAAGAGATTTGACATGGAAAATTCAAAGGCCATAGACACCCCTATGCCAACATGTGCAAATATGAGTAAAGATGAAAGTGGTAAAAATGTTGAGGTAAAAAGGTACAGAGGTATGATTGGCTCGCTTCTCTATCTTACTGCTTCGCGTCCCGACATTATGTTTAGCGTGTGTATGTGCGCCAGATACCAATCATGTCCTAAGGAATCCCACCTAAAATCTGTCAAACGCATACTTTTATACCTATCTGGTACTCTGAAATATGGACTGTGGTATTCCAAAGGTAATGATTGTTCATTGGTAGGCTTCTCTGATTCCGATTTTGTCGGTTGCAAATCGGATAGGAAAAGCACCAGTGGTACGTGTCACTTATTTTCAAATTCCTTGGTCAGTTGGCACAGCAAGAAACAAGTTTCTGTTGCTCTGTCAACCCCCGAAGCGGAATACGTAGTCACCGGTAGTTGTTGTGCGCAAGTCCTATGGCTTAAACAACAACCATTGGACTTCAATTTGAAGCTAGAACGTGTTTCAATATTTTGTGACAACACCAGTGCTATAAATCTTACCAAAAATCCGGTGTTACATTCGCGTACCAAACACATAGAAATTCGACACCATTTTCTGAGGGACCATGTAGAGAAGGGTGACGTTGTCTTTGAACACGTTGATACCAAAAACCAACTAGCGGACATTTTCACAAAGCCGCTAGCAAATGAGCCCTTCTTTCATATCCGTCGAGAACATGGTATTCTCGACATTTCTGATCGGGTTTAACAATTACTACGTTCATAATTAATCTATTTACAACTATGCTTTTGTACCACTAACAAGTTTAGAGTTTGTTGCAAGTACAAATATGTGGTTAACAAGTGTGGTCGGTATAAAGGTGATATTGCTCCTTTCTCTCTCTTTATATCTCTCTCTCTAAACATTCATGACTTGAAACTAACTATATCGTTTGACAATCATGGTACTTATATATGTATATGACTTTTGCTGGTGATACTATGTGTGTTGAATGCAAATCATATTGTGAAAGGGTGAATAGGCATGATAAATAGGCAAGTGTGGCATTCTGCATAATATGAAACTGAAAAATTGGGTTTTTGAAGGTTATGAGTCAACCTAAACAGGACAACGGTCGACGCATGCTGTAAACTTTCAAAATTATCAAAAAATGTACAGTATGCGTCGACGTATGCAGGGGCTATGGTCGACGGCTCGCACAAAAACCCAGAATTTTTTTCTTTTGAAAATCGTTCCAAGTTTCCCTTCTTCTCCATTTAATGTGCAGTCAATTTTTGTTATGATTTGATATGGCATTTGTCTTGTAAATTTCATCTAGGCATCTATTGTGTCCTCTTGTCTCCTCCCTCTTCCCAAAAACCCTAAAACCTCTCTCTATTAAAGGGAATAGTCTTCATCTTCTCCAAAATTATCCTTGACTACTCTCTTCAAAGTTCATCTCTACAAATTCTCCAACATCAATGGCTTCTTTTCTTTGCAAAAATATAGGTAAGAGATCAAGGGCCTCATCATCATCTGCTTCAGTCCCCATTACCGCTGTTTCACTAGTTCATCCACTTGCTGTTGAAAACTTCAACAAGAGTCTCAGCAAAAGAGCCATAGTTCCACAGCATGCTTTTTACCAGGCAACGGGGGAGCGCTTGCATCTCACCCAAATTCTGTCTCTGCTGGAAGTTCAGGGGTTCTTCAATTTTCTGGAGTGCAACACAAAGTACAGTGAGGATTTGGTCCGGGTGTTCTACACAAATCTGCGAGGTAACTTTCAAGATCAACATTTCCACACTTCTATCGACAATAAACTGGTAAACATAAATTCTGAAGTATGGAACAAGTATTTTGATTTGACTGTCGATGCTGATGCACCACCTCTTCATGAGGTAACGGACACTCGTACGGTGCCAGGGTATGAATTTAAGAGCGCTCTGAATGACATGCTCAAAATAACCTATCCAGATGCCATTGTCAATAGTGATTCCTTTCCTAGAACGGCCACAACTGGGAAACTCAGTACAGGGGAGCGCATCCTTCAGTGGATTGTCGCTCGCATACTACGACCGAAAAAAAGGTGGACTATCCCGTGTCGAACAAGCTACGGTACATCTCATCTATATATTGAAACATAAGATCAAAATAAACTGGCCATACTATATTGCAAGCAGGATTTTTGCTCTGAGAGACTCAAGTAGAGGCACTGCTTTAGCCTATGGGTCGTTTATTTCGGAAATTCTTGTCGCAGCAAATGTTGTATACCCAACATTTCCTTGTGTTTCAGTCCCCTCTGACAAAGAATTTAGCATAAAAACCCTTGCAATGATGGGATATTTTTGGTGTGCTGAACGACGATCATACAGATTTGTCCGTCGCGCCAATATTCCTCGGGTGACTCGTGACAGTTCCGATGACAGCTCTGAAGAAGAAAGTGAAGAACAAGGTGAAGAAGACGATGATGAAGAAGATACAGCTGCAGAGGTACAAGAACCTGTATGTGAGTCGCAAGACTATCATCAATCTCCAGTTCAAGATACGCCTCCAAATACCGATTGGGTCCAGTATTCAGCTCCATCAGAAGCACAAGAAGACGATTATACAAATCAGGGATGGGGTGAATGGCAATACACAGGCTGGACTACCCTGGGTAGATTCTACGACCCATATCACGGCTACCCTCAAGACTATCAACCTTCCCAGCACTCATCACCTCCTCCACCTTCGGACAACTCTGAAGTCATTAATATGCTACAGTCCATGCAGTTAGATCAACAAAATTTCATGAGGAGTCAAGATACTCAAATGGAGCAGATTAGAGCTGAGCTTCATACCCAAAATGAAAGGTTAAATTCATTTTCAACTCGGATGGACGCCCGTATTGAAGCTCTGGTTGAATCACATGAAAGGCAAGACTTGGAAATCACTGACTCTCTGCATCACCTCAACATGTCCGTAGAAGCCTTTCTGGACTTCTCGGATCCTTACCGCAATCCCGATACTGCATACCAGGGGAGGGGCCGAGGTCAGGGTCGGGGATATTAGTTTCATAGTTGCATATTTCATAATTGCATATGTGTTTCTTCTATGTACTTTTCATTTTTCTGTATTATGTGTGCCTGAATATTCACCTACTTTGCATGTTCTCGTAATTATCTATTAATTCAAGTTACTTTTGTTCATTATCATTCTTATGTGTGAAGTCTGGTAATTAACTATCACCTATTTTCTGTTCTCTGTTAATTGATGCGTTCTCCTTCTCTTTTTGATGGTGTCAAAGGGGGAGAAGAACATGTAGTAGCAAGCTAGCAAGCCAACACCAAAGCCAAGTCAGGATATTATCAACAGTTGATGGCTGTCTATTATCAACAGTTGATGGTTGTCTGTTCTACAACCTTATATTACAAAAGAAAGGGGGAGCTTGTGTATACATTGCATATTTGGTGTTTTAGTTGTATACAGGTTGTCATCATCAAAAAGGGGGAGATTGTGGAGGCAAATCGCCACACATCACACAAGTCTGCAAGACATTGGTCAATACAGGTTACGATGATGACAAATTCACAGGATAGATTTGAAATTATAAACTCCAGATCTACTAAACAAATGCAACGTATCACCTACCATATCCTTTTATACTTGTCTTAAAACTGCTGTAATAAATATACTATGTGTAGATAAAATGCAATCATGACCAAAGGCATGAAAGACCACAAACTGATGAATTTTTGCAGGTTTGCAAGGCATGAGTCGACCATAGGGTCGGCGCATGCATCAGAGCAATTCTCCACTAGTTAGCGCACAAGGCAATGGGTCGACCATAGGGTCGGCGCATGAGGGAAAAACTTTCCAACGGGTCAGTGTGTAAAGGCATGAGTCGACCATAGGGTCGGCGCATAAGGGAAATAGTTTTCAACGGGTCAGCGCACGCCGACTGTATGGTCGGCGCATACTGATGAATTTTTCCAGATTTCCAAACAACACAGGCCATGCGTCGATGCACAGACCTGCTGCGGTCGACCGTTCGCGTGGAAATTCTGTTTTTAAATGATTCCCTCTTATATTTGAAATACTGTTATGTCTAAAATTGGGTTGGCACTATATATACTTGTTTAACCACTTGTGTCATTTTAACATTTGACAATCTTTGATTCATGTGTTCAAAAACAAGAAAGAGTGAAATAGGTGTCCAAGATTCATCATCTTCATCTTCAACATCTCACAACATTTCAATTACACACAATCATTTTTGAAATGCATTTGTGAGAGATTCAAGGTGATAAGGTTCGAAGCTTAGATTGGAGAATCAAGTTCGGGTTGAAGCTTGTGACAGGTTCTTTCTTGAATAAAACCGTTGGGGTTTTATCCTCAAAGATTGGTTTGAATTTTGGGGGTTTTTGGACGAGATTCTTCATCAAGGGTCAACTGAGCAGAGGTGATTGTGAAGAGGTGTTCTTCACAAGTCTAGTAGCGGATTCAGTGATTTTGAAGAGAAGATCTCGGGTTCGATTTGTTGCTGTTGAGATCAGCCGGAGCCGAAGGTTTGAACAACAACGTGTTATTCAATAAGGTGGCTGGAGTCGGAGGTCTATCAACAACAATCGGAGGACTTGATTCATCTTGAATCAAGGGGTAAGGAGTGAAAGCAACTTTCAACATATTGAGATTTGTGTTGTATATTTGCTGCTCAATCCTTGTATAAACTGTTACATTCAACAGGTGATATCTATAAAATCTATCTCAATTCTAGTTTTAGAATTGAGGGCAGACGTACCCCGAAGCGAGGAAGATGGGGGAACTGCCTCACCAAATACATGTCTTCTCTATTTTTCAGCATTTACGTTATAGCTCAAAATAAGTGATTTTTGTATAAGCTCTATTGTCAAAATTGTGATATCAATTGAGTAAGAGCTTAAAACTTTGTGTTTGACTCCAAAGTACAACAAGACATTGTACTAGGCTAGTTGGAATCACTTACTCAACATAAATATCACTTGGAGTGTTTTGCACACCAAGTGTTTGACATATTGCTTGAACCAAAATTATCTTACTTGTGTATCTAGTTTTGGTTTGCTCTTTGAATCATTGGAACTAGGAATCCTAACAACTGAAGTAGATAATTAATAATTGTGATTAGTGTTGATATTCTATTTTCCAAATTGTCATTAATCCAAAGGCTTACGCATATCCGGTTTTCCAATAACCGTTCGTTTTAGACTATATTTTCCTCGGCTACTTCCGCACTTAAAACAATTTTTAAAAACCAATTTTTAATTGGTAGCGCCGACTCAAATTTTAATTGGGGATCTATTCAACCCCTCCTTCTAGATCTGTGCCATAGTCTAACACGTATAGCACTTTGAGCCCAATCCACCAGCCAAACCTCAGACTAATGAAACGTAATGTTTCATTAATCTGCGTGGAGTTAAACATCACACGCTAGCAAGTCAAGCGAATTAAAAACAACCACGCACCTGGTCAAACATTCAACACCTTGCCACCTCAGATCTGAGGGTCAAATAACCAGGCGCCGGAGCCCTAGCTTCGGTCGTCTTCTCCGGAGAGATGGTCGGTGCTCAGGTGACCAAACCTCAACCAAAATGCACAACATTGGTATCAAAAGAAAGTTGAACTCATGTAGATTCTAAATGCAAGATCCAAACATTGATATCACTCATGGATTGAGAGAATCGAACGATTGTAGTTTGAGATGCAACACTGAAAACTCAACCAAACATGAACAACAAGCAATCAAACATGGCCTACTCAGCGTAGGGCTTCAGATGCAACCAGTATGAACCTAATTCATGGCCTAGAATGAGAGAATTTTGGAATGGAAGCTTAGTGAACGGAGACACTCTGTTGGTGCTTCTCAGGTGTGCAAGCTTCACTTCTATGTTCTAGATCCACTCCAAATTCTTCAAGGTAGCTGAATTGATCTTCAATTGGACTTGGTTTGAAATGAAATGTGAAATACGATTTTCAAATTTCCTTGAGAATTTCAAAACTGAAAATGCTCTCTCCAACTCCAAATGCAGCTTCTGAGCTCTCAGGGCGAAATTTGAACTTATATATGATGGATCTGAAATGATTTTGGAGGCCCATGAAGCCTTAATTTGATTAACTTGAAAAATGCCCAAAAATGGCATGTTTCTCATGCACATGTGAAATGCTCTCACACACACATGAAAACCACTCCAATCTGCAGCATGTGGACTTACTTTGACAATGGAAATGAATTAGGCTTTGCATTGGATCCAATTTGCAAGTTTGAACTTGAAACTTCCTTGTGACGAAAAGTGAAAATGCACGTGTTTTTGCCTTCTAACACCAAAACCAATTTGTGCAATTTTGCTATGAGTGTATTGTGAAGTGAACTGGATCAAAATAAATCATAAACAAGACCTATAATGAATTGAATGGAAGCCATACTTGAAAGTTCATTTTTCACTTGAAAATTCTCCCACATGTCCACAATCATCCATAATTCACAAGATCCTTGAGTTCTATGATGTAAATGAGGTCTCTGGGAGCAAATTTCATGTTGGTTGGACGTTGATTTGAGGTAAATAAGTGCATGAAAATGACCTATGTAATAAATGACCTATAATCAAATCTTCCCAAAATACCCTTGCCTTGCCAAAGCCATATCTTGAGTTCTACAAATTATATCAAGGACTTATAGGACTTTTTGGAATGATAAGATCATGAGGAAAAACTTTCATTTTCACCTAAAGTTGAGGGGAAACTTGCTTCTAAGTCAAAAGTGCCTTGGAAGTGAGTTGACTTTTAGTTGACAAAAAATATGTTCATCTGAGACCTCTAACTTGTTGGCATCATAACTTGAGTTCCACAAACCCAATGGATGAGTTCTAGTACTCAAAAGAAAGCTTAGAACATTCCCTACGAGTTTCATGTTTGCAAGAAAATGAGATTGAACTTGTATCATGAGGTAACTTGTCCTTGAAGTTAGGCACTAAAGAAGGGAATTTTACACTGAGATCCTCTGAAACCCTAATTTAGTAACTCCTTGAACCCTTGATTATTTTTTATTTGAGCTTGAAATGACATCCTAGATGTCTCAAGGTAACTTCCCATGGCATAAATGACTTAAAACCAAGTCCCAAACTCCCTCAAGTCCTCAGTTTACCTTGAGTTGACCAGAGGAAACCCTAGGTGCACAACCTTTGATTGTAGCCTCTTGCAGATGAAATAAATGCCTAGATAAGCTCCACAATGACTTCCAAAGCACTCAATAAGCTTCTCAAACACCTCTCATCCAAAACCATGAACTTACAAGCCCCTGATAATCTTTCATTGACCTTCAAGATAGGAGATAAGCAACATACATCAATCTTCTCTCTCAAAGGGCTCTGACCACTTCCTGATGATTGTAAGCACTTGATGACTTGAATAAGTACTCTTGCTTGAGTTTGAAACCCTTGAGAGTCTTCTATTGAGTGGCACAACTCTCTTGATCCCCTGTTAAGAACAATGCTATGCAAATGCAAATGCTAAAATGAAATGAAACATAAGCCAAGTAAGAAAAGGGTTGGTCAAATTTTGGGGTACAACAATATGTCTGGCAGCTTTTCAGATTTAATCATCACTGGTGAATGAGTTGAAAATGGGATTAAGCTGGGAAAGATCCAAGTGGGAGAGGGATCCTCATCTGCAGAAGGTGGGAAGAATTTTGGTAATAAGAAAAGGGAAGGAGAGACGAACGCGGTCTTAAGATACAGGAATAACAATAGAAATAGAAATAGAAATCAACAATATCATCAGCAAAAACCTCAGATTATGAGTATTGCTATTCCAGCAGTGCAACCTTAACAATAACAACGTCCACAACAACAGCAACAATAGCTGAATTACGCACCGTGACAGTTTCAAGACTGTGGGAGGGTAATGAATAGACAGTTTGATGCACCGCCAATGCCATACTCACAGCTTTTACAACACTTGTTGCAGCTTCAGTTGGTCCAGAAAAGGACAATGGCACCTCTAGGCGGCGCGCCACACCTAGGGTATGAGGCAAACACCAGATGTGACTTTCACTCAGCTGCTCCCGACCATCATATAGACAATTGTAAAGCCTTCAAGCATAAGGCTCAGGACCTTATTGATAGTAAAGCCATCAACTTTACAAATGATGCGCCTAATGTTATGCAAAATCCTATACCCAACCATGGAGCAGCTGGGGTAAATGCTATTGTGGAAGAAGAGAATTTGAATTTAGTAACCAACGTTGAAGAACTGAGAGCCCCTTTGAGTTTTGTTAGGAGTAGGTTGTTGAAGGGCGGGGTGTTCTCAGGTTGTGTGGAAGACTGTGAAGGTTGTTTCGCTCATCATGAGGGATGTGAGGACTTGAAAAATCATGTGCAGAGATTAATGAATGAAGGCATGCTACAACTTAACATAATTGGTAAAGAGAAAGATGAGAAGGTGGTTGGTCAAAAGCAAGATGAGGTTGCCACAATCTCAATTCCTTTTAGAACCATTAACATATATGCGCCGCCGAGGCCAGCTACCGTTGTAATCACCAAGGAAGGGCTTGTGCCTTACGAAACCACTAAAGCGATCCCATGGAATTATGGGGCTGAAGTCTTTTGTAACGACCAAAAACAAGAGCTGAAGGGAACGACGTGTTATTCTGTGGATAATATGGTGGGAACAGATGGAATGACGAGAAGTGGGAGGGTGTTTGCACCTCCAGAGGCTAATGTTGAAAGACCGAATAAAGGAAAGGGGAAGGATGTTGTTGAAGAAAGTTCTCAAGGGGGTGAGAAGGATGCTTTGTTGAAAGACGTTGAGGAATTCATGCGTCTGATTAGGAAAAGTGACTATAAGATTGTAGAACATCTACAACAAACCCCGTCAAAAATATCAATCTTATCATTATTTTTGTGCTCTAAGGCACATCGGAATGCCCTCCTGAGGATTCTAAACACTGCGTATGTGCCACAAGAGATATCAGTGAACCAACTGGAAGGAGTTTTGGCGCATGTGAATGCTGGAAATGGATTAGGATTTACTAATCTTGACTTGGAACCTAAAGCGAGAAACCACAATCACGCCCTGCACATTTCCATTGAGTGCAGAGGGGTTGTATTATCTTATGTTCTGGTGGATACTGGGTCTTCACTTAATGTGTTGCCCAAAAAGGCTTTGATGAATCTTGACACCCAAGGAGTAATATGCACGCCTAACGATCTGATTTTGCGAGCATTCGATGGGACAAGAAAGTCTATGTTCGGAGAAGTAACTCTTCCTATCCAAGTTGACCCGGAGGTTTTTGACCTTGTCTTCTACATAATGGATATCCAACCAGCATACATTTGCTTGTTAGGTCGGCCTTGGATTCACTCGGCAGGGGCAGTGACGTCGACTCTACATCAGAAGTTAAAGTATATGGTGGGGGGTAATTTGTCACTGTCTGTGGTGAGGAGGACATCATGATCATCCAATTGTCCTCATTCAAGTATGTAGAATTTGATGGGGAGATACATGAGACCCCGTGTCATGTGTTTGAGACAGTCCAGGTCAGAGAGAAGGCGCCAGTTGTGGGTAGAGTTCCTTAGGTTGCTATGTCTTCGTTCAAATAAGCGCAAGTTGTGGTAGAGTCTGGATCATCTCAAGGTTGGGGGCAGGTACTGAGTATCCCCAATAAAAAAGATAAGTTTAGATTGGGGTACACCCCGTCATCTTCTTCTTCTCATAGCGCTCCACGCTACAGGGGACCAGTCCAGTTTACAAGTGGTGGGGTGATATTTTTTCGAATCAACACTGTGTCCGAGGATGAGGGTGATAGTGATTGTGATATGGACGTATGGATCCAACCATGTGTTCCCGGTCGAAGCCTGAGCAACTGGACTATTGAAGAAATTATCCAAGTGACTCGTGAAGAGTAATTATCTTGTTTTCTGATTATGTGTAACCTTATGTTCTACCCAGAGCATAGTGGTCTTTGTCTGTAGGTCCTTATTCTTGTTTATGTTTTGAACAATTGTTTTATCATTAATCAAAGGGCGTTTTTGCATTCAAATATTATGATCGTTGTTTTTCTTGTTTTTATTTTTAACAATAAAATGGAAATGTCGTTTGTGTTGTTTGCATATCATTTTAAGCATCAAATCATCATCATTGCAGGTTTCATATAGCAGATGCCACCAATTCAGACTCGTCTATGACTCGGTATGACTTTGATAATCCAATCTTTCAAGCTGAAGAAGAGATTGAAGAAGACGAAGACCTGCCTGAAGAGCTCGCCAGGTTGCTGAAACAAGAGGAGAAGGTTATTCTGCCTCATCAGAAGGAGATTGAAGTCGTCAACCTGGGTACAAAAGAAGATAGAAAGGAAGTCAAGATAGGGGCTGCCTTAGAGGATAATGTCAAACAAAGACTGGTAGAAATGCTCCGAGAGTATAAAGATGTCTTTGCTTGGTCATACGAGGATATACCCGGACTTGATACGGATATTGTGGTTCATCGCTTACCTCTTCGAGAAGAGTGCCCACCTGTGAAACAGAAGCTAAGAAGAACCAGACTGGACACGACAGTTAAGATCAAAGAAGAGGTCCAGAAGCAGTTGGACGCCAGATTCCTTGCCGTGAAGAACTACCCCCCGTGGGCCGCTAACATTGTACCTGTACCAAGGAATGATAGTAAGGTCAGAATGTGTGTAGATTACCGTGATCTAAACAGAGTGAGCCTGAAAGAAGACTTACCGCTCCCCCACATTGATATGCTTGTTGATAATACTGCTCAGTATTCAGTGTTTTCCTTCATGGACGGTTTCTCCGGGTATAACCAGATCAAGATGGCCCAGGAGGACATGGACAAAACGACCTTTATCACGCCATGGGGGACTTTTTTCTATAAGGTAATGCCCTTTGGATTGAAGAATGCAGGGGCAACCTATCAGTGGGCGATGGTGACTTTGTTTCATGATATGATTCATCATGAAATCGACGTTTATGTTGATGACATGATCGCAATGTCAGAAACGGAGGAAGGACATTTGGTGTATCTGTTGAAGCTATTTGAGAGGTTAAGGAAGTTCAGACTAAGGTTGAATCCGAACAAGTGTACTTTTGGTGTACGGTCAGGAAAGCTATTGGAGTTTATAGTCAGAGAAAAAGGAATCGAGGTCGATCCTGCAAAAATAAAAGCTATACAGGAAATCCCAGCACCGAAAATAGAGAAGGTTTCTTGGGTAGATTGAACTACATTGCAAGGCTAATATCTCACCTCACAGCCACGTGTGAACCAATGTTCAAGCTGTTGAAGAAAGATCAGGCGGTGGTCTGGAATGAAAATTGCCAAAGGGCATTTGAAAAAATAAAGGAATATTTGTAGGAGCCTCCGATAATAATGCCCCCAGTGGCAGGAAGACCATTGATAATGTACTTGACGGTTCTTGAGAACTCCATGGGTTGTGTTCTCGGTCGACACGACGAGACAGGAAGAAAAGAACATGCCATCTATTATTTGAGTAAGAAGTTCACAGATTGTCAATGATAGAAAAGACGTGATGTGCACTTGCTTGGGCTGCCAAACGCCTAAGGCAATATATGTTGAATCACACAACCATGCTGATTTCGAAGATGGATCCGATTAAGTACGTGTTCGAAAAACAAGCGCTTTCAGGAAGGATTGCTAGATGGCAGATGGTTTTGACGGAATACGAAATTCAATACGTCTCCCAAAAGGCTATCAAAGGGAGTGTTCTGTCAGAATATCTCGCAGAGCAACCAATCGATGATTATCAGCCGATGAAGTTTGAATTTCCTGATGAGGATATCATGTTCTTAAAGATGAAAGATTGCAATGAGCCGTTACCGGATGAAGGTCCTGAGGTAGGCTCCCAGTGGCAAATGATTTTTGACGGTGCTGTTAACTCGTATGGCAATGGAATTGGGGAAATCATTACCATTCCTCATGGTTCGCACTTACCATTTACTGCCAGGTTAACATTTCCCTGCACCAATAATGAAGCTGAGTATGAAGCATGTATCAAGGGAATTGAAGAAGCGATTGATCTAAGAATCAAGAACCTTGATATTTTTATGGTGATTCAGCTTTAGTAGTCAATCAAATAAAAGGAGAGTGGGAGACTCGTCAGGCTAACTTGATTCCCTACATGAACTATGCGAGGAGGTTGTTACCTTTCTTCGACAGGGTAGAATTTCATCATGTGCCAAGAGCTGAGAATCAGATGGCAGATGCCTTGGCTACATTATCCTCGATGTATAAGGTGAATTATTGGAACGACGCTCCGAGAATTGCCGTCTCCCGCCTCGATAGGCCAGCGTTCGTATTTGCAATAGAGGAAGCTTCAGATGGGAAGCCATGATATTATGATATCAGAAACTTTCTCAAGAATCAGGAATATCCGCCTGGGGAATTGAGCCGGAATAAGAAGACCTTGAGAAGATTGTCTGGAAACTTCTATCTGAACAAGGATGATATACTCTACCAAAGAAGTTTTGATCTGGTTCTGTTGAGATGCGTGGACAAAAATGAAGCAAGTTTGCTTATGGAAGAAGTCCATGGGGGTGCTTTTGGTACGCATGCAGGCGGACATGCAATGTCTCAGAAACTGTTGAGGGCAGGCTAGTATTGGTTGACTATGGAGTCTAAGTGTTTCAAATACACCAAGAAATGCCATAAATGCCAGATTTATGCTGATAAGACGCATGTACCTCCAAATCCTCTGAATGTCATGGTGTCTCCCTAGCCCTTTTCTATGTGAGGCATTGATATGATCGGTAAGATTAAACTGACCGTATCCAATGAACATCGCTTCATCTTAGTGGAAATTGATTATTTCACTAAATGGGTTGAAGCAGCTTCTTTTGCCAACGTCACCAGACAGGTTGTGGCTCGATTCATCAAGAAGGACATCATATGTCGTTACAGAGTGCTTGAAAGAATCATTACTGATAATGGTTCAAATTTGAATAACAATATGATGAAGGAACTGTGCCAGAGTCTCAAAATCGAGCATCACAATTCTTCTCCCCATTGTCCGAAGATAAATGGAGTTGTTGAGGCGGCCAACAAGAACATCAAGAAGATGGTTGTGACTTATAAATATTGGCACAAGATGTTTCCCTTTCCATTACACGGATATTGTACTTCGGTATGTACTTTAACTGGGGCAACTCCTTTCTCGCTAGTGTATGGTATGGAAGTTGTCCTACCATTGGAAGTCGAGATTCCTTCATTGAGTGTTTTGGTTGACGTCCTACTTGATGAGGCAGAATGGGTGAGGAACATATTGAATCAACTCAGCTTGATGGACGAGAAGAGATTGGCATCCATTGCATATGGTCGTTTGTATCCAAGCAGGATGAAGAAAGATTTTGATCAGAAGGTACCCCCACGGAGCTTTCAGGCAGGTGACTTAGTGTTGAAGCGGATTCTCCATCCACAGACAGATCACAGGGGCAAATGGACTCACAACTATGAAGGGCCATATGTCGTAAGGAAAGTTTTCTCCGGAGGAGCTTTGCTACTTTCAACTATGGACGGTGAATATTTCACATCCCCTGTGAACGTAGACGCAGTTAAAAAACACTTTGCTTAAAAGAGACCCGCTAGAATAATAAAAAAGAAAATCCAGGCAAAAATGGGGCATCCCGGCGAACCATAAAAAGATTGGGTTCGGGAAAAAATTAGGGATAAAAAGGGAAAAGAAGGTAAACCCGCAAAGTTGAAACCCTGAAAAGGCGACTTTGGCAAAAATGGGTATCCTAGTGAATCGAAAACCCGCAAGGGCGATTCAGGAAAAAGTTAGGGATTTGAAAAGCAAATGACTGCGGTCTGTGTATTGATCTTTTGAATACAGTGGATTATGGGAGGACCCGAGGGTCAACCATCCAAGTCAGTCTCTTTGGAAGATGAATCATCAGGAAAAGCATCAAAGTTATGCGAGTCATAGATGAATCGACACATGGTGGTTGTCTGTACCACATTGCCGACATTTTGAGTAGTTTCTTGCATTTATTTACTATTTGCGCAACTTTCTCTTTTCAGAAGTTGCATCTGTTGTAAATTTACCTATTTACAGGCCATTTATCAATGAAGTACATATTATTCATAAAGCTTTTATGCTTGTTTTAGCTTTTACTGTTTTGTTTGCAAAAGACGCCCGATGTTTTTGATAAACATTTGCATACATAAACTTGTGGGCTTTGCTAATAATCATTAAAACTTTGATCTGCTCAAACAATGTCATGCACAATAACCAAGATAGCTCTTGTTGTATACAAGATACTTTGTTTGTATTTGTTGCAGGGCTCTCATTTCTGAGAGTATTCCAGTGGTGCATCCCCAGTAAGGTCACCTTGTCCCTGGCCTCGCAAGAGGAAGATATGCAGTTCGAGACTAGTGTTTCCCCAGTAGGTTGGGATTACGTATGATCAAGGTTATCCTCAGCAGATCGAGATTTATATCTCCGGTAGAGCAGAGTTATCCCCAACAGATTATGACTAGTTTCTCCCCAGTAGGTAGATTTGGGATTATTCTCCCAGCATTGGGACGAGTGCAACGTTGTTTCCCCACAGAGTCTAAGTTTTGACTCCTTTACCCTCAGATCCTAGGACATCGATTCATCCCCAAGCAGAAGTGGATTTTGTTTAGTTTACTGCTCATTTCTCCAAGCAGAGGTAGATGTTGATTCCATCATTGGGTGATCCCCAACAGAGTTCTTGTTCGTACCCGACTCCAGTTGGTCGTTGGTATTTGTCAAATAGACAAAAGTTTGGGATATCTTCCTAGTAAATCTTATTCATTATCCTTGGCAGAGCGGATTCAAATTTCCAGCAGAGTGGAATCCCCGACAGAATGGAGTAATTCCCCGCAGTTTGCTTTATTCCCTGGTAGAGTCATATTCTGAAAGGCCATCCAGGGCTGATTTCCCCAATAGAGTGGATCCGTTTTCCCCAACCGAGTCTTTTGTCCCCCAGAAGAATTGTATTCTTGTAGGCCATCCAGGGCCATTTTCCTTAAGAGTTGATTTGATCCCCAGCGGAGTGGATTTTGTTCTCAGCAGAGCAGTTATACCCAAGAGAATTCTCTTCCGGGAAGCCATCCAGAGCTTATTTCTCCCAGCAAAAGTCCAACCATACTTGGCACTCGATCATCCCCAGCGGAGTTGGCCCGTTCTCTTCAGCATTTATTTTACTGGAGCGGTTCCTTTGCATTTGCATTGTGCATAGCATCCTCTTAAACACGTAGCATTTCCATTTCGTATGGAGCATTACGCCATATTCAAACATGTGCATTTGAAACATAAGACAGGTTGTTATCTCTTGTTTCCAGTTGTATCTTTAGCAGATATCAGTTTTTCTTGAGCCCGTGTGGTATCCTGACCCCGATAGATATCGGTTTTTCTTGAGCCTGTGTGGTATCTAAAACCTAACGAGATCTTTGACAGATGTGTTTATCTTATCATTTTCTCTCCAGCAGAGTTTACTTATTCAAGTTCATCCTTTCCCCAACGGATTTCTTCACCCAGATGGTAAATCGACGGATGTTCTTCTCAATTTCGGGTTGAGCCGACCTTCGGGTTCGATGCATGTTTGTTTAAAAGATGCTTGACAGAGAGGTCAGATGTTCTTCTCAACTTCTTGTTGAACCGGCCTTCGGGTTCGATGTCTGTTTGTTTAACAGATGCCTGACAGCATGGTCAAATGTTCTTCTCAACTTCGGGTTGAGCCGTCCTTCAGGTTCGATGCCTGTTTGTTTAATAGATTCCTAATAGCGAGGTTAGATGTTCTTCTCAACTTTGGGTTGAGTCGGCCTTCGAGTTCGATGCATGTTTGTTTAACAGACGCCTGACGGCGAGGTCAGATGTTTTTCTCAACTTCGGGTTGAGCCAGCCTTCGGGTTCGACGCCTGTTAGTTTAACAGATTCCTAAAGGTGAGGTTAGATGTTCTTCTCAACTTCGGGTTGAGCTGGCCTTTGGGTTCGATGCCTGTTTGTTTAACAGATGTCTGACAGCGAGGTCAGATGTTCTTTTCAACTTCGTGTTGAGTCAGCCTTCGGGTTCGATGCCTGTTTGTTTAACAAATGCCTGACGACAAGGTCAGATGCTCTTCTCAACTTCGTGTTGAGCCGGCCTTCGGGTTTGTTGCCTGGTTTGCTTAACAAATGCATGATGGTGAAATCAGATGTTTCTTCTCACTACGTGTCGATGTTTTCTATTTGGTAATGAGTTAGCTCATTGTCCTTGTAGTTATCAGTTACGGTTTCTTCAGTGATTCTACTTCCACTTTGGTGGATCAGTTCTACTAGTTGTTATTTTGCAGTTGGCAAATTTCCGGGTTCTGTGTTACTCAACCACCTTTTACCTTGAATTTTGAAAGTCGTTCGCTTTTCATCCCTTCAGGCCCAAGTCGTTCGAATAGGGCCAGCTGTTGTACCCCAAAATTTGACCAACCATTTCTTGTACTTGGATTATGTTTCATTTCATTTTAGCATTTGCATTTTCATAGCATTGTTCTTAACATGGGATCAAGAGTTGTGGTTCCATTCAAGAGGAGAGTCTTCTTCGTTTCAAGCTCAAGCAAAGCCATTTTTGCAAGGTTATCAAGTGTTTATCATTATCATGGAAGGTTCAAAGCTCTTTGAAAAGTGAGATTGGTGTGTGGATGTTATCTCCTATCTTGGGGATCATCAGAAGATCACCAGGGATTCATGAGGTCTTTATATTGAAGAGGACATGGTCTACAAGCTCATTGAGTACCCTAGGGGTCATTATGGAGTTTGTGCAGTCATTCAATTCATCTGCAAGAGCCATAGTCAGAAGATATGGAACTAGGGTTTCATCTGGTCAACCCAAAGTCAATTGTGGACTTGAGAAGGTTCAAGACTTGGATCTAAGTCATTAAGGCCATGGGAAGTTATCTTAGAGAATTTGGGAATCAAGGGTTCAAGAAGTTACTAAATTAGGGTTTCAAATGATTTCAGTGTAAAATTCCCTTCTTTAGTGTCTGACTTCAAGGACATTTTTCCCTATGATGTAAGATCAATCTCTTTTTCATGAAAACACGAGACTTATAGAGGCATGTTCTTATATTTATTTTTAGTACAAGAACTCATCCATTGAGTTTGTACATCTCAAGTTATGATACCAACAAGTTGGGGTCCTCAGATGAAGATAATTTTGGTCAACTTAAAGTTAACTCACTTCCAAGGAATTTTTGACCTAGAAGCAAGTTTCTCCTCAACTTCAAGTGAACATGAAAGTTGTTCCTCATTGTCTTAGCTTTCCAAAAAGTCCTAGAAGTCCTCATTCTCTTGTGTAGAGCTCAGTTTATGGATCTCACGAGACAAGGGCATTTTTGGAAAGTTCATTATAGGTTATTTGTTTCAATGGTCATTTTCATGAACTTTAAGGCCTCAAATCCAATTTTGACCAACATAAAACTTGTGCCTAAGAGTATTATCTCCATTATTGAACTCAAGATTCATGAATATTTATGAATTATATGGCCATATGGTCCATTTTAAGGTGGAAAGTTGAGTTTTTGATCAAGATTTGAGAACCTTACATTACAAGTCATCTCTTGCTCCATTTTCGAGTTGTTTTATACCTTTATATGACACAAAGAGGTTTACCACAAATGGACCAACAAGAATGCCATTTACATGCCACATTTTCAAGTTTTTTACCATAAAAGTGATGAATCCAAACTTGGCACAACCTTATGCTACATGCACAAATGCTGACCTAATGAGGAATGGAAAGTTGCAAACCTGTGTGTGCTTGCAAAAGGAGTTTTTTTGGTCAAAACTTGAAATCACTTGAAACATCCAACATGGGCCGGCATGGAGTGCATTAAGCCCTCGTATATAAGCTTTGAATGAAACCCTAATGCTCAAAAGAGAGCTTGTTGCGCAGAGGAGAGGTTTTACATCAAAAATTCATCAAACTTTTTAATCTTCGAATTGGTCATCTCCTTGGATATTTATTCAAACGTTTGCTCAAATCATCATCACAGTGGATCAACGAGGAGTTTAGCACCTTCAAAGCAGAGCTTTCAGCAAGTTTCAAGGGCCAACGGAGCAACTCCGTTTGGTAAGATTTCATAACTTGAAACCCTCATTTTAGACACAATTATAGGACCATACTAGGTGCATCTGAAGTCCTACCCTTGGTAGGCCATGTTTAAATGTTTGGTTTGCTTGTATGTTGGAATTTCAGAATTTGCACCATGAAATTAAGGCCTCCGATTCTCCTTATTTAGGAACCTTTTTAAAACATAAATGGTGGATTCATGATACTTGTGTTGAGAGCTTTCAAATTCTATAAGATTCTGGCATTTTTATTGAGGTTCTATGACTGGTCTCTGGCGAGCTGGCTGGAGAAGATGACTGAAGCCCTAACTCCGACGTCTGGTCATTCCTTTGATCAATGCTGAGTTGGACTGGTTTGAATCCTTGACCTGATGAGGTGTTGCATGCTTATTCGCTTGACCGTGCGTGTGTGGCTTGTTGACTCCACATCAGTTTAATGAAACGCAACGTTTCATTAAACTCTGAATCCTTGGGTCAGTTAGGCTTAAATTTCTCTTCACACACTCTTTTCTTTTGGCCCAAACGTGATTACCAAGAATTTCAGTATATTTTGATTTTGCTGGTACACCCCCCCCCCCCAGGGTTGTTCATTTATTTTATTTTTATTTTCATTTCTGTTTTCGTTTTTCATTATTAAAAATAGTTCCAATCATCAGAAAATTCAGCAGAAATATTTTCTAACACCTTGAAATGTTAATTAATTTTCCAATATTTTTATTTTTATCTTCCATTTGTTTTGATATTTTATTGGGAATTTAATTTCCAAAGTGTTTTATGGTGTATACCCTAGCTTTATCATGGCTATTGACCTTCATTCAAATACCCCCTATGACCAAACGTTTTATCCCACTTAGGTGATGGATTGAAGGAGTTTTGAGGGCTGGTTTGGGTCATGGTTGATCAATTTTCATTTAATTTTGAATTGGTTTTTGTTGCCCCTCGATAAACCCTCGATAAGGTGGAGCACCCTTGATAATTAATTTATTTGGTGATTCCTAGAGATGATTTTGACCTTGAAACTTTAGCTTCTGTTTGCCCTTAGACTTGGTTACTTTGTGCTTTTTATTTGAGATTTATTGAACAATTCTTCTATTTTTTATGAAGCTTGCAAGTCAAGTCATCTTAGAAGAGGTTCATACAAACTAGTTTGACCTAGTTCCTTTGGGAGATGACTTTTATGGATCCCATATGCACCCTATGAGTCGTGATGCTTGTTTATAACATGATTAAGGTGTTGGTTCACTTGTTTTAGGTCTTACATTTGTGTGGCTTGCATTACAAGTTACTTTGAAATCATGCTTATCCACTTGTATTAGGTGTTGAGTTTGTGTGGAAACTTTGTTTCTTACACTTGCCATGATATTGTTTGTGATTATATCTTGTTTATAAATTTGATTTAAGGCTTTCCTCTTGGTAATCCACTTCTTCCACATGTGGTTTACCTCTTATTCAAGATGATATGGTGTCCATATTTGAACTTGGAGTTTGTCTTGAATAATGAATCACTTTTGGCACTTGTTTGTTCATTTCTTTTACATGATCATTGTTGGATGTTTGGTTGAGATAGTCTTCATGTGCTTGCTGCCCAAGCTTCTCTCTCCCATCTTCTCTTTGATCATGGCCTTTTGGTTTTGTTTTATGCTTAGTCTTTGTGTAAGTTATGGGTGTTTGAATGGTTGTAGGAGTTGTTACTTATCCCATTTCATCTCACTCTTCTTTGACTTGTATAAGTCAATTTGTGGTGATCATTTGTCTTTGTTGCATAATTTGATTCTCATATTTCATCTTTGAATCTTTCCATATCATGTTTGCATTGCTTTTGACTTTTTTAAGTCAACTTCTTCTTATTCTTCATTTCACCTGTGATTGGATTATATATTGTTTACTTGGTCTGTTGCCATGATCCCTTAGGATTCCTAGTCCCTCTGTTTAAGATGGGAGTAGGAGAGACATTAGGTGTTCAATCCTTTGCATGATGACATCAGGATAGTTTCTTCCCCTCTTAACCCCAACTTTAGGAGCACATTGCATGATAATATTAGGGTTGATTAGTTTCCCCTTAGAGTTTGTGTCTTCTCTTCTCATCTCATAATCTCTTAAGACACATAATAAAGGATAATAAATGTTGTACGATTCGAGCCTTAAGTACTTGAGGAATGATAGTTCGGGGGCCTCCTCTCAATCTGTCTAGAGTGTTTAGTGTATGCCTTTTGGGCGATATGCGACGCATTCACTCTCAAGTCATAGTCTTTAGTGCAACATAAGTTACAAGCTTCACTTAATTCACTTCTTGCTTAAAAAAGACAAAATAAAACATCAAACCTTTTTTATCCCTCGGGATTGTTTGAAATTCATTTTCAGAAAGAGTGTGTTAAGTCTTGGTTTTATCGCAAACAGGTAACACCTAAGTCTCCAATGGTCGAGCATCAATACACCTAATTGCTAGAACGAATCTTTAACCCTACTCGGTTAAAACACTTGAACCAATATGTGGTTGTGTCAGCCTGAACTATGTTTGCTCTGATTTCTCATACCAGATGAGAATATGTAGGCACAAGACGACGATGTCTTGGCGAGCAACTTTCCCCCCTTCACCCGTAGTTTTCTAAACTACGTTGACTCTGACTTTCCCATTGCACGAGGGAATACGTAGGCATAGAGCGGTGATGCTCTATCGAGTCTTTTTCTTTTCTTTTGTCCTTGTGAACCAGCCTTTTGATAGATTAACACCCTTTTAGGTAGACAACAAGCGTGGATCCCGTTGAGTACAACGGACGTGAGGGGTGCTCATACCTTCCCCTTGCGTAACCGACTCCCGAACCCAAGATTTGGTTGCGATGACCTGTCTTTTCCCTTTTTCATAGGTTTTCTCTGATTGTTTCCTTTCCCTCTCTTTGGGATAAATAACGAATAGTGGCGACTCTTTTGTCTTTGTCGGCCCTTTTTTGCACCGTAGCGACACTCATCATTATGCGCTGGTCAATGAGATTTATTAGGAACAAAGTGCTATTTAATTGGATTTCATAAAAAGGATATTTGAGACTTTTAAGGAAACAATAAAAGATTTGTTCCTATTTTTATGGAGAAGATTCGGCAGAAGATTTACAACATGAAGATTGGACCTGATTGAAGAGTCCAAGCCCATACAGCAAGAGTCTAAATAAAAACTTGCTAGACCTAAAGGAAGAAAAGATTCACAACAAGAAAACCGTGGATGGAACATAAGGGTTTAGGGTTTTAACATGTCAGACTAGATACCCGAACACCATGTGCAATTATGAGATGTCAAATTTGATGTAGATTCTTCCGCTGCTGCTGATAATGATGTTATTATTATGCATGTTTCCTTATAAGATATTTTGACATCTTAGCTGACTCTTGTTGAAGATGGTGTCAGCCTCTCTTGATGTTCCTGACACCACTAACTGGGAGTAGTAGACAGGAGAGAGCTCTGTGATCTAGATTATTCTGAAGGACCTTTTATGTTACTTGGAAGATAGTTTCAATTAGGTAACATGAAGGGTAATAGGAGGAAAAAGGTTAAGTTGAGGTCTTGTGTATCCAACTCATAATCTATGGATTTGATAAACTCTATGTAATAATTGAAGTAGCCCAAGATACTTGAGTTCTTTTCTCAAGTCCACTAATAAAGGGACTGCTGAATATGTTCAAAATTGAAGATGGTATTCTAAGGAATATTTATGCCTTAAAGATCTATCTCTTAATTGTTGATTGAGTGAAGAGGGGTGTCTTATGACATTTTGTGACTAAAGAATACAAAATTTGGGATTTAAAATCAATTGTTATTTGTGGCCTAAGCAAGTATTTAATTTATTATCCATTTAATTGGTGATGTCAAAAGTGTCACTCCTGAAGGTGCAGCTTCAGACAGGGCAAGAACTCAAGATCTAATGACTATGTTAATGGGAGATAGTGTGGAGTTCATGCTGTAGAGGTTGTTTCTCAACATGATGAAGCATGGTGTATGATTGTTTTTCATGAAAATGGTCATTTTGAAGAATCTTTTTGTCCTGGCTATTGATGGATTTGTGCAAAAAAGGGTAGTAGACAGAAATTCAAAGAATAAGTAGTTCTTGTCCATGACTCGGTGTTTGTAGTCTGACTGATTGATGAAGGAATCATATCTTAAGGGGCTTAAGAATGATTGTTGTGTTTGTAATGTCGGACAGGATGTATGAACATTATGCCTCTCGGGAAGCTACATGAGAGTTTATTTCTATATATGGTATGCTGGCGTTCGTGATGATCTGTTATGTTGCTTTGTTGCTGATGTGTCCTACTGAGATCTTCATGTGTATCTTAATGAAATGTATGGATTACTATGGAAATAGTAAGTCATGTGGGTTTGACTCTGATTGGTGTGTTATGTGCATCTGAGTTTATATGTGTACATTTACTCCAATTTTTATCATTTTTGGCTAAAAGGGGGAGTAAAGAATTAGTGTTATCTATTTTCCTGATGTTATGTCACATGTATTGAAATGATGACCAACATTGTGATAGGACTTTGCTACTGCTAAGGAAAGCGTAGTGTTATGTTGTTGCTTGATGAATGCAATTATTAAGGGGGCATGATAGTCTATGAGGTTGGATGTACTAGAGGAAACTATTGTTGTTGCTGCTCTGATAAGTTTATATATCCATATTTATCATGCTTTAGTTTTTTTATCCAAAATTTGCGAAAGGGGGAAATTGTTAGTTCCATGGTTCTATGATTGGCTAAATTTTGGTAAAACATGATTCTACACTAATGTTGAGCAAGATGTTATAACATCTTCATCAACTGTAATGACAATACTACTGTCATATGTTTCAGACAGATGTCATGGCATATTGATCTGGTACAACGGGTGCTACCGTTTTATAAAACTATCATGTGTTTCAGATAGATGTCGAAGTCAGATGTCGTGACATCTTGGTCTGGTACAGCAGGCGATACTATTTTATACTACTGTTATGTGTTTCAGACAGATATCGAACACATATGTCATGACATCTTGGTCTGGTATAGCAGACACGTGTCTTAGATAGATATCAAAGACAAATGTCATGACATATTGGTCTGGTACAGCAGGCGCTGCTGTTTTATATCTCTGATCAAATTTGTTTTGATTTGATGAGATCCTTTTGGATATATCTCATCATTATGTACAGGTCAAGGAGATTTATCAAGAACAAAGTTCATATTTAATTGTATTTCATAAAATGGATCTTTGAGACTTTTTAGGAAACTATAAAAGGTTTTTCATGTTTGCGTGGAAAAGATTCTGCAGAAGATTTACAATGTGAAGATTGGAATTTGATTGAAGATTCCGTTTTGCAAGAGTCTACAAATAAGGACTTGCTATACCTAAAGGAAGCAAGGATTCACAATAAGAAAATCGTGGATGCAACATAAGGGTTTAGGATTTTGAGAGTCTGTTGTGTGTGACTTTTTAAGTCATCTTTTGTATCTTTTGATGCATCATGTTAGACATATTTAAGTTGTATATTATTCTCACTCAAAGCTTTGAAGTAATATTTGAGTATTGTTCTTGGTTGAAGCTTTTTTAAAAAACCGAGTATTGTTCATGGTTAAGAGTCTTGACCTTGTGTTGTTCTAAAAAGAAAGAGGGTATATCTTTCTTTTTGGTTCCTTATGGCATTCTCTGGGACTGGGAGTGTTTGTTTATCACTGTGGTGATTGGGAATGAGATGGTGATTTCTCATATCTAGGAGTGTCCTAGGTAGAAGTTGCACTGGATAGGGATTAAGTGAAGGTTGTAAACAGGGGAGTTTAGCTTTATATTGATACTACTGATAATGGGTTTCCTTCCTGGCTTGGTAGCCCTCAGATGTAGGTGATTGTACACAGAACTAGGTTAACAAATCATTGTGTTATTTATGTTTTTGCATTTAAATATCAACACACTTTAAATGGTTGGATAAATTATTCTATCAGTCTACAGATGTTACAACATCTATCATGACATTGTAATGTATTTGCAGTATTTGGATGTTCTTGTTTTTGTCTTTGTTCAGTTACGCTTAAATCAATGTCGTGACATGTTGTTAGGACATCTGCAATCTTCTATGCTATAATTTCATTATTGATAGTCGTGACTACATCTTTTCTTAGTTTGAGTCTGGTGGGGACTCTGATCGTATGTGGATCTTCTCCTTAGAAGGTTGTGCTTGAGGCAGATTGTCATCAGGATATTTGAGTTATCTTGAAAAGGAATAGTTGTTGTTTTTCCAGTTATATGTATAAGATGGAGGTTGTTTACTCAAACTTTATTTTATGATCAAGTATATGAGAACATGGAACTTTTGTTCTATTATAGTGAAAAAGCTATTCAAGATGGGATAATGTGTGGAAGTCTAAGGGTCTGAGTTCAAGACGAGTTCAGGCATGTGGAGTTACGTCAGTTGACTAGTGAAGTCAATGATGTAAATCAAATGTTCTGACATTGGATTGAACATCAGGATGTTAAAACTGAAGGCACTTGTGTGGAATGGAGTTGTACCGTCATGTTGTAAGTTGATCTTCTTAGCAGTGTTTGCTCTCCAGCTATATGGCTGGTGCTAAGTCTATCTCAGCTTTATGAACCATGCAATGGAAAAAGCTCAAGGGAGTTTCTGATTGCTTGGTGTTTTTATATCTTCATCTAAGGTATTTTGATATGAGTGTTCCATAGTTCCGTCTGAGAAAGGGGGTGTTAGTACTGAAAGTTTCTATCATGTTGGTATTCCCAAATGATCAAGGGCCTTTTGAAAGGTATTATGATTGGTTACTCTGAAGGAAAGTGTCTTTTGAGTGTGCTCTAAGGAACTACCTACTCAAGTCTATTGCTTGATAGTAATGATGTACTTTGGCTTATGGTGTATTGTGCATAATAGATGATTGAAGATTGATGGGCAACGGAGAAGTAGACCTTGAAGAGAAGTCTGTTTTTGTTGCTCAATCTATATCTTATGCTTATTATCAGTCATATTGGTATTTGTCAGAGGGAATCTCCTCTGTAGATGCTTAAGGATGGGTGCTGACTTTGTAATGTCAGATAGGATGTTTGAACAATGTGCTTCTGTGATGAAGCTTCTTGAGGCTTGAGAGAGTTTATTTCTCTCTGTGGTATTATGCCTCCTATGATGATCTATGAGTTGTTGCATCTGTGACCTGTTGGGATCCTCTTGTGGTCATTACAAAAGGAAGTATATGGATTACCATGTAGAGAGTTCTTCCTATGGATGTTGACTCTAGAATCAAAGAAGATAAGGATGATGTTTTAACTTGTGCATGAAACATCATTTTAGTTGTCTATCTCTTCATAAAGGAAAGTTTTGGCTCTCACCAGTTGGATTAGAAGAGAATTTTCTATTCATTGTGAATTATGACCAAGACTTTGTTGAGTTTGATTATCTATGTGTAGACGGTTGGTTCTGCTAGAAATATCTCTTGAAGAGAGTGCATCAGACTGAACTTGAGAAGGAGGCAGGCTGATAAGTTTCTTCTTCATTTGGTGAAGTAGTTTAATGACTTCCATGTGTGGATGACATCTTGATTAACCAAGGGGTTAAGAGAATGTGTATGTCTCTTTAGGGAATGTGAATATTCCAGATTTGATTAGATTTATTCTCAAGAACAAGGTTGTCTATGGCTGAAAAATTCAAGAGGAATTTTTACAGTGGATGAATGTTTTCAGGGGAAAATGATCAATGGTATTATTTGGTCTCAATCCAAAATTCTTTGGTTATGATACAAGGAGTGTGGTCCTGGTATCTTTCTAACTTATGATCATAAAGGTGTACATGTGAATCATATGATATGTAATGTCAAGTAAGTTGTCTTGACATCTTGGTGTATTGATATTGGTAGAATTGTCAACTCTTCATGATAGGTTGGGTTGTTAAGGATACCGGATTATATCAACTATGTTCTTAATTCTTAGGAGAGATCTGAGAAATAAGTTGGATATTGTCTGGGAAAACTTATTTTTCTCTGCAGATTAAGTTAAGGTTCTTGGGAGTCCTTGTTGGAAGATGTTGGACATGATGTCTTAACATCTTAGTAAGCCTCTGGTCGACAAGAGCATACTAGGATTATTTGAAGGATTTGTGGCTATGCCTCTGAAGCCATGAAAAGGACTAGAGAAAGTTTGACCTGATGTCAGGACATTGTTTAGGACTTATGGTTATTTCCAAGAAGGCATTTTTGGATGGTGTCCCTTAGACAATAAAGAGTGTGTATTAGAGAAGGCGTGTTAAACATGTGCCTTGAAACATGTACATTCTTTGGACAATTTACCCTAAAGTTGAAACAACCAAACCATAGTTGGGCGATGCACAGTGATTTATGTTGAAGTTACCTACTTGAATTTATGTCTTCATTGAGTTATTCTTCGGTAATTTCTATGGACCGTTAATCTCTAGAGTAACTACTTAGTTATTTAAAGGGGATTACTGCTTCTTCGTTCTCATATTATGTTTCTTTTGTTGTGTCGTATCCTCATGGCTTATGTCCGAGTTTGGGTAAGTACTGTAAGTGCTCTTGATTGGCTGCATTTTGTGGCACAATATTAGTACATGTATAAATGTCATGTCTGATGTTGTTACATTCATAATATGGATTGTGCAGGGTAAGTTAACTAAGTTAACTATAAGTTAAGCTGGATGTCATACTCAATGTCATGACATAGGTCGTATGACATCAAGCGGAAGTTTGTTATTCTGTTAGCTAGAACTCAGGAAACAACTCAGAAGCTCAAGCTGGAATGCAGGAGACATTTTAGACGCCCTAGGGGAACTAATATGTACCTGATTAAAGTGGCAAACGTACAGAATACTAAAGAGAGGTTTTATGATGGATAAAACCTAAAGTATGTGCCCAGGCCCAAGGACTGATCTGTTGCTATAAATAACAGGAGAAGCAATCCTAGAAGGCAGTTGTTGGAGATATAGAAGCAGATAAATCACCATAGTGGTTTAGAAGTGAAGAGGTTGTTCTTTACGATTGTGTCTTAGGAACAATTGTAATCCAAGCAACTGTTGATTGCATTGGTTAGGTAGTTTCTAGGTTGTGTATCACTTGAAGCTGTTAAGCAAGAATGTGAGTTCCTTGATCAAAGCTTTGAAGCAAGATCAAGGTGTGTGTGTAGGTGAAGTGTCTCTTCATTCTAGGGTTAAATTTGTAATTGTTTGATATCACTGTTGTGTGATTGTAGGGAGTGAGTGGGTATACTCAGGTCTATAGTGTCTCTAAGTTAAATTGTCATTGGGTAGGTTTTAAGTGAGAAGTGCAAATTGGAGGTTTGACTCTGAATTAATTCTACTAATAGTGAAATTTCTCCCTGGCTTGGTAGCCCCCAGATGTAAGTGTGTTGCACTGAACTGGGTCAACAACCAATTGTGTTATCTACTGCCTTGTTATTACTGTATAATAGTAGGTCTGTAGTGAATGTCCCAGTGGATGTTATAACTTCCGTTAGAACATCCATCGTGGACTGGCTAGAATTTTCAATTGGCATCAGAGCAGACACCCTGCCTGTTTATTACTGGGTGAGATCTAGGGAAACAAAATTCGGGTACTATGCATAAAGATATTGGATTCACCAACAGACCTCCAATTCTGGATGGTTCTAATTATGACTATTGGAAGCCTAGGATGATTGCCTTCCTAAGGTCCTTAGACAGTAAGGCTTGGAGAGCTGCAAACTCTGGCTGGGAACATCCTGTGAAGACTGAAAAGGATGGAGCATCTATGCAAATTCCTGAAGAGGAATGGACCAAAGAGCAAGAGGCATTGGCTCTTAGAAACTCTAAAGCATTGAATGCACTCTTCAATGGTATAGACAAAAACATCTTTAGACTGGTCCACCACCGTGAACTAGCAAAGGATGTCTGGGACACTCTTAGAACTACTCATGAAGGAACCTCCAAGGTCAAAATGTCAAGACTTCAAATGCTGACCACAAAATTTGAAAGTCAAAGAATGAAGGAAGATGAGACCATTCATGACTTTTACATGAATGTTCTTGAACTAGCCAACACCTCAGGAGCTTTGGGAGAAAAGATGGCTCAAGAAAAGCTTGTAAGGAAGATACTAAGGTCACTACCTAAAAGGTTTGCCATGAAGGTAACAACCATTGAAGAAGCTCAAGACATATGCCACATGAAAGTGGATGAACTCATTGGATCCCTTCAAACCTTTGAGATGGGGATATGTGATCAGGCTGTGGAGAAAAAGAGCAAAAGTATAGCTCTTGTCTCAAACACTACTGAGACTTCAGATCATGAAAAGGAGGAATATCTATCAGAGGCAATAGCAATGCTTGGAAGACATTTCAACAAACTGGCCAAAAGGATAGATACTAAGTCTAAACCTTATTTCAAAAGCTTGTCTGCTGACAAAGAAAAAGCTAAATACAAAGCCAACCAAAGCAGAGGAGTACAGTGCCATGAGTGTGAGGGATATGGACATGTTAGAAAGGAATGTCCCACATACCTCAAAAGGAAGGGAAAAGGTCTAACAGTCACTTGGTCTGATGAAGATTCTGACAGTGGATCAGAAGGAGAATCATCCAAACATGTTACTGTTCTCAACAGTGTGTGTGTATCTGATGGTGACTCAAGTGAAGAGGAGCTAACTTATGATGAACTAGCTGAATCATATAAGAAGTTGTCCATCAGAAGCACGGAGTTGTACCAACAAAGAGAGCATCAGAAGAAGCTCATCAAAGAGCTAGAAGCTGAAAAGAGAGCGCATCTAGTTACTATAAACTCACTCCAAGGAGAGGTAAAGGAGTTGAAAGGAGAAAAGGAGCAAATGACAAAATCCATAAGGATGTTCAACTCTGGAACTGACACCCTAGAGGAAATTCTTCAGAGTGGTCAGACTGCAGGAAATAGGTCTGGTCTAGGATTTATTGAAAATCAACATCCTGTCTTGAAACTCAAGAGGTTGCAGCCTGAGATTCAAAAGATACAAAGGATGTCACAGTCAAAGTTTCAACATCCTCCCCACAGAAATTGGAATCAAGTCAAGAGACAATTCCAAAGGCATAGATGCTACCACTATGGAAAAATTGGGCACATTCGAGTTGTGTGCTTCTGGTTGCATGGATTTCCTAGCCAAAGAAGTGATAACCAGGGTAAGCATGGAAAAAGATAGCATCATGGACAAAGGCATCATCATGTCAACCAGAGCTGGAGGCAGCATCAAGTCAAACCCAAAAAGAAGGAAGTGCCTAAGAAGCAAGAACTATGGGCTGTCAAGACTGTAGCCCTAACAGCTAACATTTCCCTGAGAATGCCAACCAATGAGGATTGGTACTTTGACAAAGGCTGCTCCAGGCATATGACTGGAATTGAGGATCTATTGATCAAACTCAAACCTCATTCATCTAGCCATGTAACCTTTGGGGATGGAGCTAGAGGAGAAATCACAGGTGTTGGACAACTTAACACTCCTAAAGCTCCAGAATTTAAGGATGTCCTATTAGTTAAAGGACTAACTGTTAACCTAATAAGCATAAGTCAGCTATGTGATCAAGGTTTAAAAGTACACTTTTCCAAAGACAAGTGTGTGGTGATCAATGAAGAGGGTAAGGAAGAAATGAGGGGATCTAGATCCAAGAATAATAGTTACCTATGGGAGCCCAGAAGTAACATAAATGGATTGGTTAATGAGGAAAAGAAGGACCACCTAGGGCTGGAGAAAAGAACCAGGTCCAAAGCATCAGCAAAAGGATCCTCAAAATATGTTACAGAAAGAAGGACAGGTTGAAAGAAAAGTCAGGTTGGAAGGCTAGACAAGAAAGGATACCCAAAGATTGGTCATCGGGTAAAGCTGGATATGCTATATTAGAACCTGATGGAGTCCATGGAAACGACCCTGCAGAAAAGAAGCAATGTCACTCCTGATGTCATGACCTTGTTCTGTGACATCCAACGCACCATTCAAACAAGTCTTGGTGAGTCCAAAGGAGGCCCGTTCAGGGGTCACTCGTGTACTGGGCAAGGGATTGGTGTAATACCATATAAGGAGGCCATGAATAGGACTGAAAGTGGCGCATATAGGGTCAAGGCCCATAAAAATGATTTACAGAAATTAAGGCCTTTAAGTAATGGTGAGTTATAGCAATTAATGGGAATAGGGAATTATAATTTAAAATTCAATCATTTACTGATTGGTCAAAACATTAAGTTCCCTCCTCATTTGCTATATAACCTTGTGAGCCCCTCTGTATCAACCTTCTACTCAACTTGGTCCACTATCGAACTGTTCATCTTTCCTACAGCCTGCAACAAATGGAAATCCTTGTTCACACGATCAACGTCCTGCACAATGTCTCAACATTCACCAAAATCATCTCCCTCCAAGAACATACCCACAAATGAGTCTGAGATATGAACTGAGTCAAGCAACCCTTACTCAGTGCTTGAAATAGCACCACTGCGCATGATGACACCAGAAGGGATTCTAGTAAAAAATCCAAGGAGCCAACATGTAAGAAGGTCTAAAGATGTCTCAGGTAAAACTCCTACTCCGGCAACCTCTGATGTTAATGATGATGGAGCCAAGACCACGCACAACATCATTGCTGGCATGGTAGCTAGGGCTCTGAACATCCCTATTTTAACCAGCAATGAGGGGTCTGGGCCAACTGTGCATGATCAAAGGGATGCTATGCCCAATGTTGGGACCTTGAAAGACCATACTTTAGAAAAGAAAAACAAGGGTATAGGCTCGGATGGGGGAAGTGATGAAGTACAAGACACCAGGAAAGCTGAGTTGGTGGACCTTGATGAATACTCTGATAACGAGTTAATTGCAAACATCAATCCAAGCATAACTAAACATCTTATGACAAGGAAAGATAAGAAGATGGCTAAACAAGTTCTCCCCAAGAAAAAGGCAGTTGAACAGGCTGTTGAGCAAGACAACCTCACAGAGAAGAAGACAGTTGAACATGACACTCCCTCAAGGAAGGCTAGGACTAAAAGAAGACCAGTTGGACCTCTCAAAGCCTGGAGCAAAATGGTCACCAAGAAAAGAAAGGATGACTCTGGTACTAAATCAAAGACTGGGTCTGAAGTTGCTGAAGATGTCACTGACATTCAAAATAAGAAGAAACCCTCCAAGAGAAAATTGACTGAACAGGTCCTTGAAGTCCCAATTGACAATATTTCATTTCATTACCCCTCGTGTGTCAATAGGTGGAAGTATGTGGTTCAGAAAAGGTTGGCAGTGGAAAGGGAGCTGGGACAAAATGTGCTTGAAAGTAAAGAAATCATGAGACTCATTAATGATGCAGGACTAATGAAAACAGTTAGTGACTTCTCTTCATGCTCTGAGCTACTTGTCAAGGAATTCATAGTTAATCTCTCAGAGGAATGTGCTGACAGAAAATCTAAAGAGTTTGGCAAGGTGCATGTAAGAGGGAAATGTGTTAGTTTCACTCCATCAACAATCAATAAATATCTGGGAAGATCAGATAGAGATCGCCCTGATGTAAAGGGTTCAGAAAACACAATATGCCAAGTGATAACAGGCAACCAGGTACAGAGATGTCCATCCAAAAGAAAGCTAGTGGCCAACAAATTGAGTATCAAATATGCTATGTTGCATAAGATTGGAGCATCAAATTGGGTGCCCACAAACCATAAATCTACTGTGGCAACTAGACTTGGTAAAATCATCTATGCTATTGGGACCAAGGCCAAATTTGATTTTGGAACATATGTGTTTGATCAAACTATGAAGCATGCGGACAACTATAGCATCAAGGGTCCCATTGCATTCCCTTCCCTCATATGTGGTATTATTTTGAAACAGTTTCCCAACATTCTCAAAAGGATTGATGTTGCGAGCAAACGAGAAAGCCCCTTGTCATTTCATCCCAAGCTGTTTCTGGGCAATCATGTCCCTGACCTTGTTGCAACAACAGCTGAGACATCACAGTCCACATCAACAAAAGTTGAAGTGATTATCAAGCTAAGAGAAACATGTCAAGAGATGGATACAAGGAAAAGAACTCTTGAAGCACTAATCAGGGCCCTTGAGCAAAGTGACAAGGCTGAGTTCACTGATGAGGACAGGCAAAACGATGGTGCAGAAGAGAGTGATCATCAGGAAGCTCATTCAGAGGAAGAAAGAGAGAACAGTGATGAAGATGAATCCCCTGAGGCTGAGGAGACTAGTGATGGAGAATCTGACAAAAGTAGGTCCAGTTCTGCATCTGAAGAAGAAGGATGACATATGCTGATAAAATGTTGTGAAGCTCGTGCTGATTGAGCTGGTTGTGTGAACTGTTGTATTATGTTTTGAATCATGCTGGGCAGACCTCTTTGACAGCAAGAATTGCACTGGCTGTGTAGGGCTCTCTATTAGGAGTTTTGTAATGTAACCCCATACTTAAGTATTGGTACAATTTATGGTATATGCTATGTGTTACTTGGATCTTAATTTGTGGCTAAAAAAGGGGAGAGTGCGATAGATAATAGTGTGTAACAGCAGGTACAACAGATGCAGGTGGAAGAACAAGACTGCCGTGAACAGTGATTGTGCTTGATCATATGCACCATAGTGCTTATGATATTAGTGTATAAGATTAACTACAGGTGATGCTGATGAGATGTGTGTGTGATAACAGTTGTTTGGGCTGTTACTGATATGATATGTATGCCATGTATGTTAGAACTAGGATTGTCATGATATAGGTACTAACATGGGTGATCCTAACAAGATGCTTAGGAGTTTTGTATATCTGCAAGGAACAAAATGCATCCCTGCAGGGGGAGTAGCACAAATGTGTGACATCAGAAGGTTATGCTGAATGTTATAGCATCCTGTTCTGACTGGATATTGCCCGGTTGATAAGTGCATCAGTTGAGGGGGAGTAACTCTGTTACTCAACTAGCAAAGGGTAACATCTGTAGTAGAAGTCTATAGAGAGTTAACAAAGTGAGTGTTAACAGGGTTGAAAGCCAACTGTGAGAATTCTGAGAGCTTGAGCAGCAAGTGACTTACCTGCATGACAGGACCTATGTTAAGTCTTCTGCTGTGTGGAAATCTCTGATGTAAGTACAGAGTGTTTTAGCCAAAAATTTACCAAATGGGGAGTTTGTAAGTGCTCTTGATTGGTTGCATTTTGTGGCACAATATTAGTACATGTATAAATGTCATGTCTGATGTTGTTACATTCATAATATGGACTGTGCAGGGTAAGTTAACTAAGCTAACTATAAGTTAAGTTGGATGTCATACTTAATGTTATGACATAGTTCGTATGACATCAAGCGGAAGTTTGTTATTCTGTTAGCTAGAACTCAGGAAACAACTCAGAAGCTCAAGCTGGAATGCAGGAGACATTTTAGACGCCCTAGGGGAACTAATATGTACCTGATTAAAGTGGAAAACTTGCAGAATACTAAAGAGAGGTTTTATGATGGATAAAACCTAAAGTATGCGCCCAGGCCCAAGGACTGATCTGCTGCTATAAATAACAGGAGAAGCAATCCTAGAAGGCAGCTGTTGGAGATATAGAAGCAGAGAAATCACCATAGTGGTTTAGAAGTGAAGAGGTTGTTCTTCACGATTGTGTCTTAGGAACAATTGTAATCCAAGCAACTGTTGATTGCATTGGTTAGGTAGTTTCTAGGTTGTGTATCACTTGAAGCTGTTAAGCAAGAGTGTGAGTTCCTTGATCAAAGCTTTGAATCAAGATCAAGGTGTGTGTGTAGGTGAAGTGTCTCTTCATTCTAGGGTTAAATTTGTAACTGTTTGATATCACTGTTGTGTGATTGTAGGGAGTGAGTGGGTATACTCAGGTCTATAGTGTCTCTAAGTTAAATTGTCATTGGGTAGGTTTTAAGTGAGGAGGGCAAACTGGAGGTTTGACTTTGAATTAATTCTACTGATAGTGAAATTTCTCCCTGGCTTGGTAGCCCCCAGATGTAAGTGTGTTACACTGAACTGGGTCAACAACCAACAGTGTTATTTACTGCCTTGTTATTACTGCATAATAGTAGGTCTGTAGTGAATGTCACAGTGGATGTTATAACTTCCGTTAGAACATCCATCGTGAGCTGGCCAGAATTTTCAAGTACCATGTGGGTCTAGAAGGGTGTTGGCTATTTTTGCCAATGTTTGGCTAAAAAAGGGGAGAATGGGTGTGTTTTTGTCCTTACAACACATAACTGATACCCTTTTTGATGTGCAGTCCATTCTTGCAAGTGCTTTGCAAGGATGTTGGACGGAATGTTCTAACATCCTGTCTGAGTCCCAATGTTGTTTTTGAGTCCTTCTTTTGTGTCTTGTGATTTGAGTTAAGTGAAGGTGTGAGAAAAACACAAGAAAGGGGAGTTTGAATTGGATTTTCAAAAATGAAAGCTTTTTGTGAAACTCAAACAAAGATCACAAATAGACTAATCAAGAAAGAGAGACACGCGATATATCCTAGTTCACTTGAAAACTATCAAGCTAATCCAGTCCACCAGTCAAGGTGATTTCACCTTATACTTAAGGACTTAATCCACTATAATCAACAGATTACAATGCACTAGCAACCGCTGGTGACTAACAACTCAGACAACCGTCTCTTCTTAAGGATTCTGACCCAACTGGCCCCTTAAGGAATTATAATAAGCACAAGCAACCCCTGGTGACTAACAATACAAACAACTGTCTCTTCTTAAGGATTCAGACCTAACCTGTCCCTTAAGAAGTTACAAACAATAGTTTGAACGGAGATGTTTACAATGAAATTGCTTCTAAACAAGTAAATATAAACACTATTAATAGCTCAAAAGTATTAAAGACACTAATACAGTATGAAAAAAAATTCCTTCTTTGTATTGTGGTGCTTCAATATTGTAGCTTCAGTTCGTCATGGATTTCTTTCAACCAAAGTGTAACCTTTGTATTAATCGTTGTAAATCTTCTTAATTTCTTCAAGTAATCAAGTCCTTATATAGCCAGAAAAAGATCCGTTGGAAGGCAAATCACGAATTCCCTTTAGGTAGCTGGTAACTTAAAATAATGTTGTTATGCAGGGATGAAAATCATGTACAAAAGTTGTCCTCTGTACCACCAAATCAGGGTAGTGGAATGAGACGTTAAAACGTACTATGTAATATTTTCCCTCGTAGACGTTTGAGCTTCTCTTCTTTACATCAGAGGCTTTTGAACATAGAATATAGAAGCATGAGTAGAAGAGTTAATTTATAGGTCTTCAGAGTCTTGAGTCTTCAGAACTTATTCTTCAGAGTCTTCAGCATTTTTTCTTCAAAAACTCAAGTCTTCAGAGTCTTTAGAACTTCATTCAACAGAACCTTGTCTTTAGAGTCTTCAGCAATTAGTCTTCAGAAGATAATGACTTCAGAAGCCTGAAAGCCTTCAAAAGTAAACTATCAGAGTCATGATCAGAAGCAGAAACTAAGAGAACATTTGTAGCACCAATATATTGTCTTCTTAGAATCTTTCTGAATGAGAGTAGATCAGAAGAAGACTTTCTTCTCGTAGCACAAAAACGACTTTGGTCAGATCGGGGTAATCGTTGAATATGATCTCTATCAGAGTCAGAACTTTCTCTATTAGAGTCATAACCTGTTTGTTAATTTTTCAAAAAAACAAACGTTAGAGTATCAAAATTGTTCTCACACAAATACCACTTTGTTATTATCAAAACTTAGAGATATCTTACAGAACCAAATCTTGTTCTAACAATCTCCCCCTTTTTGATAATGACAAAACCATGTATTTTGATGACCCAATTTTGTATGATGATAATTAATAGGATATGATAGAGATAAGTTTAGAAATAACTTCCCTTAATCAAAGCTCCCCCTGAATCTAAGATCTCAAAAATCTTATCAAATTTGGGATACTGAAGCTTGATTGTAAAGTTCTTATTAGATACACAATAACAGCGCTTGACTTATAAAATATGAGATGGTTCACGTCTGATTCTTATTAAATGCATCAGATAGAGAATTGATTGGTTAAATCAGAGCCTGATTATCAATATATCAATTTGTTTCTGAAAAACATTCTAAGAAAGAGAATTGAATACAATTCAAGAGTTAGAATGTATGAGCTATGATTCAAAGACAAGATATTCTTTATCAAAATAATTTTCCATTTAAGTACTCTCCCTTTTTGTTATAATAAAAAAGGTAAATAGTAGTTCAATCAATATAGTAATAGAGTTCATTCAAGAGAAAAATTGAAATCAATGTTTCTCCCCTTTTTGTTAGCAAGCAAAAAGAATGTAATAAGATAGAACTGAAGCAAACATTTCTCATTGATTAATAAAAAACTCCTGAGGCGTAGGTACAGGAACACAAAACAAAACAACATGAAACACTGACAGACAAACATAACGACCAAACAAAATAACCAAAAAAGAGACCAAACAGGAACACTCATTCATCAACTATCAAGAGTCTTCAATTAATGATGGTTTCAGAATAGTACATAGGAGAGCCCAAACCAAGAACAATTTTTCCATTCATTCCGGTTTCCTTTATGTGAGAGACTATACCTTGAAGATCAAGAATGTGAAAAATCAATCTACTGAAAGGAATTTGGAATTATAACTCCTTTCTAGAATAAATTATTTCTTCTTTCAGATAGTCGAACATGGATTGAGGTAGATAAATCTTGATTTTGGAGACTAAGAAGAAAATGAAGACCTAGTCCATTGCAGAAAGCCATCTTGTTCCCTTTTCTCTAGGCCTAAGGTTTATTCCCATGATTTGGTACCAAATTTTAGCCATAGAGGTAAGAGTTGAGGGACTGTCAGCAGGTCCTTCCCGATGATAGATGAGGCGAATATGTTTAGCAAAACTGTTGTTTCTTCTATATTGTTCAACACACTTACCCTCTTCCTTACACTCAATAGCTTGAGAGATGATAATGGGGTTGATCATAACTGGAAAACCAGAGACAGCCGATAGAATATTACAAGCATAGGTGTCATACTGAAAAATGTGAGCATTTGCCCAGAATTCCATGACAAGTTCTGGATAGATGGGTCTAGATAGAATTTCAAAGTAATTTTCCCAGTTTTGGTAGAAAATATCTAAGAGAATATTGGAAAGGCCATTTTTAACAAGAGCTTTGAAATCAAGAGTACGCTCATTCAAAAGATCTAAGTCAGAGATGTCTCCTTTGATGGTTTTAGATGACATGATGAAAGAGAAGGAGAAGAAAACAAGAGGGGAAGAATATGGAGTTGAAGGACAGATGAAACAAAACGAGGAAGAGCATGATATATATATATATATATATATATATATATATATATATATATATATATATATATATATATATATATATATATATATATATATATATATATATATATATATATATATATATATATATATATATATATATATATATATATATATATATATATATATATATATATATATATATATATATATATATATATATATATATATATATATATATATATATATATATATATATATATATATATATATATATATATATATATATATATATATATATATATATATATATATATATATATATATATATATATATATATATATATATATATATATATATATATATATATATATATATATATATATATATATATATATATATATATATATATATATATATATATATATATATATATATATATATATATATATATATATATATATATATATATATATATATATATGGAGAGAAAATGTATCAGCAATTAGGTATAGATGAATTTGAAAACAAAATTCATCATTTCCAAAACAAATGACGTGGAACAAAAACAAAGAGGCAAATTTATCAAGGAATGGGAAAGGAGTGTAGTAGTTTCTAAGAGATCACTAATTAGGTATACGTTATTCAACTCTTGACATCAGTCAATAAAAACGAATTAAATGTATACTTAAAATGACAATGAACACTGGAGACACTTAGATATGAACACTCTGTCTTAAAACATCTCAAAGAATGCACACTAATAAGGGAAGGCGTAAAAATTTAGTCTATTCTCAAGAATTTTACCATACCCAAAGCACTGAACCATTTTTATGACAGTAATAGGGAGATAGGAAATAATTACTTGAACCTAGTCTCACGAAATCACAATACTCGAGGTGTCTCTTCAACAGTAAGATGTGATTTTATTTTGGACAAGTTTCACAAGAAAATCATAGTCGTCTGTTCAAAAATGACACGTTTGATATTCCTAAGGTCAAGAATACCAAGAGGTATCTTACAATTGAAGATACACCTATGCCACAACCATGAGTCCTCACTTATAGTCACGAGACATTTGTCGCTGCACCATGAGACTTCACTCAAATCCAGCATATAAACATTATTTACCCTCAAGCCATTAAACACGTCCTTCTTTTTATCATTATTTTCAATCATGCAACAATCTTTTGAAAAAGATACTTTGTATCCCTCGTCACATAATTGACTAATGCTTATGAGATTATGTTTAAGGCCCTCAACTAGCAATACATCAGAGGTAGTAGTAGACGAGGGATTACCTACACTCCCTTTTCCAAGTATTCCTCCCTTTTTGTTGTCTCCATAGATTACAAATCCCTTCTTCTTTGCCATAAAGTCAATGAAGAGAGATATGTCTCCTATCATATGTCTTGATCATCCACTATCAAGAACCCATCTTCTCTCAGTAGGCTCAAGACTTCGTACCTATAAAAACAATCAACGAAAATATGTACCCAATTGTTTATTGGATCCTTGGTTATGAGTGAAAAATTGGTTGCATTTAGGCAACCATTGATAAACTTCTTTAGGAACTAAAAATCTCCTAAAGCGACATTTAGCAATGGTGTGACCCCTTTTGCAAAAATACAAGCAAGTAAGGTTAACTTTTGTTATCTTGATTTTTGACCACATATGCATATTTTTGATAAAGATTAATCATACTTTTTCTAAAATGTGCTTTATCAATAGCAAAAGTGATTTTAGGTTCTAGAGCCTTGTCAAGTTTGACCTTGAGAGTTCTAACCTCCTTTTTCCAAATATGACAAGTATCACACCCAAAGTTTACCCATCTACCTCTTTCTTCCTCACAATCCATCTTTGTTACTTCCACCATGGATGTCTTTAGAGCCTCTAATTTCCTTTCAGAATCGAGGATCTTTTGCTCCAAATAAGTAAAAATTTGTTTGTTTGAGGCTAGCCATTTAAAGGCTTCCTTGACTTTATGGTGTAAGGTATCAAAGGCAGCTTGTAATTCAGAATGAGACAATCTAGTGGAGTTTTCATATTTAGCATGTCGTACCATTTTGTTTTTCTTCTTTTGATGAGCAGACAGACAAAGGTTGACATATTCTTCTTCGTCACTTGAACTATCACCCTCGGGTGACTCACTATTGTGTTTCCCAAGCGATGTAAGCTCTTCTAGGCTTACCTTGTTTCTTTTGTGACTGATTGCTTTCCTTTCCTTTGTCCTTCTTCACCAATAGAAAATTCGGCTAGTGTACGACTTTTCCACAATTGAAGCATGACCCTCAAACTCTACTCCCTTTATTGCCTTCATTCTTAGAAGACCTTGATTGTCTTCTAAATTTGACGAGATTATTTTTGGAGTGTTGGATACCATTTTTCTTTACATATCGATTGTATCGCTTCACGAACAGCCCCATATCCTCATTCGTTTCGTCATCACTCGAGTCGCAATCACTTAGCTATTTTGCATAGGACTTTGAACAAAAACTTTTAGAGCTATAGACTTCTTTTTCATAGTTTTGGTATTTTCCTTCTTTTCCTTTTTATAAAATTGCTCGAGACTAAAAAGCACTTGCTCATGTTCTTGGAGCTTTCCAAAAAGAGTTGTAAGGTCCAAAGTCATAAGATCATTTGCTTCCTTTATGGTTGTGACCTTTGGTTGCCACTCCTTGGTAAGACATCTTAAAACTTTGTTAGTAGCAAGATCATTGAAAATTGGACTACCAAGTGAATTTAGTTATTGATTAAATGAGAAAATACCTTTTTCTTTCCAGCAATGGTTTCCCCGTGCTCCATGTGAAAGAGATCAAACTCTTCAGTCAAAGTATTGATTCTAGCTAGTTTTACATCATTAGTTCCCTCATGGGCAACTTGCAATGAGTCCCACATAGCTTTAGCAGTCATTGTTGTACCCCAAGTTTTGAGCCTTAGATCTTCACCATCATTCTAGGAACATCATCATTTGTTTATCTAACCTTTAACCTACTTCAAGTTTGTCTTTGTCAAGATACATGTGAATTAGGGTTCCATACATTCAGGAATCAGGGTTTTCGATGGTTTGATCAGTCAATGCCTTGGATTGATTCTCCATGAAACAATTCCCCGCAACATCAAGAATACTTTATTGGACCAAGTATGAATTCAATTTGAGGTGGTCACCTAAAGATCAAGAGTAGTGTAGTCCAGGACTCCTGATTAAGGTTTCTGATAAGGAAAAGTCAATTGTGGTTTTACTTTTGATTTAAATGGTACTCCACTGATGGGGTTATGGTCCATAAAGCTCATATGACTTAGTGAAGTCCACCCAAGAAGTTTCAAGACCTCATAGGATCCAGAACACCAACAATCGATTCGGGGTTTTCCGATCGATCGGTTTGTTTGGATGAGAAGTCAACTCATTAACCAAAAGGGTTTTGACCCTAAAGTTGAAGGCAAAAATGTTCCTAATGACATATTTTAAGGTGAGAAAATACTTAGAAGGGTGGGGGGTTGAATAAGGATTTTGAAAATATTATGGCAATAAAAACAGAAAGATTTTTATCCTGGTTCGTTGAACTCAACTAATTCAGTCCACCCTATCAAGAGTGATTTTCCTTTCTACATAAGGACTTAATCCACTATAATCAAACTGATTACAACAATAACCACTAAGAACAACTGTTCTTAGTCTTCTCAAGAACCACTGACCACAACTTGGTCTTCTCGAGGAACTTTTACAATCAAATGTAAGCTAAACAAGTGTTTGAAATGCTTCTAAGAAAGCTATATCACAACTGTGATTTACACTTAAGTTTAAGAACAAATGAAATAAATTCAGCAAAGAGTAATAATTTGTATGAGAGCTTTTCAATGAATTATATCAATATTCGTCAACTGAAGAAATTTGTTGAAGGCTTGCTTTTATAGACTTAGAAGTCCAAGGCGTTGCAAGCTTGAAGACCGTGTACTACAAAGTAGTTGTAGCCTTTTGTCTTCATATGACTTGATCTTTCCTAGAAGTAGAACGTTCAGAGAAATCCTTTTTGCCTGTATTCTTGTGTCTAGCATAAAAGAGGAAAGAGTCGTTTGGCATAACCAACGGATATAACTTTGAATTCTTCTTCAACAAGTTTCTATTTCACAGCAATCAACATCAGAGCCTTGAGTGATCAGAGTCTTGATGTTCTTCAGAGTTTGTTGTATCACAGTGTTGCAGCAAGTGTGATTTAGCGTGATATTAATCAGAGCAGAGTTTGAAGATCAGATCCTCAGTACATGCAGCGTACAGTACTATCAGAGTCTTCTGAAAAACAGTGCTTGAAACTCTTCATACAAAGTCTTCAGTCTATGCTTCAGATGCTTCTGTAGCTTTTGCTTTAGATCCTTCTGTAGGAACCGCTCAGAGTCTTCTGTAGCCAGTGCTCAGAGTCTTCTAAAAGATGCTTCTGACGCTTCAGAGCCTTGCGTAGTTCAACGTTCAGATCCATTTTTTCTTTCAGAAGAATGTTAACTTTAATATCTACAGCAAAAATACTTGAACACATTTAGAGTATATAATTTCTTAATACAAAATTTCGTTAGTGTTATCATCAAAACATAGAGATATAACTAAGAACCAATATGTGTTCTAACAATCTCCCCCTTTTTGATGATGACAAAAACATAGGAAATTTTGTTCAAAAAAAGATATAATTATAACTCTCCCTGAGATTATGAATCTCCCCCTGAATTGAATACTAAGAAAGAATAGAAACTCCCTTTTTGCATGAGTATTCTTTTCAAAATCAGAGCCTGAATGTTCAAAGTTAGGACTTGATTTGGATGAACGTTTCAGAATCAGAGCCTGATTGGTTAAAACTTGATATGGGGATCTCAGAGTTACTTTAAAGAATTTTTTCAGATTTATCATTAGTTCTGAAATACTAAAAATTCACGTTAGTTATAATTTGATATGTCTGAATTCCATTCAGGTAAAGTTTAATTGAACAGTCAGAATTTCATTTTCTCCCCCTTTTTGTAATAATCAAAAAGAAAACTTTTAAAGACAAATAAAAGAAAACACAGAGAAATGATACAGTCATATAGAGAAAACATTCATATTCATTCATTCAAATAAGTACTCAGACAAAACAGACAAAACATCAGATAAGAAATATAAAACAAGTGCTCAAACATCAGATAAAGAAAACATAAATCTAGGATTGTTTGGAGAGAAGCATCTTCAGAAGATGGGTGATCTCAGAAGAAGATTGTTCTTGCTTTGACATCCATTTTTCAATGTTCTCAGTCTTCTGATCTTGCCTTCCCATCCAGGACTTGATCTCAAATTGGCCAGCTTTCAGCACTGCAATCTTATCTTCTAATTCTGGGTTCTCTTTCTTGATCTCAAAAGTAGTAGACGGAACAGATTCTGATGCAGGTGTAGGAGCAGAGTCAATATCTATGGGAGTTGCAGAGTCTGGAGCCACAGATGCAGAGGGTTTGTCCACAGTCGTCAGAGCTAAAGGATTGTCTTCCAGAATGACTTCAGAAGCAGATCCTTCAAAAGTCTCTGTAGCAGATACTCCAGAAGATGAGGGTACATCCTCAAGAAGCAGAGGTGGAGATCTTTTCATATTCCATAGCATGGTTCTGGCAGTCTCAGCAAATCTGATCTTCGCATCATCAAAGCAAACACTCTTCAGATTTGAAGCAACAGTGTTGAATCTGGAGATGAAGTTATTCCAAATAGCATCAGATTCTTCTGAGTTCATGGTTGACAGGCATCTCTTCTTCACAGAGTCTAAATTCATCCTTATTTCTTTCATAAAATTAACAAATAAAATATCAACATTTAGCCTAGGTTTTGGTTTAAGAAAGGCTTCCAGAGTTGAT
Organism: Lathyrus sativus; assembly: GCA_963859935.3. Classification (NCBI taxonomy): domain Eukaryota; kingdom Viridiplantae; phylum Streptophyta; class Magnoliopsida; order Fabales; family Fabaceae; genus Lathyrus; species Lathyrus sativus. The sequence goes on from OZ012738.1 coordinate 534,617,168, forward strand.
GGTTTGATTTGCTTTGGTGGAGTTGGTATGGTAAAGGTTGGAATGATGAACAGAGGACGAGGATAGGAAGGAAAAGATGGATGGTCAGATGATGAAGTAGATGTTTTGAATCTGGATGAAGTGTGAAACAGAAAGGGTTTAACACTTGATGCAGAGGGAATGACATCAAATATTGTGGAAGTGTAAGGAATAAAAATAGATTTATCATAAAGCAGAGGTTCTGATGGAATGATATCTGGTAGTTGTTCAATATAGGTTTGAAGAACAGATGGTAAAATAGTTGAAGAGCTAGGTCTATATGGAGTGGTAGGATCAGATGGTTCTATTCTGGTATAAAAGTTTATAATTTTTAGATCAGAAGGAAGGGGATCAGAGGGATGTGGTTTAAAGGATGCAAATGAAATAAACTCAGATGTTCTGGGTTTAGGTTTTGGAGTGGGTTTAGGAATGACAGCATCAGATGAAATAGATGGATCTGGTTGTTTAGGTTCATATCCTCTGAGAGAGGGGGGTGAGCTTACTTCTGGATGAACATCAGATTCAGATGAATCAGATGAGGTAGATGAGTGACAAGATGTGGAAGATATGTCAAACATAATTTTGAAGGGTTGGATGTCCAGAACCTCAAAATCAGATGTGTTTGATTCAGTAGGTTTGGGTTGTTCTGGTTGAGGATTAGGTTGTGGATTGGAAGGTATAGATTTTGGTGGTTCAGATACAATAGGTTCAGATGGTATTGGTTCAGGTATAGAAGTTTGTTGAATTTCAGGTTGTTGTGGAGAAGGTTGTTGTGGTGTTGGTGTTGGTTCTGCTGGTTTTGTGGTTTGTGGTTTTGATGGAGGAATGTCAGATGATTGTTGTGGTGTTGTGTCAGATGCAGTTTGTGTTGAGGATGGAGGTGGTTGTACAGATGATTGAGATGGTACAGGAATGGTTTGACTTTGAGAAGAAGGGGGTTCAGGAATAGAAATAACTGTTGATAATTCTACTGCAATTTCAGAAATAGAAGGTAAGGATTTTTTAGTACCTCTTATCTTGATGCGTTTGGTAGGAACAGAAGGAGCTTCTCCAGAAGCTTTTCTCTTTATCTGCTTCTGTGGTTTTTCAGCTATTTTCTGTTTCTTCTGATCAGCAGCTTCTTCCACCTCTAACTGTCTTTTTTTCTTCATATTCTCCTCATAAACATCTGGGACTGGTTCTCTTGCACGTAGCAGAATATCAGCAGGTACAGGTGTTCCATCTGCCTTGCACATCTGAATGTATGTGAGAATTGCGTATCTGGGTTCCTCAGCACCAAAAATAGGAAAATCTTTTATTGGAATCCTCCTCTGACTGACTTCAGCAATATTCAGCTTTTTAGGAGCAGTTGTGAGTTCATCCACAACTCTTAGCCTTTGGAGACTCTTCCCGTTCAAGGGTTTTCCAACAATTGAAGCAAGTTCTTCTTTCACTCCAGCTTCATGCAAAGAAGCTACCAGACTATTCTCCGTCAGAATGTCTGAGATTAATCTTCCAAAAGGTATCCAAGTTCTGATCTTCTGACCCTTAGTCTTGATAGATTCTCTGGATGCATTAATGTGATTCCACAGATGCATGAAAAGAATGTGTGGCAGATCCACTTTAGTACTCTGGCTCAAGCAGTACATGAATTAAATCTGTTCATTGTTCACATAATCTGGAGAGTTTGTGGATTTTCTGTGGTTGATGCAGCCCAGAAAAATCTTGGCCCAGATCTTGTACTCAGGTTTCAGATCCTTGAACTTGTTAGAAACTTGTCCAGATGAAATTACTTCAGCATAAACTTCATCCATTTCAACACGCCCAGCTGGCAGATGAGAAAATCCATCAGTTTCTTCATACCCAATGAGTTTTCTGATCAGATCTTCGTGATAGTAATCTCTTTTCCCAGAACTGAAGAGATTATGAACTTTGGGTAGGCAGATGCGTGAATCCAGAATTCTTTCACTAAATGTGGATAAACTGGTCCAAACAATCTATCAAAGTACTTCACCCAGCCTTGAGCATCAATGATTGGACGTAAATCAAAACCATTGTCAGCCAAGGAGTCAAATTCCACCATTGATTCACATAAAACTTCAAGCTTATCAATTGGTGTTAAAAGAGTTCTCTTAGGTTCCTTAAAAGGGGCAACACCCATGTTTGATGAAGAAACAGTAGCCATTGAAGACTGGAACTAAGCTGAGGTTGAAGATGAAGTTGCCATTGAAGAAGATGATGAAGGTTTAGGGTATAGATGAAGGCTAAAGAGCAAGCAGAAATGCATAAACGTATTTGTGAGAGTGAAAAGTGTGACATGTTGAGATTTGTGGAATTTATAGAGAAAATTAGGGCACACAAACGGTCACACATTCAGCACGTTCTCATTTATCATTAAATAGCATTTAATAAAAAGAAATTAATCATTTCAAAGCATTTATGATTCTGACAATTTGGGGGAAAACCAAGAAACCAACTATTCAAACTTTACCTCAAACGTCTCTTCAGTATTGTGCACTCCATCTTTTCAGATTCTGAGTGACACGTGTTTGCTTGCATGTGCTTCTGAAAGCTCTTTGAAAAATGAAATGTTAACCAACGTTCAGACTCTCTGAGACTTGTTAGTTCAGATTCATACAAAAATAATAATTCAAGAAATAAAATGAAAGACAGATGAAATACTTCAGAGCTTAAACATTTTGCATCTGAGAAAGTTGCTTCTGATAAATATTATTTTGGACAAAATTCCATACCAATATTTTTTAGAATAAACTTAAACCTATCTTCAGCAAGGGGTTTTGTGAAAATATCAGCCCGTTGATGATCTGTATCAACAAAGTCTAATTTTATAATACCCTTCTGAACATAGTCTCTGATGAAGTGATGTTTAATTTCTATATGCTTAGCCTTAGAATGTAAAATTGGATTTTTAGATAAGCATATAGCAGAAGTATTATCACAGAATATAGAAATATTACTCTCAAGATCTGATAGTCTTCTAGCTGACTTTTCATCCAGAGCATCTGTATGCTACATCCAGCAGCAACAATATAATCTGCTTCTGTAGTCGATAGAGCAATTGTAGGTTGTTTCTTGCTGTACCAAGAGATTAAATTTCTTCCCAGAAATTGACAACTTCCAGAAGTACTTTTTCTTTCAACTTTGTCTCCAGCGTAATCAGCATCACAGAATCCAACTAGTTTAAATTCATCTGATTTTCTGTAACACAAACCCACATTAGAAGTACCTTTCAGATACCTTAGAATCCTCTTAATAGCTGTTAAGTGTGATTCTCTAGGATCTGATTGGAATCTTGCACACAAGCATACACTGAATAAAATGTCGGGTATAGAAGCAGTTAAGTATAGAAGAGATCCTATCATACCTCTGTAGAGTTTCTGATCTACTTTCTTACTTACCTCTTCCTTACCAAGAGTGCTTGTTGGATGCATAGAAGTCTTTGCCATCTTACTAACAGTCATGTTGAACTTCTTCAGAAGCTCTTTAACATATTTGGTCTGATGAATGTAAGTGAAATCTGGAGTCTGGTTGACTTGAATTCCCAGAAAGAATCTCAATTCTCCCATCATGCTCATCTCAAATTCTGCCTGCATACATTGAGCAAACTCCTTTGCCAGCATAACATTGGTAGATCCAAATATAATATTATCTACATATATTTGACAAATTAAAAGATCTTTCTTAAATGTTTTACAAAAGAGAGTTGTGTCCACTTTGCCTCTGATGAAATTTTTTTCCAGATGAAACTTGCTTAATCTCTCATACCAAGCTTTGGGAGCTTGTTTTAAACCATAAAGAGATTTCTTTAGTTTGAAAACATGTTCTGGAAATTTTTCACTTTCAAAACCAGGAGGTTGGTGAACATACACTTCTTTTTCTATAATTCCATTTAGAAAGGAACTCTTATCATCCATCTGATATAGAGTGATGTTATTCTGTGCAGCAAAAGAAATGAGTAAACGAATAGACTCTAACCTGGCTACAAGAGCATAAGTCTCTGTATAATCAATTCCTTCTTGCTGGATATAACCTTGAGCAACAAGCCTTGCTTTATTTCTTTCAACTTCTCCTTTTTCATTCAACTTACTTCTGAAGACCCATTTAGTTCCAATTATGTTGAATCCTTTTGGTCTTGGAACCAAATCCCAAACATCATTTCTTGTGAACTGATTGAGCTCTTCTTGCATGGAAATTATCCAGTCATTGTCTTGCAGAGCTTCATCCACAGAAGTAGGTTCAATAACTAACACCAACCCAAATAATGATGCTTCAGATGATCTGAGGAAGGATCTTGTTCTTATTGGGTCATCCTTCTTTCCAATGATCACATCCTCTGGGTGAGAGGCCTTGATTCTGGAAGATGATCCTCTAACATTTGATTCTTCAGAAATATTCATGTTATTCATTTGAGAAGCTAAAGGAATTGCATCTGGCGTTGCTTCTGGTTCTTTCACTTGAGCTTTTTATGCCTATGAGCCTTCAGAGTCTGTGAGAGTTACTTCTCTATCTGCAGAACTTTCAAACTGCTTTGGCTTTTCAATGCCAAGCTTATCATCAAATCTAACATGTATAGATTCTTCCACAATCTGTATTTCAGTATTGTATACTCTGTAGCCTTTGGAGCGTTCAGAATAGCCAAGCATGAAACACTTCTGTGCTTTAGAATCAAACTTGTTAAGATCCTCTTTAGCGTTCAACATATAGCAAATACATCCAAAAGGATGAAAATAAGAAATGTTGGGCTTTCTGTTCCTCCACAATTCATAGGGAGTCTTTTCCAAAAGAGGTCTTACAGACATTCTGTTCTGAATGTAACAAGTTGTGTTTATTGCTTCTGCCCAAAAGTGTTTTGCCAGATTAGTCTCGTTGATCATGGTTCTGGCCATTTCCTGTAGAGTTCTATTTTTCCTCTCTACAACTCCATTCTGTTATGGAGTTCTAGGGTAGGAGAAATCATGAGCAATGCCATTTTCATTAAAATATTTTTCAAAATATTTGTTTTCAAATTCACCACCATGATCACTTCTGACTTTAATAATTTTAAAATTTTTTTCATTCTGGACTTGTTTGCAAAAGTCAAAGAACACAAAATGTGACTCATCCTTGTGTTTTAGAAACTTTACCCATGCCCATCTGCTATAGTCATCAACAATGACTAATCCATACTTCTTGCTTCTGATGGATGCAGTTTTCACTGGTCCAATCATATCAATGTGAATTAATTCTAATGGTCTTGAAGTTGAAACAACATTTTTTGATTTAAAGGAAGATTTTGAAAATTTTCCTTTTTGACATGCTTCACAAAGAGCATTTGAGTTGAACTTCAACTTGGGAAGTCCTCTGACCAGATTGAGTTTATTAATCTGAGATATACGTCTCATATTAATATGTCCCAATCTTCTGTGCCAGACCCATTGCTCATCATTAACAGACAAAAGGCATTTAACATTTTGAACCTTAAGTTCTGAAAGATTGATTTTGTAAATGTTGTTCTTCCTCTTTCCATTAAATAGGATTGAGCCATCCTTCTGACTAACAGCTTTGCAACATTGTTGATTAAAGATTATGTCATAACCATTGTCACTTAATTGACTTATGGACAATAGATTATGCTTTAATCCTTCTACAAGTAAAACATTAGATATAGAGGGAAGGTTACCATTGCCAATAGTACCAGAGCCAATAATCTTGCCCTTCTGATTCCCTCCAAACTTCACTTCTCCTCCAGATTTAAGCTCCAGGCTTTGGAACATAAACCTTTCTCCCGTCATGTGACGTGAGCAGCCAGAGTCCAGGTACCATCACTGGCGTCTTGACTTTTCTACTTAATACATCTGCAACAGGGATTATCTTATCCTTAGGTACCCAGATCTTTTTGGGTCCTTTTGGATTAGATGCCTTGAAAATCTGTCTGAACTTCTGTCTTTTTATGAAAGTTCTGTTCTTATTGACTTTTGGCTTAAACACAGGAACGTTCTGATCAGAACGTGTGTGTTTAATATCATTTAGATGACCAAATTTGAAATGAGAGTATAGGGGAGTCTTCTTAATAATAAGTTTATCAGAAGGCATTGGATTTAAATCCTTTCCAGAGGCAGATTCATATCCAATTCCCTTCCTGTTGTTTCTGCTAACTCCATAGATCATTGAAGCCATCTTGCTTCTATCTATGCTTTTAGCCAGAAACTTCTGAAAGCTGAAGTCATATTCTTCTAAAATATTTTTGCATTTAGACTTACTTTCAGATTCAGAGTTTTGTTGAGCTTTTTCAAAATTGGCTTTCATTTTCAAATTATTTTCTTTTAGCTCAGCAACTTCTGATCTTAATAGATTATTCTCAGATCCAAGATTGCATTTAAGCTTCTTGCATTTGAGCTTAATCTGATTATAATTTTTCACGACTTCTGATAAGACTTTAATAAGCTCTTCCCTAGTGAGATCAGAAAGTACCTCTTCTGAGTCAGACTCAGAATCAGATTCAGATCCAAATGATCCTTCATTCTGATCTTCCACGCCTGCCATCATAGCCATGTTGTTGCATTCATCTTCAGATTCTATTGAGGATCCAGATTCATCAGAGTCATCCCATGTTGCCATTAGAACCTTCTTCTTTTTGTCAAACTTCCTCTTTGGTGTTTCTTTTAGAAGCTTTGTACATTCATTCTTGTAATGGCCAGATTCTTTGCATTCAAAGCAGACAACTTCCTTCTTTCTAGATCTTTTTTGTCCAGAGGACTCCTTGCACTGATCTGGCTTTTTGAAGTTCTTGAACTTCCTCTGCTTGTGCTTCCAGAGTCTGTTGATTCTTCTGGACAGCAAGGACTGTTCATCTTCTTCAGAAGAAGAAGATTCTTCATAGCTTTCTTCTAACACCTGCAAAGCTTTCACAGATTTGTTAGATTTTAAGGCAATTGACTTACCTTTCTTTTGAGGCTCATCTTCCTCAAGTTCAATTTCATGGCTCCTTAGTGAGCTGATTAGTTCCTCCAAAGTGATCTTGTTCAGATCCTTAGCTAGCTTCATAGCAGTGACCATTGGTCTACACCTGATGGGCAAGCTTCTGATGATCTTCTTCACATGATCAGCAGTTGAGTAGCCTTTGTCCAGCACTTTTAGACCAGCTGTGAGGATCTGGAATCTAGAGAATATAGTTTCTATAAACTCATATTCTTCCATTTTGAACGCTTCATACTTCTGTATTAGCGCCAGAGCCTTGGTCTCTTTAACATGAAGGTTTCCTTCGTGAGTCATCTTCAAAGACTCAAACATGTCAAATGCAGTTTCTCTATTTGTGATCTTCTCATACTCAGTATGAGATATTGCATTTAACAAGATTGTTCTAGCCTTGTGGTGATTTCTAAATTCCTTCTTTTGGGCTTCATTCATAGATTTTCTATCTACTTTCTTGTCATTCCCATCAGTGGGATGAACATACCCATCTATGACCAAGTCCCATAAATCAGCATCATAACCAAGAAAGAAACTTTTAATTTTGTCCTTCCAATAATCAAATTTCTCCCCATCAAACATAGGGGGCTTTGTGCTGATTCTATCCCTTTCTTTATATCTGTTGTTACTGTTAGATGTTGAAGTTTCAGCCATAATAACAACCAAATATATATCAAAGTTTTCTCACTGGATCTTTTCTGTCACCGTGAAGTGGTAGCACACACAGAACCGGAGCTCTGATGCCAACTGAAGGTAAGAAAATACTTAGAAGGGGGGTTGAATAAGTATATAGAAAAACTTCTAGCAATAAAAAACTCAAAGATTTTTATCCTAGTTCGTTGGACTCAAGTACTCCAGTCCACCCTATCAAGAATGATTTGCCTTTCTCAACAAGGACTTAATCCACTATTAATCAACTAATTACAATAGCAAACACTAAGAACAATTGTTCTTAGTCTTCTCAAGAACTACTGATCCTAACTGGATCTTCTTAAGGATCTTTTACAATCAAATGTAAGAATAAAACAAGTGTTTAGATGCTTCTAAATAAGCTATATCACAATTGTGATTTTTCACTTAAGATTTAAGAACTTAGAAATAAATTCTGCAAGATAAAGATTTTTATGAGAGCTTGTAATGAATTTCTTTCAAGTATTTCGTCAACTGAAGAAGAGAGATGGAGTCTTGCTTTTATAGGCACAGAGGTCCAAGTAGCTTTTACGTTGAAGGTTGTGTACTAAAAAGGTCTGAGCCTTTTTGTTTTCACATCACATGACCTTTCCTAGAAATAGAATGCATAGAGAAATCCTTTTTGTCTGTGTTCTTGTGTCTAGCATAAATGAGGAAAGAGTCGTTTGGCCAAACCAACGGACATAACTTTGAATTCTTCTTCAACAAGTTTCCGCAAATATCATCAGAGCCTTGAGTGATCAGAGTCTTCTGATGTTCATCAGAGTTTGCTGAATTAGAGCAATGCAGCAAGTGTGCTTTCAGCGTGTAATTGTTCAGAGCAGAGTTTAGGATCAGATCCTCAGTACTGGCAGCGTAGTACTATCAGAGTCTTCTGAAATAAACTAAGCTTGAAACTCTTCATACAAAAGTATTCAATGCTTCAGATGCTTCTGGCTTCTGCTTCAGATTCTTCTGTAGCTTCTGCTTCAGATCCTTCTGTAGACAGCGCTCAGAATCTTCTGTAGGCAGCGTTCAAAATCTTCTAAGAGATGCTTCTGACGCTTCAGAGCCTTGCATATTTTCATGTTTAGATCTAATTTGCTTCTAGAATAATATTCACTTTAATATCTGCAGCAAACATTCTCAAACAAATTTTAGAGTATATAATTCTTTAATACAAAATTTCATAAGAGTTATCATCAAAACATAGAGATATAATTAAGAACCAATCTGTGTCCTAACAATCTCCCTCTTTTTGATGATGACAAAAACATAAGAAATTTTGTTCAATAAAGAATATTATTATAACTCCCCCGGAGATTATGAATCTCCCCCTGAATTGAATACTTAGAAGGAATATAAACTTCCCTTTTTGCATGAGTATTCTTTTCAGAATCAGAGCCTGATTGTTCCAAAAATTAGATCTTGACTTTGGATGCACGTTTCAGAATCAGAGCCTGATAGGTTAAAACTTGATCTCATGTTCTCAGAGTAACTTTTAAAGAATTTGTCAGATTTTTCAAATGTTCTGAAATACTAAGAGTTCACGTTAGTTAAAATTGATATGTCTGAATTTCATTTAGGTAGAGTTCATTTGAACAGTCAGATCCATTTTCTCCCCCTTTTTTGTCATAATCAAAAACTAAAACTTTTAAAGACAAATAAAAGGAAATACAGAAAAGATACATTCATATAGAGAAAACAGTAGAGTCATTCATTCATTCAGATTAAAAACAGACAAATCATTAGATAAATTCAAGTACATGTGCACAAACATCAGATACAGAAAAAAAAAACATAAAACTAGGTTTGCTTGGACAGAATCATCTTCAGAAGTTGAGTGATTTCAGATGAAGATTCTTCTTGCTTTGTCATCCATTTTGCCATGTTCTCATTCTTCCGATCTTGCTTAGACATCCATTGTGCCATGTTCTCAGTCTTCTGGTCTTGCTTGGCCATCCATGACTTGATCTCAGATTGCCCAGCTTCCAATACTACAATCTTATCTTCTAGATCTTGATTCTCTTTCTTGAGCTCAGATGAAGAAGGTGGGGCAGATTCTGAAGCAGGAACAGAGTCAATTTCCATTGGAGATACAGAGTCAGGAGCAACAGATCCAGAGGGATTTTCCACAATTGTCATAGCCAGTGGATTTTCTTCAGAAGCAGAGTCTGCAAAAGCTCCTGTAGAAGATACTTCAGAAGATGAAGGTACATCCTCAAGAAGCAAAGGTGCAGATCTTTTCACATTCCATATCATGCTTCTGGAAGTCTCAGCAAATCTGAGCTTCGCATCATCAGAACATACATTCTTCAGATTTGAGGCAACAATATTGAATCTAGTAATGAAACTATTCCAAATAGCATCAAATTCATTTGCATCCATGGTTGACAAGCATCTCTTCTGTACAGAGCCTAAATGCATCTTTATCTCTTTCAGAAAATTAGCAAATAAAGTATCAACATTTAGCCTAGTTTTTGGTTTGAGAAGGGTTTCCAAAGTGAATGGCTTGGGTTGAGGTGAAGGTGGTATGGTAAATTTTGGAATGATGATCAGAGGACGAGGGTAGAAAGGAAGAGATGGATGGTCAGATGAAATGGTAGATTTGGATCTGGAAAAGGCATTAACTAGAAATGGTTTTACACGTGATGCATAGGTAACAACATCAAATGTAGTGGAAGTGTAAGGAGTAAAAACAGATTTATTAGACAACAGAGGTTCTGATGAAATCATATATGGCAGTTCTTTTAAGTAGGTTTGAAGAACAGATGGTAAAATAGTGGAAGTCTTAGGTTTAAATGGAGTGATAGAGTCAGATGGTTCTATTTTGTCATAAAAATGTTTAAGCTTTAAACCAGAAGGAAGGGGATCAGAGGGATGTGGTTTACAGGAAGCAAATGAGACAAACTCAGATGTCCTGGGTTTAGGTTTTGGAATAGTTTTAGGAATGAGAGTTTCAGATGAAACAGGTGGTTCTGGTTGTTTAGATTCAAATTCTCTGAGAGAGGAAGGTGAGATAACATCAGGATGGACATCAGATTCAGATGAATCAGATGAGGTGGTTGGGGTACAAGATGTAGAAGAAACTTCAAATACAGTCTTGAGAGGTTTAATGTTCAGAACCTCAGTATCAGGTATATTTGTTTCAAGAGGATTGGATGGTTCTGGTTGAATATCAGAAGGTTTGGATGTTGGTGGTTCAGATACAACTGGTTCAGATGCAACTTGTTCAGGTGCAACAGGTTCAGATGCAACTTGTTCAGGTGCAACTGTTTCAGATGCAACAGGGTCAGATGCAACTGGATCAGATTGTATGGGTTCAGATGCAGCTGGTTGTTGAGTTTAAGCTTATTGTTGTGTTGTAGGTTGTTCTGTTGGTTTTGGTTGTGGTTCTGATTGACAAACGTCAGATGTTTTAAGTGGTGTAGTGGAAACAGGATCAGATGATTTTGGTGGTTCAGAGGTTTGAGATGGAGCAGCAATAGTTTGATTTTGAGTGGGAGGAGATTCAGGCATAGAACTAATTTTTGATACATTTACAGCAATTTTAGAAATAGAAGTTAAAGATGATGTAGTACCTTTAGTCTTGATGCGCTTGGTGGGAAGAGAGGGAACTTCTCCAGAAGCTTTTCTCTTGATCTGCTTCTGTGGTTTGTCAGCAACTCTCTATTTCTTCTGAGCAGCAGCTTCTTCTGCCTCTAATTGTTTTCTTTTCCTCATGTTCTCATCATACACATCTGGAATGGGTTCTCTTGCTCTTATCAGAATATCTGCAGGAATAGGTGTTCCATCTGCCTTGCACATGTCAACATACCTAATGTCGCTACGCGAAAAATGACACAGAGTCGCCACCGGATTTTATTTATCCCAAAGAGGGAAAGGAAAATAGCGATAAAACCTTTAGGGAAAAAGCATGCTCATCGCAACCAAGTCTTAGGGTTCGGGAGTCGGTTATACGAGGGGAAGGTATTAGCACCCCCTCGCATCCATCGTATTCGATGGGAACCTCCTAGGTTATTTAGCGTGAATGGGTGTTTTTATTAAGAGTTTGCTTGCTTAAGGAAAAGGGGGGTTGGTTTATTTATTTTAATGCTCGCCAAGGATTGTGGCCCTTGTGCCTACGTATCCTCACTTAAAAGAACTAAAGAATCAGAGCTCCATAGTTCGGAGGCTTACGAAATAGTTGTTTGTTGGTTGATTTTATACCTTGAAAAAAGGGTTTTCGGATTAATGCCCTAAGGCGAAAAGAAGTTTGATGAGTTGATGTTATTTTTAGGTTTTTGAAGAGAAATTGTTCTTAATTAGGATCACACAAAAACTTTGGATAGAGATGAATGTTTCGAATAACCAAGTCGAGCGCCTTGTATTCAAAACATTCGGAACGAGTGTAGGAGGGTTCCATTCTCATTCCTTCTCCACCACTTTAAAGTTCATGGCGTATAATCCTAATCGTATATTTATTATGTTTTGATTTATTTATGAGAAAGATATCACTTGACGTTGGATCAAGGGTTTTATTATTTGTAAAAATATTTAAAGTGATATGAACAAGGTCGATGGCGAACACACGAGGCGGTCGACTTACAAGGGTGAAAATGGCTCGATAAAATCGAGAGTTTATTTTGAAAATGATTTTAGAAACAAAAGTTAGAATGACATTACTAATACAAGCACACAATAAACGTGAGACAAAGTCAAGTTAGTCGGTTGGAGGACACGAGTTAAATTTGTACATTCAAGTTATTAATTAAACTAAACATGGATATTTAATAAAACTAATTTTTTAATTAATTAATATTAAATAAATATGTTTAATATAAATAATAAACTTTTTTTCATCTTTTCTTTTATTGATATTATCATTTTTTTTGTTCATTATTATTAATTAAAGTTAATACATGAGAACCTCTAATCCTAAACTAAATTCTTTAATCCTAATACTAATCTTAAAATTAATCCTATAATCAAAATTGATAATGTTAAAACTTACGTTACTAAATCTAAAATCAAATTGTCTTGGTTTTAATATTTTATTTATTTATTAATAATTAAACTTATTATGGAAGAACAAAATCAAACAATGAGACCAACAAGGATATGCAACCAAAATTAAATATACTAAATCACAAGTCAAGACTAACTTTAAAACACTTCTATAATATACAAAGTTTGATTCAAAACATTTAGAATAAAATTTAAATTAATATTTTTTAGATTTTTTTTGGACTTAATGAAAATACTTAAGTTAAACCTGTGTCTATATTTAAATACCTAAACTTACAAAAAGTTTATTTTTTTTTATATATAAAAAATAAAATAAAATTGATACACTAACTATTTTTTTAATTTTCAATTAAGTAAAATATAATAAGAGAAAATAACAAAGGCTAAGCCAAACATTATAATAATATTTTTTCATAAAATTATAAAGAAAGTAACTTTTTTGTACTAGTATACTAACTATGTGCAAGAAGTAAGGTCCAGCAAGAAGTTAATTAAAATAAATGGCAAAATAACTAAATAAATGAACATTAAAATAAATAAAAAAAGAAAATTCAAATGGAAAGAAATGATGCATTCCCTTGTAATAGTGTACCATGCGTATGATTTAAAACGAGAGAGAATCAGAAAAGGTTTGTATTAATTGATATTAACAAATGATGTAATTGTTATAAAAAAACACATGTCAACCATAGAATTTCTACTGACTCACCATCAATACACTTATCAAATATCAACATAAATAAATATTGTTGAATGGTTTTAAGCATTAGTTAAATGGTAATCAAATCAATCCTTTTGAATTTGAAACTAAAATAAGATAAAATGAAAAGGAAAAAAAAAGGAAAATACCTCCTCATAAAGCCAGTTCACTCATCTTTCTACCTAACGCCCTTTCATTTCTTTGAAACAAAAAATTGGCATTCATAGTTTTTCCTTCAATCCCTACCCTTTTCTTATGAAAAACATTCACAATACAAAAATTTCATGGAAACAAAACCATAATAAAGTTTCAAAGTGAATCTCGATCTAAATCAACTAACAACCTTAGTTCTTCTCACATCAAACCACAACTAACAAAAAAGTAAGCAAAAACAAAGGACGAAAGGTTAAGATTGACAAGAATCAAGCGCTTCAAATCATAAACAATAAAGATCAACAAATAGGGATTCTACAAAACAACACCGAAACAAAAACGACGAAAGGGACTTGAAATTACCTTATCGGAGTAACGTCTGGCGTGATTCCGACAGTGATAAGTGACCACGTGAGCATTTTGTGCTTCTGTACGAGTCAATCAACCGGTTTCAGGTACACTCCAATTCTCTTTATATTCTGTTTCCTTCTTCTGCAAATTGAAATGGCTTAGCCTGAATCTCTGAATGTTTGAACGATTTTGGTGTTTTTTTTTTGTGACTTTTTTCTCTATGAATGTCTATGAAACTGTTCAGATATTCTGAGATTTTTTGAGGTATATGAGTACTGGACTTGGTTGCTAGGTTTCTGTTCAATCTTTTTCGGCCCCCCTGCAAACCCTTCTTACTGTCTCTTTATATTGACCCAGAATTAGGGTTTATGTTTGAATCTGCTGAAGAATCATTTTTTTTGACATGCCTGTTGAAACCTTTTGATGTTAAAAAGTATTTTTCCATTTTGGTGAATCTATTTCTCTGTTGTATTTTATGCTGCAGAGAAATACAGAATTTGAATTGACTTTGTGATTCCTTGAACTAACATGAATTTGATACGGTTGGATGCTAAGTATATGATTCTGTTTTAGTGATAACATGATTTTATATTGAATTGATTATGTGTGAATGAATTTGTGAATATGGGATGGAATGCAATGCAATTTGGACTAGTGCAAATGCTGAATTTTGGTCATGTGAATGCATAATTTTATGGTTTTAAAAATGCAGAATTTTATTAATGATGATGCAGAATTTTGTAATGATAAAATGTTGAATTTTGTTATGTTGATGCAGAATTTTTTTATTAATGATAATGCAGAATTTTTGTATGTGATAGTGCAAAATTTTGGTTAATGATAATGCAGAATTTTTGTATGTGATAGTGCAGAATTTTGGTTAATGATAATGCAGAATTTTATTGGATGTGAATGCTAAACTTTTATAATGATAATGCTGAGTTTTTTTTTATAATGACAATGTGCAGAATTTTGTTATGTGATGCAGAACTTTTTTATTAATGATGAGTGCAGAATTTTGTAATGCTAAAATGCTGAATTTTGTAGATTTAAAATGAGTTTTGTAACATGGCTAATGGAGGCATGGAAGTATTATGGTGAAGGTGGTCATGAAGATGGATGACATGAGGTTTTGGTTAAAAGTTGAAGATTAAGCTTAGGAACTTTTTTTGTAATAGAAATCTTGTGTAATGATTCTATAATTTCCAAAACTTTTTTTGTAATAGAAATCTTGTGTAATGATTCTATAATTTCCAAAACTTTTGTTGTAAACCTTGACTCTTGAAAAAGTCTTGACACTTGAATTGTGAAATGGAATGTTAAGTCTTGAAATTTGAATTGTGAAATGGAATGTTAAGTCTTGAAATTTGAATTGTGAAATGGAATGTTAAGTCTTGAAATTTGAATTGTGAAATCGTTACAAATTGGAACCTTAGGAATGGTTTGACAACAAGATTAATTTCAATCACTTGAAGCATTTGTTGAAGAGAAACTTATATCATTGGTACGAAATTCTTCGAGTCATGACTTAAAATCAAACTTGAATCCAAATTCTAAATGTCAAGAACCTTTGTAAATCAAAGATGGAAATCTAGCTCTCCATAATTACTAAATCAACTTCAGAGTGAAGATTCCCTTGTGAACCCACATGCTTGGTATGCACCATGATAGTATATGATATGATGAACATATGAGTGAAAAGGTTTGGGTGAAAATGAGGGTGTGACACCTAACAATAATCTCCCTAGGTTCTTCAGCACCAAAGAGTGGAAAGTCTTGAACTGGAATTCTCCTCTGACTTACTTCAGTAACATTCAGCGTCTTAGGAGCAGCTGTGCATTCATCCACAATCTTTAGCCTCTGAAGACTCTTTCCATTCAATGGTTTTCCAACAATTGATTCAAGCTCTTCTTTAACTCCAGCTTCATAAAGAGCAGATACCAGACCATTCTCTGTCAGAATGTCTGAGATCAATCTTCCAAAAGGAATCCACGTCCTGATCTTCTGTCCCTTATCCTTTATGGATTCTCTGGATGCATTGATGTGATTCCATAGATGCATAAAGAGAATGTATGGCAGATCTACCTTTGTACTCTGACTCAAGCAGTACATAAAATAGAGTTGTTCATTATTCACATAATCTGGAGAATTTGTTGATTTTCTGTGATTGATGCATCCTAGAAAAATCTTTGCCCAGATTTTATAGTCAGGTTTCAGATCCTTAAATTTGTTGGAGGCCTGTCTAGATGCAATAACTTCCTCATGCACTTCTACCATGTCAACACGCCCAGCTGGCAGATGACAAACTCCATCAATTTTCTCATACACTATGAGTTTTCTGATGATATCTTCAGTGATGATGATCTCTTTACCTAGAACAGAAGAGAGGATGAACTTTGGGTAAACAGATGCATGTATCCAAAATTCCTTCACCAAGTGTGGATACACTGGACCAAACAACCTGTCAAAATACTTAACCCAACCTTGTGCATCAATAATAGAACGCAACTCAAATCCATTGTCAGCCAGAGAGTCAAATTCCACCATGGATTCACAAAGAACTTCAAGCTTGTCCACAGGGGTTAACAATGTTCTCTTTGGTTCCTTAAAGGGAGTAACACCCAAGTTTGAAGATGCAATAGCAACCATAGATGATTGAAACTGAGCTGATGTTGAGGATGATGTTGCCATTATTGAAGATGAAGAAGATTTGGACGAAGGTTTAGGGTTTTTATGAAGAGCAAAGAGCAAACAGAAATGCATATAATGTTTGTGAAGTGAAAAGTGTGAAATGGTGTGATTTGTGGTATTTATAGAGAAAATAGGGCATACAAACAGTCACAAATAGCACGTTCTCACATAGAAATTAATGACATTTAATGAAAAGAATAAAAATCATTTCAAAACATTAATTGATTCTGGCAATTTGGGGGGAAACCAAGATTTTCACTATTCAAACAATACCTCAAATGTCTCTTCAGTAATGTGCACGCCATCTTTTCAGATTCAGAGTGACACGTGTTTGCTTGCATGTGCTTCTGAATTCTCTTGAGAAACGAAACGTTAGCCAACGTTCAGATCCTCTAAGATTGGTTAGTTCAGATACACACAAATAATAATAATTCAAGAAATCAAATAATTTACAGATGAAATACTTCAGAGTTTTAAACATTTTGCATCTGAGAAGTTTTGCTTCTGATAAATATCATTATGGACAAAAATCCATACCAATATTTTTCAGAATAAACTTAAACCTATCTTCAGCAAGGGGTTTTGTGAAAATATCAGCCCACTGATGATCTGTATCAACAAAGGCTAAATTTATAATACCCTTCTGAACATAGTCTCTGATGAAATGATGTTTAATTTCTATATGTTTTGCCTTAGAGTGTAAAATGGGGTTTTTAGACAAACATATAGCAGAAGTATTATCACAAAAAATAGAAATATTACTCTCAAAGATTTGATAGTCTTCTAGTTGACTTTTCATCCAGAGCATCTGCGTGCTACATCCAGCAGCAGCAATATATTCTGCTTCTGTAGTTGATAGCGCAATTGTAGGTTGCTTCTAGCTGTACTAGTAGATTAAATTTCTTCCTAGAAATTGACAACTTCCAGAAGTACTTTTTCTTTCCACTCTGTCTCCAGCGTAATCAGCATCACAGAATCCAACTAATTTAAAATCATCAGATTTTCTGTAACACAAACCCACATTAGAAGTACCTTTCAGATACCTTAGAATCCTCTTAACAGCTATTAAGTGTGATTCTCTAGGATCTGATTGGAATCTTGTACACAAGCATACACTGAATAAGATGTCAGGTCTAGAAGCAGTTAAGTAGAGAAGAGATCCTATCATACCTCTGTAGAGTTTCTGATCTACTTTCTTACTTACCTCTTCCTTACCAAGAGCACTTGTTAGATGCATAGGAGTCTTTGCCATCTTACTATCAGTCATGCTAAACTTCTTCAGAAGCTCTTTAACATATTTGGTCTGATGAATTTAAGTGCAATCTAGAGTCTGGTTGACTTGAATTCCCAGAAAGAATCTCAATTCTCCCATCATGCTCATCTCAAATTCTGCCTGCATACATTGAGCAAACTCCTTTCCCAGCATAACATTGGTAGATCCAAATATAATATCATCTACATATATTTGACAAATTAAAAGATCTTTCTTAAATGTTTTACAAAAGAGAGTTGTGTCCACTTTGCCTCTGATGAAATTTTTCTCCAGAATAAAATTGCTTAATCTCTCATACCAAGCTCTGGCAGCTTATTTAAAACCATAAAGAGATTTCTTTAGTTTGAAAACATGTTCTGGAAATTTTTCACTTTCAAAACCTGGAGGTTGGTGAACATATACTTCTTCTTCTATAATTCCATTTAGAAAGGCACTCTTAACATCCATCTGATATAGAGTGATGTTATTCTGTGCAGCAAAAAAAATGAGTAAACGAATAGACTCTAACCTGGCTACAGGAGCATAAGTCTCTGTATAATAAATTCCTTCTTGCTGGCTATAACCTTTAGCAACAAGCCTTGCTTTATTTCTTTCAACTTCTGCTTTTTCATTCAACTTATTTCTGAAGACCCATTTAGTTCCAATTATGTTGAATCCTTTTGGTCTTGGAACCAAATCTCAAACATCATTTCTTGTGAACTGATTGAGCTCTTCTTGCATGGCAATTATCCAGTCATTGTCTTGCAGAGCTTCATCCACAGAAGTAGGTTCAATAACTGACACCAACCCAAATAATGATGCTTCAGATGATCTGAGGAAGGATCTTGTTCTTATTGGGTCATCCTTCTTTCCAATGATCACATCCTTTGGGTGAGAGGCCTTGATTTTTGAAAATGATCCTCTAACATTTGATTCTTCAGAAATATTCAAGTTATTCATTTGAGAAGCTAAAGGAATTGCATCTGGCGTTGCTTCTGGTTCCTTCACTTGAGCTTTTTCTGCCTTTGAGCCTTCAGAGTCTGTGAGAATTACTTCTCTATCTACAGAACTTTCAAATTGCTTTGGCTTTTCAATGCCAAGCTTATCATCAAATCTAACATGTATAGATTCTTCCACAATCTGTGTTTCAGTATTGTATACTCTGTAGCCTTTGGAGCGTTCAGAATAGCCAAGCATGAAACACTTTTGTGCTTTAGAATCAAACTTGTTAAGATTCTCTTTAGTGTTCAACATATAGCAAATACATCCAAAAGGATGAAAATAAGAAATGTTGGGCTTTTTGTTCCTCCATAATTCATAGAGAGTTTTTTCCAAAAGAGGTCTTATAGACACTCTGTTCTGAATGTAACAAGTTGTGTTTATTGCTTGTACCCAAAAGTGTTTTGCCAGATTAGTCTCGTTGATCATGGTTCTGGCCATATCTTGCAGAGTTCTATTTTTCCTCTCTACAACTCCATTCTGTTGTGGAGTTCTAGGGCAGGAGATATCATGAGCAATGCCATTTTCATTAAAATAGTTTTCATAATATTTGTTTTCAAATTCACCACCATGATCTCTTCTGACTTTAATAATTTTAAAATCTTTTTCATTCTGGACTTGTTTGCAGAAGTCAAAGAACACAGAATGTGACTCATCCTTGTGTTTTAGAAACTTTACCCATGTCCATCTGCTATAGTCATCAACAATGACTAATCCATACTTCTTGCCTCTGATGGATGCAGTTTTTGCTGGTCCAAACAGATCAATGTGAAGTAATTCTAATGGTCTTGAAGTTGAAACAACATTTTTTGATTTAAAAGAAGATTTTGA